>JAJHZJ010000035.1:456403-1183903 GCA_023548195.1 Bettongia penicillata ogilbyi | reverse complement strand
GAGAAAGTGAACCACAAAGGGATCAACAAATATAACAGAACCAGTCAGGAGTCACTGGTGATAAATGCTGTTCAAGCCAGTAAAGGTAAAGCGGTTCTAATGAATATTTTTCCCCAATGTAGAGGGCACAACAAGCATTGTAGGTTTCACTACAGTGAATACATTTTTTCCTTTAAATGTGAGCTGAAGGAGTAACCAAAATAATTCTTTACTTTCACTTCATCCTTGGTCTCTTCACCAAGAACCAACAAAACACTCAGCTGATGAGAACCTCTCTTCTATAAAATGAGTTCACTTAGGGTAGCAAGGACTGCAAAACTTGAAGCAATTTAGCAAATTGGGACCTCACAGAAATGTTTATTTATCCCAAGAGAGGCATTACAGCCTTCTGAATGCAGGAAAGTGATACAATATGTAGCTGAGTGTTCAACAAAATCCACATGTCGGCTACCCCTGTGGGTATTCAATAGGCTCTCTCAGACATTTAGTAGCCTCATGGTGATTCTGTGAAATGGACTAAAATAAAAATAAAATTAGGTAGATCAAAATATAATAAAAGAAAATGAACCAATGAAAATGGATATTGTAATAATAATAGAAATCTACTTCCAAAAGCTGACTATATGTATATATATTTGTATATATGCATATATATGCACACACATATATGTATGTATATACATGCATACATATACATATACACATGTATCCATGGCTATATATCTTTTATCCACACCATGGAACACAAAGGAGATCTCATTAGCCACCAATCCAAGCAATAACCCTGTCAACCTGGAAAGGGTACTAGATTTGGAGTCAGAAAACCCAAGTTCAAATTCTAGGTCTGCCATTTACTACCTCTAGTGATCTTAAGTAAATTCTCTACTTTTCTGGGTTCTAGTTTCCTCTTCTGCATCTTGGATCAGAGGGTCTCTAACATTCTATCCACTTCTACATCTATGGGCCTACTACCCAAAAGTAAAATATTGCATAACATCCTTCCCTGGCGTTTAGTTTCAAGGTGAGAACATTTTTGAAAAGTAAAGAAAGCCCACCAGCTTCCATTTTTAATTTTCCAGCCCATGGTATCTTTTTAAAAGACAAACCCTGAACACTTCAAGATTTGAAATCCATTTCTGATTTAATATAATCGTTTTATCATCTGGAAGAGCATAACGGTAGAAAACATCTTAAATATTGGCTTAACTACTCAAAAGCTGTGCCAGCTCGCTTCAGAACATTAGCAGAGCAAAGGCCCAAGAAAGTGTGCCTCGCTCTGCACAGCTAAAACTGCCTTAATGGAAATCATGGCAAAGGAGGAGAGAGAGGCATCTGCAAACCATGAAGCTTATTAAACAAATTTGTTTTCAAAGTCAAGTACTTTTGGTACCCTCAGTCCTAATTAATGCCTCGTTCAGATGCAACCTCATAGCTAACATTCACTTTCTTAATCTCAGCCATATGTTGCTACCATCACTGTAACAACATTAATGAAAATTATTCCTTTTGTACCAATATTTTTATTCCAAAAATGTACCTTTTAGGCTTATGCCTAGTTCTGAGATGAAAGGGAAGAATCTCTCGAAGGAATATTGCATTTTGCTTCTTCCCTTTTCCTCTTTTTTCTCCCACCAAATCATTAGGGCACAGAAAAGAGACAACATGAAATGTTTTTTTTAAATATTGCAATTCCAGATTAATTCTTTGCTTTTAGTAGACTTGACATGAGTAGGGAGTCTCCACCTTTGAAAAAACCAGAAATTGAACAACTATTTAATTCAATAAGTACTTATTAAGTGCTTACTGTGTTCACAGTACTATGCTATAGTCTGGAAACACAAAGACAGAGCTAAACTTAACATTCTTACATTGTGTTAGGAAGCTAAAAAAAACGATAGCTGAACGCAATGCATATTTTTGCAGTGTGGTGCAAAAAAACCCCAGCAACAAACAACTCAAAAAACAAAAATTTATGTGTATGAAAGGTAATTATCCCATTTCTCCTGAAGCATAAAATGTATTACAGTTTGCATTAAGGATTGGTAAATATTCAATATTTTCGACAACGACCAAAATCTTAAAGCAAATACTCTTTCCCTTTGTTAAACAATGGTGGGTATCTGTTTCCTACTTAAGCTGTTTTCTTTGTAAATGAGAATTATAAACAGAAGCATGCAATGGCTTCCTCACATTAATATATTTGGAATAAAAGAATTTTAGAGCTAGTAGGGATCTATTACCACTTGTAGAGGTTAAGTGATCTACTCAAGGTCACCCAGATAGCTAATCAAAGAGTTGGGCTAAGCACTAGAATTCCCAGGTCAAGTCTCTCACTACCTAAGGCTTCATGTCCTTTTAAAGTACACACAACAAAGTATGCTGTTTGTTCTTGTATTAGAATGCAATTAAAAGATAAAAGTCAGCAGTTTTTTCTTAAAATCTGAAATAGCAGCCAACTACTAGTCATATCCTTCAGGGATGTATGCATCAAAACTCAAAGATAGCTATTTACATAGATATTAGGGGTGGGACTGTGACAGACACTAGTCACTATTTCAAGGCTTTGGTATGCTTTGTATGTGGACAGTATTGCTTCTAGCAATCAGTCAAGGTAATCAAAATAAAATAAAACTGACTGGCTGAAAGCTGAATGCTCAGCTTTTAAGATTAAACTGTGAGTATCAAAGAAATTCATGGGTATATTATGAAACAAAGAATAAATTGTGGTAAATCATTCCAATTGCTATAATTCATACAACTCTGCAAAGATTTCATTGTGTCTCCTTCTTATCCTTATTCACATAATCCATGTTTACCGATCTGCTGTAAAGTAGGCACGCACTATATTTATTAGGAAAAAGGAGCTCACCAGAGCCAAGAAGAAGGATTCATTCATGATCTGAATGCAATGGCCTTCATTATATACCAGCTTGCTTATAAATGACTGGTGGAGAGTTAGCAGATGGTGTTTTCTTTCACCCTTTGCCTTCCTCTTATTTAGTTATTTCAACTTAGTTTTGTGCTGAAGCCATGATGCCTCCTCAGCAGTTATATTCAGGAGGCTACTTTCTATTACATTGACCATAGCTGCAACAAATTTCCCAGGCTCTGAATTCTGAATCCTAGATTGATTGTTCAAGCCATGTTGTAGGGATCATTAGCATTAGAGAAGATGCCTTAAGAAAAAAAAAACAACTTTAGAGTTCAAAAAGTAACCCACACAAAATGTTTGTAGGGGGAAAAAATGAGGCAGCATGAAGTATGACACTTTCTTGTTGTATGACCGTAAGCAAGTCACTTAACTTTACTCAAACTTTTTTTTTTCATCTCCAAAATGAAGGGGTTGGATCAGGGGTGAGGAACTTGTGGTCACAATCTTCTATTGAGGGGTCAGAGTCAGAGGGTTAGGGTAAAAGTCAGAGGTGGAATTGGAGGTGGAGATTTGTTTTGTAAAGTTTGGATTTGGTCAAAGAGCCACATTTGAGGACCTAGAGGATACATGTGGCCTCAAAGAAGCCACTGTTTCCCCATCCCTGGATTAGATGATGATGAAGAGTCCTTTCTCCTTGAGCCAAGTAGATCCAGGTACAAATCTTGCTTTGGTACTTTTAGTAGCTACGTGACCTAGAACAGGGCATTTCATCTCTCTTAGGCTCAGTTTCCTCACCTGTAATGCAATAGTTCTATGACTATTTTGAATATTTCAGATTTCTAAGAAGGAAGGAAAAGTTGCTTTTGGCATCACCAATGCCTAGGTCTTAAATAATAATAGGTTTAGACTAAAGAATTCACATATAGGCACGTTGTTGAAAAGATGTTCCTAATCAGATGTTGAATTCAACAAACATTACATACTGTGTGAAAAGAATTGTGCTAAACTGAGGAAGATCCAAAGTAGGGATTATAGACTGTCAACCTCATTGAAATTATGATCTAATCCCATGGCTACATGGCTTTCACTGAACAATTGCCACAGCTTTTGTGAAGTTACCCTGTGAATAGAACTGCCTGTTTGCTATAGGATAGGTGGTTCCTCAGTATGTGTTCATCCTCCATTGCCAAAGACTATTCCATCAGAGAAATAATGACATGACTTGCACTTAATTTTGTTTTGAGTGAGGGAGGGCTGTGCAGGTCACCAGCCTCACTTCTCCTCCAGAGCCATCTGAATCCAGAGACCAGATATTCATCAGGATGATTGGAGGTGACCCAGGATAAGGAAATTGGGGTTATGTGACTTGCCCAAGGTCACACAGCTAGTGAGTGTCAAGTATCTGAGGTGAGATATGAACTCAGGTGCTCTAACTGCACTGGTGCTCTAACCACTGCACCACTTAGCTGCCCCAGATGGTTCCTACCTCCCCTACCTTACTGTGTAAGTAGAACCATCTCTTTTGGGAGAAGAGTAATTGGTAATTGATCAGTTTTTGTGTTTGGTGAAGTCATATCCTCCATCTTTGCCTTCCCTTGGCCCATGGTTTGCCAATTCAACACAAAAGAAATCCCAGAGAAATAGGTCCAAAATTGGACTGTTATAAAATGCAATGATTAACTAGAGCTACTGGGATACACTTCACCGGCTTTTTTTGTTGATCCTAGATCAGTCACTTAGACTTTCAGGTTTGGACTATGGTACAAATTGATTTAAAAAAAAAATAAAACAAGTATAAATGAGGAACATGGATAGGGAAATAATGAAGTCCCTTATTCAAATCAAATGCATGTCGAACAGATATCACAGACTAATTTCAGGTACTACAGGACAAAAAGTAGGAAAAATAGGTAATAAATCCCCTATGTACACTCAAGGAATGTCCTGTAGGTATTACCTTCTCAGTCCTCAATCCTCTGGAATGTCTGTCTGATAGGTTTATACCCAGGGTCAGCAAACTATGATCTTCATTTCAAATTGTTGTACTGCCAGCAAGCTAAGAATGGTAGTTACATTTAAAAAATAAAGGTTTGTTACTTTTAAAAATGTAAATGCCATCTTTAGCTATGGGTGGGTGGGGGTGTCAGGGCTACAAAAGCCAGCAGTGGGCAAGATCAGGCCCTTGTGATGTAGTTTGCTGTCTCGTAGCTCATGTCATGACATTAAGTATTAGTCCTCTGCTGGAAAATCAAAAAATAGGCAGAATCTTTCCAAAGGTACCATATGCAGTACATTTCCAAATTATAAGGAGTGTCTTCTTTCCCCTACAATAGATAATATTTAGATTAATATAGAAATCAATTCTCTATATAGATGTGTTCAATTCAAGGAAATTACATGCCTTCAGTTTTCATGTAGGAATTTCCACAGTCTGCAGCTATAGAAGATATTATTTAGGGCTCACCTACTGAACATTATTTTTGAGGTGAACCCTGTGCTTCAAACTTAAGTACAAAATGTTTGCAGATCCCATGAATAGGGGCCCTCAATCAAGGGTCAATCCATCTAAACCTTCTCATCCAGTGTAATTGGTGTCCACTTTCTCCTATAAATCCTTCTCAGAAAAGCTAAGCAAACTTCTAAAAGATTTCATCTAAGTCTTTTGTCATTCTTTGGGCATCCTGATAATCCTGTGTCTTTGCTCCATAAGGAGCCAACCTCCTTCTTTTTTTGCTCCTGTTATGTCTTTGCTGGGTGATATATTTTATACCACATCCTGACACGTCATTGTTAATAATGAACTGTAGTCTATTTAGCATTATTGACCTAGAGCTAGAAGAGATCGCAGGGGTCATTTAGTCTAAGCCTCTCATTTCACAGATGACAAAATAGAGACCCAGGTCACAGCGATAGGAAAATATCACTCTACAAATATGAGCTATTGTTGTAACTACTCTTCCCATGAAGTTTTATGTAGTTTAATTTCTTTTCTGCTAAAAAAAATTCATTTAGAAATCTAAACTATAGAGCTTAGAAAAGCCCCTGATAAAATAGATGCTGCTTAATATTTATGCATAATAATTGCTCATATTTATAGAGCACTTTAAGCTTTTCCAAATATTTTCCCTACATTTAACCCTCACAGCACCCTATGAGGTAAATAGATAGAGCACAGGCCTGGGCAGTTAGATATATCTGAGCCTCTCAACTGAGATTACATAGTAGTAAGATTCATATGGAAAAAGAAACAGATAAGATTTCAAGGGGATACCTAAAAAGGAAAAAGAAAAATTGATTAAGGGAAATGATCCCTACTAAACTTCAAATGATATTATAAAATGACAATTACCCCAGTTGTTTGCCCTGCCTTCCTTCAAAAATACTTCATTTAGTATATCTTTTATATTTAGTCATCTGCGTACATGTTGTTTTACTCCCAGAAAAAAATAAGTTTCTTGAGGGCAGCCTTATCTCCCACTCATCCACCCAACAGTGATATTTATAATACGCAACCCAGTCTCCTAATTTCCTAAGGCACCCCACCCCATCTCCTCCATTCTTGAAACCTATCATTTGTGTCTTTGTATTCCCGGAAGTGTCCAGCACATTGAGTGATCCCTGGAAGGCACTTAATCAGGGCTTGAGCAGAGTTAAATTGAATTGAATTTCATCCAGGAGGTCCCTGAGTAGCCTATGGCTTGGAGAAACAAACCCCATATCATCCACAAGTAGTAGAATGTAGAGGACTGCACCATCCACACTGAATCCCTCTTCCATTTGGACTCTGTTCACACAAGATATTCTTCATGAAGGAGGCAGTCACCCCACTAAAACTGATATCCCTCCCTGTTGTATGTCTCGCCTGACATAAAAGTAAGAATTGTTATAAAATGGCCATTGAAGTTGCACTTATTGAAGCATCTCAAAAGATCTTAACAGAGGTACAAGACACATTGATTGTTATAAGAATGTCTCTAATAATGCTTTTTGCTCCACTGAGTGAAATAATCTTTAAAATAACCAATAAACAAGTAGAGTAGACTCTTTTTTTGGCTACTTTTCAGTCAATTAGATAGCAAGAGAGACATGGTCTCCTATCATAAACAACTTGGTGCTAAAGCCAGCAAGTTTCTTTTTCATGTTTTCATATATGATGTGCTAGATGTGTAGATGATTCTCAGAGATTTTAAGAAGATAAGCAAATTGGTAATTAGTGATGTGCTTTTAGTCATCTTTTGGGGGTAGAAATACTTCCTGTAATTTGTCAGCAATCTCCCCTCTTTCAAATGTCTTGCAAATTTCTCCCTCAGAATTTTTGTGTGCATTGAAAATATGGAAATTGTGTTCCTTCTGTATTTGAAAATGGTATCTCTGAGTGTTATTTTCTACTAGTGGCTTTGAACCTTCACCAGATTGGTTGCAATTTGTCTTATTACAAAATGGCTATATACCATAGAGAGTAGAATTTTATGGCATTAAAAGTGAGATTAAAAGTAGATTAAAATGAATCTATATTAATGTATCTGCCACTACTCTGCTTCCCCATGTGCCAACAATAACTAGGCAGTTTTCTGTAGCTAGGTAGCCTAGTAGGTAGAAGGCTGGTCCTGTAGTAGGGAAAATCCAGATTCAAATCCTAAGACACTTCCTAGTCATGTGATCCTTGAAAAGTCACTTAATTTTGTTCCATTTCTGTTTTGTCCTCTGTAAAATGGACAGAGTAATAGCACCTATCTTTCAGGGTTATTATGAAAACCAAATGATATAACACATGGAAAGTGTTTTACAATCCTTAAAGTACTATAAAAATACCCACTTATCCTGGGGTTGCTTATTCTACCTACACATACAGTCTTGGTCTTTTTCACCATAACCCAGATCATAGAAAGAGGTGTGGTAATAATGATGATATGATGATCATGACAATGGTGACCTCAATCAGTCATTCACTCCTCTATTTGATTGGGCTGCTTCACCCAGGCAAGTGCCACCACCCATAGTCACCATCTTGGCCTCCTCAGTCTCTCCATGCTAATCTCTTCTTCCTGTCCAATGCATGCATAACTTGTGAAGGAGTGAATAAACACTGGCAGATTTCTTCAGAAAGACTCCTAGTCACCGGATTAGAACTTAATTCCATAAGCTAAGGGCCTTAAAGGGGAAAAAATACTTTTTCCATCAATGGTAGTAAAAAGAAAAGTTGACTCTTTCAGATCCATAACTAAACTTCAGATGAATTAATGAAAAACATATATTGAGGTTAGTATGTGCTAAGCACTTGATTAAGCACTGGGGATATAAATAGAAAAGCAAGACCATCCCTCTTCTCAACACTTATTTTCTAAAAGGGGGAGATACATGTAGGAGACTTCAGCTGTGAGGCAGATGGGAAGGCCTGGTGGACCTTAGTATGTTGCAGCTGGAGGAATGAAAAGATCAGGAATCCTCCCAGCCTTTTTATACTTTTAACTTTTTCTCACACTCTCCTCCACAAACTCTACAATCCAGAAAGAGTGGCTTTCTTGTTATTCCTGGACCATGCTCCATCTCCTGATTCTGTTTTTGCTGTCCCCCATGCCTAGAATGTTCTCCCTCCTCCCTTCTGATTGCTGGTTTCCCTGGTTTCACTCAAGGTTAACTTCAAATTACTACCTTCTTCAGGAACCATTTCCCAGCCTATTTTCTCTATTCCTCAACCTTCTGTTTGTGCCTTCCCTCTAAAATTACCATCCTTTTAAACTACATTTGCCTTGTAGGTACATTTTCTTTAATATTGTTTCCTCCGTTAGACATGAGGTCCTTGAGGACAGGGATCATATTTTTGTCTTACTTTGTATCCTGAACACTTAACATAGTTCCTGGAACATAGCAGGTATTTAATAAGTGACCATTGACTGATTTAACTGGAAAGCCCTATGGAGGAGAGGGGGCAGATGGCAATGACCAGAGGTCTGAATTCTGCTCTACTGAAAGAAATACTCCAACACAAAAATCGAGATGCCTTCCTTAGTTGTGTTGGTGGTGACAATCTTCCCACTTAGACCTCACCTACTACTTTGTTTTGCTAGTGGCTAAAATAATAACATTTCTTTACATTACCATGAAAAATTGTTTTAAAAATATAAAAACTGAGATTCTTACAATTTACAGATAAATGTGTGAAATATTAATTATCATCATGTTTTTATTAGCTAAAGTCGAATTTGGCCTCTGAAGGATGTAAGAAATCAGGTACACATTTGTTACATCAGTGAACAATGGCTACTTTTCAAAGATATACTACAGAATTAGGAAAAGCTAATCTAAAAGGGAGAAGGAAAACTAAAATACTTGTGTCTTTTTTTTTAACTTAACTAGTTCTAAACAAAGGAGAAAACTAATGACACTATAAATTGTCTACTGCAAATTCATGACACATAACCTTGAGGAAAAGAGAAAAAAAATAATCCATTTACCTTATCTCCATCATTTCTTATTTAATTTCCTACTAGTACTGTTAAAAAAAATCTTTCTTTTCCTCTCTTGCCACCAACCTCATCCATATAGCCTAGCACATAACCCAGCTTTCTACTCCTGGAAGCAGATTAAAGCCATATCATCCTTCCTCCTCCATTCCAGAAATCTCAGCATTATTTCCCTCTTTCTTCCTTCTCTCCATTAATAGATGCATCCCTCTGACTCCTCAAGGTCAATCTCTCCACCTGAACCTTCCATCCCTGCAAGTTGTGCAGGACCTCAAGGCAGTCATCATCTCTTTTCTACATTTCCAGTCCTTATTTCACCACTGACTCCTTCTTCTTGACCTACAAATATCCTTGTTTCCTTCTTTGTTTTTACAAAACACTTGCTTTCGATCCTTATACTTCCTTATCTCTCCTCATCTGCACTGCTAATCTTCTTGCAAGATTTTGTCTATACCTTTCTTCTAAACCCTTAGGAACTGCATTCCTGTACCACCATGGTACTGAAACGATGCTTTCTAAAGTTCCTAATGAGCTTCTTGTCACCAAAACCATTGACTTCTTGCAGTGCTCATTTTCCTCTGTCTGGTTACTTTAACTCCTATCCAAGTTGACTATCTCCCCAATGTGGATTTTTCCCAAGGGTCTGTCCTTGTCTTTCTTCTGTTCTTTGGTAATGTTATTCACTATATCAATATCAGCTACCTTCTCTATATGAATGACTAACAATGCAGCCAGTGCTGACTACCATTCTTTCTGAGCTCTAAACGCACACCCCTCACTTCCTAGGGTATATCTTCATCTGGATGTCGCACCAACATACCAAACAGCGTATCAAAAACCAAATTCCTTATCTTGGTTTTCTCTTTCCTCTCACCTGTTTCTGATAAGATTTGTTGTTGTTCAGCTGTTTCTATCCCATTTGGGGCTTTTCTTCACAAAGATATTGAAGTGCTTTGCCATTTCCTTCTTCAGCTCATTCTACAGATAAGGAGACTGAGGCAAAGGCTTTAAGTGACTTGCCGAAGGTTACAAAGACAGTAAATGTCTGAAGCTGGATTTGAACTCAGGAAGAAGAGTTTTCCTTAGACTAAGCCAACACTCTATCCACTTGGCCACCTAGCTACACCCATAAATTTCTACTCATTTTTAAAACCCATATACAAATAGTACCTTTTCCAGGAAGCCATCTATGAGGGCACTGGTTGATAACAACTTTTCAACCTCCCATAATACTTTGTTTTATAGCGCTCTAATGCAATCATCATGTCATATGAGGTATTTCAGCTTTCTGTGTTGGTATCTTATCTCTCTACTAGACAGAAATCCCCCGAAGAGCAATGATAATGTTCTAAGTGAAGTATCTGCTCACTATATCCAGGACAATGAACACTCAATTATTTGTTCATTAAAGGGTCACCCTACAGTTGCTTTGGCATTCTAAGTTGTAAGATGAGCAAATTACATGGGACTGAAGTGATATATTTACATTAATCAAATGTGTTTGTCAGTAGTTCCATCTAAGAGCGCTGGTCTGATAATCAGGACAGTGGGGTTCTTATCACTTCTTACCACATCCTAGAAACCTTTTCATCCCGGAAGACAACTATGACCTTGGAATTCCCACCTAAGAAATAAGAAGGCCCCTGGCTCTGATGACATGGCTTCTCTCAGAACCTCCATGTTAACAGGGCACCTGGGTTAACCATGCCTTCATCTCTCCCCAGGCTGTACTCCATATTTCTCTACCATGTACCACCTCCCACTGAATACCATCCTTTTTCCCCTCAAAAAACAAGTCAACAAAAAAATAAAATTAAATTAAAAATAGAATAAAAACCAAAACAAAAAACCCTACACTTTCAGCTGTCTTTTTCTGTTGTCTTCCTTCATTAGAACATAAGCTCCTTGGGGGCAAGAACCATCTTTTTCCTTGTTTTTGTATTCTCAGTATTTAGCATAATGCCTGTCACATAGTAAGCACTTAATAAATGTTTGCTCCATTTTAGTCTAGATTCTATTATTTACTACCTGCAAGATCTTGGGCAAATTATTTCACTTCCCTGATGTTCTGTTTACCCCAAAGGATTGTAATAAGGACCAAAAAATGAGGCAAAGTGCTTTTAAAAAAGCTTCTGTACATATAAGACTTTTTATGATGACTCTTTTCATGAATTTTATATAGGTTCAACTTCCTCCTATTCCACCATAAGAATGATTTTTAAAAACTCTAACCTATAAAAGGAAAGTCCCAGATAAAATTGATGTTACTTCAGAATTATGTAAAACAGTAGTTCACTTTTAAATAGAACTTTAAGGCTTACAAGAATTTGTAGACATTTGGTCCTCACAACCACCCTGTGAGGGATAAATACCAGCAGGTATTTATCCAATTTACACAGAAGAAACTTAATCTCAGTTGTGACTTATTGGAGGCTAGATAGTTAGTAAGGTTCTGTGGCAGGATTTGAACATGGTCTTCCTGGGAAGTTCATCATCCTATCCACTGTGCTATGCTGCCTCTCTAGATTATTAGTCACACAAACAGGGAGAAACCTTGGTTCAATGAATCTGCCAGTGAAATCATGACTTGAACCCAGGTGTTTCTATTATTTCCCAGGAGACCTTAGAGGGATTTAGCACTGTGCTTTGTTTGATTTTTTTTGCTGTACCATGAGGGAGCTTTCTGTGAATACAGTATGGCATCTGTGTTGAAGGTCTACCACTCCAAGAAATATTCAACTTTCTATTTATACTACGTCTGTTCCTAGGGCTGATCGATCAAGGAACAATATTGGCCCCTTCTTCTTTTCAGTCACGCAGTGTATTGATTAGCCCGGAGCACAAAAAATACAGAACAAAGCACACTCTATAATTTCTCACTCCAAAATGCTTTACCCTTACTATCTTTCCGAAGCTGATGCTTAAATCAGCAGGCTCTGATATTTTTAGTTAACTCAATTTCTTTTACTGAGCTTGAAATCAAGTTTTAAAGGCTGTTTCCACATCAAGACAAGAAAAAGAAATAGTATCTCCTGAGGGAAAACCCTTATTATTCACTATTTTGTCTGTTTGTGTACATCATTTGAATTTTAAACTTAAATCTGTTCAGTAAGATCATTCTAATAGGAAAAGACTACTTTCTTTTCAAAGGAGACCAAGCTGGTATTCAAAAGAAGTTTCTGTTTTCATTTCGAGTCTTTTCTCTAACAAGAAAAAGAAACTAAACAAATTTCTTCAAAAGATTTTGGAAAACAATATCTTTTAAAAAAACTTTTTTTACGTACAAGTTGAATGCAAGTGAATGTAATTTATCTTTTTCATGAATCAAAAGATGATGGGTACCAGAACTTTTAATATGGAAATTATATTTTCCAAATAAAAACAAAAACAATGATGATTTTTAAAAAATGAAATGAGTTCATTATTCAAACACACATCATTTTCTATTTATGTTACCAGTTTATATAGAAAGTTGTCTATAGTGATTAGAGTGCTGGCTTGGAGTCGGGAAGGCTTGTGTTCAATTCCCATCTGACATTTAAGAGCTAAATGACCCTGGGCAAGACATTTAACCTCTCTGTGCCTCAGCCAACTCCCTAGTACTTATATACTAAGTCATGGACACATTGTGATCTGTATAGGTGGTAGAGGCACCTAAATGGGTACCTAAACTGATGAAATCATTGGCCATTACGTAGCAATTCCTAGTCATCTCTTGCTTCGGTCTGATCCTATCAGCCTCTAACCACCATTTCTACTACTTACCCTAGAGAATGAACTTAAAATAAGTTTGAATTGAGGAGCTTAAATATTACTCAACAAAACTTAACAAATATTACAAATATTAATTGTGTACAGAATACTGTTAGTATGGAAAATCATAGAGAAAAGTGAGAACAAAGTAGGAACATGTTGGTTGGGAAATGAACATCTTGTTGCAAAGAAATTATTATACCATGAGAAATGATACTATAAGGAATTCAGAAAAAATATGAGAAGATATATAAATGATTGTGATTGAATTAAACAGAATCAAGAAAATAAAGCATACAATGGATAAAATAATGTAAATGACAGGAATATCAAAACAAAGATGAATACTGTATAATTATGATGACCAAAATTTTTGTTCCTGAGGGGAAATACAAATAAAAAAGAACTATACCTCCCTCCTTTCCTTGGAAAGTTTGGGAACTATGGGTGTTGAATGACCTTCTAAATATAGAGTATTTAATTCAATATGTTGTCAGACATTGTCACAGGATTAGTTGGGTTTGCTTGACTGTTTTTCTTTGTTACAAGGGAAGGTTCATAAAGTATAGGATGGATTACAAAGGGGAGATTCCAATGGGGGCAAGGAGAAGTATATCCAGAAATTGCTGCTATATAAATAAAAAAGACTTAAGTAAAGCACTGTTTTTAAAGAAAATGCCATGGCAATAAAAGCTACTTGAAGAAAGTTTGTAGCATCTTGGGCAGATTATAGTTGAGTCACATAGAATGAAAGGACATGAATGGGTAAATTGCAATCTTAATTGTTAGATGAGGTACCTACATTGATAAATAGACCCAACAGAGTCAATGAGATTTTATCAGTATCAAAGTAAAGATTTTAAGTGAAATTGCATTTTATTAGTCATAAAACATGTGCATTTGAAAAAAAAAAATGGAGGAAAAGAAAAATCAAGGATAACAGTAGAGGAACTAAAAAACCGGATAACAAATGTCACAATTTTCAGTAAGGAAAAGAGATAGACTTCAAATAACAGTCTACTCAAATTTCCTGGAAAATTCTAGAATGCACTATTAAATGGATATTTTGTGAATTTTTAAAAAAGGAAAATATTAAAAAGTTTCAACAAGAATAAGGCATAACAAATTAAGCTCATTTGCATTCTTTACAGAGTAACTAAACTGGTAGATATAGGAATTCTCTCCTTGTTGGAAAAAAAAATGAAGAGATATAGGATAGGCCCCCAAAAATACTTCAGTTAGATGGTTTCAAGCTAGTTAAACAAGTAGACCCAAAGACCCACTAATAAGTTGATGTCAACTTGGAAGAATATTTCCAGTTCTTGTCTGTTCTTGATCATGTATGGTATTTAATTCTTA
This sequence comes from Bettongia penicillata ogilbyi, assembly GCA_023548195.1. Classification (NCBI taxonomy): domain Eukaryota; kingdom Metazoa; phylum Chordata; class Mammalia; order Diprotodontia; family Potoroidae; genus Bettongia; species Bettongia penicillata. The sequence continues at coordinate 1,169,455 of JAJHZJ010000035.1, read as the reverse complement.
TAAATTACATTGATGAAGGCATAGATATAATTCTTATAAAATATTCAAAACACAGAAATCTAGGTGAAATAGCTAACACTCAACAGGCTAGAATGTTGGGCTAATCTAATACAAAAAAAAATGTAATAATTATAAGTACTAAGTCCTTCAAAGATTCAGGAACAAAAGTAGAAATTGAAGGGGACAAAAATCCACATGAAAATGATATGGTAATGTAAGTGACTAGACGTTCAGTATACTAGATGGTGGGACATGGTGGGCAAGGAGTCACAACAAAGCAAAAACTTGATGCTATATCAACCAGACCAAGAGATATGATCACCCAGGAGGACCCTACCATAGTGTGATAGGACCACTAGCTAACAATGTTTCCTCTTCTTTCCCTCTCCACAACCCCCTCTCCACATGGCTCTTTTTTTCCCCTAAGAGCAACAAAATTGGGAGTTAATTTGCCCAGAATTGGGCTAAAGCTCAAGGTGTACCTCTCTTGAACAGTAGCTTGGTTGCTGTTTGTGGTTCTGTTGTGTCTGAATCTTCCATTTGGGGTTTTCTTGGCAAAGGTAGTAGAGTGGGTTACTATTTCCTTCTCCATCTCATTTTAGAGGTGAGGGTCATACAGTTGTAAGTGTCTGAGAATGGATTTGAACTGAAGTCCTCTTGATTCCCCCTAGTTGCCAGTGTATCTTGAGTATCTTGGTAGCCTCTGGTTATATTCACAAATATATAAAGATCCACCCACATGGGGTGATGGCCCTTCAGACTCAGTGCATGTCCTAGGACCCTATACCTTCCCCTGATAATCAGCACTTCCATGTAGAAAAACACTGAGCCAAGCTTTACTATATCCTTCTTGAATAATCTTTCTATGTTAGGGCAAAATAAATCTTCTTTTGTTAATTATTCAATGACTTATGAGTGCCTCATTTTCTCCCAACATTAAACCAGAACTTACAGGACGTCAGCCTGTTAGACCCACTCTGACACTTAAACAGATCATATCTGGAGTGTTGGATTTAGTTTTGGATATCACATTTTAGGGAGAACCCTAATAAGCTGGAGGATAGCAAAAAGACAGACCAGGAAGGTGAGGGAATTGTAGACTATGATGTAAAAGGATAAGATAAAAGAATTGGGAATGCTTACCACCTCATTCATGCCTTGACTCAATATCTGGATTTCACCTCCTCCTTCCTGCCTTTGAGAAAACTCTGCCTTGAGACTCCACTATTCTGAATGATGCCCTTCTCACCTTAACTACCATTTCATTAACTGCTTCATCCATGATTCTTTTCCTACTTCAAATTGTTCTCCTAACTTCTGGCACTTCCCTCTCACCCTCACATGCCATTACCCCCAATTACCACGTCCCCTTTATATGTTGTTTCCCCCTTTATAGTGCAAGCTTTTTGAAGACAAGGGACAATCTTGTTTATATTTGTATCTGGGGTGCTTAGCACAGGCTTAACAATAGCAAGTGTATAAATATTCTCTAATTGTATCTTAACCTGGAGAAGAAAAACTTAAGAGAATCATGACAGCTGTGTTCAGGTATTTAAAGGGCTCTTTCCACTTATTTTTATTTTTATTTTGTTTTACAAACTAGTATATAAGGGTTGCAAAGAGGCAGCTTTTAGCTTGATATAATTAAAAATTCCTAATAATGAAAATTGTCCAAAAGTAGATGAGATTCCCTGTTATGAGAAGTCCTATCCCCACTTGTAAGTGAATAAGGAAATTCCTAATTGGGTATGAGTTGGAATAGATGACCTCAGAGTTCCCTTACAACTTGAAATGCTCTAGTTCTATGGGCTTCTGACTTGTCAATTACTGATACCTTTAAGTGGAGACATGGAGTCATCTCTGAACCAGGATGGCGATGGAACAGTAGACCAGGGCATAAGAAAATCAATTGAAGATGCTGAAGGTGCTTTGCCTAGAAAAAAAGACTCAGGGAAGCTGCTGCTATGTACTAGACAATACTGATTAAGCTATGCACTTCCATCTTTTAATTTCTTGTGGAACTTCCTGACCTCGGTCTTCTCAGCATAAACAAAAATGAAAGGTTGAGCAATTACTTAGTGAATCCAGGATATATAGATGGACAGTCAATTCAAGGAAATGAAGGCCAAAGAGAGGATGTTCATTTTGATTTATCTAAATTTTCTACTGTGTCCAAATCTACCAAATCATTGTTCAGAATTATACCTTATGAGAAACAGGTCTTACCTCAGAGTTCTGAGCCTAAATCATAAGCAGGTGTAGGACCGGCTGAAGACCTGTTTTCCAAAAACAGCCCCTAATGTCTGTGGCACATAAATCAGTTGGGAGAAACAAGATCTCTGCACAGGCTATCAAACATGCAATAAGAGAACCAAAGAGAAGAGAGAACAGGAAGTAAGTAAATGGAAGGGAAAATGGTGTACAAGAATTAATAAGAAGGGGGACAGAGGCTGATTTAAAGGAGGATACACCAAACCCAACCGAACTGACTTAAGAAAGCTTAATAAATATACTTAGGAGGCAGTATGGCAACAAAGAAGAATGTTGGACTTGGCGTCACAAGACCTGGGAATCTTGACTTCTATGTGTACCAGTTTTATAACCGTGGAAATGTAACGTGGCTTCTCAGATGCAGTTTCGTCATCCATAAAATAGAGTTAATGATACCAACTCTATCTGCATTATACAGTTGTGAGGAAAGCATTTTGTGAAGCTTAGACCACCTAAGAACTCTAAGTTCATACTATTGTTGTTTAGATAATGAACAAAGCATAAAAAATGTAGGGAGAAGGGACAGAGAAGCTAAAGGGAGAGGAAACTGCAAGAATCTTTGCTCATGGGCTAGCTAGCTCTCTGAGCATAATGACAAACTTGAATTCCCTCCTAGGAATGAAGACAAGGAAAGGGGACCAAGCAGTCTAGGCCAACATGTAGTCTATCCCTTACCCATCTGAAAGTTGATTTTCTTCTAAAATCGTGAAATGAAAAAAGGAGTAAGGGAGTGTTAATAACAGTATGTACTTACAGTGTGAGTTGATATCTATTTAAAGGGTGAAGCTTGCTGCTAATGAGAACTTAAAAAAAAAGATAAAAAATTATCTTACTTTAAAAAGTGAGAAACAAGTGTGGTAAAAAATTAGAAGTTGCTTTAAAAAAACATTGAGGAAGTTTAAATAGTGGGTACTTACTCTTTTTTTAATGAGTATAGAATGGAGGGAAGCATTAGTTAAATGAAAGCTTAGACCTGATTTCAATAAACTGATCACTATTGATTGAGTACCTACTGGATGTTTGGCACTGCATTAAATACTTTTGGGAACCAAATGACCTATCAATCTTTACTATGGAAACGGGAGACTTTGTGCATCTACTATGAGGCATGTATATTTAGTCTTGCCACCCCTACAAGACTGTAAGCTCCTTGAAGGCTCATATGCTATTTATTTTTGTACTTCTCCCAGCAGCTAATGTAGTTTCCTGAATACAGTAAACATGTTATAATACTTTAACAATGAATCTGCGATCTCACTGATATAGGTATTTTTTCCATCAGTACAGACAGTAACCCATCAATGCCTTCTTATCTAGGGCAATTCTTTTTCATGTTCCTCCACAGATCTACAGAAACATGCTGGACGTTGTCTTATTGGTATTTTGACATTTTATGGACACCAGTGGAATTCTCAAATTGTCCATCTGTTATCTCTTACTCTTGCCAATGGCTTATTTCCTATTCCATTCATGTATTTCCTGTCACTTCTTGGATTTGAAGTGCTTCATAAATATTAAATGAATAAATGGGTGAATGGATGATGAAGAGTATGCACTCAATAAATATTAGATGAATGGATGAATGACTGAAAACAGCATGGCACACTAATATATAACCATACCAAGTATTCTTGATAGAGCACCTATTCACACAAACAATATGGAAGATATCACAGACTTTTGCTGCCATGAGGCATTAAGTTTAAAGAGGGTTGGTTCAATAGCAAGAGTATGTAGAATAAGAAACTTGGGGTTCAGATCTAGTCTTTACTGCTCATTGCTTGAGGTGATCTTTGCCAAGTCCACCTCTCTGTTCCTTAATTTCCTCATCTATAAAATTGCAGTGTGGGAGGGTTGGGGGAAAATTGGGTTTTATGACTTCTTATATTCCTTCCTCCTCTATACCTATCGTCTGATGAATATACTGAATGTTATATAAAAATCTTATTAAAACCCTTGTTTTCAGGTGCCCACAACTACCACTCAAACAACTCTTGAATTTAGATTGCCAGTGCTCAGACTCAGCCTGAAGGTGAATTGTTTTCAAAAGTTTGAGTTAAATTTATTAACCCAGTTTTGAATTTTTAGGACAGCAAAACATATGTTAATTTTCCCAATGGCATTTTTGCACTCCAATAAGTCAATAACAACTGCATTTCCAACCTCTCATTTATAAAGTAGCATACATCAATGTTTTACACTGCTTTTGTTTCTATTTATGAAGATTTCAGGTTCTTTAAATGTTACTTGGGGGTTTGGAATTTTAAAATTAAAATAGAAAATCTTAAAAGATACACGTTTAAGGGATGTAAGTGTGTGTCACCCATGTGTGTCCACATGAATCTGTCTAAATGTGGCTCTTAGGGAGGCATAAATAGATATCTCTAGAATCTCTTCTGTCCATTCTACTCTAATAGAGAATTTGATTCCTAGTAGGGAAGCAGGAGGTTAAGACAAGACAAGACAAGAGGCTAGCTACTCTATTTTCGTCAGAATGAGTGTACTAAGCTAGAATTATATCTATCCATCTAGCTAAATATTGTTAGTGTGGGGAAAATTATTCTTAGTGATTGATATGGTATCCCTTAATGGGGAATGCATGCTCCAAGCTATACTTCCAAGACCCATCAAATGTCATTTTCATAGTGAACATAAGTAGTAAACCACAATAAACCCATTTATTTGAGCCAATAGCAAATAGAAATCAGAGAAGATACACAGATGAGAATGTATGTCAGATAATACACAGAGTAAATGAGCTCTCATTTGGGAAGAAAAACCTTAGCTCAATCAAGAGAGAGTCCCATATCTCACCCAAGGGGGAATTCTTCAAAGTCTCCAGAGTAGTAAGCTAAGAATAGGGACAGGATCAAGGTGACAGCCTCCTATATTTTGGTTTCTCTCCAGAATCTTTTTCTCCCTTCAGGGACCTGAAAAGTGTCTGGAACTGAATGTCTTCTCTCTCAAAGCTGGAAGCCAGAAGACCAGGATTTATCTTCCCTCAAGTTCTTAGTAACTCCATCCCTAACAAAAGTATAAAGTAATGAGTAATCAATTTCCATCAGTAAAGAGGGATTTAACGCAAGTGAGCTTTGACGCCTAGGTTACAAATATAACATATATGCCAAGGAACCCTGGTATTCAATGTAAGTATTTCTGTTCCTTTCGAGCTCCTATAGTTATGTGAAAAAGTAACTTCTAAGCTAAGCTTAGCCCAAGGATACACTTTGCAATGATTAAGAGGAATCCCATTGAAGACTTAATCTTCCCTGTTCTGCTATGGTGGTGTCCCGTATAATACAATAATAATGTAACTGTAAAGTAGAGCATATTTGAAGGTTAACTGAGCCAAGATGGAGATAAAAACAATAACATTTAAGCTTTTGGAGTAGGTATAAATCAGTTTCTCTGACAGATTCATAGTCCTTTACTAACATCACTAGGTATCAAAATTTTGAGTTGCTATTTTACCTTAAGTCAAAGTGAATAAAGACTTGAAATCAAAGGATGTAGGCATAGTATGTGATATATCTCTAAGTCTATGAGTATGTGAGAGGAATATCTCTATTTTTCTACCTTAATGACTCTTTGTGGGTAAGAGGTGACACTGAGTTCTTAAAAGGCAATGCTAACAGTCAAGCTCTAGTGCCAAATCAGAAAAGTTTCAAGTACAGACCCAATGATGGATTGTATGTCTGTAATCTGATGATCAGTCAAGGTAAAGGACTAAGGCAGGAATATAAACTGCGCAAGGAGGGGACTTTTAAAAAATTATAGCCAGCACATACACCACAGCATTATATCTAGTAGTTTCTCAATATATGTTTGTTCAATAGAATAAAACTGAGAAATAAGTAGATTGGGAGAAGTTTCCAAAAGGCCGATCCCACCAGAAAACTGCCTGTCCACTATAGCTACTCAAAAGTGTAATGGGATGCCTTGGAGGTAATGGGTTCAACTTCATGAGAAGTTTTCAAGCAATAAAGGAACAAATGTGAGGAATATCATAAAAAGAATTCCTATTGAGATTCAGGTTGGATTCAATTGCCTCTAACTCAAATTCTGAAAATTCAATTCTAAAAACTGTTATTAAGTAACTTTCATATGACAGAGAATCACTAGATTTTGGGAATACAAAGACAAAAATGAAGTGGGACTTGCCTTCAAGGAATTTCTCTTCCCCAGGGTGGAGATGTAAAGTGAAGACAATGTGTACATTAATTTAATTTTTAAAAAACACAAAGTACATACAGAGTAATTTTTAGAAAGAAGTTCTTTTTATTTCAATAACATCTGGGCAACACAGTAGATAAAGCACTAGACATGGAGTCAGGAAGAGTTGAGTTTAAATTTTATCTCAGATATTTGTTAGTTCTGTGACTCTAGGCAAGTCACAAACCACATATCTTCTATGTAATGGAGACAATAATGGCACCTACTTCCCAGAGTTGTTGTGAGAACCAAAGGGAATAATCAGCACAAAGCACTTAACCAACTATCTAGTGCATAGCATGCTTATTTAATATGCAAAAAAAAAAATGGAGAGGTTTCTGAGGTTATATTTTGTAAAACTCTTCCATGGATAGCACATTAACCTGTATTTTAAAAATGAGCGGATGTGTAACAAACAACACTCCCAAAACCTAACAAGCCAGGCACAGAATTCAGAAGACATTTTTAGGACTGAGTTCTAGAAACTTAATAACACATGAGCAAGGAACTGCTGGGAAAATGAGAAGACATGTCAAAGGTTTCTTTTATTTCCAATTGTAACCACAAATTATATTGTATAACCATTGATGGAACAACAGATTTCACCTTCTTCCACATAGGAAACTCTGTGGTAATTTCACTAAAATATGGTTGGAAACAGTGGTGTGACAAATTGACTGGAGTAGGAATCATGGTATGAGCAAAAAGAAAAAAGGAAATCAGAAAATCTTAAAGGCTCTACAATCTAGAGGCTTGGAAAGTTGTCTTTTATCAGGATACAGATGTCCTCCCCAATGGTAGTGAAAGAATTTCTTCTCTAGAATGAGTTCTCTCCTTTCCTCTTGCCTAAAATTTTGATTTCCACCTAGTACCTAGTCAAATCAAAAATCCCACTAGTTATGATGCTTTGCTGTTAAATTCACATGTTTTGGTCTTGTTTTATCAAAAGAGGGCAAAACTCAAGGTAGAATTGTAATGTTAATGGAATTGAAGATCTTCCCTGCCCAATAATAGATCTCATGTGGAGCCCATTAAGGGAAGCTTGCTTAGGGGAGGTTTGCTTGCTTGAAGTCTTTCACACCTTTTGGCAATTAGGCACTGAAGCACGTAGGTTGTGATGCCTTCTGGATCTATCTATCTATCTATCTGTCTATCTATCTATCTATCTACCTATTTATATATAGTAAAATGCTAACCTCAGAATATATATTCTGAGGTTAGCACTTTCCTTCAGGGCTCACTTATTGGAAGAAGGTCCTGTGATTTGGACAGATGTGACTCTGGGTAGCCATTAAGGAGCCCCCACCCCTTTTGAAACCCTGGTATTGGTGTTTCTCTCTCTGGTAACTATATGTATGTATGTAATGCTCAGACAGTTGATTTGTCTGTTGATCTATGATATATGTATTGCTTATGGTCAGATAGAAGCCCTGTCTGTTGGTCTTTATGCTATTTTCTCTGTTTGTAATTTCTGCCTGTAATTTCTGTCTGTATTTTCTCTGAAGTTCGCAGTGCTGACTTTTCCCCCTGAATTAAGTGAATGATATATGTGTTTGATTAAAGTAAGATGGTTAACCCCTTTAAAATTGCTTCCCTTTAAAAAAAAAAGCAGATTGAAGAACCTACACTAGCAGGTCATTCTGGATATGCTAGAGTGCTATGATAAGAGTCTATGAATATTGCCTATTATTCCTTCCCCTTTCTAAGGGACAAAGCAAAATATACTGCTATGTGAGGAATTAAAAGCTTGGTTTCATGTTTTTTTTAATGGACTTCTGATGTAATATGAAAGAAATTCCCAGGTTCTAGGAGTAAGAAAGGTATTTGTTTCTCTTTTTCATCCAGCTGATGTTTTGAACTTCCATTTTTCTTAACTATGGATCAATATTAGGACATACACAATGGAAAACCCTCAGGCCCTGGAATAAGAGGCCTTCGATTCAAATCCTGCCTCTAAGTATTACATCCTGTCTATTGTTGACAAGTTATTAAACTTTCTTGAGCCTCACTTTGCTCAGCGTAAAATGGAAGGTTGAGTTAGACAGATGACCTTTGGGGACCCATCCAGATCTACATCTATGAACCTATTTTTTTCTTTTATAACTCTAATATTTGAAAAGATTTGCAGTTTTCTTAGTGTGGGCAGGTACTCTCTTCTTAGTACACGATTTCATAAACAGAAGCCAATATAACAAAAGCAAGCTAGCTGTTAGGCGATTCCTCTCACTAAGCTAGCAGGCTAGTCCTCCTGGGAGAGTTTCTTGCTAGACTTATATTCCAAAATCTTCTCAGCTTAGTAGGACTCATGAAGTTTAGCTCTCTGGCTAAAAATGTTAAGAACTTAGGGTGTGCTGGAATTCAGTTCTTATTCTAAGCTTGGGAAAGCTGACTGTTAAATTTTTTTTGTTTGAATATTTTCACCTCAGGAATCGGTAAATGTTACAAATTAGGCCTTGATTTGTTGTTTTGTCAATCTTCTTGCCTAAAGAATATGATGGGGAGAAAATATTTAAAATCGAAATTAAATTTATTTTTTAATTTATTTATTTTTAGTTTGCAACATTCAGTTCCACAAGCTTTTGAGTTTTAAATTTTCTCCCCCCTCCCTCCCCTCTCCTCTCCTCAAGATGATGTGCAATCTGATATAGGCTCTACATGTACATTCATATTAAACATGTTTTCACAATAGTCATGTTGTAAAGAAGAATTATAATCAATGGAATGAACCATGAGAAAGAAGAAACAAACCAAAGGGGAGGGCGGGGGTTGGAGAGAGAGAGCAAATAATATGGTTTGATCTTCATTCAGAGTCCATAATTCTTTCTCTGGATGTGGATAGCATTTTCTATCATGAGCCTTTTGGAGTTGTTTACAATATTGCATTGTTGAGAAGGGCCAAGTCTATCAAAGTTAGTCATTATACAATGTGACTGTAACTGCACAATGTTCTCCTGGTTCTGCTCTCCTCACTCAGCATCATTTCATATGTCTTTCCAGGTTTTTTGAAGACTGCCTGCTTTTCATTTCTTGTAGCACAGTGGTATTCCATTACATTCATATACCACAATTTGTTCAGCCATTCCCCAGCTGATGGGTATCCCCTCAATTTCCAATTTTTGACCACCACAAAAAGAGCTGTTATAAATATTTTTGTACATATGGGTTCTGTTCCCATTTGTATGACCTCTTTGGAATACAGTTCTGGAAGTGGTATTGCTGGATCAAAGGGAATGCACATTTTTATAGTCCTTTGGACATAGTTCTAAATTGCTCTCCAGAATGGTTGGATCAGTTCACAACTCCACCAACAATGAATGTGTTCCAATTTTCCCACATCTTCTCCAGCATTTATAGTTTTCCTATTTTGTTAGCCAATCTGACAGGTGTGATGTGGTACCTAAGAGTTGTTTTGATTTGCATTTGTCTAATCAATAGTGGTTTGCAGCATTTTTTCATATGACTATAGATAGCTTTAATGTCTTCCTCTGAAAACTGTCTGTTCGTATCCTTTGACTGTTTATCAGTTGGGGTCGGATTAAATTTATAAGTGTGCTGTGGATACATTTTTTTTTGGAGCACCTATTTTTAAATTTTTACCAGCACACTTCTGTCAAGAACTCAAAGATCCTTCCATATTGCAATCATGTATAAGCCTAAGACTTTATTTTAAAGCCTTGTAAAAAAAAAAAAAGCTAGCATAAAATGTTTCTATTTTATCCCAAATGAAGGATCAACACCCTTATTTGTGTGTTGTAAATCTCTTATTGTTTCAATTTCAGCAACTGTCATCACTGATTATGGACAAAGATGTGAAAACTAGAGTGACCATTACTTAAAATGTTTGATTTAAGTGTTTGCTGTTTTGAAGCTCTCATCTCCTTCCTGTGTTTTAAAGTCAAGGCAACTGTGTTAAGCCCACATTGAAAATGCCAGAAAGGAACCCAAAGAACTCTGCCTTAAAAATTCTTAGTTCCTAGAAAGTTAGTTCACATTAAACAAAATAGAGCCTTGAAACTTTTTTTTCCCTCGTTAGTCAAAAAGTCATGACTGAGTCTCATGGAATTTTTGATATGTCATATTATAGTCTAAATTTGGAATCCATTTTGTTTGGCCTCAGAAGATAGAAAAATATGTTAGATTAGTAATTTTCAGCTAGATGGTGCATTGGTTAGAGAGCTGAACCCAAAGTCAGGAAGACTGATCTTCCTGAGTTCAAATCTAGCCCCAGACACTAGCTATGTGACCCTGATCACATCACTTCACCCTTTTTACTTCAGTTTGCTCATCCATAAAATGAACTGAAAAAGAAAATGGCAACCACTTCAATATTTTTGCCAATAAAACCTGAAATGGGGTCATGAATGCAATTCAAAAGCCAATTCAGTCATGGAAAGTATGAAATGCTGAAAGACCACATGGTACAATAGAATGAACACTGGCTCTGATTCAGAAGACTTGGGTTCAAATTCAGCCTCTCTTTTTTTGATGCCCTTGTGATCTAGGACAAATAATTTAATCTCCCTAGGTATCAATATCTTCATCTGCAAAATGATAGGTTTAGATTAGATGATTGCTAAAATGTCTACAATATCAATAAAATTTTTAAATGACAAATCATCCATCCATTCATTAAAGTGGACACCCATGCACCAGAGCTTTACTAGGTAGTACCATCATTATTTCAATGTTAGAAAGATGAATTATTCTTTCTTATTTACTTCATGATATTTGGAAAAAGCAAAGATCTACTATTGAGATCACAGAGTTAGAGTTAGGAGGAATTTTAGTGGCCATCTAGTTTAATCTCCCTATTTAACACACGAAAAAATTGAAGTCCAAAAGGACTAAGTGAATTATCTTAGTTCATACAGTAATAGATAGCTTATTTGAATCATTTTCTACATTCCATGGCTAAATATACCACACTAATTGACAATATTTTGCTAAATTCTGAGGCCATTTGAACCAAATGTTGTCCAGATTTGCAATATGACATTTCATGGTTCAGTATACATATAATGAGTCTAAATCATGATTTTTGGTTGAGAGGGGAAAAGTTCCTAAATTGAGCATTCTTTTCATTCTGTAAACTCCAAAAGAGAACCAGCCTTCTTTTTAAATACATAAATACTTTAAACAAGCAAGAGAAGCTAATTTCTTTTATATTTGTATTGTATGTTTGGGCTTATACACTAGGAATGTACTAGTGAGTAAAAATTTCCCACAGAAACTCACAAAAGAAATTCAAACATTGATACTTAACATTATAATAACTTTTCCTAAATTTAGAATATCCTAAAGAATATTTAAACAATCCAACATTTATAATTCATGTTCTGGAATATGTATACAGATGATAGAGATGGCAGGGGAGTAACTGTATGTAATTTTAATTATTTGTCATGCTGGGAAAAAAATAGTCAAGACATTCTCCTGATGCTGGTAGCTGGGGAAATAATTTTGGCTAGGAAACCTCAGATTTTGGACACTGATATTGACAATAGAAAACAATCCATGTGGAGGTCAGTAGGAGTGGTGGGGGAGAGACAGAGAGACAGATACAGAGAGAAAGTCACTTAATAGAGCATAATATTATAGATTTAGATCTCGGAGGACCCCGAGAAGCCATCTAGTTCATCCTTTTCATTGAACAGATAAAGAAAATGAGACCCAGAAATGTGAAATAATTTGCCCAGTGTCACCCAAGTAGCAAGTAACAGACATGGGATTTGAACATAAGTCTCCTGACTCTAAAATCTTTCCGCTTCACTACAGCAGGCATTATGAGTTTGAACTTCTAGTCAACAAAAACATTATGCTGGGCGCCTAGTGCCCTCCCTATGGAGTGATTTTTGTCTTGGAGATGGTAATGAAACAAAGCCCTGAGTTATTTGATATATTTGAATGGCACATGAGAGAGAGATAGAGAAAGAGAGAGAGCGAGAGCGAGAGAGAGAGAGAGAGAGAGAGAGAGAGAGAGAGAGAGAGGGAGAGGGAGAGAGACAGATCATGTGGTCATAATAAGGACTGGAGTGGGGGGGCATGGAGAGCTAGAGGAAGAGCTTCAGGGTATAAAAGTGAAAGATATCATAACATCATAGTATATGCATTAAACTTGGAAAAAACTCACTTTCTCTCCAAATTGCCAAAGGAACTCACCCGATTGTTGAGATAAAATAATGAGTGGTTTTAATGAAGAATGAAGATAAATATGTAATAGTATCATAGATTTAGGATTGGAAGGGACCTAAGAAGTTGTCTAGTCAAAATGTATTTTTAGAGATGGAGAATCTAAGATGCAGAGAGATTAATTTATTTGTCCAACATCATACTGACAGCAAGTGAAATGGAAGGGCTGGGATTTCCATTCATGGTCTCTGATTCCAAATCCATCTCTCCTTTTGTGATGGCATTTCTTGTATGCCTTTTCTGTGTGCTTAAAAATTTAAACATTGACCCCACGAATAGAAGATTATGAGATACTTCAAATAATGACAGCTTTATTCACACTAGGAGGCATGTGGCTCAGTAGCCTCTTCGACATCTAAGCCAACTCTTGAAACCTCTTTTTTCCTTTCATTTCCAATTTAGAAGAATCATTGACATCTATATGTACTTCAGAAAAATAGTTTCTCTAAACTCAAGCTCAAAACAAATTACCTTAGAAAATTCATGAAGAAAGCAGCACTCCTCCTATTTTTAAGGCAGGAAATGTTCATTTTCCTCTCTTGTATATACTACTTGATTGACTCTTCCTTCTAAAATGGCCATATTAGAACTGGTTGAACCATTCTGGAGAATAATTTGGAACTATGCCAAAAGGTGTATAAAAGCTTTGATCCTGTGATGTCACCATTAGGTCTGTATCCCAAAGAAATTATAAAAAAGAGAAAAGGACACACATACAAAAATATTTATAGCAGCTCTTTTTGTGATGGTAAAGAATTGGAAATTGTGAGGATATCTATCAATTGGGAAATGGCCAAACAAATTATGGCATATCAAAGGAATGGAATACTATTGTTCTGTAAGAAAGTATAAGCAGGCAGATTTCAGAAAAACCTAGAAAGACTTACATGAACTGATGCTAAGTGGAGTGAGCAGAATCAGGAGAACATTGTACATGGTAACAACAACACTGTGAGATTATCAGCTATGTTTGATTGAGTTCTTCTCAGCCATACAGTAATCCAAGACAATTCCAAAAGGTTCATGATGGAAAATGCTTTCCACTTCCAGAGAAAGAACTATACAGTCTAAAGGATTTTTTTTTGTCTTTTTTTCCTGTGGGTTTTTTTCCCCTTTTTTCTGATTCTTCTTTCACAACATGACTAATATGGAATTAGGTTTAATTTAATTGTGCACATATAACCTGTATCAAATTGTTTACTGTCTTGGGGAAGTGGAAGGGCAGGGAGAGAGGGAAAAATTTGAAACTCAGTCTTACAAAAGTGAATGCTGAAAACTATCTTTACATGTAATTAGAAAAAATAAAATTCTATTGGGTGCAAAAATGACCACATTAAAGAGCAAATATTCATGATGTTTGTGATTACTCACAATCAACCTCTTTGGCCCTGCCCCCACCACTCATCTGAAACTGCTCCAACTCAAGACTGCCTATGGCTTTGTGTGCTTGTCGGCTAGAACTTTTTCTCTTTATGAGCAATATGAAGAGAAAAAAAATTTCATAAAGTCCTCACTCTTCTTCTCCAACTCCACAGCACCTCAACTCTTTCAACCCTTCAAATGGTAAGGTTTCTCAATTTAACAGAAAGAAGATAACACTTAGGGAAAAGATTCAGCTAAGGGCTTTCTTTCTCTTTGCCTCTGTCCATGGTAGTACAAAGCTTTACCTCTCCTCGGGGGAAAACAGAGGGCTGGATGGCAGTCAGCATGACAGAAGGAGAGCAGTGCAGCGGAAAATTGGATAACAGGATAAAAATCTAGGGGACCCCAGGAAACCTATCAAAACTGGCTCTTCTTGTCAAAAACCAGACAAGTGACAAGTACAAATATAGGATGTTATTTATATTTAAATATTTCTAATGATATCATAATTATACTTCTGCCACTGGTAGGCAGCCATTTAACTGTTTAGCTTCAAAGAGGCAGACCAAATGCCATGTACAGAAAGAAATCACCATAAGAATCAGATAGCTTCAATTATACATCAGGCAAATCCTATAAGCCCCCCAAGTAGCCATTTATAAAGGACAGAGGATAACTCAAGGAGTGAAATCTTATGTTTACATAGCTATTTTTCCTCTTAAATCAATAAATAACGTGAATAAAGAAGTCTGAATGCCAGTATTTAGAATATCTGAAAAGCAAGTCTTCCTAGTTTAAAGTAAATTATTTTATTACATGTAAAATTCCATATGGCATGTGGCGAAGTACCTGAAATTAGCATAGGTTTTGAGCACAAAAGTTTTGTCATTCAACATTTAATGTGTGAGAGGCTTTATTTCTTCAGTTGTCTGGTGCTAACTAGAAGTCATTCAATGACTCAAATTAACTGAATGATGGGTTGCTGTTGTTGTCAATGAATTCCACCTATCACTTTAATATGATGGCTAACGTTCAAAGTGCAAAAGATTGAAGATGCTCTTGATTTAATGATAATGGAATTCAGAGTTGAAAAGAACTTCAGAGATATCTCTTCCAACCCCTTGAACTTTTAGCAGTGAGGAAACTGAGTTAAAGTGACTTAGTCTAGATTACATAAGTGCTAAATAACTGAGGTAGGAGGGATTTAGGCTCAGGTTTTCTCCCTGGAGATCCAGTCCTTCTTCCACCATATTACATACTTCTACTACAGATGTGGACGTACCAAATTGCAACGGATTCAATCAATCCATTAATAAACAAGGATTTATCAGTCACCTACTATGTACTAGGCATTTTAGATGCTGAATGAGTATTAATATCTTCAATACTTTGCTATTTAAAATGGTCTCTGATTTCATTGGTATGATTGGTACTAACAGACTTTTCCATACCTTTGTAAGGAGCAGGGGCTTTGGGTTGTTTGTTTGATTTTTGCCTTTCCTTGTATCCCCAGCACCTTGCATGGTAACTAGAATGCAAATGCCTGTTGACTTGTCTTGCTGTGATTTTAAAAAATCACCTGATACCAACTTTCTGCAGATGGGACTCTCTGTATATAGTTAAGCTAGTTACTAGATGATATACACAGTATAAATCATTTGGCCCATTCTTAAAGTTTTCCCAGATTAGTGGGAGCTTTCAGAGTTTGTTCTCTACTGGTATAGCCTTTGAGAACCCAGAATCATCCCCATTCCATGAGGGACACAGGATAGTGACTTAAGTAGAAAGCAGCTATTATCATTTAATGATAAAGAACTCTCATGATAATAGTTACATGACAATAATGATGTAACTCATGTCATTATTAAAAATTATATTTGCCCATGTGCAATATATATGTCTACATGGAGTATTTATATAAAAATGTGACATAGGGGGCATGGACAGATATCTTTGGAATCTGGTCCTTCCATTTCTAAGGGAAACTGATTTCTGCTTCGAGGGGAACAGGAGAAACCCCACAACAGATTGACAAAGTCATTTGATCCTCACTTTGCCTGTTTCTAAGAGGGGTAATCAGGGTAGATTTATATCTCTGTCTCACCCCACTATTGCTTTTCTAGGAATACAACAGGTTCAGAACAAAAGCCATTTCCCTGGTCACTCTTAAGGCTGTTAAGCTACTTCTCTTTCCCACAAAACACTGGTTGCCTTAAAGACTATCACAAAAAGCAAACCACAAGTAAATCCATTTATCCAAGCGAAACAGCGAACAGAAATTGGAGAAGGTAAACAGTTTAGAATATGCCAGGAAATACACAAGAGTAAATGAGTTCTTTAGCTGGGAGTAAGATGAGAACACAATTCAGACCAAGACAAAAACCACTGCAAGAGAAAGTCTCAGAAGTCTACCGGGGACATGTCTTCTTATACATTATTCCCCAGTCCGTATTCTTTGATCCAGTTACAGTGATCACTACGCTGTTCCACAAACAAGACACTCCATCTCTTGGTTCTTGGCATTTTCTCTGACTCTCCCCCATACTTGATATGCTCTCCTTCCTGATGGCAAATCAAAAAGAAGTGCCACTCACCACACTATGTCAAGTTGACCATCACAACGGTATCAAGTCAGAACAACCTACAACTTTATGACATGATCATATGACACAAAAGCAGTTATGTCACACTGATTAGTAGTATCACTAGAACCCAATACTCCAGCATTACAAAGGTCCCGAGAGACTTTCATTATTTTGGCCCCAGAGCAAACAGTTGTAGGACCTCAAAATTTCCCTTGACAATCACTCTGGCTTTGTCTCCTACTTTGCTATTGGCCCCACTCACAGTATGGACAGCAGGCTGGACTGTGAGGGGGTGTTATCATTACTGTTCTCATCAG
Organism: Bettongia penicillata ogilbyi; assembly: GCA_023548195.1. NCBI lineage: Eukaryota > Metazoa > Chordata > Mammalia > Diprotodontia > Potoroidae > Bettongia > Bettongia penicillata. The sequence goes on along the minus strand of JAJHZJ010000035.1, from coordinate 1,152,519 downwards.
TAATCTACACTATAGTGACAATATTTATTCTAGAATTTTAAACCAATTGCCTAATAAAGTAAAAATAATTGGAGAAAATCAGATGGCAAATGTCTCATCAAAAGCAATGTGTTTCCCTGATTTGGGGGCATATTTGTTGGGTACCAATCATACATCAGCTAAAGGCAGGTAATTTAAATTATCTACTGAGAGTTCAAAGCTGTGGCTAATTCATTACTCACACATCTCCACTTGAAGTACTAATTTAAAGTCATGTGTGCCACATTAATTGTAATCTTGTTTCCAAATGACAAGATAAATATCGCAAGGAATATAATATATTATGGTCATAGGTCAAACCAAATGAAGGTCTAAAACAGATTAGCACTAAGTGCATGCAGTATGTCATGTTTATAAATTTAAAAAGGATAAATTGTATTAACATTTAGCAGATTGTTCATTACACTTCATTTATGTTTAGTTTTAAGTACATTAATACCCTTGTCTAGTGAGCTCCAGGATTCCCTGAAAATGACAGACGTGCAGATGTTAAAAAATTTAGCTTTAAAACCACCACTTCAACACTATAGAAAATATGCATATAACATCTTTCCTCCCTTAGCCCTCCCTCAGCAATCTATGCCAGCTTACTTGGTTTTATTGCTCAGACTTGTAATAGATATTTACTTAATTTTCAAGGAAGCCAATTGTTTACAAAGTTTTATCAAAAGAAAAAGGTTTTTTCCATCACTAAGCATGCATTGTAAAGCAATGATGTCATTCATGTGGATAGAAATACACCAGAACACTGAATCATATTCCATAACCACATCCCATTTACATAGCTCCTGGTAATTTAAGCTCATCCATCATTAGGAACTAGGTCAGTAACTTTATCCACAGTTCCAGATAAGAAAACTGAATCATTTCCCTAATGTCTCAGGGCAATTGAGCTTCAGCATAAGGGCTGGAGCTCAAACTAGTAAGTGCACAGGATGAACCAAGTAGAGAAGAGGTTGTTTTCCAGATGATTCCAGACAAAATAAAAATATTAAGGAGAAAATGATGATTTCTGTCTGAGTAGCCAGGTTTCCTGTCTACCTACATTAACCCCACAGGAAGTACAGCCTGACTCCTCACATAACTTTTTTTATGTAGATATGGGGTAAGTGCTCCTGACTTAAATTCTTTGTACAATTACAAAGACTCTCCTCTCAGGCAGACATCAGCAAGCTAATGCCGCTGGATAGAATAATGTATTAAATGTGAATTTTATTGGATTGTATTATTTATTAGATATGAAGCAAAAAATTTATGCAACCCAGAAAAGCAAAATTGCCCACCTCAATAACTAACTTTTTATTCAAATGGAGACCAAGCATATATATTTCTACTCAAAATTATTTTTTTTCTCTTACCTAGATCAGTATAGTCACCTTTTATTCATCAGGCTGTCTTTAAAATTTCTCATTTCAATCCCAGAGTTTTTCGCAGGCCACACATCTCAAACCAAACTATGGTTTTTCTATTTTACTGCAAACATATATTGAGAGGAAATTCCTAATAATTTTGGTCTAGTTTTCTCATTAATTTTAAATTTAATTTTAAATTGCCTTTACATTTGTTTATTATGCTACATCAGAAGCTTATTGAGATCATACAACTGCCAGTTGGCACATTGGTTAGATGCTGAGTCTGGAGTCAGGAAGATCTGAGTTTAAATCTGGCCTCAGACATTTGACTAGCTGAGTGACTCTGGGCTAGTTACTTTGTCACTATTTGCCTCGCTTTCCTCACTTGTAAAAATGAAGATAATCATAGCATCTACCTCCTACTGTTGTCACGAAAATAAAATGAGATAATATTTGTAAAGCCTCTTGCAAACCTCAGTGTTCTATAAGTGCTAGCTCTTATTATTATTAATAATGACTATCCTATAATTATAAATTTCCTCATTCTAGTTCAAAGTCAGAGCCAGACAAGAAATAGGGATTACTCCTACTATCATTTCTCGGGGGACAAGGCATCTTCTTACACAACACAAACTAGAAGAAAAAGAAAAGAAAAGAGAATTCCTGACCATAGACAGGTGTAGACTGAGAGAAGCCGAAGTTCAATTTCCATTACTGTAATTACAACTGCTAGGTTAATCAGAAATTATTTTTCAGTTCAAAGTGGAAATGTTTCAAGACCTTTAACAAACAAGAAAAATTGGGAAGTATTCAATTCAACAAATATTTAGTAAGCAAACACTTAATGTCCAGTACTGCCTAGTACCATGCTGGAAACTGAAAGACAAAATTTAAATGAGATGTGGTCTCTAACTTTGTGGTGCTTCCACTCTAGTGAAAGATCAGACTTATTACACCCAAGGTGCCATTATTATTAGTATCATTATTAGTATAGATAATACCCAAGAATGCATGGTAAGTGAATTAAAGGGATTATAAACAGCTCTGAACTCTTTGCCAAAAAATGGCAAGTACCTGCCTCTATCTGAAGTTTATTGTTACTTTTATTACCAGTCTATTTCATACCCTTTCCCCTCATGACCAGAATCAATGGTACTCCTTGTCCCACATCTGTCTGTGTACCCTGCACACCCTGCTGACAAAGGCAGTCAGACCTGATCTGTGTTCTCTATGTTCTTCCAAATATCACTAACGGTGGCTTAGCAATCGCATCCACCATTCTCTCAGTAAGCAAGGATATGATTCGTATGAGTCAGGTTAATTGAATGCATCAAGCCTAGATACGTGCTTCTTTTGTCCTTCTCTTGGGTACTACCTCTCTAATAATCATTTTTTATTCTGTCCTTTCCAAGACAAAGATCATTCTCCCTCGAAAAGAAAACAGAATCAAAGCAAGTATTGGTTGGCTCTACCTGATTCTTGCCATCAAGTGCTATCATGCCATCGATCATCCATTCCAAACAGTGGTCTGATCTCTTTATTAAGCACATGGTTTTCCCCAGAATAGCTCAGAAAAGAAAAAAAAACCAAAGGATTTCTTTTGTTGTCCTTAGCTTTCTACACCATATTCAGGTTATTTTGAGCACTCCTGATACTATTCTTACGTCACCACATTTTTAAAATCATCTTCCATTATATTTATTTCCTTGTTTCTATCTCTTGTATGCACACATACAAAAAAGGTTGTGTGCCCATTTTGACTTTATTATGGATGTTGTTTAAGGTATTAGTCTATTCATGGTTTCTGCCAAAATTCTTTCCAGATTTTTTCAGAAGTTCATGTCAAATAAAATGTTCTCTCCTATGTTACTTGTATTTTTTAGTTTATTGAACACTGGATTATCAAACTCAGTTTTTCTAATGCTTGCATTTAATCTATTCTAACAAAGTTTTAACAAGTGCCAAACAATTTTCATTAATGTTTTACAGTCTTCAAATTTGAGACCTAGAAGTGATATTCTCTCTTTATTACATTTTTCTTTATTTGCCTTTAAAATTCTAGACATTTTTGTTCTTCCAAATAAATTTTGTTAATATTTTATATGACTATAAATGATAGACTAGGAGAAGATCTCTTTCCATCAAATATCTCTGAGGGCAACTGATATTTAAAATATATTTGGAATTAATAAGGATATAGAAGAAGCAGAGTCTTTCACCTCTATAACTTTTTAACTTGTTATAGACTAAATCTGCAAATTGATGTATGTGTCAATGCTATAATTATATTGGTGCAATCTAACTATGAACAATGAATAATTCTCCACAATTATTTGTTTTCCTTTATCTATAAAAACAATATGTAAAAATTATATTTATATATCTTAAAAATTTCTTGCTATATGGACTCCAAAAATATTTTATGCATTCTATAGTCATTATAAATGGAATTTCCTTCTTTATTATTTTCTTCCAAATTTTAAAATTATATAAAAATGTCCTGGGTCTCAGTTTCCTCATCTGAAAAAAAGAGAGAGAAAAGTTAGGTGTTTTCTAAGGCAGGATGGTAGGATGATTTTTGTGTCTTTTTATTTACCATAGTCCTTTTCTGAAATTACAAATTGTCTCAAGTTCTTTGTTAATTCTCTGGTTTTCCAAATGAAACAGAATGTCATCTGTAAATAGAAAAAGTTTTACCTCATATTTACTAATGTTTATTCCTTTAATTTATTTCTTTGTTTTATTATCATTAGCATTTCTAGCATTGTGTTAAATAACAATGGGGAAAAATCATCGCTTCATCGAAGACGATGTTCATTTATTGCATATATTGATGACAAGCTTATAGCTTGAGGCATTTTTATTTTTAATAAAATTGTTTGTTCTCCTAATATTAAATATCATTTACATCCCTGGTAAACATCCAACTTGGTGGCTCTGTGTAAGATTTTGTGTATATTTCTGTAGTCTTTTTGGTAGAGTTTTATTCAAAAGTCTTGCATCGATATTAGCTAATTATATCAGTCTGTAGTTTTCTTTCTTTGCTTTATCCTTTATGAGTTTAGGTATCAGTACAAAACCTATATCATGAAAGGAACTTGGCAGAATGTTTTCTTTCTCAATTGTTGAGAAAAGAATGAGTATTAGTTTGATTATGTCCTTAAATCTTTAATAGAATTAATCTGTTTGGACCAGCATTTTTAGCTCTTTGGTAGATTATTTATTATCTTGTGGTTCAATTTAATTTCCATTTTTCATGTTGATTTCTAAAGATTTCTATTTCATGATTTGTTGATTTGGATGTTTTCTACTTTTGTAGATAATCTTTAACTTAAAAAATTCTTAGTTTTTTCTTGTTTGCAATTGTATGTTAGAGTTTTATTTCTACGTTGAGTGATGAATTCTCTGTGCATTCACATCCATGTCTTCAGACAATTGATTTTTTTCCCCTTTTGTTGGAATATTTCTCTTTCTGTCTTCATTATTTCATTTTTAAGAATTTCATCTTGTGAAGTATGGGTGCTGGTTAGAAAAATTTCCTTTCACATGTGATCTAGAAAAGTCAATTATGAGAAAGGGACCAGCAAAAGGGATGCCAAAAAGAGGGGAAAAGAAAAACAAAAAGGTTATTTCAGCACTTTTAAGTGTACAGAAGAGAACATAAGGTCATTCAGAAGGATACACAATAATGACAGCTTTGAAATGAATATGTTGACTTTATTACATTAAATTCTTTTCTTTAAAAATATAAGTCGAATATAATAGAGATGTGTGATATCACATATTGTCCTCTTTCTGTGTTCTGTGTATATAGAATTGTTCTAGTTTTATGGTGCTTTTTAAGAACAGAATAACAAAAAATTGTACTTAAAATGGGGAGCTATGAAATGATAGTCCTTTTTATACACTTTCCATTTCAGATCAGAGAAAAATAGATATTGAGGGGAGGAAATGTGGCAAATCATGTGCAAGCACACACACACACACACACACACACATACACACCCCAGCAAGAGCAAAAAAAAAAAAAAAAAAAAAGGAAAGTTATAGGAAAGACATGTGGCAAGCTTGAGGAATGATCCTGGACCTCTGTTTCCTGATCATCTCCCATCTTTCTGTTTCCTTCTCAAGTATAGGTTAGAGATTAGAATACCTGAGAATGAATTTTGAGGGGTTACCTGATGGAAAATTGTAAGTTTAAGAGTTTCCAATGGATTGAGAGAGTTCTGGAGTTCAGTTGTCTGAGCACTAGATTCTTCAAAGGAAAAGATTTCCTCATTTTCTTGAAGAGTGTCCCTGCAGCAGAAGTATAGTTTTGTGTTGACAGAGCAAGAGATCTAGACTTTGCCAACCATAGTATTTCCATGACTTTTTTAGATAGCAAAGTTCCAATATGAAAAAGGAATTATTTTTCAGCAAACCCCCAAAGAATGTTTACCTTCCTGGATTTCAGGGTGAGCATCTAATAAGTTGGTTTTTTAATTTTCTATATTGTTTATGGATTTCTGTGATTTCTTTGTATCTTATACATTTTCAAGAGTACTAATGACAAAACATGTTATCCATTACAGAGAGATGAGACATATAATAAACATGAGTGAAATATATATTAGTATGTATATATGTGTATATATATTTACATATACATTTGTATACAGTCATGGGAAATGGTTTCTGTTTTGCTTGACTATGTATGTGTATGTGTGTGTGTGTGTGTGTGTGTGTTACAATAAATTTGCTTTTCTCCTTTTCTTTTTTTTTCCACTAGGATAAAGTGCAGAGAAAAAGGTAAGTTTCCATTAAATAAGATAGATGAGATATACTAAAAATGTGATATTTTGCATGAACTTTCATCACAGGTAACTATCTTGCTGGCTTTTCTTGTCTATTTAACTTTATCATAAGAAACCCCTGATGATGTGAGAGTATTCCATATTTGTAATATAAAAAAGAAATAAATCAATAAGTTGAAAATCCAATAAAGTAAAATAAATCAAAGTTATATATTACCCAATACCCACAGTGTACATTTAGGACCTGCACTGGTATTAGGGGAGACTTATTACTCATATTTAGGGAAATCTATACATAAGTCATATCTAGGTTTTGCATTTCAAGCCCCTTATTTCCCAACATAAAACTACAAATAAGAGCACAAGAAAAAGATGTATAATCATTCAAATACAGAACTTGATCTGTGTGACACATATTTTGGGGTTCCTGGACCATATACACCTGTCTTATTCCTCTTCTCTAAAAGCAGAAAATAAGTGCCTAATTAGACTCTACAGTCAATAATAAAATACCATATTATGGAAAATTCAAAATTATCAAGCTTGTAGATAGCCTTATGACCTCCCTTTTAACATATTTACTATTTTTTTCATTTTAGAACATGTGTACCATAACCAAGATAACTAACAGGAAGTAGAGTTTAATTGGAAATAATCTAGCTTAGCTGTGAATCTAATCATTGAAGACTGGCACCTTGAGTAATTTTAATGCCAGACAAATAGGCTTTTGTTGTAAAGTGCAACTCTCTGATTAGTCTTTGATTAAATAACAACGACACAAAGGATAACCTCATAGTACTCAAATATCAACAACTTTCTGGATTCCAGGTTTCTCAGCAAGATAATGAGCACAAGGCATTGTTTAGCATGAGATTTTTTAATTGGATATGCATCAAATATAGTATGATTTCTCTGGAATTAATACATTATATAACAAGGATTCTACCATTCTCTCTCTCTCTCTCTCTCTCTCTCTCTCTCTCTCTCTCTCTCTCTCTCTCTCTCTCTCTTTCTCCTCTTCCTTTCTCTCTCCCTCCCCTCCCATTTCTCTGTATATATGTGTGTATGTATGTATATAGACATATATTCATACATATATATGTGGGTGTATACATACATATAGCTATGGGTATATAAATGTCACTTCTGTACTCTTCATGTTTTTCTTGATCTTATTCCTTCAAACAAAGATAATTGTCACAAGCATACTATTTATATGGTGAACACTTCATTTAAAATGTTACAAACATACGATCATTTATATTTACCCTACCAAAGATGTTTCATTGACCTGGCTCAATTTACCTTTTACCAATGAGGTGTTGTTGTCATTTATGTAGAAATACTAAGTAAAAACTGCTATATTTGTGTATGCTACATGTATACCATATATCTAGAAGGCAGCTCTTGCTTTATTTTTATTTTGTATCCTTAATATCTGGCATAGTGTCTTAAAGATAGTAGTCACTTATTAAATGCTTACTGAATTGAAATGAAGGAAAGAATCATAGCATATGAGTGTGATACTGGTTAGTTACTTAATCTCACTTAACCTCAGTTTCCCCACCTGTAAAATGAGAAAGCTAGACTAAATAAACTTCCAGGTATAAATCTGCAATCCATATTCATGTCAGGAATTCTGGATTTATTGCCTGAAAATATTATGTAAGATTTAAAATGCTATACAAATGTGAACTGCCATTATTGTAGCTGTTTTTGTTTTACTGATTATCCGCAGCATTGTAATATGAGCAGACAGGAAAAAAATAGAAGGTGTAACCTGTTCCTGCCCTTAAAGAGTTTATAATCCAGTTCAGGTAATAGAATTTGCAAAAATGAAAAGATTTAGAAGCCTCTCAGAGGGAAAGAGAGCAACTAGGTAATGCAGTGGATGGAGTGCCAGACCCAAAGTCTGGAAGGCTCAGATGAAGCCTCAGATACTTAGTAGCTATGTGACCCTGGGCAAGTTATTCAATCCTGTTTGCTCAGTTTCCTCATATGTAAGATGAGCTACAGTGAAATGACAGAATATTCCAGTAGCTCAGTCAAGAAAACCCCAAATAGGATCACAAAGAATGCGACCTGAGTGAACAGCAAAGTCCTAAAGGTTATAGTACAATTTTGGCTAAAATACATGGATTTGAACTCAGACTCCAATACTTTCTATGTGACTTTAGGAGATTTACTTAGTCTTCTGGAACCTCAGTTTCCTTGTATGTAAAATGAAGATATTAATAACTATACTGCGGACCTCAGAAGGTATATAGCCTAGTCTCAATGGGACTTTGAAAGGATGATGTCTATACAACTCCATCTCCCACCCTTCCCAGTAGACAGCAAAGGAAGCTAAATGAGTTGGTTGGCAGAGCTGTAGTCCTCACCTGTTGGGGAGAGGTTTGCTAAGTATAAGGGATGGTGAGCAAAGTATTAGGTGAACCCAAAGATGGCTGGATAGCTGAAAACCAGATGGAGAAGAAAGGTGATGCCCAACAGGTAATAGCATGGAGAGGATGTCTGGAAGGAAAACAGGATAATTAGGAATATGAGTACCAGATGAGACAAACAAGCTAGCAGTCTCCCAGTATGACCAGAGATGGGTGATAGGCTCATATATCCTATAGGGATCTATACATGGAGGCAACAAGATTGAACTTATGATGTTAACCTTTATTCCTAAATCATGTACCCATTTTCAGATTGGTATATGCTGTGTGATACTGGTTTATACCTAAATAACTTTGCATTTTCCCAGAACTCCTTCCAAGTTATCCTAAACTGGAAGATTGTTTCGCTTCATCCTTTTGTAGGTCCTCACTCCAGATCTGTTCGGAGGCCTGATTTAATATTTCTCTGGGGAGATCTCAGGCAACTTCCTGGCTTCTTCCTACTATCTTGGCTCTGCTCCATTTTTAGAATTCTTTAAGTAAAACATCATATCACCTGCCAAAAGAGAGAGATATTTTTGTTTCCTCTTTTTACTTCTTTCTTCAACTTATTTTTTTCTTCACACTATAGCTATATTTCTAGCACATATATACAGTGTATATATACTATATATATACTATATATATATAGCACATTTCTAGCATAATATTAAATACTAATGGTTATAAGGAACACCCTTGCTTTACCTCTCATCTTTTTTGGACAGGCTTCTAACTTACCTTCATTACAGGTCATACTTATTCTTAGTTTTAGATAGATACTATTTATCATTTTCAGGAAAACTCAATTTATTTCTATTCTTTTGAGAATTTTAAAAATAAGAATTGATGCTTTATTTTGACTAAGTCTTTCTGCACCTATTAAAATAATCATGATTTTAATCTTAATATGGTCAGTTGTTCCTATAGTTTTCCTAGTGTTTAACCACTCTTGCATTTCTGCTTAAAATCCCACTTGGTAATACTTTGTGATCTTTGAGACATATCACTATAATCTCCTTGCTTGTATTTTATCTTAAATTTTTGCATCAATATTCTCTGGGGAAAATGGTCTGTCATTTTATTTCTCTGTTTTGACTATCCCTAATTTAGATTCCTAGACTATATTTGCATCATAGAATTTAACAGGACTCCTTTAATTTTTAAAAGTTCCTATTCTGTTTAATACTATAGGAATTAATTGTTCTTTAAATGTTTGTTAGAATTCATTGGTAAAGCCATCTGGTTCTGTAGTTTTTTTTTTTCCTTTTTTCCTCTTTTTCCTTTCCTTTTTTTTCTTTTCCTTGATTTATAGTTTCTTTAATCTCTTTCTGAGAAAAAAGGTGATTTATGAATTTTATTTCCTGTTCTGTTAATCTGGGCAATTTACATTTTTATAAATATCCATCCATTTATTTAGATTGTCAGTTTTATTGGCAGATAGTTGGGTAAAATAGCTTCTAACAATTACTTTCATTTCTTTTTCAGTGAAAATTTGATATTCTTTTTTTAAATCACATTAACCAAAAGTTTATCTATTTTATTAATTTTTTTAAAAGCTCCTAATTTTATTTAGTAGTTCACACACACACACACACACACACACACACACACACACACACATACATACACCAAAACATTATAGAGGAGTTGAATATAAGACTCTAAATAGTTTTGTCTCCCATAACAGTAAGAGCACCTGAAGAGAAAACCACCTTTTAGTGAATTTAGGGTAAGATATATCTAATCCAAATCACCTTGATAGTACTTACAGGTGAACTTGGAAGATGGATAGCAAATGGATGTAAAATGGAAGAGAGCTGTTCGCCTTTCTACTGTGATCTATTCTCATTGGCAATGATAGTGAAATGATTGCATTTTCCCTCTAGCACCAGAGTATCTGATGTACTATGCGAGAAAGCTTCTCTTGGAAAGAGAAGTTACACCTGATTAAGTGCCTATGGAAGAAATTCATCCTAGAAACAATCTAATTTTAAAGACATCAAGATATTTATTTGTAAGCTATCACAAAAAAGGAAGCTTCTAAAAGAATGGAAAATATCAGAAATGATAAGTTTCCTCAAAAGCTGAAAAGATGTTTACCACCAACTCATATACTTCCTTTTTCTTCTCTATAAAATCTTTTTATTGTAGTAATTTTTTTAATTGTTTTACTATTTGTTATATACCATAGATAGTTGTAAAATTATGTTCCACCTATTCTCCTATGAAATTCTTCAAGAGAAAAGAAACTAAATAAAAATAAAGAGTGCATGTACATAAATTCATAAAGACAACAAACCTAGAGGGTGAAGCCAAGATGGCAGAGGAAAGGCAGTGCCTGAGCTCCCTCAAAACTCCTATGAACATCTTTAAATAATGCCATAAAATAATTCCTAGAGGAGCAGAACCTGTGAAAAGACAGGGTAAGATAATTTTCAAACCAAAGACAACTTAAAAGGTCAACAAGAAAGGTCTGTTGCACCTGGGTGAGAGTAGAGCACAGGCTAACAGAGCCTGAACCAGTGCAGCCCACAGCAATTGAAGAGCAGGAATTGGGAGTTACTGAATCAGCTGAAATAGAGGACTTTCAAGGATTCTTGATGAAAAGACCCTAGTTCAATAGAAAATTTGACTTTCAAATACAAGATTCAAGAGAAGCATAAAAAGGTAAACAGAAAAGGGAAATCATAAGGGACTTAAGAAGGTTAAACTGTTTACATTCCTACATGGGAAGATGATACTTGTAATTCATAAGAACTTTCTCATGATTGGGCCATATGTGAACAGTGGGCACAGCTATGAGATGATTATGAAGGGATGATATGTAAAAAATGTAATTATGAGGTAAGGGAGGAATATACTGAGAGAAAAAAGGAAAGATAGAAGGGCCTAAACTATCTCATATAAAAAAGGTGATAAATAGTTTTACAGTGGAGGGGGAGAGAGGAGAGAGGAGGGAAAGTGAATAAATGCTACTTGCATCAGAATTGGCTCAAAGAGGGAATAACACACAGACTCAATTGTGTATAGAAGTCTATCTTACGCTACAGGAAAGTAGGAGGGGAAGAAGATAAGAGAAGTAGGGAGATAGAAAGGAGGACAGATTGAAGGAGGTGGTAGTCATAAGCAAAACACCTTTGAGGAAGGACAGGGTTAAAGGAGAAAGAGAGTAGAATAAAGAATAAACACAGGGGGAAAATAAGATGGAGGGAAATACAGTTAGCAATAGTAACTGTGAAAAAATTTTGAAGTAATGGTCTCTGATAAAGACTTAATTTCTCAAACATATAAAGAGCTGAGTCAAATTTATAAAAATGGGAGCAATTTCCTAATTGATAAATGATCAAAAAATATGAACAGTTTTTAGATGAAGTAATCAAAGCTATTTATAGCCACACGAAAAAAATGCTCTAACTCACTATTGAATGGATAAATGCAAATTAAAACAATTCTGAGGTACTACCTCATACCTATTAGATTGACTTATAGCAGAGAAAAAGAAAATGACCAATGCTGGAGGGGATGTGGGGAAAATAAGACATTAATACATTATTGGTGGAGTTGTGACCTGATTCAACCATTTTGTAGAGCAATTTGGAACTATATCCTAAGGGCTATAAAATCATAGATATCCTTTGACCTAGCAATAACATTACTAGATCTGTATCCCAAAAGAGTAAAACAAAACAGGAAAAGGATTTATATGTACAAGTATTTATAGCAGCTCTTTTAGTGGTGTCAAAGAATTGAATTCTTAACTGAACAAGATAAAATTGATAATTTTGATTACATTAAATTGGAAAGCTTTTGCATGAAGAAAATCAAAGTCCCTAGGATGAGAAAGGAAGATGTTAACCCAGATAAAATCTTTTTATCAATTAACTTTGTTATCCAAGATATGTAGATAACTAGCAGACATATATGAGATAAAAAGCCATTTCCTAATGGTTAAGTGGTCAGCTATTAAGAACATGGCTCTCAAAAAAATTACGAACTATTTACTACCATATGAAAGAACATTCTAAACCATCATGAAGCTTACTTCACCCCAAGAATTGACAAAGGAAAAATGTGCTGTTGGTCAATGTTGTGGAAAGGTTGACACAATAAGGTGCTGTCCATGTAGCTACAAATGTGTCCCATTATGATAGAAATCAATTTTAAATTATGTATGACATGACTAAAATGTCTGTATCCTTTGAACCAATGATTCCACTGCTAGACATACACATAAAAGAGGTCAATGAGAAAATAAGGTCCTATATTTATAGCAACACTCATTTGTTGCAATAGAGCGCATCAGAGAGAAAAACAACATCCAGGGACTGGAAAGTAGCCAAACAAATTGTATTATGTGAATGTGATTGAATTGTTGTAAGCAACAATGAAAAAAGTGTCAAAAGTCTTAACACAGACTGAAGGAAGCAGAAATAGAAATACAATAAACACAGTTGATAAAAATAATGCAAATGGAAATAACACACCAATAGAAACTGATGGTAATAAAAAAATTTTTAGGACACACTTGCCCCGAAAGTTGAGATATTAGGAATCATTTCCCAATGCTTATTTGCAGAGGCATAGGATGTTTGAGATGCATGAAATTAGTGGAACTAATATGTTTGAATTCATCTCCATATTCCCACCATACCAATAACTATTGTAATCCAAAGCTCTGTGGAAAGAACCTGGGACAGTTTGAGTTAACTTTGTCTTCAGGTGAATTGATTTGTGAGTCAGCTGTAGGACTTTTGAACAATGAAAATTTAAAAAAAAAAACAGTAGGAGGACTTCAGTGAAGGAATTCCTGAGAATAGTGGGTCATGTGGGCCAGAAGCAGTTATTAGGTATGTGGCCCCTGCAGGCTGGAAGTCTTATGTAGGTCCTGGTCAACTATGGAACTATGACCAGGAAAAGGAAGATGATTCAGGACTCTGTATATTGTTTCAGATTCTTGCAGTAATATGTCAGTTTTGCTGAAGTGTTTTCCCCTGTTTATATTCATTGTTATAAAAAAATGGGAAGGGAATGAGGAGGAATACATTTAGAAATATAGGCAATGTGAAAACAATTTATCAAAAATGTAGTTAAAATGTTTCTCAGAGAAAGATTATTTTGGCAACTATGTGGAGGATAAGATTGGGAGGAGAAAACAGAAGCTGGAAACTAATTAGAAAGTTACTTCAGTAGTCACAGAAAGATCTCAAATTAAGGCAATGGTAGTACAAATATGCAGGAAAGGGAAGGTGGGTGAGATATTGTGGAAGTAAAATTGACATCACTTGACAACTTAGGAGATTTTATTGTATGTCTATGGAGGGGATAGGGGAAAAGTCTTCGTGAAGGTAAAGACACTGACACTGGATGCCACCCTCAGAGATAGGGAAATTGAAGAGATTTCTAAAAAATGAGTTCAGTTTGGGACATTGTGAGGTTGATGTGCCTGAGGATGTGTAGTAGGCAGTTGTAAGTATAGAACTGGCAATTAGGAGAGATTAGGACTATAGAGAAATACATTTTTCTTCTTAATTATCAGCTTTTATTCTTGCTACTTTAAGAATAGGAGATAGCAAAATTCTGGAGCTGATCAAAATTAAGCAGGAGAAATGGTTAGAAATCTCGGAATCAAAGGTAGTTTTCTCAAATGACTCTTCTAATATCTCAATCTTAGGGGCAAGGGTGTCCTAAAAAATTTTTTTTTACCTTCAGTTTCTGTCTAGTCTTTTAATTCAATGTCATTCAATAACATTTTATTAAGTGTTTGCTGTGGTGCTGGAAATACAAAAACAGAGCCTACACTCAAGGGGCTTAGATTCTGATGGAATATTTAACATATACTTGGGGAGAGGGGGTATGTCCTTCCACATATAGTGGCTAGGAAGCTTGTTTCTGAGGGAATCATGATGCTATGGAAGAAACGTAGTGTAGATAGATCACTGGGCTTAGACTCAGGAAGATCTGGGTTCCAGTCTAGTCTCAGACACTACCTGTGTGACCCTAGGTAAGTCATTTAACTTGCCTGCCTCCGTCTTCTTATTTGTGAAATAAGAGTAATAGTAATACCTGCTTCCCAGGTTGTTGTGTAAAGCACTTAGCACAGTGCCTGGCACATTGGAAGCACTATATAAATATTAGTTATTGTTATGATTAGTATTAAGACTATGTAGTTTGTGTAGACATTCTCTAACTTGTTTTGGTCAGTTAACCCATGCTGTAAAAGAAATTTTGGTGTCAAAGGCCTTCAAGAAATCCTGGCAGCATCAGCCCCTTCCTTTTCTGCTTCATTGGCTCGTTGGAGAATTGGTGCTGCCTCCTTTCTTCTGAGGTCATAAGACCAAAAGGAAAGATCAAAGTCCTGTGCACATGTTCTTTCCCATTCTAGATAAAGGGCATGGAGCCTCCTGAACTTTATGAGTTTCAAAAGGTCCTGAGAGTACCTCAGCATCCCAGCATTCCAGAGTCTATGGGTTTGTAGCCAGTCCAATATCGCTGCCCTGAGAAGCAGGAGTAACCTCTGGCACCAATATTCAAGACTCAGACTAGTAGTAACTAGGACATGAATGTGTACCACCTCTGGGATCCCTTTGTGGGATCAATACTGTGTAGGAAGTGCTCTAAGTTTGAGTCTACCCTCCACCAGAGATTAAGGTCATGTAGAGGTGCTCCAAGGCAAGGGAGAAGTGAAGAATGCTTATACATTTGTAATTGCTATTGAATTATATATCCTGTTGAAAAAGTAATCAATATTAAGTTGATAAGTGGAATTAGAACTAGTCAATGACCCATAAAAATGGTGAGGAACAGTCAGTGGGGACTCTGAGCTTGATGGCACTGAAGAAAAAATACCTCACAAAACCCTCAGCATACCAAAGAACTCTGACAGAGAGATGTAATCTGACTCTGAAACAGTGGACAAGTGCATGCTCACCACGCACAGAGAAGTAAACACATGATAATTTGAGGAGAAAGGAAGCAATAATTACTAAGGAAAACTCAATTCTATGCAGAGCTAACATATACTATGTGCATTTCATACTCAAAGGAGTCAAAAGGTGGAAGGTACTGAACTGTTCATTTTTCAGCTAGATAAAGTAAGTCAGACTTAATTGATTTACTCAAGGTCACATAATTGTTTAGAAGCACATTTAGGATTAAGATCAAATACCTCTTGAAAAACCCCTACAAAAAGTGTTTATACTATGCAGTAAATGCATCCCTTTCTACTAAGTGAAAGCAATTATTTCTTGATTCTTTTTGTTCCTGTAAAATATTGATTCAAAGAGATTGAAACATATAAAACTCCACATGGTCAGATTGTTTCACTTTGTGTGTGAAGAAAGAAGTTGTAAAAAGGCTAGGAAATCATTTTCCAGGCCCACCTTAAAAAAAGAAAAGTCTAGCTCTTATAAAATAGTCCCGGATGCCACAGTTGTCACACCTACTAGTATTGGGAAGATTCTTGAACTAAAGTGAGCAGATGCTGGAACAGATGGAAAGTCTCTTTTTGGGCAGAGAAAAAGAAACATCCAATTAAGGAATGCCTGGACACTATATTATCTCCCTCCAGCTGACTGAACTATGAGAGAGACTTCCTTATGTCACAGTTTAGATGAGAAACCTGTCACTTCCTCATCCTTATTCTTACCTTGACACATCGCCACAAATAGGTACTAAAATTCAGACTGATTTCAAAAATCTCTCAGATTTTCATGTCATCTTTACGAAATTACCATAGCATTTTCAATGACAATGAAAAACGAATACAGCTGTCTGTGAAATATTTATGTTTACTATTCTCCTCTATATTATCATCCTAATTTTTATAAATTGCCTTCCTCTACAATTCACAGAATTTAAGAGTTGTAGGACTTTTAAAGATCATTTAAGTCAGTTCTGTCTCATTTAATAGACCATAGAATTTAGAACTGAAGAGACATTGGGGATTATGTTATCTCACCTTTTATTTTTTAGAAGGAAACTCAGGTTTAAGATGCTTAGTGACTTATCCTAA
Organism: Bettongia penicillata ogilbyi; assembly: GCA_023548195.1. NCBI lineage: Eukaryota > Metazoa > Chordata > Mammalia > Diprotodontia > Potoroidae > Bettongia > Bettongia penicillata. Next base: position 1,135,898 of record JAJHZJ010000035.1, on the reverse strand, counting down.
GTCAGAAAATTACTTAGGGACAGAGCTGGGGCTGTAGCCTAAGTGGTCTGATTCCCATTCTAAAGTTCTAGTCCCTAAACAACGCTACCTTTCTTACTTTGTGAACTTTAATTGAACGTCTACTTCATTCTGCATATTTAATGGTGCTCTTAGCAGGTACAAAAGAAGTAGGACCCTTTCCTCAAGGAGTTTGCCATCCTGTTGAATAGAGTAAATATAAGAACTCTATGAAAAGTTTAAGATAATAAATATTTTTAAAGTCCCATTTATAGAAACAAACCAAAGAAGGAAGAACATGATTATCTGGAGTAAATGGAAGCATGATGGCAAATGATGGAAATGTGACAGAGCAGCTCAGATACTATTTTTCTTCTGTTTTCTCTGCCACGGAGAAAGATCTTCAGCCTAGAAAATATAAAACAAAAACCAGTAAACCAGGACTGAGACTCAAGGTCAATGAGGAGATCTAATGTGTTTGTAGGTTGGTGTATTTGTCTAAATTATTCTCTTACGTTTCTCCACATACAGTACTCAAACATTTTATTTCTTCTTTTGGTTGATGAATTTTGTGTGTAGCACATTCTTTGAGGTAACTAGTACAACTCCTACTCTTATATCTTTCTCTATATTTTAGCCCCACTAACTGCTTGGAGCACATAATTAGTAGGACCAACTATGGTTTAATTATTGAGTGCAGCAGGTAATATTATAGTAGGTATAGGAAGTAATATCAAAGCAGCAAGTATAAGTAACAAAAATTGAGAGACATGGTAGTCACTGTAACTGAGATAAATAAACAATGTTTGAGGTAATAAATACCCTTAGGATGTATCTGAGAAACATTAAAATCTCCATCTTCTCCTGAGGAATAATTTCAGGAATGAAGATTAAGAAAAAATGAAATCTATCAGGTCTGGCTTAAGCAACTTCTGACAAAGACCTGTCTTAATACAGTCTCAAGACACACAATTGGAGGGGGAAGAGCCAAGATGGCAGAGGAGAAAGATTCACATATGCTAGCTCCAAACCCACAACCCACAAATTTCCTGTAAAAAGAATTCCTCACAAATTCTGGAGCAGTGGAAGCTGCGCAGCAATGGAGTGGAGGAGATTTGCATTCCAGGGAGCCCTGAAAAGCCATCCTCAAAGGTCCATTGCACACGAGACACGGAGCGGAGGCCAGCTCTGCCCTGGCCGCACGGCCCCAAGAGGAGCAGACCCGAGTAGGCTTCAGGGATGGAAACTCCAGCAGCCGTGAAGGTACCTCCACCCTCAGGTGCTCCAGGTCAGTGAGAGAGACCTCTGGGCTGGCCGAGAGGCGAGTGGGGTGTCTCCATAACTCAGGCCTCCTCAGGAGGTAGTGGCAGTGGCAGCGGCTGCCAGGGGCTCCCAGAGCAGATAGGACCTCAGATCCATTACTGAAGATCTCTAAATAAACCCCCTGAGGGAACTGAGCCTGGGAGGTGGCCCTGCCCCTACCTGAGCACCAGAACTTAAGCTCACATTGAATAGCAGCCACGCCTGCTGCTGAAAGCCCTGAGGCGGGGGAGCAGCATTTGAATCTCAGACCCCAAGCACTAGCTGGGCAGATCTAGGAGGGAGTGGAGGGGAATCTCAGAAGTCAAGTAACTAGCTGGGAAAATGCCCAGAAAAAGGAAAAAAAAATAAGACCATAGAAGGTTACTTTATTGGTGAACAGATGTTTCCTCCTTTCCTTTCTGATGAGGAAGAACAATGCTTACCATTAGGGAAAGACATAGAAGTCAAGGCCTCTGTAGCCTGAACATCCAAAATAAATATTCAATGGGCTCAGGCCATGGAAGAGTTCAAAAAGAATTTTGAAAATCAAGTTAGACAGGTGGAGGAAAAACTGGGAAGAGAAATGAGAGAGATGCAAGAAAAGCATGAAAAGCAGGTCAATACCTTGCTAAAGGAGACCCAAAAAAATGCTAAAGAAAATAATGCCTTGAAAAATAGGCTAACCCAATTGGTAAAAGAGGTTCCAAAAGCCAATGAGGAGAAGAATGCTTTCAAAAGCAGAATTAGACAAATGGAAAAAGAGGTTCAAAAGCTCACTGAAGAAAATAGTTCTCTCAAAATTAGAATGGAACAGATGGAGGCTAATGACTTTATGAGAAACCAAGAAATCACCAAACAAAACCAAAAGAACGAAAAAATGGAAGAGAATGTGAAATATCTCATTGGAAAAAACAACTGACCTGGAAAATAGATTCAGAAGAGACAATTTAAAAATTATGGGACTACCTGAAAGCCATGATCAAAAAAAGAGCCTAGACATCATCTTGCATGAAATTATCAAGGAAAACTGCCCTGAGATTCTAGAACCAGAGGGCAAAATAAGTATTGAAGGAATCCATTGATCACCGCCTGAAAGAGATCCAAAAAGAGAAACTCCTAGGAACATTGTGGCCAAATTCCAGAATTCCCAGGTGAAGGAGAAAATATTGCAAGCAGTTAGAAAGAAAAAATTCCAGTATTGTGGAAATAAAATCAGGATAACACAAGATCTAGCAGCTTCTACATTAAGGGATCGAAGAGTGTGGAATAGGATATTCCAGAAGTCAAAGGAACTAGGATTAAAACCAAAATCACCTACTCAGCAAAACTGAGTATAATACTTCAGGGGAAAATATGGTCTTTCAGTGAAATAGAGGACTTTCAAGCATTCTTGATGAAAAGACCAGAGCTAAAAAGAAAATTTGACTTTCAAACACAAGAATGAGAAGAAGCATGAAAAAGTAAACAGCAAAGAGAAGTCATAAGGGACTTACCAAAGGTGAACTGTTTACATTCCTACATGGAAAGACAATATTTATAACTCTTAAAACGTTTCAGTATCTGGGTAGTTGGTGGGATTACACACACACATGTACATGCATGCATGCGTGCACACATATACACATGCAGGCACATACAGAGACAGAGACCACAGAGTGAATTGAATAGGATGGGATCATATCTTAAAAGAAATTAAGGTAAATGGTGAGAGAGAAATGTAGTGGGAGGAGAGAGGGTGAAATAGAATGGGGTAAATTATATCTCATTCAAGAGGCAAGCAGGAGACTTTTTAGTGGAGGGAAAAAGAGGAGAGCTGAGAAAAAAACATGAAGTTTACCCTCATCACATTCGACTAAAGGAAGGAATAAAATGCACACTCTTTTTGGTATGAAAACCTATCTTACAATACAGGAAAGTGGGGGAGAAGGAGATAAGCAGGGTAGGGGGGATGATGGAAGGGAGGGCAGTGGGAGGAGGGAGCAATTTGAAGTCAACACTCGGGGACGGACAGGATAGGATGGAGGGAAATATAGTTAGTCTTACACAACACGACTATTATGGAAGACATTTGCAAAACCACACAGATATGGCCTATATTGAATTGCCTGCCTTCCCAAAGGGAATGGGTGGGGAGGGAGGGATGGGGAGAAGTTGGAACTCAAAGTTTTAGGAACAACTGTTGAGTATTTTTCTTGCTACTAGGAAATAAGAAATACAGGTAATGGGGAATAGAAAGTCATCTGGCCCTACAGGACAAAAGAGAAGATGGGGACAAGAGAAGGGAGGGATGATAGAAGAGAGGGCAGATTGGTGATAGGGGAAATTAGAATGCTCGGTGTATTGGGGTGGGGGGAGGGGACAAAGGGGGAGAAAATTTGGAACCCAAAATTGTGTGAAAATGAATGTAAAAAGTTAAATAAATAAATTTACATTAAAAAAAAAAAAGAAAACTCTTACCTTAGAAAAAAAAGACACACAATTGACCATGAATTTAGAAAGTCAGCACATTAGGCTGTAATGGGTCTTCTAATTTGAAAATACTTTGAGTACAGACTGTCTAAGGATCAGAAGGTTGGCTACCATGAGTGTTTTTTTTTGTTTGTTTGGTGTTTTTGTTGTTGTGCTTGGCCATACCGACTCATGAGGAGCTTCTTTTATGGTGAATAGGTATTTGGCTCTATTGCTGTAGAGTAAGTACTCACACTGATGGAAGTTATAGGTGTGTTGAAGTCCTGAAACTAGGATGATGTGTTTCAATGTGCTATCCCTGCTGAAGAAAATCTGAACTAAAAATGAAAGCTCCAAAACTAGGCTTTCTTAACCTGTATGTGTGTCAAGTATCCTACCTTCAGCAGTCTGGAGAAATCTAAGAAACCCTTTTCAGGATAACATTTTCAAATAATTGAAAGAAATGCTAGACTTCAATTAGAAATTAGCCCCCCCAAAAATGTAATTTTTCCGGTTCAACTTAATGGAAATGCTAAAATACATTAGTAATCAATCCCTTGGAGATTTATGGTCTTCCGGTTAAGAACCTGAGTAGATGTGTCAAATTCACAAATGGGGAGACGTTTAACAAAATAAACAAAAATACAATAAAATATAAATAACCTATTTTAAAACTAAGTGAATATGTAGCCTTTGGGGATCTATTTGAGTTTGACATCACTACTCAAGGATCCAGGAAATGTTTTTCACTAATGTATTCATATCCTAGAATGCTTTCACCAGAACATCCCAATTATCTGCCAACTTGTCACCACTAAGCACTTGTGATAAATCTATTTCCCTTTTCCATTATAATGAAAGCTGTTTGAGAGTAGGATTTCTCTTGTCCTTTGTATTTGTAGCTATAGTGCCTGGCGTAATGTCTAGCATAGAACAGGAACTTAAATCCTTGTTGGTTGGTTATTGTCTGGCTGACTTGGAGTTAGAAAGGGATCACTGTAATGGACTCAGGAGAGAGCAAAGAATTCCAAAAGTATAGACTTTAAAAAGCTGCATGATAAAAATTATTTTTACATGTAAGTGGGGAAAAATATTATTTTTTAAAAAGATAAGTGGGACCTTAGAGATGACTTTGTCCAAACACTTTCCCGAATTTAATTAGTACTTCTTTGTTATCAATACATGTCCTGGCTACGACAAAGCATCCTAGTAGTTGTAATCAAGATGAGTTTTTATTTATACTTTGTGACCGGTGATGAAACTAGAAGTGAGATACAGAAGAAAAAAAAAAAGAATTGGGGGAGGGGGAGAAAAGGTGATACAAAGCTTTAGAACTGAAACTTCCCCACCCTAGCAAAAAACAGATGACCGCCAAGGAATCCAAGGCTCTTCCTGTAACAATCCCATGTCTGTGAGACAGAGCATCATTGCGAGTGTGCTGTGTAACAGGAAAAATTAAGAAATTGCAGGCTCCATAAATTGAGCTAAACAAAGTTCTAGTAACATTTCCAGCTTCAGTTTTTAGTCCAATTTTGTCAATGTACTGCCTTGTAATTAAGACATCAATAATTGATTTCAAGAACATAAGAATATTTCAGAAACATTTACTCCTAATGATGTGGTGGGTAATAATATTCATAGCGTGTTCATCATCTAATTCAAAACATAGAAAGGTTGGTTGCCCTTGGGTGTTGCTGTCATTTTAACGTGTTTAATAACTAGGGCAGTTGATCTGATATTGTGGGCAAATCTAGCTGTATAATAGGTAAATGATTTTCTTAAGGGCAAAGGAGGAATGTGAAAAGATATATTGGTTATTTGCTTCCAATGTCCTTACTGGGAAACTACTTCACTACTGTCTACAACTTTACATCAATGTTCTCCAATCTTTTCCAAAGGAAAACCTATCTGAAATTGAACCCCCAAGGGTACCATACAAAATCTGCCTGTTATTTCCTTGTGCTAATTCTCAATTGCTATAGTTATAGAATACTAAGACTAAGGGATATTTTATTTTGTACCAATTTAAAAGACACAGAAAAAAAACCAAATAAGTATGTTGTATCTTTATCCATACTATAGAATTAAGTTAATGCCTTCCTTTTTGTTTTTAAAGATTCTATTTAATTTAGCAGATAATCTTTTTTTCTAGGCATCTCAAATGTCCTGTTATGCCTCAATAGCCTCTTTCTTTGTTTTCTTGGAAGACATAATGAACCTACTATTTCTTCCGAAATTAAAGTGCTACAGTAAAACCACTATTACCTCATTATGCTCATTGTCCTTCCTTGGGAAATAGCCCTGAATTTTAAATGTCTCTATTTTTCAAAAAAGCAACAAAGAGAAGATCATGTCTTCTTGTGCCCAATGTTACACTGGAAGTTTCTTTTTAGAAAATTCTCTGATTCTGTTCTGTTTTCTGATTAAGTTTTCATAAAGATCAAGTAAATAAAACCAAACCAAACCAAATCAAATCAGCAAGCATTTGTTAAATTCTTACTGCATGCCAGGCACTGTGTTAAACGCTGGAAATATAAATACAAATGGAAAGACATTCCCTTCTCTCAGAGCCTTAGATTCTAATGGGGGAAAACAATACATACATACAAACGTACATAAATACATATACACATACCCCATGTTATAAATCTTAAATTTTTCAGTATTTTGTCAACCATGTAGGTTTTATCTAATTCAGGAATAAAAGTCTTAATAAAGTTTTGCTTTTGCAAACAAATGACCTCTGACCTTGGAGTAACACCCAAGGTAATTGAAAATTGTCCATGCAATTTCTTGAAGTCATCAGCACAGCTCTGAAACCGGTTGTTGACAGCTGGACTGGCAGAATATTATGAATGTTCTGGGGAACCCATAAGAACCATATGGAATGATATACCAACTCCTTTAAAGTGCCCATCAGCAACTCCCACCCCTGATTGGACTCACACAGCTGCAGGATATTACAAAGGCGTCCTAAATGAACCAAGGAGCCACTTTAGGGTCATTCCCTATCACAACAATGTTAACTAAAACCCGATGTTGCTGGGAAGCTCTGTAGAGAACAGCAATATTTCATTGTTGTTTGACAGATGACATAAGCTTCAGGGAGTCTGGTTCATTTTTTTCTGTGTGTGCTAAGAAATTAATTTTATGTGTGAGCTTTATAAGTGAGCTCTGGGGGCTAATAAACACTTTATATCACATGGCTTTGTAGAGTTGATAAAATTCCAAAATATTCCTTTATTAATTAGGATTTGATTTGATTTTTATAAAACTCTTTGAGAGTATGCAACAATTTCTTTTAAATCCCATTTTAAAAAAAATCTCATTATTTATCATGTACATTTACAAGGAAATTTTGAGACAACAATCTTGAATATATCATTCTATTTGTAATGATAATTTATATATTTAAGGAATAGTGAGAAACACATTGATACATACTTGGTACTTGCCCTAATTTTTTTCTTCAGTGCTATTAGTAATATTAATTAATATTGTAAACATTTATCAAGCATCTACCATGTATAAGGCACTGTACTAGATACTAGGGAAATAAATACATAAAGAAAATAGCCCCTTCCCTCAAGGAGGCTCTACTCCTCTTGTGGGAAAAAAATATATGTATAGATTTTTAAAAATATGAACTATATGTGTGGGTATATAAAGTAAATACAAAGCATTTGGGGAGAATGAGGGAGAGAACACTGAAAACTGTGGGTGAAGAGGAGTCATGAAAACTCTCAGGTAGAAATTAGCCTTTTCAATGAGCTCTGAATGAAGCTAGAGATTCCAAGAAGTAGGCTTACAGAAAGGGAGCCTTGCAGGCTTGGTGGGAGAGCCTGTGGGAGATGGAATGTTGTGAAAACGGAAGAGCAAAGAGGTCAGTTTGACTGGAATGTAATATATGTGAGAGGGAGTAATGTGAAATCACTCTGGAAATGGGTTGCAGCTAGATTGTGAAGGGTGTTAAATGTCAGACAAAGTTGCTGGTCTTTTACCCTACAGTCTTCTTGAGCAAAGAAGGGACAAGATCAGACCTGAGCTTTAGGAATATCGCTTTGACCGTTATGTGAAAGATGAATTGGAAAGAGAAGATACCAGAGGGAGAGAAATCAATTGGGATTTATTGTAGCAGCCCAGGATACAAATATTAGGAACTCCCATCAGGGTAGTGGCTGAGACAAAAAGTAGAAAAGAGGTGAAAAGTGTTTTGATACAAAAATCAATGAGAATTGGCAACTGATTGGATAAGTGGGAACGAGAGAGAGGTTTAAATCTGAGGATGGGTCTTATTCTATGAAACCTGGGTGACTAAGGATAGCGATTTCTTCAATAGAAATAAGAAAGTTTGAAGAATATTTTGTATATGAATTAATGAATTGAAAGGCATTTATTTAAATATTTACTTTGTGTCAGGCATTGTGAATACTCAGATTATAAGTACCCTTCGTATCTGCTGCTCTGCCTAAAACAAGATGCCCCTCCCAGAAGAAACTTATCACTTCTAAACTCACCACCATTACCAGTAAGGCAGAATAAAGTAGGTCTGCTATCCCAGAACAGTCTGTTCCATTAACATCCATTTGACCTGCCTTTGTAATGGAGGAAAGAAGGAGAATTGTGGAAGGAGAGGGAAGTCTTAGGGGAAAGGACAAAGAAGCTATATCTAAAAAGCAAGGATCACAACTCGTGTTCTAAAAATAGCAAATGAATCCATATGCAAAAAAATTCTGACTTTTGCAGAGGGCTGGAAGAAATGACCTCCTCCCCAAGTGGGTTAGAATCTAGATGAGGCCATGAAAATAAAACCAGAGGTTGACTCTCATGTTTGCTTGGTTTTTTTAAATCCTTACCACCATCTAGGACAACATTTCATTCTTGAAAGTTTGTACATAGAGCAATGAGTGTTGTTGAAACCAGTGCAAGTACCTAATCAAAAACTATAACTAAGAAATCTGCTAAAAAGAGAAAAAGGAGAAAATTTCTCACTCCCTTTCAGTAACATGGGTAATGACCATGAAGCAGCTGCCAGTCATTCTGTTGCATGTATAGAGCTTTCTGACCTTGTTCATACCATGTTCTGTGATGTCCACATGGGAATCAGAGCAAATGAGGAAGGTGTGAGCTGAGGGCTTGTTTAACTGTTACTGACAATTTCCCAGGGATAACATATTACTTAACTATACCCAGAGTTTGGCCTCAACATCTCAGGAGACCTTTAATAAGGCTTTTTCTTTAACTTCCTTTTTAAAAGTCTCCATTTCTCACTTTGTTTTACCAGCAGATCCAAGTCTGATCTTAGAAGGAATCAAGTAGCGCAGAAGAAAAATACAAGGATAAAGAGGGCAAAAGCAGCTGAGTGGTGCAGTGGAGAATCAGTAAGACTCATTTTCTTGAGTTCAAATCTAATCTCAGACACTTATTACCTGTGTGACTCTTGGCAAGTCTTTTAATCCTGACTGCCTCAGTTTCCTCATCTGAAAAAGGAGCTGAAGAAAGAAATGGCAAACCTTAAGTATCTTTTCCAAGAAAACCCTAAATGGGGTCATGAAGAGTCAGAGACAACTGACACAACTGAACAACAGCAAAGAGGGCAAAAGGTCCATGGTACTGAAAACTCTTCTTCCATTTCAATCATAAGATAACTTTGAATAACTTCATGGAAATTCAAACCTAAGTATCCTTCTACAATTAGGAAGTGCTCTTGATATAATCCTTGTAATTGGAGATGTCAGACAAATGATTCCCAGACCCAATGTGGTGCACCACACTGGAACAGTTAGATCAAGATTAAAATGCAACTGGGAAAAATTTAACAAAATAAATAAAAATGCAGTTGAACAAAGATAATGTTAATAGATAGCTTTCTAAACCAACATGCCCCCCACCCTTATCTACAGATTAATACTATTTGAGTTTGACCCTGTTGCTCATAACAACCCTGTGATAGAAATAGTATTCGGGGGGACCTGTGATTTCATCAGTTTGGATAGTCACTCCAGTGATACGGATTGCAACCCATGCATGCCTACTCATCCTGTGTGACAATTGTTCAGGTCCTCTCTTAAGATCACTACAGGGAAAGCCATACCAAATATGTTTGAGGCCCTCTTTGCCTTCTACTCCTCATCTGCAAAACTAGAATCCTATCTAGTATATTACCACATCACAGAGCAGTTGTACACACACACACACACACACACACACACACACACACACACCAAACTCTTTGCAGACTTTAAAATGATATACATCTATAAGCCGGTTCTATTTTAGTGGCATGTATCCCTTGTGTTTTTTTTCCCAAATTTTGACAAGTTCTCAGTCTTCAGTGAGAATCCCCTTTCTCATTTTATAAATGAGGATAAAGGGGGTTACCTAATATTAAGCCTGTTGTTACTGTCGTTGACTAATTTCAGTCATGCCTGAGTCTTCATGACCCCATAAGGGGTTTTCTTAGCAAAGATACTAAAGTGGTTTGCCATTTCCTTCTCCAGCTCATTTTACAGATGAGGAAACTGAGGCAACCTGAGTTAAATGACTTGCACAGGGTCACACATTAGTGTCTAAGGCCAGATTTAAACTCATAAAGATGAGTCTTCTTGACTCCAAGGCCTGTGCTGTATCCACTGTGCCACCTAGCTGCCTATAGTACAGGCCAAATAGGAACTCAGAACACCTATGTTCATGACCATGGCATCTCTCTCATCTCAGAGCTATCACAAAAAGCCTCTTCCTTTTTTTTCTCCTCCCTTTTTTCCTGCTGAAGTTGAGGTATAAACAACAGTTTTGAGCACTTGAAATACAACATTTATCTTTCTAAAAATCAGTCTCTGAAACAGCAAAAACAAAACAAATTCCTGCTTCAGTTGAGAAGTAGGGCTAGGTGGTCTCAAAGGCTCCTTCTATCCCTCAGATTCTGTGAAAACCAATTGCATTCAAACACCAACACTTTGCTAAGGTAGGGAGCTACTAGTACCATGGGAAGGTAGAGGGGACTTTTCAAGAGTAATCAGCTGAGGCCCATGTTCTGGACCTTACACACTTCAAGCACCTTGGGGACTTGACTAATGCAATTTATTCATCTTAGAACTAATTTTGAAACTTCAGTTGATAGAAGAGTGAATACTTATAAGAAAAAGATTGTTTCTATCATTTTTAAATAGTCCTAAAATGATAGATTCCCTTCTTCCCATTTCTAAATTAAACAGGATCTCTTTGTCTAAGAAATGGCAGACACTTGGCATTTTAATTTCCTTATTAATAGTAACACTTTTGTATAGCACTTTACATTTTATGAAGCACTTTATTTGCAATGACTCTATGAAGTTGGTAATGACAAATGTTATCATCTCCAAGGTGCAGGTGAGGAAACAGACTCAGAGAGGTTAAAGTATTTGCTAATTATTTGCCAGTGATCACACAGCTAATTAAGAATTGTAGCTGGGATTCAAACCTATGTTTCCAGGATCCAGGCTTAGTGTTCTTTCTACAAGTGTGCTCTATCTACCTGACTATTATTTTCACCTTAAAATGCTGTTAAACAAATGAAGAAATCAAATTGGGTCTGATTTCTGTTTTGGTTAGAAAGGTATCCTTATACTATTTGGGCTCTTTCAATTAAGTTTCTTCAGCAAGCATTTATTAAGTGTGTTCAACAAGTATTTATTAGGTGCCTACTATGTACCAGGCATTGTGCTAAGCACTGGGGATACAAAGAAAGGCAAAAGACAGTCCTTGCCCTCAAGGAAATCACAGTCTACTTGGTAAGACATTGTTCAAGGCTCTCTTAGTGTTAATTTATATAGGTTGGTCCTTTTAAAAGTAGGTGATATGTCAACGAATGGGTTGATCACAGGCTGGATTTGCAAGCATTGAATTATTAATTTTAATGGAACTACTTGAAAATTATCCATCACTCATTCCACATGCCATGATTGCTTTCCCATTTTTTTTAAACGCTCCAAGAGCTACTGATTTTACAGCCTCACTTTTTCACTTTGACAAAAAAATCAGTGACGGCTCTTTGTTTGCTTGGTAAGTACCAGATTATATTACTCTTGTCCTCAAAGGTTTGGCAAGGTGAACAAAGGAGGGAAACCAAAGAGGTAGTTGCAATAGCAACCATTTTAGAAAGGGGAAAAAAAGTAGATAAGCTAATTTGCATCCTTTTTTCCTCTTTCTCTTGCCTGTCATGTTTGATTTTACAGTTCATTAGTCACTGGACAGGTTGTGGGCTCCATGCTTCCGATGGTAACGGCTAAGCAGGTAGAGTCTGTTGCCAAGATACAAAAATGTTTCCATCAAAGATACAATCAGAAAAAAAAGCCTACTTATGATTATGATGGAAACATGACTCCGTGGTAGAAAAAGTTCTTAGAATTGTAATTATTCTTTGATTTATTATCATCCACATTTACAACCAAGTTTTAGAGAAGCAACACATTTTAAATCTTGCAGATACAAGAGCTGTGGTAGCCACAAGTCAACTTCTTGGCATTAGAACAAAGAATATCTTTATATTACCATAGAGTGAAGAAAATAAGAACATGATTCCATAAAACTGAACCAAATGAACCAAATAACTTCTGAGCTTTGAAAATGCCTAACTAGGTTTTTCCTCTAGCCTGGGGTCATTGAAAATCCCTACCAACTGATGGCCAGGAAAATTTCCCCAAAGACACAGTAAGTGGCAGACCTGGGATTTGGACCCAAGTCCTCTGACATCAGATCTCATCTCTATTCCACTATACTATGTTAGCTAAACAATGTACTTTGAATCAGAGAATATTGGTTTCTGTTCTGACTCCAACACTTAATAGTTATATGACTCAGGGTAAGACCTTTATGCTCCAAGTCTCAGTTTACTTATATGCAAAATTTGCCTAATGACATACTCTCTACATTATCGAGGTGTTGTCAGGAAATTGCTTCATGAACCATAACATGTCAAACTACCGTGAACTATTTTTATCTCATAGCTTAAAGGGTATCACACAATAGTCAAATTGTCCTTAGGTACTGTGAAAGACTGTCTGCCACTCATCTCCCTTGTGTATCCAGAGAAGGTTGTAGATTGGTGTGTAGCTGGGCTGACAGGTCAGAGATCAGGAGTGAGGATGCTGATAATGGGGGATACCCAATAATAGTGCTGAGACCCAAAAACCAAGGTAGAAAACTGGTTAAATCACATAACTTGTTTTGATTGCTACTGTAGTGGTTTTTTCTGAAACTCCTAAAGTACCTCTTCCAGAGACTTTATTAGCAAATAAACATTGCTAGAGGATGGAAAGACAAAGGACCAAGTTAATAGCACAGTTTCACAGCCTATAGAGTGAAATACTTCTACTTCTTGAATACTAAAGAAGTCTGATCTTAAAGAAATCTAGTACTGCTGGGGAGCACTGTTACTTCTGGTTGTAACAATAAAGACATTCTTTTGGACTGGACATGGGACATGCCCTTGCCTATCTTTCTTGAAATTCTTGAAGTAGTTAGTGAAAAATGAAAATTGCTGTCTCCAGGCAATGCATGGATTATACTTGGACAGAAGTATACTCTCTACACGAGTCATGGGCAAAAAGGAATTATGTCAAAAGTGGAATCTTTGGTGTTTTCTTCTGCCACAGTCAACCAGAAGATTGATTTTTCTGAGTTACTAGCCTCTACTGTCAGGGTCATCTGCAAATAGTCCACTATGAGTGGATTTTTAGGACTAGAAGCTACTTTTTTTCTGTATCAAAACATTTCTCAAGGCTTCCCAGTCCACCTAAGCTTATAGGACCCAACTTCTTGGAAGTTCAAGGTTGAGGGGAATGAATATTGTACCTGGATTGGCTTGGTAAGGGGAAAGGGGAAAGTGATTGCAACAGAATCCCCCTTACTATGAAACCCTTATACCTACCTCTTATTTTCCAGGTCCCTTTGCCTTTTTGCACTATGATTGCTCATAATACAAGCATGCCACTTCAGCAAGTCAGTGGGACTCTTTGACCAGTGACAACTTGGGCCAACCTCCATCCCCACCCCCTTATACAGCCCTGTGTATCATAGACTTCCCTAAATCAAATAATGGAGGGATAGAGTTACAATTCAGACTGAATGTGGCCCCGAGTAAAGCTATCATCAACTCAGATTCAAGTTAATGATGGTCTTTGTCTGAGTACATTGCATAATGGGATCTGGCACAAGTTTTAGCACAAGCTGACTTAAAATAGATCTTGGACCATCAAGTGGAAGATGCTTTTATACTTTTTATCTTCAGTCCATTCTTATTGAAGCTTGGCAGTTCCCTCATTTGGATAAATCACCATAAAGTAGAGTATCCTAGGAATCACAAATTCTTTCAGGAACTCCTCAAAATAGCTTGCAGTGGTTGTCCCCCCTCAAAGAGGGCATGCCCCAGAAGACATTTTGCTTAGTCAGCTGCCTTGGCATGGTCAGAATAGAGCAAGCTTTAAAGAAAGACACCAAAAAAAAAATTTTAGCTAGGCAATGAACTCTGATAGATCAGCAACTCAGATGGAAAATTTCTCTGGGGCTCTAAGCAGGTTGCCCAGATGTCCCCAGGGAGTGTCCAACTGGCTGGAGAGCTAGACATTTTCCTTTGACAAAGTGACAAAGTAGCAACCCTATCTCTAAAAAGGTTGACTTTTTAGTCACTGGCCCAACTCCTGTTCTGGGCCTAAAATGCTGACATCTGCTGCTAGAAAGTGCCCAGGACTGCTGTCAGTTCCCTCATAGCCTATGGAGGGGCATGTGTATGAACGTGAGAAGTTCTGTACCTCCTGACTCAAATGTGAAAGTGCCATGGAATCACAATTAAAGGTTGTGGCCTAGAATCCTCTTGGATTCAGGTGACAATATCAGAGACAGGGCCCATTTGGGGCAGAAGAGACTACAGAATTAAAATCTCAATTTATGAGGAGTCAGAAACAAAATTAGAACAGTGATGAAAATTAGCATTTACCTTTGAGGAGAGCCATGACGCAAGGTATAGGCAACAACTCAGCTTAAATCTCCCAATATTCTCCTCCAAACAAGTTTTTTTTTTAATGCCTCAAATCAAATTTTTGACAGAGCCAACAAAAGGTCAGAGTGAGATATTTTTCCAGCCCAAGACAACTTAGGACATCTATGGGAGAAGTCTGGGACATCAGAATGGGAGCCAGCTCAGAGCTCAGCACACACACACTCAGCAGCTTCATGAACTCTCAACCTAGAGATGCTAAGGAGGTTGGATACCTAGTCAGAAAGAGACTACAGGGGACCATTTGCAGGTACTGGGTGCAGGGTCTTGCTGAATTGCCTAAAGCAGTTCCAGACTAAAGAGAAACACCAGTGTTTGCAGCTACAGGGGAATAAGTTCCCTGTTTAAAGTTCCAGGGCAGAGAAGAGTACTTGTGATTGCTTACAAGGGAGCAGGCACCCTTGTGCAAGGCAGCCACACTTGTGGCTTCAGGGGAATAAGATGCCTTATGGCCCACAGAACAACAACTATACATCTCCTTGAATCAGACTACCTTAGAAGTACCAACAACTTATAGACCCCTAAAACTAACTCCAAAAAGAGCAGCACAAGAAAGCCAAAGCTTAGAACAGTGCCCCCTTCAACCCAGAAGCAGAGTCCACATTTAACAAAATGTTAAAAGTAAAGAAATAGGCTAAAAATGAGGAAACAAAGAAGAACCTGACCATTAAAAAAACCACCATGGGAAAGATCAAGACACAGATTCAAAAGAGACAATAATGTCAAAAAAAACTACAAGTGAAGCCTCAAAGAAAAAATTTAATTGAGCACAAACTCAACAAAAATTCTTGGACAAGCTCAAAAAAATCTTTAAAAATAAAAAAAAGAAATGAGAGTAATAGAAGAAAGTTATGAAAAGAGAGTCAACAGCTTGGTAAAAGAGGTACAAAAATATTGAAAAAAATAACACCTAAAAAACAGAATTGGACAAATGGAAAAGAAATCACAAAAAGTTCCCTGAAGAAAATAATTCCATACAATTGTGGAATTATGGAAAATAATTCCATTGGGCAAGTGGAATCTAATGACTCCATGAGACATCAAGAAACAATAAAACAATGTCAAAAGAAAGAAAAAATAGAAGAAAATATGTAATATCTCATTGGAAAAACAACTGACCTGGAAAAGTGATCGAGGAGATATAATTTAAAAATTACAGGCCTATCTGAAAGCCATGATAAAAAAAAAGCCTAGACATCATATTTCAAAAAATTATCAAGGAAAAATGTCCTGATATTCTAGAACCTGAGTGTAAAATAGAAACTGAAAGAATTCACCAATCATGTCTTGAAAGAAATTCCAAAAATGAAAACTCCAAGGAAAAATTCCAGATCTCTCAAGTTAAGGAAAAAATATTGCAAGCAGTCAAAAGTAAAAGAAAATCAAACATAATGAAGTCACAATCAAGATAAAATTTAGTAGCTTCTACAGTAAAGCATTGGAAGGCTTAGAATGTGATATTCCAGAGGGCAAAGGAGCCAGAATTATAACTAGAATCATCAGGATGGGGGCCATGTCAGACCTGAAGTTCACACTACAACACCAGCAGAGAGGATTGGAAGCTGTAACAGCCGCAGCAGCAGCTTCAGGAACTCCCAACACAGAGATTCTAAAGGGGTTGAATACCTGGGGACCATTTGCAAGCACTGGGTGAAGGATCTTGTTGCATTGCCTAGAAATGGTTTCAGGCCAAAGAGGAGCACTAGTGTTTACAACTGCAGAGGAGGAAAAAATGAATATTCAACAAAACAGAGGACTTTCAAGTATTCCTGTTGAAAAGACAAAATTTGACTTTCAAATATAAGACTCAAGAGAAGTATTAAAAAGGTAAGCATGAAAGAGAAATTATAAGGGATCCAATAAGTTTAAACTGTTACATTTCTATATGGGAAGATGATACTCATAGCTCCTAAGGACTTTATCATTTTTAGGAAAATTAGAAAGAGTATACTTAGACAGAGGGCATGAATATAAGTTGACTATGATAGGATAATTTCAAAAAATAAAATTAAGGGGTTTTGAAGAGGTATGCACTAGGAGAAGAGAGAAGTTGAATGAGGTAAATTATCTCACATAAAAGAGATGTGAAAGAGTCTTGATGATGGAAGAGAGGATGGGAAGGGTGTCAGATAACACTTAAACCTTCCTCTCATCAGAATTGGCTCAAAGAGGGCATAACACACATTCAGTTGGGTATAGAAATGTATCTCTGTTTATCCGGTGGATATCAGAGGCCATGTCTACCCCCAAAGAGGAACAGATTAAAAAATAATAATTTCTAGATTTTTTGGGGGGGAGGAGTAAGGATGATGTTATTCTTTGGGATTATGAGCAGGAAAAGGTGAAAAAGGCCTTCTATTTCATAGAATTATAACATTCTTAATCTAACTTTGATCACCCCAGGTAAAGCCATAGGTAAATGTTTCCCACCATGACTTCTATCTTTCATATACCACAATCTCTCTTTCAGGTATAATTTCTGGGTGTCTTATACATCTTCCACTTACTCTCTTGAGTAAACTTAACACAAATAAACTTCTCATTTAACTGCCCAGGGGTATTCATTCACATATTAGAACTCCCAGATGAAGAAACTCCTTCTACAACTATAGGTCAATACTTTTTTGTGCAACTCATAGCCTTAAAGAATTGCCTAGAGTACTGAGATGTTAAGTTACTTGCCCAAGGTTACAAAGACAATGTGTGTCATAGGTAGGATTCAAACTCGGGTCTTTTTGGCTTCAAGATGAGCTCTCTATTCACTCTATCAGGCTGACTGCAGTTAATAGGCTTTCAGCAAGTATTAACCAATTTATTGAATGCTTTTTTCCCCACTATGGAAATTTTTCAGGGTTATAATTCATTCTGTCATGCTTGGATTATCTATGTCTTACAATGTGTTAGTAACAACAAGATAGATTAATCTGTGATAATTGAAGATGTCTAGAGAGGTCCTCTTGATTGTCAGGTACCACATTTTTGTATTTCAATAGAAGCATCTCTCAGCTTTGTGAATTCTCCTTCCTCCTAGGAAGATCACAAACTCTCTAGACCTAATCTTGTGTGATTATTGTCCAACTCTTTTCAAAATTCCAGCAGAGAAGATTTTTCCAATGTGCTGGAGGATTTTTTTTCTGGATATTTTACTATTTCATGGTCACTAGAACAGAACATAGACTGTCCATCTGGATTCCCTTACTATGGACTCTTATTCAATGACCAGCAGCCCACATCCCTTTTCTTTCCATACATCCTTAATTATGTCTTTGATGTCTTTTCTTGCGTGCACATCACAACTGATAAAAGACTGTAGCCTACTTACAACCACCATATGTTATTCCATTGCCCTAGTCACACACCATCACTATTCATCTGAAATAGTCATGCTCTTGAATTTGTAGCCATACCAAATCACTGGAATACTGATGTGTCAGAGTTGTACATTGGTGGCAGGAGGTACTTGGGATCATTGAAATAGGTAAGCAGTTTCCAAAATGTGATCTAGCATGCTATCCTCCCCTACTCAGATAGTCTCAGAAGTAGAAGAGACCTCAGAGCCCATCCACCTTAAATTTTACCCAAAACAATATTCTCTTTATGACATACCCAGTAAGTAATAATAATGATAACTAAAATAATAGCTAGCATTTATATAGAGTTTCAAAGTGCTTTACAAATACCATTTCATATAACCCTCCAAACAATCCAGGGAGATAGGTGCTATTATTATTACCATTTTACAGATGAGAAAAATGAGGTAGACAGTGATTATTTGACTTGTCTGAGGGAGTATCTGAGATCAGGTCTTCTTGACTCCAAAAACCATGCTATATCCTCTATACCATCTTTCCCTTGAATGTTAATTTGGTCTTTTTTTGAAAACCTCTAAGAAGTATCTCTGACCTCCTGAGATAGATCGTTCCTCTCTTGGGTAGCCTTAATTGCTAGGAATTTTTTTCTGTATATTAAGTTTTAATGTTCTTCCTTGCAACTTTTACCCATTTACTCCTGTCCTTCCTATGGTGATTAAGTAGAACATTGAATATTCCTTTTCCTAAGTGAATGCCCATTATATATTTGAAGAGAGTGATCAGGCAAATGTCAGTTTAGATGTCATCTGAACAGTGTATTATTATCTCCCTGTTATTGAACACTATACCTCTCTCAATACTCAATGTTTGAATTAGCTTTCTTAATTGGCACACTGTGTTGTTAAGAAGAAGAAAAAGGAGGAGAAGAAGAAAAAGAAAAAGAAAAACAAGAACAAGGAAGAGGGGAGGAGAAAAACAAGAGCAAGAATGAGAAGGCTAGATATAGGTACGATGTTAGTGTAGGTGCACGTATAGGTGTAGATATGCAGTGGTGCAGTAGAGAGAATTCTTTGTCTGGCAACAGGAAGACTATATTTCAAATCTGGCCTCAGACACTTGCTATGTGATCTTGGCAAGTCATTTAACTACGGAATGCCTCATTTTCCTCATCTATAAAATGGGGATAATAATAACACCAGCTGCCCAGGGCTGATGTGAGAGTTAAGATATTATTTGTAAAGCACTTAGCACAGTCCTTGGCACATGCATCTCTATTATCATTATTATTACTAATACATTTAGACATACATATATCTACATGCACATATAGGTATACCTATACATAAATATATATTTATGTTTCAGATATACAAATGTGTGATATATATATATGTATGTATATACATACAAACACACACGCATACACACACACACACACACAAGGTAACTACAAGGTAATTTTTATAGGAAGACAATAGCACCTGAAGGCAGGGGCAGGACATCCTTAGTGGGAAATATTCTAGAGCTAAGTTTTCAAGGCAATAAGCGAATCTAAGAGGTCAGAATGAGTTGGGAATGAGTCTCAAGTGTGGGGTACATACAGCAAGCATAAAGTCATGGAGATGGGAAGTAAAGTATTGTGTGTAAGGAACAGGAAGAAGGTCAGTGTAGGTAAACCATAATCATACAAGGAGTAATGTATAATATGGCTCGAAAATTAGCTAGGTTTGGACCAGATTATACAAAGGACCTTAAATAATAGAGTATACATTTGATCCTAAAGACAGATGGGAGTTACATTAAGTTGCAGAATAGAAAAATAGCATTGTCACATCTTAGAAAAGTCGCTTTGCCAGACAACTGGTGACTTGAACTCATCAGGCCAGTGTTGTTGCTGTGTTTTTAATTTTTTTTCCCAACCACACCAGGCTCCTATCAAAAAGGCATGTATGTATTTCTGTTTATTTTTCAGGTCAACCCTGAAAGCACATGTAGAATGTAGAATTTCATCTTCTAAATCTATAACTTACAGTTTATTAATATCAACCCAATTCAATAGCACTTAGCACTGTTACCACAGCTTTTTCATCTACAACATCTGCTTTGAAATCATTTTCTGCTATCAATATGAGTCATCTGGAGCAGCCTTTAGAATAAGAAGAGATGAAAAAAGCAGGTGGTTCATAAGATGGAAATTTCTAGAGACTCTAAGCAGAACAAATTAAAGGATGTCATTGTTCAAGATGCTAATCACTATAACAAATATTACATACAGTGGAAAACTATAAACATATAGCTAGTAATGAACTAACTCCACGTTGGTGGAAAGAGAAAAGAAAGGAAAGAGGAGAAAAGGTCTCTCTTCCCCAACCCAAATGGAACTACCACTGATGGAAATTTAGAAAATATGAGCTCAAATCCTGAGTCTTCTAATTAATACCTATTTGATCTTTGGCAGCAATTGTCCCCAATCTGGTTCACAGTTTACTCATCTGTAAAATGAGAGGTTTAGATGAGATTGTCTTTAAGGCTGACTTGAGTTCTAAATTTTGTGATCCTAAGAAATAACAAATACCTGAGCTTGTTCAAGTTAGGAAAATGCTGAACCATATGGTCTCAAAAGTAAGCTTTGAAGCTGCTATATACAGAAATACACAGAAGACTCTGCAAGTAGTCATCTGGTTTAATCCTTGCATCCAGAAAACCCTGCCTAATCTTTACAAAGGTGAAACAAAGTGATTTATTTTGGCACAGCTGTGCTTCTTAAAAAAAAGAAAATATACTATCATGGTTGATGTTACTGTGAGTTAGCTAAATCTTGATGGAGAGTGATATGGAATGAGTTTAACAACTGCACTAACTCTCTAATTATTCAAATCAAATAGAGTATAAAATAGGGGAACTTGCTACAGGGTTTACCATTATTGTTGAGGAGGTCTGGTATAAAGTCTAAGACAAAAAATGGTTCCCTAAAGTCCTCCAGATGTTGCTGTTTCTGGATGAGGTGTGGGTGTGTCCAGGGAGGACCAGTACCTTTGCTGCCAAGTCCTTTTCAGGGCTCTTTCCACCTTTGGTGTCCACCTGTTCCACCTAACTCTCACCTGTGACTTCAAGAAGCTGCAGTATGTGCAGTGGCCACACCCTCGTAAACTGTTTCAGCAGATGTGCCAAACCAGGTTGAGGGTAACCAAGGGTTTTCAAATGTATTGGTCAGTTGGGGGGGTACAGTGTCTGCCCCAAGCATGTGAATATTTCCTCTGGTGGAATAGGTAGATGAGAACAATTTGTTCCAACAGCAATGAAGGCGGATGAAGCAGGCTGTGTGGAGGGCTTAGAGCTTGGTTAGACACTAAAGATGCCTAGGTCATCCACTGCATCATGAGCCATCACCAGCTATTTTGATTCTGTTCTGCCACTGGACTATGATGACTCTGGAGGAGAGAGTGAGGCTGATGACTTTGTGCAACTCTGCCTCAGTTAAATCCAATTTAAGCACAAATGAAAAAACATCACCCATACCATTTCACCATTATGCCTCAAAGTCCTGTGGCAACAGGCAAGTGATGAAGCAGCAGGTGCAGACGCACTGGGAGCTGTAGTCACAACCCTGCACACAAGCAACCGAGGCCATAGGGTCATTTCTCACTGGAAGCAGCAGTGGGACTCGGTAGTCCCCTGGGTGTTTGAGCAGCCTTTTAAGGATCACACTTCTCACCTCCTGGTGTGAGGAAAGGGGATAGAAAAGGTGCCCTAAACATTGTTTGCTTACCCAAACCTGGCCTGATTACTGCAGCAGGCAGGGAATCCCACTATGTGGTCGAAACACAAAAATATTTACAATATGTATGAAAACATCTGCTGAGATGATTCCACTCACCATTGGCACATTGAATGTGCTTACACTAATAGGCAACACAAAATCCAGTAAACCTGAAAGAACTGCTCTTGTTGCAAGAGAACTGAACAGGTATCACATCCAAACAGTAGCCTGGAGTGAAACAAGGTTGGAAAATGAAGGCCAGCTTACAAAAATTGTAGCTGGATACACCTTTTTATGGAGTGGGCACAGTGAAGGGGAGCACCGTGAAACAGGAGTGGGTTTTGCAATCAAAGCTAATCTAATCAGCAAGCTGGTATGCCTGCCAAAAGGAGTGAATGACAGGCACATGACAATGTGATTACCACTAGCAGGAAAACGCCATGCCACCATCATCAGTGCCTATGCTCCCACCATGACAAAACCTGATGAAGTCAAAGAAAAATTTTATAAAGACCTAGAGACCCTTATCATCAATGTTCCAAAAGAGGACAAGTTTATAATCCTGGGCGACTTTAATGCTAGAGTAGGCTCCGACTATCAGACTTGGCAGGGAGTCCTAGGGAGAAATGGAGTTGGAAACAGCAACAGCAATGGTCATTTACTGCTGAAGACTTGTTTATTGCATAACCTTCTTATCACCAACACTGTCTTCCATTTACCTAAATGCAATAAAACCTCATGGTTGCACCCTCACAGCAAACATTGGCATCTAATAGACTATGTGATTGTAAAGAGAAGAGACAGACGAGATGTGAGAGTGACAAAGGCATTGGGTGGTGCAGAGTGCTGGACTGATCATAGACTTATTCTTTCCAAGCTAAATATTCACATTCATCAAAAGTGCCACCTCCAAAGTAAAATGACTACCAGAAGAATTAATGTCAACAAATGAGAGCTCTTCTCTTAGCATGAATAGTTTGTTGCTAAATTGGAGGTAAAGTTGAGCCAACACATAATTGGCAACCGTGGAGCAGAAAAGGAGTGGGCAGCTTTCAGAGATTTGGTGTACAGAACTGCATTTGCTCATCTGGCTCAGAATACTCGCAAGCTTCAAGACTGGTTTGATGAAAATTATGGGGAAGTTCAGAAGCTGCTAAATGAAAAATGAGAACTCCACATGATTTACCAGCAGGATAGTTCATCCACCTCTAAGAAGGCAGCATTTAATTCCATCAAAAGCAAAGTACAAGCAAAGCTTAGGGAAATGCAGGATTCTTGACTTAGTAAGAAGGCAGATGAAATTCAGTTTTATGCTGATAGTAACAATCCAAAGTCCTTTTATGGTTCCCTGAAAGCTATTTATGGACCAAAAACCTATGGTGCATCACAACTATTCAGTGCTGACGGAGCCACATTGATTAGTGATATGGACAGGATCCTAGAGAGATGGGCTGAACACCTCCATACTGTTCTCAACAGACTAGCATCAATCAATGTTGAGTCCATTGACCGTTTACCTTAGGTTGAAGTCAATTCCTCCTTACCTGAACTTCCAACTGAAGAAGAGGTTTTGAGAGTCATTTGGGCTCATGTGGCAAATCACCTAGTGCTGATTCTATTTGAGCTGAGATTTATAAGGTAGGGGGACCATTGATCATACAAAAGCTGACTGAGGGGGCGGAGCCAAGATGGCGGAGTAGAAAGACGCACGTTTATGAGCTCCGAACCAACAGCCCATAGATTTAATGTAAAAAGAGATCCCCATAATTTCTGGATCACTGCAAGGTGTGCAGAAACAGAGTGGAAGAGATTTCTGGTCCAGAGAGCCCTGGAGAGCCGTCACCAGGGTCCATCACGCCCTGGAAAGAGGACCCCACCCCAGCGCTGCCCTGGCCGAGGCCCCAGAGAAGCTGATCCGAGCAGGCTTCAGGAACAGAGGCTCCAGCGGCCGGGAGGGTCCCTCCGCCCACAGAAGCTACAGGACAGTGAGAGAGACGGCCGGGCTGGAGGAGGGGAGCGGGATGTCTCTGTGACTCGGGCTCCCTCAGGAGGAAGTGGCAGAGGCGGGGGCGGTGGTAGAGGCAGCAGCTGCGGCAGCCCCGGGACTCCCACAGCAGCAGGCAGGATCTTCATTACTGAAAGTCTCTGCATAAACAACCTGAAGGAGCTGAGCCTGGGAGGCAGCCCTGCCTCCACCCCGCACCAAAACTAAAGCTCACATTGATTAGCAGCCGCTTGCCGAAAGCCCATTTGAATCTCAGACCCCAAGCACTAGCTGGGCAGTTCTGGGCAGGGGTGGACAGGAATCTCAGAAGTCAAGTAACTGGCTGGGAAAATGTCTAGAAAAGGGAAGAAAAATAAGACTATAGAGAGTTTTTTCGAACAGATACAAATGATCCTGACTTTCGGATCTGACGACGATGAGGACATATTCTTGCCATCAGGGAAAGACGTGGAGGGAGGGGCCTCTGTATCCCAGACATCCCAGGGGGATGTTGGGGGGGCTCAGGCCTTGGAAGAGCTCAAAAAGGATTTTGAAAATCAAGTTAGACAGGTGGAGGAAAAACTGGGAAGAGAAATGAGAGAGACGCAAGAAAAGTATGAAAAACGGGTCAAAACCTTGGTAAAGGAGACCGAAAAAAATGCTGAACAAAATAACACCTTGAAGAATAGGCTCACTCAATTGGCAAAAGAGGTTCAAAAAGCCAATGAGGAGAAGAATGCTTTCAAAAGCAGAATTAGCCAAATGGAAAAAGAGGTTGAAAAGCTCACTGAAGAAAATAGTTCTCTCAAGATTAGAATGGAACAGATGGAGGCTAATGACTTTCTGAGAAACCAAGAAATCACCAAACAAAACCAAAAAAATGAAAAAATGGAAGAGAAGGTGAAATATCTCATGGGAAAAACAACTGACCTGGAAAATAGATCCAGGAGAGACAATTTAAAAATTATGGGACTACCTGAAAGTCATGATCAAAAAAAGAGCCTAGACATCATCTTCCATGAAATTATCGAGGAAAACTGCCCTGAGATTCTACAATCAGAGGGCAAAATAAGTATTGAAAGAATCCATCGATCACCACCTGAAAGAGATCCTAAAAGAGAAACTCCTAGGAACATTGTGGCCAAATTCCAGAACTCCCAGGTCAGGGAGAGAATCTTACAAGCAGCTAGAAAGAAACAATTCCAGTATTGTGGAAATAAAATCAGGATAACTCAAGATCTAGCAGCTTCTACATTAAGGGATTGAAGGACGTGGAACAGGATATTCCAGAAGTCAAAGGAACTAGCACTCAAACCAAGAATCACCTACCCAGCTAAACTGAGTATAATACTTCAGGGGAAAATATGATCTTTCAATAAAACAGAGGACTTTCAATCATTCTTGATGAAAAGACCAGAGCTGAAAAGAAAATTTGACTTCCAAACACAAGAATGAGAAGAAGCATGAAAAAGTAAACAGCAAAGAGAAGTCTTAAGGGACTCACCAGAAGTGAACTGTTTACATTCCTACATGGAAAGAATATTTGTAACTCTTAAAACTTTTCAGTATCTGGGTAGTTGGTGGGACCATACACACACATGTACACGCATGCATGCACACACACATACACACATGCACACACATACAGAGACAGAGAGCACAGATTGAATTGAATAGGATGGGACCATATCTTAAAAGAAATTAAGGTAAACGGTGAGAGAGAAATGTAGTGGGAGGAAAGAGGGTGAAATGGAATGGGGTAATTATATGTCATTTAAGAGGCAAGTAGGAGACTTTTTAGTGGAGGGAAAAAGAGGAGAGCTGAGAGAAAAAAAAACAAGAAGTTTACCCTCCTCACATTTGACTAAAGGAAGGAATAAAATGCACACTCATTTTGGTATGAAAACCTATCTTACAGTATAGGAAAGTGGGGGAGAAGGAGATAAGCAAGGGGGGGGTGTGATGGAAAGGAGGGCAAAAGGAGGAGGGAGCAATTTGAAGTCAACACTTGGGGAGGGACAGGATCAAAAGACAGAAGAGAAACAATGAGGGGCAGGTTAGGATGGAGGGTAATTCAGGTAGTCTTACACAACATGACTATCAGGGAAGTCACTTGAAAAACTACACAGATATGGCCTATATTGAATTGCCTGCCTTCCCAAAGGGAATGGGTGGGGAGGGAGGGATGGGGAGAATTTGGAACTCAAAGTTTTAGGAACAACTGTTTAGTATTGTTGTTGCTACTAGGAAAGAAGACATACAGTTAATGAGGAATAGAAAGCCATCTGGCCCTACAGGAGAAAAGAGAAAATGGAGACAAGAGAAGGGAGGAATGACAGAAGAGAGGGCAGATTGGAGATAGGGAAAATTGGATTGCTTGGGGTATCGGGGTGGGGGGAGGGTATAAAAGGGGAGAAAATTTGGAACCCAAAATTTTGTGAAAATGAATGTAAAAAGTTAAATAAATAAATAAATTTTTTAAAAAAAAAAAAGCTGACTGAAATTTTCCAGGTTATATGGCAAAAGGAGGTTATCCTCTAGGAGTTCAAGGATTTCTCCATTATCCATCTCCATAAAAGTGAAGGGAATAGATTGTCCTGCAACATTAACAGGGGGATCTCTCTCTTAGTCATTGCTGGCAAAATTCTTGCTAGAGCCCTCCTTAATAGGCTGATCCTTCACCTGGAAGATGGTCACATACCTGAAAGTTAGTGTGACTTCAGAAAGGGCTGAGGAATAGTCGATATGGTGTTTGCTGCCCAACAATTCCAGGAGAAATGCGAGGAGTAGAACAGAGGTCTGTACACAACATTTGTAGATCTGACCAAGGTCTTTGACACTGTTAGTCATGAGGGCTTATGGAAAATAAACCCTCAAATATGAGGGTATGTTTGCTCAGGTTCTGGACAGTGGACACTGATTTCGTGCCTTCCCAGTCACCAATGAAACAGGGCTGTGTGCTTGCTCCCATGCTTTTTAGCATGATGTTTTCAGTCATGTTGACAAATGCTTTCAATGAGGATGAATATAGCATCAAGGTCAACTACCATAGTGATGGTATGTTGTTCAATTTGAAAAGGCAACAAGCTAAGACCAAAGTGGAGGGAGTATTAGTGCATGATTTTCTGTTTGCAGATGATTGTGCACTCAATGTAGCCTCTGAAGCTGAGATGCAACAAAGTATGGATCAATCTCTGCTGCCTGTGCTAATTTTGGTCTAATAATTAACACCAAGAAAACACAGGTGCTCCATCAGCCACCACCCCACCATCCATACATGGAATCATTGGTTACAACAAATGGAGAAGTTTTGAATGCCGTGGATAAGTTCACTTACTTTGGTAGTGTATTTTCCAGGGATGTACAATTGACAATGAAGCTGATGAATGTATTGCCAGAGTTAGCTCAGTGTTGAAGAGGCTCCAAAAAAAAGTTTGGGAAAGAAGAGCTATTAGATGGAATATGAAACTGAAGGTCTACAGAACCAATGTGCTGACCTCATTCTTATATGCTTGTGAAACATGGACAGTCTACCAGTGCTATGCTAGGAAACTGCATCGCGTCCATTTGAACTGTTTTAGGAAGATTCGGAGGATCACCTGGCAGGATAAGGTACCAGACACTGAAGTCCTTGCCTGAGCTGAACTGCCAAATATTCAAACTATGCTTCAGAGAACGCAACTCTGATGGGTTGGCCATGTTGTTCAAATACAAAATGTATACTTGCCAAAAAGACTATTTCATGGAGAAATCACATGGGGCAGGTGATCACATGGTGGCCGGAAGAAACAACGCAAGGACATTCTCAAGGTGTCTATCAAGAACTTTGGATTTGACTGTGAGACGTGGGAGATGCTGGCACAGGACTGCTCAGCATGGTGTGTTCACATCAGAAAGGGTGCTGTGCTCTTTGAGCAAAGCAGAATTGAGACAGCACAAAATAAATGCAGAATGTGCAAATTTGGGATATCCACCCCAAATATTCACTCAGACTATCTGTGCCCAACCTATGGTAGAGCATTCTGAACTTGTATTCATCTGATCAACCACAGTCAGACACACTGACATTTCACTTTAACATGGTGATGTCATTTTGGTCTTCTTCAAAGACAAAGGACAACAACCATTTCTGGACAACATTGTGTTGATTAGATCAAACTCCAGGCAAATAGTGGGTACTTTTAAAATGTTTATTGATTGATTAAATATACTAGCTAATGTTTATAAATACTGAAGAGAGTCTGGAATAACTAGCCAAACAGGAAAATTCAGTTGAGTGAAAAGTGACTATTGTTCAGATTACAATGAGAACTTCCATTAATGACCAACAGATCTTTTCCATCAATACATAGATCCAGGACACATAATGGAAATGGACAATGAGCTTATTTTATAATTTGACAGGAAGACAGTCAACTAGAGTGCCTTTGAGAAGTGGCATAATTGTTTTTCTGGTACTTCCACTATCCCGCTAAGCTTCTTCCTGAAATAAAAGCTCATCTTTTAAATACATTTTTTAGTAGTTTTGTTGTATGTCTGTGAGTCATCAAACACTGCAGTCTCCAAAGAACTGAAGCTGAAGATTACCTAAAAGGCAGGGGAGAAGTATGGTGGATATAAAGTGAAAACCATAATGCAGTACAAATAAAGAATTGCATGAGATAAGCAGAATCAAAGATTTCAGAGAAATGTGTGACTGGTAGAAAGATGGCCTAGTCAAGCAGGGAATATAAGACATAACCTATGGTCAGGTGAGTGGACCACTGATATCCACATAATGTCAAGAGCTCTGGGGAAAGCCTTGCGTTTGTCT
The DNA here is from genome assembly GCA_023548195.1 of Bettongia penicillata ogilbyi. Lineage (NCBI taxonomy): Eukaryota > Metazoa > Chordata > Mammalia > Diprotodontia > Potoroidae > Bettongia > Bettongia penicillata. Next base: position 1,107,251 of record JAJHZJ010000035.1, on the reverse strand, counting down.
TTCATTCTCGAAGAAGACCATGACATCAGGAGGACGCCATGACTTGCAGTTGACTTTGATTTGAGGGAGGGAGGTCTGTGCAAGGTCACCAACCTCACTTTCTTCTCCTGAGCCATCTGGGTCCAGCGGCATGATATTCTTCTGAACAACTGGAGATGGCCCAGGATGCAATGTGAGACCCTGGCCCTTTTAGGCCAAGGTCTTATCACAATCTTTCTTTGAATGAGACACACCCATTAAATGAATAGGCTTCTTTAAGTTACTCAAGGAATGGCCCCTTTAATCAAAAAGGGAAAACACAAACTGGGAGGGAAAGACTCTCAGGGTTCCTGGGGAAAAGAGAAACAATTACTATTTAGCTATAGCATCCACTCTGTGCTAGGTGGGTAGGGACTTGATGTCCAGTCTACGAGCTCCAAAGTGAATTGGGTTTAAGACTTGATCTTTGAGCAAGAAATATAGCCAGTAAACCCAAGGGAAAAAATGTAGCTTTTGGCCATGGACTTTACATTCCCCTGGGTAGAGCATGAAAGGAGAGGGGAGGGGAGAGGAGGAAAGAAGAAAAGCTGCTACTCACTCACAGCTTGTATTTGTCCTACATTCTCAAAGAGGACCATGATATCAAGATGATGACATGACTTGCAGTTGACTTTGATTTGAGTGAGGGACAGTTGTGCAAGGTCACCAACCTCACTTTCTTCTCCTGAGCCATCTCAGTCTAGTGGTGTGATAGTCATCAAGATGACTGGAGGGGAAAACTTATAGCATGCTGAGTGAATCCCCTGCAAATAATTTATGATTAGACATGGATGAGAGTCATAGAAGGGGATAGGCATAGATGGCTTACAATCTGCATCATTGGAGGGAATATCACATTAAGGAGATTACAGAACCGTTATAGTATTAAAACATGACATTAGTATTAGAACTGAGAATTAGTGTTAGAATTTTGCATTAGAAAAAGCTACAAAACTTTTCAAACCTTTAATCTAGAGATTTTACTTTTGGAAAATATCCTGACAAGGTTTATTGACAGAAGAAGAAAAGCCTTACATATACCCAATATTTCTTGAAGCTTTAATCATAATACTTGCCCCCCCAAAAGGGAAACTATCCACAAGGTTTTACTGTAACAAATCTTATTTATTGGGAAATTGATAAACAAATTGTGGCCCATGAATAATGTGTTCAAATATGAAGAAAGGTATCCTAACAATATCAGGTCTCAAACCATATTACAAAGTGATCACCATCAAGACAATTTGGTACTAGATAAGAAATAGAGTGGTTAATCAATGGAATAGATTAAATATATAATATACAAACATGAAAATTAAAACAGCAAGACAGTATTTGATGATCCCAAAGATCCCAGCTATTGGGACAAGAACTCACTATGACAAAAACTACTGGGAAAACTAGAAAGTAGCCTGATTGAAACTAGGCATAGCCTAACATCTTTATACCAAGATAAGTTCAAAATAGATATATGATTTAGTCATAAAGGGTGATATCATGAGCATATTAGGGAAGCATGGAAAAACTTAGTTGTCAAATTGATGGATAGGGAAAAAGTTTATGACCAAACAAGGTATAAAGAGTTTCACAGAGGTAAAATGGATAATTTTGATTACCTAAAAATAAAAAAAAGTTTAGCATGAATAAAACCAAATGTAACCAAAATTAGAAGGAATGTAGGGGGAAATTACAAATTTCTCAGAAAAGGGTCTCATTTCTCAAATATATAGGGAACTGAACCAAATTTATAAAAATAGAAGTCATTACCCAATTGATAAATGGTCAAAGGCTATAAAGAGGCAGTTTTCAGAGGAAGAAATCAAATATATCACTAATAACATGAAAATGGTTCAAATCACTAATAATTAGAAAAATGCAAATTAAAACAACTATAATTACCACCCATCAGATTGTCCAAGATGATAGAAAAGGAAAATGACAAATCCTGAAGGCAATTTGGGGACATAGATTCACTAGTATACTATTGGTGGAATTGTGAAATAGTCCAATAATTCTGCAGAACAATTTGGAACTATGCTCAAAGCATAAAACTATGCTTACGCTTTGACTGAGTATTACTGCTACTAGGTCTATACCCAAAGAGATCAAAGAAAAAGGAAAAGAACACATATATACAAAAATATTTGTAGTAACTCTTTGTGGTAACAAAGAATTAGAAATTGAGGAGATGCCTATCAATTGGGGAATGGCTAAACAAGTTGTATGGTATAAGAATGTGATAGAATAGTAACATGCTATAAGACATGATGAAGGGAATGGTTTCAGAAAAACCTGGGAAAAGACACCAACTGATGCAAAATGAAATGAGCAGAACCATATGAATAATATACACAGAGCAATAATATAAAAATTTATCAACTGTGAAAGACTTAGTATATCTGATCAACATAATCATCTGGCACAATTCCAAAGGATTCATGTTGAAAAATAAAAACAATCTATCTACAAATAGAGAAATGATGGATCAGATTGCAGATTGGAGCACATTTTTCATCTCTTTTTTGGTCTTTTCTTCCTCAGAACATGGCTAATGCAGACATGTTTTCCATGACTTCATATGTATAATAGGGATTGTATTTCCTGCCTTTACAATGGATGGGGGGAGAGGCAAGGAGGGAATTTGGAACTAAAAATAAACTCAAAATATCAAATTAAAAAATAAAAATATGTAGAGCTAGAAAAAATAATATCAAAATTCATCTGGAAGAACAAAGGTCCAGAATATCAAAGGAACTAATGAAAAGAAATGCTAGGGAAGGTGGCCTAGCTCTACCAGATCTCAAATTGTTATTATAAAACAGCAAACAAAACCACTTGGTACTGGCTAAGAAACAGAAGGGTAGACCAGTGGAATAGGTTAGGTACCCAAGACACAGTAGTCAATGAATATAGCAATCTACTGTTGGATGAACCCAAGGACCCCAGCTTCTGGGATAAGAACTCACTGTTCGACAAAAATTGCTAGCAAAACTGGGTAACAGTGTGGCAAAAATTAGGCATAGACCAATGCCTGACACTGTACACAAAAATAAAGTCCAAATGGGTACATGATCTAGGTATAAAGATTGACACTATTAACAAATTAGTGGAACAAGGAATAGTGTATTTATCAGATTTATGGAGAATGGAAGAAATTTTTGCTAAACAAGAGATAGAAAACATTATGAAATGCAAAATGGATAATTTTGATTATATTAAATTGAAAAGTTTTTGCACAAACAAACCCAATGCAATCAAGATTAGGAGGGAAGTAGAAAACTGGGAAAGAATTTTTGCAACTAGTATCTGTGATAATGGCCTCATTTCCAAATTACATAGAGGACTGAGTCAAATGTACAAGAATACAAGTCATTCCCCAGTTGATAAATGGTCAAAGGATAAGAACAGGCAGTTTTCAGAGGAAGAAATCAAAGCTATCTATAGTTATATGAAGAAAAGCTGTAAATCACTATTGATTAAGAGAGATGCAGATTAAAACAACTCTGAGATATCACATCACAGCTATCAGATTAGTTAACATGACAAAACAGGATGATGATAAATGGTGGAGAAGATGTGGGAGAGCTGGAACACCAATTCATTGCTGGTGGAGCTGTGAGCTGATCCAACCATTCTGGGAAAATGTGCACACCCATTGACTCAGCAATACCACTTCTAGGACTGTATCCTCAAGAGATCATAAAAATGGAAAAGGGTCCCACATGTACAAAAAAAAAGTATTTATAGCAGCATTCTTTGTGGTGGCCAAAATCTGGAAATCAAGGGGATGTCCATCAATTAGGGAATGGCTAAATAAATTGTGGTATATGAATGTAATGGAATACTATTTTGCTATGAGAAATGATGAACAAGAAGACATCAGAGAAGCCCTCAAACACTTACATGAACTGATGTTGAGGGAAAGGAGCAGAACCAGGAGAACTTTATACACAGCAACAACCACAGTGAGCAAGGATTTTTTCTGGTAGACTTAGAACTTTACTGCAATGCAAGGACTTAAAAAATTCCTAATGGTCTCAAGGCAAAATGCCTTCCACATCCAGAGAAAGAACTATAGAATTTGATCACAAAATGCAGCAGATCATTTTCTTTTGTATTACGTGTTGGTTTGTTTTATGATTTCTCCCATTCATTTTAACTCTTCTATGTAACGTGACTAAAGTGAAAATGTATTTGATAGGAATGTATGTGTAGAACCTGTATAAAATGTATACAATCGGGAGGGATGGGGAAGGGAGGGGTGAAGAAAGAGAAGGGAAGGGGAAAAAAATCTAAGTTATATGGAAGTGATTGTAGAAAACTGAAAACAAATAAAATAGTAATTTAAAAAAATAAAAATAAATCATATTTAGTTCTAGTTACCACAGTTTACAAATGGCATTGATGAATAAAGAGGATAAGTTCTAAAAGAGGCAATCAGGATAATGAAGACCTTGAGTCTGTTTCATGTGAGAATTAGTTGATGGAACTGGGAATATTAAACCTAGTAAAGGGATACTGGGGGGTGGGATAGAGAATGAGACAAGATAATTATGTTAAAAAATTAATTTAATCCATTTATTAAAAACAGGGATTCAACTTGTCCTATTTAACCCTAAACAGATGAACCAGGAGCAATAGGTGGAAATTGTAAATGGGCAAATTTATGTTTCATGTCAGGTCAAACTTCCTAACAACTTGAGTCAGTCAATTTAAAAAGTGGAATTAGCTGCATCAACAGGAGGTGTGTTCTTCTGCCTAGGACTGAATCAAGCAGAGCCTAGATGATCATAGTTTTATTACAGTGACTTCAGCTATGAATTAGATTAGATAATTACTTCAAAATCTCAAATAATGCAATTTTGTGTTACTTTGATAGAATAATCACAACCCATAAAAAATTACACAAAAGAACACAAAAAGAATATGTGAAAACTAATATAAAGTGATTCAAAATAAGGAAAGTGGAAATAAAACTAGAGAACAATTTATAAAATATCAACATTGTATATACAAAAAGCTCAAAAGTATTAAGAACTTTCATCGAAGCAATGATTAATCATGATTCCAGAAGACCAGCAATAAAGTACGCCTACCATCTGACAGAGATAAAAAAAAAACTAAAACGACATTTGTTTTTGGATATGTCTAATTTGGGGGTTTATTTTTCCTGAAAAATATGAGTAGTCAAGCCTTCAAAGGTGTTGGTCTTTACAGTGTTCTTAAGTTTTTCTTTTTCTTTTTTTCTTGGATGGGTAAAGACAGGAGGAAGAGAAAATAAATGCTTGTTCGTTGAAAAAATGTTCAAAAAGAATAAAAGAATGTCAGACACACTGATTAAAACTACATGAATCATGAATAACAGCAAAACTAACCACATATATTAAATAAATGAATAACAGCAATTACAGGTGAATAAAGGAAAGCAAAGATTTTATTATTAAAATGCTAAAAATCAGGACACACTGAAAAACAGAATGTCAATGAAAAGATATTTACAGTTTTAGATATAAATCTTTTATTGTTAAAAATTTGGATTTTTAGATGGCTAATTTCAGAATAGAAGGAATTTATTTAAAATGGTAGCTTCTTAAATATGCCCTTGGAAGGAAAATGAAGTCTCTCTTTGAAGCTCTTTTAGCAGTACACACAGTTAGTTATTTAAGATGTCCTTTCTTATGAGTAACTAAATTTTCCATCATTGTAATCCAAGCTCATTTCCTATTATTTTGACCCTTGTGTTAATAGAGATTCTCAAAATCATAGAATGGCAGATCTGGCAGGCACCCTAAAGATAGTCTTTCCCAATCTATCACCCTTATTTGACACGAGAGGAACTTGAAGCCAATATAGGGAGGCTAAGAGCTAACCAAGGACATATAGTCAGTGGCAGGCTCAGTAGCACAACTTATGTCTCCTAATTCCCCACCCAGTTCTCGTTCCACAATATCACACTGTTCTTGACACCAAAAAGGCAAATAGTATCCTTGCAATATGCAAATAGATCTGTTTCATCAGTTTCTATGTTGCCTCCATCTATGGAGATTGTGATATTTCTATGCCTGCCTCCTTGTAAATAAGCATCATAGGATGTCAGGGCTATCAGAGAGCTGTCCTATGCAATATATAGACCAACCTCCTGATTTTACAGAGGAGGTAAGGAGACCCTTGAGTGGCTTGCCCTAGATCACACAGCCATTAGGGACAGAATTGAGATAGGGATATAAATTACCTGGTTCCCAACCCACTTCTATTTCTGAAGAGATACCACATTATTCCTCATACCATACTAAAAAATAGTTTCTTTGTAAGACCCTTGTTAAGATTTGAAGACAATTGAGTCACCTCTCATGTTTTTCTCTCCTAGACACATACACTACTTCCTAGCTTCCCTGAGTTCCTTCAAGTCTCAGCTAAAGTCCCATTTTGTGCAAGAAGCCTTTCCCAATCTTCCTTAATCTTAGTGTCTTCCCTCTGAGATTACCCCCAATCTAAACTGTATGCATCTGGTTTGTATGTAATTTTCTCCACCATTAGACTGTGAGCTCCTTGAGAGCAGAAACTGGAGTTTTTGTCTGTTTTTACCTTTCTTTCATCCCCAGGGTTTGGGGCCTGACATAACACAGTAGGCACTTTATAAATGTCTGTTGACTGATTACCATCGATCTCTTTCCACAAATCTGATTGTTCTAAAGCTGGATATTTACAGAAGGATGGAATTCTTTGTGCAAAATGGATTAGTAAAGGTTCCAATGTCTAGTACAATGCTTTAAACATAAGAGATAATAAATATTTATGGATCTGTTTTGGTGACAAGAAAGAAACCCTCCCTAAGTGTGGGGCAGTGGGGACAGGGGAGGAGTAGGAAGTGTGGAGTTAACTTCACCACAGTTAAGGGAGGGGCTTTGGAGAACTGAGTGCTATCTAAACCACATGCTGGAAAACAAAAGTTTAGTTTCTAAGTAGCAGGTTGTATTTTGGAGATTTTTAAAACCACAGGGGCCTCTACTTTGCATATATCATTAACTCTGCAAGCACACCTAGTTTCTAACATCTGCAAGGAATGGGGTGCCTGAGGTTCTTTCCTGCTCTCTGATTTTAAAAATCTGGATTGTTGCCTTTTCATACTCTCCCATCTCCAGGAAGAAAAATACATTCTCAAAAAAATTCATTTACTTACTTATTTGTCTCTGCTATGTAATTAAAACCCCTTCCATAAGAAGGAAAAGCTAATCTTCTGAGCTATGATTAATAGTGCAAGAAGGATTAAAAGTTCAAAATAAGTAGATTCTCTAACTGTTCTTTATACTAGGTACAGAAGACCAATATTATAATTCTGCCCACTATTTTATAATTTTAGTTTTACTGTGGCTTGAAACACCTGTCCTAAAACACAGCTTAAGTGTAGGACAATTCTGCAGCTTGCTGTGGGTATTAGTCCTTTCCCTGGACTAAAGAGGTATTTAGTCAGATCAGACATTTCCTAAGGATAATTTTCCCACATCTTTTCCCACAACTATACTTTCATACATACCTTTTCCTAGCCCCTAAAATGCTCCTCCCCATCTATACTTGTCGAAGCTCTACTGTCCTTCAAAGCCCAGCTAAGGTACACCTCTTTCATAAAGATTTCTGGGATTCTCCAACACCAGAAGTTATCTTTGCTTCCTCAAAGTGTCACCGTATTTAGTTTCTCTTTTCTTCACTCACAACACTCTCCTTTTATATCACTATGTGACTTGGCCTGTGTACCTTATCCTCACCTGCTAGATTATAATCTCCATTAGGGAAGGAGGTGCCTTATGTATCTTATTTATAGATCTAATCATATTATTCCACTGATAAAAAATCATCCCCTAGAATATTTTGGACCTATTTCCAAAGGGTTATAAAACTGTGCATAATCTTTAACCCAGAAATAAAACCACTAGATCTGTATTCCCAAAAAAGCAAAGACAATAGAAAAGGACCTGTTTGTATAATATTTATAGCAGTTCTTTTTCTGGTTGCAAAAAACTGAAAATCAAGGGGTATTCATCAGCTGAGGAATAACTGAACAAGTTGCACTATTTGATTGTTATGGAATATTCAGGTTATAAGAAATAACAAGCAGAATGATCTTAGAAAAACCTGAGAAGACTTCTATGAACTGATACAAAGTAAAGAAAGCAGAACCAGGAAGACATTGTAACAGTAACAGCAATGTCATATAATGATCAACTGTGAATGATGTAGCTACTCCAATCAGTACAATGATCCAAGACAATTCCCAATGATGCATGATGAAAAATACCATCCACCTCCAGAAAGAAAACTGATGAATTCTAAGTACAGATTGAGGTATACTTTTTTTCACTTTCTTTATCTTTCTTATCTATCTTATTTTACTTTTTCAAACATTGTTTATATGGAGATATGTTCTGCATGATTTTACACATATGATTAGTATCATATTTTTGCCTCCTCAATGGGTGGGGGAAGGGCTAGAGGGAGGGAGAGAATTTGGAACTCAAAATTTCAAAAAATGAACATTAAAAATATTTTTTAATCACCCACAATTCCATATTACCTACAAAGTAAAGTTCGAACACTTTAGCATGGCATTTGTAATCTAGTAATGCCCTACCTTTTCCTCTACATATTTTATGTTCCATAAAGTTGTTCCACAATATTGTTTATTTCACAAACCTGTATCCCAATTGGGATAAATACTATGCCCCAAATGTGCCCTTTGATAAAATAGTTCTGCCTCTGCTTTGACTATCGCCCATGTCTGCATGTCCATCCATCATGTAAAGCCCAATTCAAATGTTATCTCCTTCAGAACCCTCCCTTACCCTTTATACACACACATACACGCACGTATACACACACACTCACACCAATTCGTAATAATCTAATATTCACATAGATTTGGTTTTGTACCTCTCTAATAATACACTTATCATGTAATATTGTGTGCTATAACCAGGGTACACTGGTAAGTGTTTATCAACCAGCTCTTATGGAGAAGGGTTGTATAAAAGACAATTTTAAGTTTTATCTGCAGTATTGACATTTTGTCTATCACTTTCTCAAGTATAGAAAATCAACAAAATAATAACTCAAGCTCTATTTGTAACATTTCATAACTTCTAAAGTGCAAATACTCCCACTAAAACTTTAACAATCAGTTCCTGAGAGACAATTGGAGCTGGCTCCCTCCTACCCCTTGCATACTTAGCCGTGTGAGCATCCCGTTTTTGTTCTAGCCCCATGAAGATAGTGTCATGACATCTAAACTGTGTATCTATATTTTCACTCTCCACCTTCCTTGTGTCTAAGAGTCTGTACTGTATACAATAAATAGTTAATAAATATTTGCTTAATTAATTAGTATTTCCTAGGGTGAATGTCTATTCATTCTCAGTTTTAGTAGTGTCTTTTCTACACCAAGAAGTTAAAGGGTTAGCAACTGTGATTGCCTTTAGATAGCAGTGTGATTGCATAGCTTTTGCAATCATTTATCTCTAGTCAGTAAAAATGTGCTCAAGGCTGAACTCTTAGAAAATACATATTATTAAGTATCAAATGTATTCCATGGCCATTCCGTGCCTTGTGGCTGCTCACCTCATGTCTTATTATCTGATCAGGAGAGGCACTTAGCACTTTCTGTGATAGAAAAAAAAAATTCAGGTTCTGAGTCCAAACTTATCCCAGTGAAGGGGATAAAAATGGAAAAAGTAATCAAGTCTGGTTCTTTTCCCATCAGTCTGAGATCCTGAAATTGAGGTGGACATCGTCACTCTATTCCTGCTACATTCATGTTTTTGTGAGGAAGATTTTCCCTCTCCTGAAACATCTGGATTTCTTTGTGGATGATCAATTTAACAAGAAGTAGATCTGTGGGATATTACTGAGTGGGAGTTGGGGTGGGGTGGAACATGCATGTCCTATTCCAGGCAATTGGTTCCTACAGACTCACCAAAAATGGAAATCTGGCCTGTGTGAAGTTCTCCAGTCCTTAGAGACATATAGTCACTTTTCACTCTTGTCTCATCTGAAAATAATGCTGCCTGCTACTGCTGTTTTGTTTGTGTTCTTTGATTAAAATGACAATGTTTGGACATTCTTGATTGTTTTCCCAGTCATTTCTTGTTCAGGACTGCAGTATATTAATGGAACATTAAAAGTCTACCCCAGTCCACAGTTATTATATCATAGAGAGCTTATTTAATGCCTGTGTACTGCTGGTATGTGTCATTTAAGAAACACCAGGTATGCAGATGCCTTAGTGACTAAGAGGAAATGAAAATAGCTGTAATAATAATGATGATGGTGATGGTGATAATTTAAGATGTACAAAAATTCTTTACATTTATTACTTCATTTGATTTTCACAACAACCCAGTGAGGTAGGTGCAACTATTATCCCCATGTAACAGATGAAGAAACTGAGACTGACAGAAATTAAATTACTTGCCAGGGGCACACAGGCAATAAGTGTTTGAGGTAAGATTTGAACTCATATCACATTATCTAGCTCTATGTCAAAAAAATTTCTAGGGAGCATCTCACTGTCCCTTCCTAGTCTCTGGTCTTCTCCTTGTTTGGACTTAGAATTTCATTATCTTCAATAGAATTCTCATTGTCCTTAGTAAGCATTGACATTATAAATGCCCTTATTTCTGACTTTGGGTGAGGGGAGCATTTTGTACAATGGAAGGAGCACTTGCTTGATCAGAGGACTTCATCAGTTCAAATCTCATCTCTGGTACTTACTACCCGTATGATACTAGGTATGTCATTTATCTTTTCTAGCCCTCAATTTCCTCCTCTGAAGAATGACAGAGTAAGACTCTATGGTCTTTGTTCCAAGATTTTATGACTCAAACAGACCATTCATTCTTTCCTTCATTCACTTATTCTATGAAGATTCCAAGGGATTACTACCAAGACCTTCAACCACATGAGTTTTTTTTAAAGGTTTTATCAATGACTTTTCTTTTTATATTATAATCATTTTCTAATATACACCTCCACTATTGATCCTCACTCTCTGAAACATAACCATGAGAATGTCTGAGAGTACATACTCTGTCTCTATAGGTGGTTCCTCCACCTTTCCCCCAAGAGGATGCAAACTTATTCTTTAAGAACAAGATGGGTTATTATAATTAATTAGAGTTCAGCTGTCTTTTAATTTGGTTTTTCATTTACATTTGCAGGGCTAAGTGATACAGTGAATAGAGCACTGGGCCTGGAGTCAGGAAGACTCATCTTCCTGAGTTCAAATATGGCTAAGTGTGTGACCCTGGGCAAGTCACTTAACCCTAGTTTTCCCCATCTCCTCATCTATAAAATGAGCTAGAGAAGGAAATAGCAAACTTCTCTAGTATTTTTCCTATGAAACCCTCAAATGGGGACGAGAAGAATCAAACCCAATTGAACAACAATGAAAGAATTTACATGATGGTTGTTACCATGAAGAGTATTGTCTTGGCTCTGTTTACACAAGTGTAATGCAATAATGCTGACTAAAGACTTGGATTGTGACTAAGGCCTACAAGGCAGTAGATATGGAAATGGTCTCTACAAAGCCAAATAAAAGAGTGCTCCTGTAACACATCTTTCTATTTGCAAAGAGCACCACATAGGACTGGGAGATTTATGCTTAGACTAAATAGACCAGTCAGTGCTGTTCTCACAAAGAAGCACTTTTGATTTCAGCTTCAGTGGTCTAAAACTAAATGCCAGAATGACTGATGATACCAAGCACTTAGGCCAAGGCAACTTCTTCAAGGCCTGCTGGCAGAGCTTGAGATATCACTTCGTAGCTACAAAAACCTTTGTCTTCAGGAGTTTCTTCCTAGGTTAGAGGAGACAGATGGGTGATTTCCTTGAGCCCCTCCTTATTCCGGGACCTACTTTGGCACCTAGCTTCTCTGAAGCAGAGGCTAGGATAGAGCTCTGCCTGTGCTCACACCGCACTGGGTGAACTCTCATAGTCAAAGCAAGAATTAACACAGGGCTTTCTTCCTTCTTTTACTGAACCGTAACTTGGTTACAAAGGTCCTTGATCACCCAGCTTTGTCTTTTTGGACATATTATCTGACTGTTGCCCTGAAAGATGGCTTGATCAGCTTTAGATGAGAGCACAGCATAGATCTGCTATCTGCAGATATGGTGTGAAACCTTCAGCGTTAGTCCTGTTAGAATCTTATGTATACACTAGAAATGCCAGAGGATGACAGCACTGAGCTTTCTGCTGAGGCCTCAGGGCTCCCAACATGTCCAACTATGTACAATCGAAGAACTCGGGGCCACAGATCTCCCTAAAGGTAAGCTATGGTTCTAGACTTTTTGAATTCCACCAAGGCTAACAGCACCTTAAGAAATTTGTCCTCATGGTAGACTTAGCACTTCACAGCAATGCATGAACCCACAACATTCCCAAAGGACTCGAGGCAAAATGCCATCCATATCCTGAGAAAGAAGGAATCAGAACACAGAGTAAAGCAAACTATTTTCTCTTGTGTTATGTTTTGGTTTGGTTTGGTTTTCTCATGTTTTCTCCCATTCATTTTAATTCTTCTATACAACATGACTAATGTGAAAATGTGTTTCATGAGAATGTAGGTATAGAACCCTTGTAGGATTGCATGCCTTCTCAGGGAGGGAGGGGGAAAATTTTAAACTTACAGAAGTGATTGCTGAAAACTAAAAACAAATAAATTAATCAAATAAAAAAATTGAATAATATTGGTGATGGTGGCTATCCTTGTTTCACCTGACCTTCCTGAGAAAGCTTCTGATTTATTCCATGGTAAATGATGCTTCTTGATGGTTTTAGATAAATGCTTTTATTTCTTTTCACCAGTTTAAGGAAAACTCAATTTACACTAATGCTTTCAATTGTTTTTTAATAAAAATGAATGTTATACTTTAAAAAAAGAGAGAGAGATTTCAAGTCAGTGGAGAGTTGTTGGTACATGATTAGAATTTAAGCCATCTAAGCACAAGCACTTGACTTGGAAAATAAGAATCTATGAGATAGTAATATAAAAAGTTTTGTTTCCATCTAACATGAGAAAAGTAAAACCCAGAGGGTGAGTGATTTACCCACAGTCACATAAATTATATATGAGATCTAGGATTCAGACTGACATTTCTCATTCCAAATGCATTGTTCCTTCCAGTTTAAAATTATGAATTTTCAGGTATTATTGCATGCTCAGTATAGAATACAAGACATTCTATTGACTCAAGGACAAATTCCCATTAAAGAGAAAAGTGAAAAGAATAAATAATGATGACTGTATGGTTTTTTTATTCATATTTACATAATTATTTGAGTTGTACTATGGATTTTTCTCAAAACAATCCAGTCTGATAGGTGAAAAAAATATTTTTATCTATACATTATATTACAGATGAAAAAACTAAGGCCTAGGGAATTCAAGTAGCCTATGAGAATTTACCTTAATAAAGTTTACAAGCTTGACATTTGACTACCTACTAAATAAAGTCTAAAGTTTGTTTCTTTGTTTTTAAACTTACGATTCAACACCCTCTACAATCTATCTCCAACCTGCCTTTCCATCTTTATCCCTGACTATTCCTTTTCATGTGTTCCACTATGCAGAACGCTGACTTAATTTCCTGGAAGTTCCCCAATTATCCACCATATTGCCCACTTGTTTTGCAGAATCTCAAGAGACAGAAGTGACCTGAAAGGCCATTTAGTTCAATTTGAATCTCTACATGAATCCATTCTTCTGCTTATCCAACAATGAGTGGCCATCCAACAAGTTTTTGTTTGAAAACTTCCAGGAATGGGGAACCCACAGCCTTCAGATGCATATCATTCCCCTTGGGAGATCTACAATAGTTAGAACATCAGAGCAAAACTTGCCTCTTTGTAACTCCCACCTGTTACTGCTAATTTTCTCTTCTGGGGTTATGCAGCATAAAGTTTGATCTTTCTTCCACATGACAACCATTTAAAACTACTTTTAGATAGCTCTCATGCTTAACCCTTCCTCCAACCACGTCGTTTTCATGATTCATTTGTTCACAAGTAAGCTACACTAACAGAATCATTTTGTGCCTGTTTCTTGAGTGGCAAAATTTGTTATGGTTATTGGATTAGGTTGCTGTAAAATAATCTCCCCTCAAAATAATATCCTTCACATCTTAGCTCTTTGATCTTAAGAATAATTTGACAGTGCCCCAATTTCAAATGTCTTTGTAGCTTATTGTATTCATTACTTCACCTCACTCAGGTTCTGGATGACTTGTTTCTGTTCCAAGAGGAGCCTGTGTAAGTATTGTCTAAGCATACTAATAATTGCTGGCCTGATTCTCTCATCCCTATGCCTATGTAACTTCCATTAAATCAAAATCTCTTTCTAAAATGCCTTAACCTTGAGAATTCATGAGCTGTTCATATGGGAATAATTCAAATCTCCAAGATGATTACTTTTGGTTGCTATTATTATCTCCCTCTCATAATAAATAGAAACTACAACCCATATTTTGCATATCTATTTGCATGAAGAAACTATTGAAAAAGTTGAAATGGCCCAACTGGAAAAATGTTCTAATTTTTCATTTTATCCAGGTGGATGATCTCAAGAAAATCCAGACAGTGCATAACAAATTGAACCACTTTTTTTTCTTTTAAAAATATTTTGATGTTAACAAACACCAGATAAAACAAATGCTTCAAAATACACAGAAAAAGAGGATTATATATGAAATTAAATTTCTATTATATGTTGCTTGCTTTTTTTCCCAAATGCCAATAGTTTTTATTTGTTTAGGCTCCCTTTTCATATCCTTAAATGGGGCTAAGACTATTCTCTTTTTTCCTAACATACTTTATTTTTTCCAATTACCTGCAAAAAACAATTTTAACTTCATTTTTTTTTAAATTTTGAGTTCCAAATTCTCTCCCTCCTTCTCTTCTCTATCCACTTGCTGAGAAAGCAAGGATTTTTACATAGGTTATTGATGTGCAATGATGCAATACGTATTTCCATATTAGTCATGTTATGAAAGAAAAAAAAACAGACAAAAATACCTATACACAAATAAAGAAAGCAAAAGAAATTTGTGGTTTGATATGTATTCAGATTCTATCAGTTATTTTTCTCCCCTCGGGAGGAATCTGAATACCACCTCTGGGGGTAGGTAGCATTTTTCACCAATAGTCCTTTGGAATTGTCTTGATTCTTTGTTTTGCTGAGAAAACTAGGTTATTCACAGTTGATCATCATATGATATTGCTGTTACTGTGTACAAAATTCTCCTGATTCTGCTTATTCCACTTTGCATTGGTTTGTGTAAATCTTTCCAGATTTTTTCTGTAAGCATCTTGCTCATCATTTCTTATAGTATAATAGTACTCCACAGCAATCATATCCAACAACTTGTTCAGCCCTTTGCCAATTGATGGACATTCCTTCAATATCCAATTCTTTGCCAACATAAAAAGAGCTGCTATAAATATTTTTGTACATATAAGTCCTTTTCTTTTCCTTTTCTAAAATATCTTTGGGATACAGACCTACTAGTGCTATTATTAGGTCCAAAGGTATAAGCAGTTTTACAGCCCTTTGAGTATAGTTCCAAATTGCTCTCCAGAAGGGTAAGGCCAGTTCTCAACTTCACCAATAGTGCTTTATTATCCCAGTGTTATCACATGCCCTCTAACATTTGTCATTTTCCTCTTCTGTCATATTAACTAATCTGATTGATGCCTCAGAGTTGCTTTAATTTTTTGCATTTCTCTAATCAACAGTGATTTGGAGTATTTTTTTTCTTATGACTATAGATAGGTTTGGTTTGCCTGAAAAGTATCTGTTCATACTCTTTGACCATTTAAATATTTAGGAATGACTTGTATTCTTATGAATTTGACTCAGTTCTCTATATATTTGAGAAATGAGGACTTTATCAGAGAAACTTGCTGTAAAGTTTTCCCCCAGTTTTTCTTATTTCCTTCCAATCTTGGCTGCATTAGTTTTGTGTGTGCAAAAGCTTTTTAATTTAATGTAATCAAAATTATCCATTTTACATCCCATAATGCTCTCTATCTTTTGTTTGGTCATAAATTCTTCACTTATCTATAGATATAACAAGTGAAGTGTTCCATGGTCCTCTAATTTGCTTAGGGTATCACCTTTTATGTCTAAATCAAGGACCCATTTTGACTTTATCTTGGTTATGAGTGAGATTTTGTTCTATACCTAGTATTTGCCAAATTGCTTTCCAATTTTCCCAGCAGCTTTTGTTAAATAGTGAGTTCTTATTCCCAAAGCTGGGATCTTTGATTTTATCAAACTCTAAATTACCATAGTCATTTAATACCATATAGTATACAATCAATCTATTCTACTCATCTACCAACTCTGTATGTTAGCCTGTATCATATTGTTTTTATGATTATCATATTATAATAGAGTTTGAGATTCACATTTTTTCCAAAAATTCTCATGATATTCCTGATCTTTTTTCTTCCAGATGAATTTTGTTATTATTTTTTCTAGCTCTGTAAAATAAATTTTTGGTAGCTTGATGGTATAGTATTGACTAAGCAAACTAATTTAGCTAGAATTGTCATTCTTATTTTATTGGCTCAGGCTACCCAGAATCACTTTTAACCTTTTGAGTCTTGAATGAATTCCAAAGTGCTTAAAGTCAGACTGTTTTTTAGCCTTTCCTTACATAACGTCTAAAATAAAGATTAAGTAATTATTCTTTGCTACAGGGCTATATAGGACAGGAAAATTATGCACTTTGGAAATCAGTTTGCTAAAAATGAGATTTCCCTGGGGACTGTTCTGCTATTTAACTGATATTTTTATAACCTTCAGAAATGTAGTTAGAAAATTAGGTGAGTTAATCATATAAAGATAATAGGGAATAAACTGAGTACAGCACAGTATCCACATGTTAAAACATTGAGAGAAATATCACCAGCACTTTGGATGGATTCTTTATGGAGAATTGATAGACAAAAATTTCATGGGATGAAAAGAGGTGGATTCATTACAAATGCTTACTTAGTACAGTTCGTAGCACATAGTAGGGGCTTAATAAACGATTGATTGATTGCTGGAAACTACCATTAGAGGGAGTACCTACAGTAAAGAGACTGTGAACTCATTCAAACTTTCCAGTAAGTACTGAAGAAGGGCTTATGAATATGCAGTGATTCCTACTTGTAGCATTTTCTGAAGTAGCATCAAGATCTCTAATCTTCAAGGGAAAGTATCATTCTAATGTTTTAAGACTGACAAAATTTCAGTGTTATATAGTTCTTTGGTAATGTTATAATGAAGAGTTACAAAGTCCCAGAGATGGGAATAGTAAAGCAACTTGCAGGTCAGAGAGTACATTTAATCTTCTTGTAATTGGGTCAAAGAATTCTAGGAATCATGTCTTTTTTCTTCTTTAGTTATAAACCTTCTATAAAAATGTTGCAGCTGTTCTAATTTCAATCCTACCCTAATGTTACAAAAACTAAAACTAATATTATAAGAGTGAAAAATAAGGAAATGTCTATACGGTATTAAAAAGGAGTTTCTACAAGCTCCTTTAAATAATAATGCACTCCACCACCTAATGCGATAAATGCCCTGAGAAGAGATGGTAATTTTATATTCACTAACTAGTAATTCTTTAATAGAATCTATTTAATAATGGTGATTTTATTTCAATGTACCTGAAAATGATGATATTAGTAGCTTTCATCTCCTTTGACACAACTATTTATGTGGAACTGAATTGAATATTCACTTGACAGGAATATTATAAAGAGAATTTGTGCTTCAGGTAGATAATCAGCAAGATCCTCCCTGACATTCTATAACAATGATAACTTGCATTTGTATTCAATTCAACAGAGGGTTATAAAGCATTTTCTAACCTAATATTTGCAAGGCATTGTATTGTAGGAATACAAAGATAATTTTTTTTTTAAATCTTTGTCTTCAAGAAGTACACTCTCTTTAAGACAATTCTATGTAAACATTATCATCTCATTTTATAGATGACAAAGTTGAGGCTTGAGAGATATTAGGTAACTTCAAAGAATTACAGAATTTCAGAGATGGAAAAAATGTCAATGATCATCTAGTCTAACCTTTATCCAACCAAGAATCCACAGGACAAAACTACTTGAAGATCTCCCATCAACAAGAATTCCACTTTTGTATAGTCTTAATTATTAGAAAGTTGTCCCTTACATCAAATCTAAATAAACTCCTTTGCAGTTTCCACACATTGCCCCAGTTGTATCTCCTGGGTCGGGCAGAAAAAAAAAACAAAACTAATTCCTAATTCACATGACATTTCCTAGCCTATTTTTCCATGATCATCAATTAAACATTTATTAAGAACCTATTATGCATCAGCCACTGTGTGCTAAGAGCTAAAGATATAAAGAAAGTCAAAAGACAGATTCTTCTCTTAAGGGGCTTACAATCTAATGGGGTTGACCTTATATAAATAGTTACAAGGCAAGCTATACGCATGATAATGGGAAATAATTAACAGAGGGAAGGCACTCAAATTAAGGAGAGTTGGGGAAGGCTTCCTATAGGAGACAGGCTTTTATATTGAGCCATTTTTTAGTCATATCTAACTCTTCATCACGACATTGGGGTTTTCTTGACAAAGATACTAGAGTGGTTTGCCATTTCCTTCTATAGCTCATTTTGACAGATGAGGGACTGAAGCAACAGGGTTAAATGACAGGGTTACACAACCAGGAAGTGTCTGAGGCCAGATTTGAACTCAAAGATGAGTCTTCTTGATTCCAGGCACAGTGCTCTATCCATTGCACCACCTAGTAATCCAGATAGGATTTTAGTTGGGACTTATAGGAAGCCAGGGAAATCAGTAGTCAGAGGGAAAGAGAAAAAATATTCTGGGCATGGGGGACAAACAGAGAAAATACCTGAAGCTGAAAGATGAAATATCTTTTTTGTGGAACAGCCAGAAAGCCAGTGTCACTGGATTAAAGAGAATATAATCACAGTTATACCCAAAATTCAATACTGTGGGTTAGAACATGTCCAGGTGACTGGTCAGATAGGTGGCATAGTGGAGAGAAATCTGAACTTGGAGTCAGAAAGACTCGTATTCCTGAATTTTATCTGATATCCTATCTATGTGACCCTAAGCAAATCATTTAACCCTGTTTACCTCAGTTTCCTCACCTGTAAAACAATCTGGAGAATAGCAAATCACTCCAGTATCTTTGCCAAGAAAACCCCAACAGAGTAGCAAAGAGTCAGACATGACTGAAAAATGACTGAACACCAAAGGCAACCAAATGGCTACAATACCTTACCACATGACAGACAGCATACAATTTGTGGTCTTAATGGTACTGACTATATCAAGAAGAGGCCATGATCTAGCCACCCCATAGTTTGAGTAAGGGTCAGTATATATGCTTTGAAGGCTATGAACTATAAATGACTGAAGGGTCTGAAAGGTGGGGAATCTTTGTGCCAAGGGCAGGTTCTGGTCAAGTTCACATTGGTATTGAGGAAACCCAGGATTCTTCAAAGATTACACAAAGATGATGCTAACCATTGCTTTGAAAGCTGAGCCTTTGAAAAACAGTGCTTTTTAAGTTGGCACCTATATGTTAGGCATAGCAACTCAAGAAAATCTCACATCTCCCTTTCATAAGCACTTATGCTTTCCCACTTAGACTGAGTGAGAGTGAGACTGTTCACCAGAAGGTTGTACAGGACTATGAAACAACGTGTTTTTTCATGAGTAAAATAAACATATTTTAGAGGCAAGCACAAGGCAGGAGACATGAAAGACCATATGTTTCCAATGTGGCCTATGTCAAAACAATACCAGTCTCCAGAAAACAGTTAACTGCTAGTCAGATTGAATTATTTCATGAGCCATCTTCCAGTGATTAGCTAGAAGGAAATATAGTGGGCTCCATGAAGTATGTGGTAGATTCAAAAATAAATTTCCCTAAGACAACCATATTAAATTCAGTGAATAATTTTATTGGCCTTCATCAGATTTCTGCATTTCATTGCTCACAGGTTGGTGGAAAAGGTAAAGGTGAAATATGGAAGAAGGAAGATTTAATTTCCTGCAAAGTGTTTCTCAATAAGTTATATAAACTTGCTCTAATTAAAGTAATGTCCTCAGTAGACAAAAATAGGGCTTTTTCTCCTCCCAGAAAACTGCTTTTTTTCCTATTGAAAAGATATAGGTTCATAATTGTCCTCCATCTTTATGCTTTAAAATCTCTTCAAAAGAAAATTATTTATACCTTAACTTAATGGACATCAATGGCTGGTTACATAACTAAATGGATTGGAGGAACCAGTGACCTGCCTGCCCTCCAGTGGTTTACTAGTTGCCCTAAAGAAAATGGAATTTTCATCCTGCCAGGCCATCTTTTAACCAGAGTTCTCAAATGCTTTTCATATTTTAGACTAAAGAAGATTTCTATCGCAGGAAATACACCAACCCTTTTTAATAAAGTACTCCCCTGGGATACTGGAGAACTGGGGCTCTGTAGTTTGGAAATCAGTCCTAGGCCAAGCATAAGTATGAGCTTGGGAGCTGGCTGGCATCCCATCCAGATTCTGCCAGAAATACACTTCCTAGGAAATCCATGTAAATTAAAAAAAAAATAGTTCCCAAATTTCTGCTTGGAAATTCTCCCTGAATAGCTATGTTCTTTTCACAGATGTAGGCACAATATTATTACCTAGCACTTACTTTGAATGATTTTTTAAATAGTTCATCTTAAAACCATTTTTTTTTCATTGCCTCTAGGTGCAACCACATAAAACATCCTAGATTGATAGAGAAGGCAATCAAAGCCCTGGGAATTAAATGATTTGTCTATGAAGACAAAGCCAGTGAATGGCAAGGTCAACCTGAAAACAAATGGGTCTGCCTTATAGCAAAAAAGAAGATATTTTCAAGATGTTTTGACCTCAAAACATTTGAATAAGGATTTGCATTGGTTATATGCTTGATAATGATAATAATTTATATAATAATTTAAGTTCTATAAAGAGAACTTTACATAAGTTATCTAAACTGATCCTTACAAAAACCTTATGAAGCAATGAATCATTACTCCTGCCACTAGCAAGCATCCATATAATGCTTTAAGGATTGCAAAATGCTTTCCATATATTATCTCATTGGATAGTCACTATGCCCCTGTAAAGTAGCTTCTATTATTATCCCTATTTATAGATAAGGAAACTGAAGCTTAGAGGGTGCCCAGAGTGACACAACCAGAAGGTTTCTAAAGCAGGATTAGAACTCAGGTCTTTCTGACTGCCAAGTCTAGCCTTCCATTCACTCTGCTACCTAGCTGTCTCCATTATTATCCTCGTTTTGAAGATGAGAGAATTGGCACTGAGAGGAGTTAAATGACTTTCCCAGGATTATACACCTAGTAAGTGGCAAGATTTAAATCAAGCCTTTCAAGTCTGGAACTCTGTTCTAGTTGTTTAGGTAATAATGGTAATGGTGTTCTTTGTATCCACTGTCCAAGAACCAATCTAGATAAATTTGAAGAGGTATAATCAGATCAGTCAGTGGAAGGAATACCTCTTTTGGCAAAATAAGAGGTCTTTGTGATATTGGAAGATGGAAGATGGTAGAGTAGTAGGAAGAAGTATAACCAAACTCTACCCAACAACTCCTCCACATGAATCTAGAAAATGCACCAGACTGAGCCCTGCTGGGGAAATCCAAGAAAAAGACACAGTAACTAGTTTTTTTCCATCTCAGTTTAACAAAGGGATGTAGACAGAGAAGTCTGGGTCTGGGGGATGGGGTCTGTCAGAAATTACCAGAAGAGGATTACAGTATGGGGAGAAGTTGTGCGCCAGGGCAAGGAGAGGTACCAGATGCAGCACAGAGGAGACTGACTTCATGTAAAGTGCAGGAATAGGTCCCAGATGGCAGCTCTGTTGGTTACTTGACAGTTCTGAGCCACAGATTCAAGGCGAATTAAGGGGGGACCTCAGTGTCTAGTCTGAAGTCTTGACAGAATAACCAAGGTGGGAATCCCAAAATGAAGGGAAAGCTACAATTCTACTATTCTGAACCGGCAGAGATCTACAGATAGTGGTTAGATACAGTAGCAGTCTACTAGAACTCCAACTGGGTTAAGTTCACATGTGTATTTCTCAGACCCAAACCCAGGTTAGAAATTTGCAAAACTCAAACAAGGAGAGCAATGATGAGACTTTTCCTTGGATCAGACCACTTTCGAGGCACTGAATGCTTACAGGTCTCCAATGTGAACTGTCCCTGAAATCATTGAATAACACAACATCCAATACTCCAAGAAAATAGCAGAAAAACCCTAGTGGACACAAACCCTGCCTAAACAGTCCCTCCAGAAATATGCAGATCATGACCTTAACATGAAGAGTCAAAGTCAGAAGATTGGCTGGAAAAATTAGCAAACAGAAAAAGCATCACAGCATAAAAATCTATTACAGTGACACAGATGTTCAAGACACAAAACCATAAAAAGAATGACTCTAAAATACATATAGGCAAAGTCTCAAAGCAAAGCAGATTTTGAAAACAAATTTGATGAGAATTCTAGAAGAGATGAATGAAGCAAGAATTTAAAAAAAAACTTAAAGAATATTTTAATTAATTAAATTAGAGCTCCAGAGGAGGGAAAAAGGCAGAAAAGAAATGAAAACTATGAAAAAAAGGATTAAAAAGAGTATTGGCTTGGTATAAGAAGTAAAAACTTTATCCACACGACAGACTCTGAAAATTGGAATATATATATATATATATATTTATTATTATTATTATAGTATAGAATATTGTTGTTGTGTTCATCTTTCGTTGTCCAAGAACACCATGCCATCAGATAAATGATGATGTGACTTGCACTTGACTTTGTTTTGAGTGAGGGAGAGCTCTGCAAGGTCACCAGCCTCACTTCTCCTCCAGAGCCATCTGAATCCAGTGACCCAAGATGACCCAGGGTGAACTGGGAGGCCTGGGTCCTTTACATTAGAAGAAAAATAGAAGAAAATGTAAAGTATATTTACTTTAAAAAAATATATAACTGGAAAATAGAGGAGAGATAACTTGAGAATCATTAGAGTATCGGAAATCTATGATCCTACGGACATTAGATATCGTGAAATCATAACAAAAAATTATCCAAACATCTTAGCATTTTTCCATATGACAACTTTCAAATATCTGAAGTCAGCGATCATATCCCTTCCATACTCTCACTCTCTAAATATTTTTTTTCTAGATCAAACATCCTTAGTTTCTGTAAGGGAATTTCATGAGATTAGTTGAAGTTCCTTCACCATGGTAGCAGCAAGGTGTCTATAGATAAATTCCAATTTAGCAATATTCCTACTAAAATGTGATGCCTAGAATTATATCAGATCTATTCTGTTGCTCAGTTTTTTCAGTAATGTCTGACACTTCATGACCCCATTTTGAGTTTTCTTGGAAAAGATACTGGAGTGGTTTGCCATTTCATTCTCCAGCTCATTTTACAAATGAGAAAACTGAGGCAAACAGGGTTAAGTGACTTGCCCAGGGTCACACAGGTAGAGTGCCTGGGACCAGATTTGAATTCAAGAAGGTGAGTCAAGAAGATGATTCCAGACCCAGTACTCTATCCACTGCACCACCTAGCTGTCCCTATCTACTCTGTACAGAGTAATGATAACAAGCAGCAATCATATGGAATCTTAAGATTTGTCCAGCTCTGCATACATCATCTCATTTGTTCCTCATAATAACACTGATGTATTTACTATAGATAACCTATTTATTTTACAAACGTGAAAACCTGAGTCTCAGAGATGTTAAGTGATTTGTCCATGGTCATACAATTAGCATCAAAGACAGGATTAAAACCCAGATCTGTCTGACCTCAGTGTCCAGTACTCTCATATACACTATTCCATGGGTACTTTCAGAGTACAGTGGAATTCTAAACTTAGTCACTATTTTCTATTAACACAATTTAAGATCATGCTATTTTCTTTGTCAGATTCATTTCAATTCAATAAGCATATTAAATATCCTCCATGTGAAGAAAACTAATAAAAATATATTATCTACTTACTAATATTGACATACTATGCAGAAAGTCATGTTCTTCTTTTTCTTTTTTCCGTACGTATTGCTGTCTGGCCACATTTCACTCATTCTGCTCTCCTATACTTGATTTTTGGATAAGTGTAAGCCTTCACAAGTATCCCAAATAAATGTTTATCTTTCTACACCTCAACCAGTCATTCCAACATATCAAGGTCATTCTTTAACCTGATGTTGTCATTCAATATATTAGCCATCTCTCCCTGCTATCTGTCGATCTTAAATCTGATCCATCTAAGTTTTTATTTAAGATATTGATAAAAATGTTGAGTAATGCAGCCCCAAGTAATACAAGGTTTCAACAAATACATATTGATTTGAATTTTTTATTGGCCCTGGGAATGAGGGAATAGATATGATCAAATTGTCTTTATTTTGACAAGCCCTAGCACAACTGCTCAGTCAATTACACTTACAGGGCAGGAGTTGGTTGCTAGCCTGATTAAACCTCTTCCAATCTGGTGATTTCATTACATCTTGGTGCTATTCATTATATATGCAGTTAGACACAATTCAGCAGGAAAGCTGGAACTCTGAGTTGTTTTTTGACAACTAAGGAATAGATTTGTAGTGGTTCCTCCTTACCATTTTTCTACCTTCTTGTGTCGGCAGCATGCTTGAGAAATAGCTGCCCATGACTTATCCATGAAAGGATCAAACCTAAAACCTTGACATCTATATTGTTTCTCAGTCTTTTCAGTCATGTCTGTCTCTTCATGACCTTATTTAGGGTTTTCTTAGCAAAGGTAGTTTGCCATTTCTTTCTTCAGATAGTTTTATAAGTAAGGAAACTGAGGCAAAGAGGGTTACGTGACTTGCCTAGAATCACCCAGATAATAAGTGTCTGAGGCTTGTATTTGTACTCATGAAGGTGAGTCTTCTTGATTCCAAGCCCAGTGATCCACTTCATCACCCAGCTGTAAATATATTGTCTATACATAGACTAATTTGCATATGTAATAATCAATACTAAGGGAATGGCCAACTGAATATTTTAGACAATTTAAATAACCCCACCTCCATGAAAATCCAGCTCTAAGGCTTTACTATCAGGTAGAAAATGGACCATGGGTTTCTGAAAACGATAGCAATTGAGTGCAAGGTTCTGACAGGTACTAACCATCTGGAAAGTTTTCCAAGTACTAGTTCAGTAATGGCCTGGGTGCCTCATGTCTGAACAGCAGACTAGCTTAGAGTGAAGAGTTTTGAAGCCAGCTGGGGTCTAGGGTGATGAATATGTCATCTGTAGATGTTCTCAGTGAACACTTAATAAATCTTAGAAGGGTCACAGTATGGCTTGGTGAAAGGGATATCACACTGAGAAAGTTACAGACTCCTAAATATTGAAGTAAGTGCTTCACATCGTGAGAGAGTATGATATGGGACATAGGGAGCCAGTCCTGGAGCCAAGAAGATCTGGGTTTAAGCCCTGCCTCAGAGAAATCCTAGGCAAGTTACTTAAAACTTTCATTCCTCTCAGGTATTAGTGTAGGGAACTTGTAATACCAGGAAGTCACAGATCCAGATAAAAACGTCATAATAAAGCCCAAACTACCAATGTTATTTTTATATGCAGTCTTTAATCTTCACAGGAATCACAACTTTTCCCTTTTATCTCTTGAAACAACTCAAAATAGTCAGATAGATCCATGATCTTGCAAATGTGAATATCTCTTCCAATGATGCACATCACAGCCTATGTAATCCTTCCTATTCCACACAAATCTTGCCTTTAACATCAAATTAGCTTGTCACAAGGAGTTCTCTCAATGTGCATGAGTTCTTTGTCACTTGCAGAGCAATCAAATGCTCAAAATCTATTCCTCCCTCTTGCCATCTGACTATCTTTTTTATAGTGTAATTCTTCCAAATGTTGCTTTATTTTCTTTACTCTTATTCTTCTTGAGAGTTCCTTATTTGTTATGTGTTACAGTGAAGTCACATCCATAATGTCCCAACCATTGCTCTCTGAATGTTATTCTCCAATACAATCCTGGTAGTATTTTTGTTAGACCAGACCAATGATTTCATTAGCATAAAGGTCACCAAGTAAAGAAGCTCCTCCTACTGATTCAACTCAGTAAATTTTAGTCTTAGAGAGCTGCCCAGAGAAATTAGAGCTTAATTGATTTACCCAAGGTCATACAATCCCTATTTATCAAGATGGAATTTAAAGCCACATTTTTCTGACTACAAGACTGGCCCTCTATCCACTATGCCAGGTTGCCTTGGTAGAATATAAGTATTAAATAGATGAAACTTTTTTCCCCCAGGGACAAATGTGAGATCATTAAAGGAACTTCAAAATTTCCCTAACAGCAATTCTCCTATATAATTCTGGATCTAATTCATTATTCATCATACACATATAGATAGATATAGATATGGACATAGATGTAAATATACACATATATAAATGAGTGCTATTTAATTTTAATTACTTTATACTTATCCACTATATATACACATTATACATTGTATATATATGTAATATATAACATATAGCATATAATTAGTTGGATGCATAATATAGACATTCTTTATAGATAATATAACATAATATATAAATAGTATAAAGGTATATAATATATGGACATAGAATAAATAATGTCTATATATGGTTGGTTGGTTGTTGTCCTTCGTTCTCAAAGAGGACCAAAATGACGTCACCATGGTAAAGTCAAGTTTCAGTTTGTCTGACTGTGGCTGATCAGACTAATACGAGCTCGGAATGCTCTACCACAGGTGGGGCACAGAGAGTCCATGTGAATATTTGGGGTGGATATCCCAAACTGGTGCATCCTATATGTACTTTGTGCTGTCTCAATTCTGCTTTGCTCATAAAGCACAGCACTCTTTCTGAAGTGGCCACACCACGCTGAGCAATCCTGTGCCAGTGTCTCCCATGTTGCACTGTCAAATCCAAAGTTCTTGAGAGAGACCTTGAGAGTATCCTTGTATTGCTTCTTCTGACCACCATGCCTATCCAAAATGAGTTCTCCATAAAATAGTCTTTTTGGTAAGCATACATTTTGCATTCAAAAAACATGGAGAGTCCTTCGGAGTTGCACTATCTGAAGTATATGCTTGGTAGTTCAGCTCAAGCAAGCACTTCAGTGTCTGGTACCTTATCCTGCCCGGTGATTCTCAGAATCTTCCTAAGACAGTTCAAATGGAAGCAATTCAGTTTCCTGGAATGGCACTGATAGACTCTCCATGTTTCAAAAGCATATAACAATGAGGTTAGCACAATGGCTCTGTAGACCTTCAGTGTGGTAGTCAGTCTAATATGTCTTCTCTCCTAAACTTTTCTTCAGAGCCTCCCAAACACTGAGCTAGCGTCAACCTCATTGTCAATTGTACATCCCTGGAAAGTACACTACCAAGGTAAGTGAACTTATCCATAGCATTCAAAGCTTCTCCGTTTGTTGTAACCAATGGTTTCACATATGGATGGTGGTGGTGACTGATGGAGCACCTGTGTTTTCTTGGTGTTAATTATTAGGCCAAAATTAGCACAGGCAACAGAGAATTGATCCATACTTTGTTGCATCTCAGCTTCAGAGGCTTCATTGAGTGCATATCCAAAGCACTTTTATGATTCCCTGAAAGCTATTTATAGACCAAAAACCTGTGGTGCATCACAACTACTCAGTGTTGATGGAGCCACATTGATTAATGATAAGGATATGATTCTAGAAAGATGGGCTGAACACTTCCATAGCGTTCTCAACAGACCATCATCAGTCAATGCTGAAGCCATTGACTATTTACCTCAGGCTGAAGTCAGTCCCTCCTTAGCTGAAGTTCCAACTGAAGAAGAGGTTTTGAGGGTCATTGGGCTTCTTTCATGTGGCAAAGCACCTGGGGCTGATTTTATTCCAGCTGATATTTGCAAGGTGAGAGGACCATTGCTCATACAAATGCTGACCGAAATTTTCCAGGTTATATGGCAAGAGGAGGCTATCCCTTGGGAGTTTAAGGATGTCTCCATTATCCATCTCTATAAAGGTAAAGGGAAGAGACTGTCCTGTGACAATCATAGGGGGATCTCTTTCTTAGTCATTGCTAGAAAATTCTTGCTAGAGTCCTCCTTAATAGTCTGATCCTTCACCTGGAAGATGGTCATATACCTGAGAGTAAATGTGACTTCAGAAAGGGCTGAGGAACAGTCAATATGGTGTTTGCTGCCCAACAACTCCAGAAGAAAATGCCAGGAGCAGAACAGGGGTCTGTGCACAACATTTGTAGATCTGACCAAGGCCTTTGACACTGTTAGTCATGAGGGCTTATGGAAAATTATGTCAAAATTTGGTTGCCCAGAGAAGTTCATCAGTATTGTATGTCAATTTCATGATGGCATTTTTGCCTGGGTTCTGGGTAGAGGACAAAGCTCTCGTGCCTTCCCAGTTACCATTGGAGTGAAAAAGGGCTGTGTGCTTGATCCCATGCTTTTTAGCCGACTGTTTTCAGCCCTGTTGTCAAGTTCTTTCAGTGAGTATGAACACAGCACCAAAGTCAACTACTGTACTGATGATATGTTCTTCAATTTGAAAAGGCTACAAGCCAAGACTAAACTGGAGGGAGTGTTGGTGCATGATTTTCTGTTTTTATCTGTTTGCAGAGGGTCTATATGTAATATACTGTTAAATATACAACAATAAATATACAACAATGTCCATCAACACTTATATACATATATGCACACTTATTTATGTATATATATAAAGGTCTTTATATACATACCAATACATACTATAACTTTCTATAATGCATACAATATACATACATGTATATATACACTAGCATGTCCATATGTTATATGTTGAGCCAGGCCATGCCTGTCACATACCTTTATATAAATATAGACACACATATGTATATACATATATACATATACACTTATGGACAAACTTTATAGGTTTTGTGTCTAACTACATGATATGGTCTGGATAATTAGCATTTTCTATTCACTTATTTTTTCCCCTACATGGATGTATGATTAGAACAACAGAATGATTATGCATTTCTTCCAGGAGGTTTTGCAATGCAATGCTCTAGGCTGCCTGATGAACCAGCACAATGTCATTTGCAAATAGGATCAACTCAGAAGACCTCACAGTCTCTAGGGAATCCCCCATCAACTTAGACTCTGTTCTAGATTTCCTCTCTGTTATTGTAACTATACTATAGCCCTCAAGGGCAGAAAGAGAAAATAGATGAAGAGTACAGGAAACAGATCATAAGCCTGGCACAGACATATGATATGGTACTAACGGGTGACTTCTAATAGCCAGATATCTGCTGAAGCTCTCTCTGCTTTCAAAAGCAGAATAGCTAGTGTCTCCTTGTTTTGCCTTGATAATTTCCTGCCTCACAAAAGGGTAATTTTATTCTCTGTGATATCTAGACCTTAGCATTAACCTTGGTCAGTTTCTTTCTTTCTCATTCTTTAAAATTAAAGGTCTTTTTTATTATACTTTCAAGACATTAACCAAATCAAAAGTCTCACCAGTTTTTCTTAGGAGTATTATTAGTGCGTAGGAGTTGATCATTCTTATATTTTAAACAGAGATCTAGAAATCTAAATTTCACTCTCCAATACCTCCTTCTTACTCAACTGTTTACTTCACAAGGCAATTTTTCAGCTCTATATCTTTTGCTATCAGCGGGCAGTAATGAGGAAATACAACTTATATCTCTGTATTGTGATCCCTGTGAAGTTTAAAGATTGCACATAAAAATAATGTAAGTAGTTAGAGCTTTTTTATGACATGTTTTTGATCCGGATCTGTGATTTCTTTGATAGAAAGAGCTCCCTGTGCTAATGCCTGGGAGGAATGAAAGTTTAGGTAACTTTCCCAGGACTTCTCAGATTCAGTCAAAGAGTCACACTTGAGGACCTAGAGGGCCACATGTGGCCTTGAGGCCACAGGTTCCCTATCCCTGCTCTATGTTTTTTCCCTATTTTCTCAAAATCTCATAGACTTTAGTGTGAATTTGTAGATTCCATCTGACAATATCATTTGTACTCACATTTGTACTCACTCTGGTAGTCACCAGAATTATGCAGTAATTAGTCACTTTGACAAATCTTGAGAGGATCTTTATAATGACTTAGACGTAGGTGCACGGAAGGACATAAATCCCTCTACTGTTGATATCAGATGAACAATTAGCTACTTCAGTACCTCTGACTAGAAAGTCACCAACCATTAAAGATCATTTCTTCTTCTTTTTCTCCTCTTTCTCCTTCTCCTTCCTCCTCTCTTCTTTAGTCCTCTTCTTCTTTCTCCTCTTCTTCCTTCTTTTTCCTTCTTTCTTCCTACTTACATGATAACATCTATAGTTGTACTTTGTCATTCTTCAGGAGACAAGCAATTGCTTTCCTGATCAGAGCATTCATTTATTCAGGAACAGACTTAAAGATGTGTGTATACTCATATACTTTAACTTCAAGAATCACAGAATTGTCTTTTTTCTTCCATTCCTTCTCAATGTCATGTTCTTCAATTCTCCAACCTCCTGACAAGTATCAAATTTCCCCCCTGACACTTTAAATACTTTTTCCTCCTTCTCATTGAAGCCCCAATTTCATTCTTAAGGGACTCTTCATTGTCCCAAATAGCCTACAGTATGGCGGCATATTTCCCAAGACCCTTCATCTTCTCTTCTAAGAGAAAGTTGCCAAACCTGAAACACAGTCCTTGACTGTGGCAGAAATGAAAACATTGAACTGAAATATGCTGTGCAGAAATATACCTGCTCTCCATGCTAATTGAGATTTTCACCCTTTAAAAATACTTATGGAATTTTATGCCTTATCTCCTAAGCTTGTCTTTAAGACTTCACAACCTTTTATCTCCTCTCAACAACTTGACCACACACCCAACCTTGTTTCTTTTGTCTCAACAACCACTTTATAGTCACAAGAACTTCATTCCTCTAATCACCTTTTAGCTCAACAAATTGTTTCACTTATCATTTTACCAATTTATCTTACTTATGTACCCAGTCCTACCAACTACGTTCTCTTTTTCTACTCCTTGATCCCTTCTCTTTGAATACTCCTTCTCTTCATATTCCTTCCTCTTTTCTTGAAACTTCCTACCAAAACTAGAAGTAGAATCTAAATGTTGAGATTTTTCTTCAAAATTTTCACTAGTTTCTCCACAATTCTCCAAATTTCTCTTGACCATGTTCAATATTTGACCTTTTTCACAACTCCAAATGCCTATAGCAGCTAGGTGGCATGGTGGGTAGAAGCTAGAGTCAGGAAGACTTACATTTGTGTCCTGCCTCAAACACTTTCCCAAGCAAGTCAATTAATCTTTTCTGCCTCAGTTTCCTTATTTATAAAATGGGGATCATAACAACAGTTACTTCAGTGAGTTGTTGTAAGGAAAAAATGAATGCTCTGAAAAATTTAAAGTGCTATGCAAATTTTAACTATTTTACAAATCCACTTTGTAGTTTCCTTCTCTTTATTCAGCTCAGTTTTTGTCTCTGGTTCCTTCTGTTAGAAATTTATCCCACAAAAACTAGAATTCTTCACTTAAATCACATCTTTATGTGTCTTTGTGCTTTCATTCTTGACAACTTATAATTCCTTTCAATCTGACCTTCCCTTTAAAATATTATTCCATTAGATTATGCCTATCTGTTAACATTTCTACATTTTGTTCCTTATTTACAGTTTTGTTTTCTGATTCTTGAATCTATTTCTCACACCTTCATATAGAATCTTATACATTTACCTCTCATGCTAATGAATATTTGAGCTGTTGCCTTTGCACATTTCTCATTTTGGAAGGTCACTTAGACTGACCTCAATTTATGTTTTTCAAAGATGCAATTATTCATTAGACATTTGACTTATTAATCTTCTACATTAAAAAAAGGCCTACACCTTGGGTTTAAAGCCATCCGCTTTTACATTGTCCTTTAAAATAAACATTTGGATGAAGAAGAATTCAGAAGAATTCCATTAGACAAAATTTAGCTAGCAAAGAAAAATCCATTACTTGATGTTCTCATTATTGCCAGTACATATATATGTGCAGAGAGTGAAGAAATATCTTGCTTTTATATTTGTATCCTTAGCACCTAGCACAGCAACTATGGCATAGTAGTTGTCTCATAAACATTTGTTTAATTGATTACAAGACCTAATACACTCTAAATCTAATCACATTATGCTTGCATAAGCACCCACCATTGTTACACAGATATGACTTTTATGGATGCATCAATGGTCCTATTCTGTGAGGGAATCGGGATTTAATTTTAAACCCTTTTATTTTCTGAACAACTGTAAAATATTTTTTCCCCTTTGGAGAACTATCCAAAAGCAAAAGAGCCTATTCTGTTTCTTTATCATTGATTTTAAGTATTTTACTCAAATATTTCAGCATTACCATGACTCTGTGAATTCTTTAATATGGACACTCTCTCAAACAATCCATCCACAACTTCTTATCCTGTGCAATTCTGGTTCACATCCTCCCATAAATTATGCAGAGAGCATCTATGCAAGGTGCTAAAAGTTTTCTTTTAGATTTTTAATGTGTCTTGTGGGTACCATGTAGATCAGAGTTGCTTATCTGTTATTCCTTCTTCTACTTTCTTGACTGGCCCCTTCTCTTTCCAATAATGTATTTTCTGAATGATAAGGCAACCTGGGTAATTACAGCAACTTACCTCTATGTTCTCATGTGTTAAGTATTTTAATCATTTGAAATAATAAGGTAAAATATTTTTCTATTTAATGATTTGCTTTTTGCCTAATGAATCACTTATCTATGGATAGATGGAAGGACAAAGGAAAGATATGTTCTAATTGTTCAGATAGAACAAAAAATGTATCACTGATTAGTTTACAATTCTTTCATCTTACCTTCCCAAATATACACATCATAATGTTCAATAATATCCTGGGGAAAAAATATAATTATCTGTTAGTAAAAGGTCAGAACATATGAAACTGAAAACATAACTAGAATGGGATTTAGAATTTGCCAGTGCCTGCCACTATACAATGTAAATTTTAGCATAACAATTACACAGGGACACCACCTGATTCCCATATCTTTCTCAGGAAAAACCTTCACAACTGATGGATTTTTCTTTGCTAGATAAATTTTTTCTAGCTTGGGTACCTCTGCTAGGACCCCAATTCCAAGACTATATTTCTTCCTAGCTTCAAAACACTGTCCCTGGCAGTTTCTCCCCAGCTCAAAGACTCTATGCCTAGCAATTACTCATGAATGGACCCCTGCAAAACACTTATGTCTCTACCGGGTAGAGTAATAAACCACACTTGTAGGAATTATTAGTTTTAACTGGCTTTATACTGACTCAAAAGATATTTAGTACACACTGGACTATCTAAATCAACTCCCTATTTCATTATATGCATCTTGTACACCTCATTATGTGTATCCTAGACTTTATACATATGTGCACTCCCTACATCTATCTTGTCAAATAAGACATTGATTTGTGGCAGACTGGGTAATGCTCATTTGGCCCAGACTACTAGTTAACTTAGTGATGTAGCACACCTAAAAATCACATTTCCTTGTCCCCCTCCCCACCCCACCTTGGGCTTTTCCCAGTGAACTCTGGATGAAACACTTGCACAGTAGACACAAAAAGTGCATGTTCCTTTAAGAACTGACCACTCCATAACCACTCCCTAAGACCACCCCACATTATCGCGTTAGCATATTTGGCACAAATTTTACTATAGATTATCATATATAAACTATACACCTCTAAGGTCACAGGTTCCTCAAGGACTTTCGTCCCCTGAAAAGCATAAAAAATAAACCTTTGCCAGCTTGACTTAAAGACTGCTTGAGTCCATGAATGCTTTCAAGACCACTCTGTCCTGCACCTGCTTTCTTGAGGGACCCCTGAACCCCTCAAAACCATATCACAACCATCACAAGGATGAGGGGAAGAGACTACCCAACAAAACTTCACAAATGGTTGCACTTGCCTTTTGGCCAAAGTCAAGTTTCCTTAACTTCACCCAGATAATGTTGGCCTAGGTTTGAGCATTACTAGTTAAGGCTCTATATGAGAACAGCTTTACCTTAGCTGTGGGTAAGAAATCATTTCCAAGCACAGCACTTCAAAGGCCACAGGCTGGGGCTGACTGGGGCAGGATAGACTGAGAAGAATAAGAAAACTTTACAAGGGCCCCTTTAAAAACCATGGTGGAGAAACATCTAGAGGAAACCAGTAACTACCCCCGGTCAGGGACTGTCTCTGATAAGACTGACACCTGGCAGCCTCATTTTGAAATTCAGTTTACTTCATATTTTTAACATGCATCACTAGACCACATTGGTCTAGTATTAGTGATTGACACAGTAAGAAAATCTCAATTTCTTCACGTTTTAAAGTAAGGATCTTAAGCTTACACAATCTCTCAGATCCCATCCCTCTCTGACATTCTATTAGGCTATGAATTTACAGAAGTTAGCTAATTCAATTAAATTATTTTTAAAAAGACCCTTTGGTTGGGGGGCGGGGTGGGGAGTCAAGATGGCAGACTAGAAAGACACACTTATGCAGCGTCCTCCCCAAAGCCCATAAAATACCTGTAGAGAGGGACTCTCAACAAATTTTGGAGCAGCAGAAGTGGAGAACAACAGAGTAGAGGAGATTTCCAGCCCACGGAGACCTGAAAGGCCCACTGAAATGTTGGTTGCGCAGGACGTGGGAGCCGAGCGCAGAGCCCAGCCTAACATTGGCTGAGCCATGTGGCTCGAGGAGGACACTTCTGGGGCAGAATCTCCAGTCGCAGTAGCGGGTCCTCAGATCCCTCAGCCCACGGGCACCAAAGATCAGCGACAGGGTTTTATCAGGGGGCCAGGAAGGGAAAAGCGTCTTCTCATAGCTCCAGCAGCAGGCAGCAGCCACAGAGCCAGTACAGCAGCCCTTATGGAAGCTCCATTGTTGGAGTGTAAAAACCCCTGGGGGCATTGAAGAGCTGAGTCTTACCTCAGCCTTGGGTGGAGGACCTGGCTGAGCTGGTCTTTGTCTCAAACTGAAAGGTGGCCCTACCCATCCAGCGTATCTGAAAATCAGCCCCCAGTTCTGGCTTGGTGGAACTGGAGGCCAAGTGACTGTGGAGAGGTATCTGCTAAGATTCTGGGCACGAAAATCCCTCTCTGCGTCCAGACCAGTACACACTTGATTGTACCACCTTGGAGGAACTGAGATCTCACAGATTCCCAGAGTATACCCTACTCTTGACAAAGGACCCAAAAGTCAAGTAACTGGTTGGAAAAATGCCCAAAAAAGGGGAAAAAAATAAGACCACAGAAGGTTACTTTCTTGGGGAACAGATATCTCCTCCCATCCTTTCAGATGAGGAAGAACAATGCTTACCATCAGGGAAAGACATAGAAGTCAAGGCTTCTGCATCCCAAACATCCAAAATAAATATACAATGGGCTCAGGCCATGGAAGAACTCAAAAAGGATTTTGAAAATCAAGTTAGACAGGTAGAGGAAAAACTGGGAAGAGAAATGAGAGAGATGCAAGAAAAGCATGAAAAGCAGGTCAACACCTTGGTAACGGAGATCCAAAAAAATGCTGAAGGAAATAACACCTTGAAAAATAGATTAACTCAATTGGCAAAAGAGGTTCAAAAAGCCAATGAAGAGAAGAATGCTTTCAAAAGCAGAATTAGTCAAATGGAAAAGGAGGTCCAAAAGCTCACTGAAGAAAATAGTTCTTTAAAAATTAGAATGGAACAGATGGAGGCTAATGACTTTCTGAGAAACCAAGAAATCATAAAACAAAACCAAGAATGAAAAAATGGAAGATAATGTGAAATATCTCATTGGAAAAACAACTGACCTGGAAAATAGATCCAGGAGAGACAATTTAAAAATTATGGGACTACCTGAAAGCCATGATCAAAAAAAGAGCCTATACATCATCTTGCATGAAATTATCAAGGAAAACTGCCCTGAGATTCTAGAACCAGAGGGCAAAGTAAATATTGAAACAATCCACTGATCACCTCCAGAAAGAGATCCAAAAAGAGAAACTCCTAGGAACATTGTGGCCAAATTCCAGAGTTCCCTGGTCAAGGAGAAAATATTGCAAGCAGCTAGAAAGAAACAATTCAAGTATTGTGGAAATACAATCAGGATAACACAAGATCTAGCAGCTTATACAATGAGGGATCAAAGGGCATGGAATTGGATATTCCAGAAGTCAAAGGAACTAGGACTCAAACCAAGAATCACCTACCCAGCAAAACTGAGTATAATACTTCAGGAGAAAAAGTGGTCTTTCAATGAAATAGAGGACTTTCAAGCATTCTTGATGAAAAGACCAGAGCTGAAAAGAAAATTTGCCCTTCAAACACAAGAATGAAGAGAAGCATGAAAAGGTAAACAGCAATGAGAAATCATAAGGGACTTACTAAAGTTGAACTGTTTACATTCCTATTTGGAAAGACAATATTTGTAACTCTTGAAACTTTTCAGTATCTGGGTAGTTGGTGGGATTACACAGATACACACACACACAGAGCACGAGTGAATTGAATAGGATGGGATCATATCTTAAAAAAATGAAATTAAGTGGTGAGAGAGAAATATATTGGGAGGAGAAAGGAAGAAATGGAATGGGGCAAATTATCTCTCATAAAAGAGTTAAGCAAAAGACTTTTCAGTGGAGGAAAAAAGAGGGGAATGAGAGAAAAACATGAAGCTTACTCTCATCACATTCAATTAAAGGAAGGAATAAAATGCACACTCATTTTGATATGAAATCTATCTTACAATACAGGAAAGTGTGGGAGAAGGGGACAAGCAGGGTGGGGGGGATGATGGAAGGGAGGGCAGTGGAAGGAGGGAGCAATATGAAGTCAACACT
Organism: Bettongia penicillata ogilbyi; assembly: GCA_023548195.1. Classification (NCBI taxonomy): domain Eukaryota; kingdom Metazoa; phylum Chordata; class Mammalia; order Diprotodontia; family Potoroidae; genus Bettongia; species Bettongia penicillata. Next base: position 1,070,171 of record JAJHZJ010000035.1, on the reverse strand, counting down.
CTTGGTGAGGGACAGGATCCAAAGAGAGAACAGAAGAAATGGGGGGCAGGATAGGATGGAGGGAAATATAGTTAGTCTTACACAACATGACCGTTATGGAAGTCATTTGCAAAACTACACAGATATGGCCTATATTGAATTGCTTGCTTCCCAAAGGGAATGGGTGGGGAGGGAGGATGAGAAGTTGGAAGTCAAAGTTGTAGGAACAACTGTCAAGTGTTATTCTTGCTACTAGGAAATAAGAAATACAGGTAATGGGGTATAGAAAGTTATCTGGCCCTACAGGACAAAAGAGAAGATGGGGACAAGGGAAGGGAGGGATATTAGAAGAGAGGGCAGATTGGTGATAGGGACAATTTGAATGCTTGACCTTTTGGGGAGTGGGGAGGGGAGAAATGGGGAGAAAATTTGGAACCCAAAATTTTGTGAAAATGAATGTTAAAAGTTAAATTAATAAATTTAATAAAGAAAAAAAAAGAAGAAAGGGAAGCAGTGACCACCATGAACCAACTTGAGTTAATCAAGAATTAGTCATGGTACTGATGTGAAAATGTGTTTAATAGGAATGTATGTGTAGAATTCCTATTAGATTGCTTGCCATTTTGGGGAGGAAGGGGAAAGGGAGGGGGAAAATTTTGGAATTTATGGAAAAGATTGTTGAAAACTGAAAGCAAATAAATTAATAAATTTGGGGAAAAAAATGCATGCCTCAACCTCATTATCAATGTGTAGGATGTGTTCAGGAAAGACCAGTACCTCTGGTGTGAGGGCTACCAAATATAATCTTCCAAAACCACAGGTCTGAATGTGACTTGTCTCTACTCAAGAATCTCCCATGGTCCCCTACTACCTTTGGTAAAAATGCAAATTCATCAACCTGGCATTTGAGGTTCTCCACATTTAAAGCTCTGGTCTTCTCCTAAGCAGACTGTAGTTTATACCCATTAAGATTATTTCTATTTCTTTCTCTTTTTATCATCAACTAAATGTTATCCATCTTGCTTATGGGTTTCCATACAAATGTAGATTTATTTTGGAGATAAACTTTTTTCCAACTCATTAAATTTGGTTTATATATTTATACATATATATATATATGAACCAAGTTTAATGTATATGTGTATACACATATGCATATACATACAGTATATATATATATACATATATATATTTACTGCTATTATCATATCCCAGTCATATGTCACTTCCTGTCATTTTCCATTATGGAAACATTTAAAGCTTCTTTCTCATTAAAACTGAAAATATCAAGAAAAAAATATTTCTCTGATCCAAAATACTTTTCAGACTTCTCTGGATGTGAATATAGTCAAGGAGAAAGCATTATCTTAGGAAAATGGATTAAGAGTGGTAACAAAATTTGAATGAAGAATACCTCTTATCTTAGATTATTGATTTCTCTGCCATTGAAGCAATAGGACTATTGATCTATGTAAGGGCAGTCTCCATTCTGTACATCTCCTGAAACATTAATTCCATGACCCACTTTTCTCCACAGAAATACTGATGTTGATGAAAATGAGATTCATTTGTTTATTCCAGGAGGACACTTGAGGAGAGTAGTCAATAAAGGGACTGAATAATCACTATTTTTTTAAATGTTAAGCCCAGCTTGGATTTTAACATAGTCTGATCTTTTTCTTGTTCAAGGCTTGTAAAAATGTTACCTCAGATTGCCTTGGGTTATGTTCAATGGCACGGGGAGACAATGCTATTTTGGATATATCTCTCTAAACTAAAAATGGCTTGAATACCCAGTTAAGGTAAAATTGAATGAAATTTTTTCTGACAGAATTGTTCCTAAAACTCAGAGTGGAGTAATGACATATTTTATATTAGTAATACTTGAGAGATCATATTTATATTTTTATATTAATATATCAAGTTCATTTTCTTTTTTACCCATATTCAGTACATTTATAAATAGGCATCTTAGTCCATAACTATTATTCCTCTTCTATGTTATTTCCTTTTATATTTCTATCTGATACATTTTATACTATATGGTTATTTTTCTCCATTTCCTTTAAATTTCAGTTTAAAGTCCTGTTGTGGAGGTGTCCATCAGTTGGTGAATAGCTGAATGATTTATGCGTGTAAGGAATACTACTTTGCCAAAATATATGACAAAAGGGAGGGAAAGTGTTAAAGGAACCTAGGAAGACTTGTGTGAACTGATGAACAGTAAAGTAAGCAGAACCAGGAAAATAATTTATACAATAATGACATTATGAAGACAAAACTTGGAAAAATATAAGAACTCTTATCAACTCAACGATGACAAGAGGACAAGTGATGAAGCATAATACCCACCTCCTTGACAGAGAGCAGTGGATTTAAGATTCGAAGGAGGCTTCCATTTGTGCATGGCCAACAAGGGAATCTCTTTTGCTTGACTATGCATATTAATTACAAAGGTTTGGGGCTTGTTTTTGTTTTTCAGCAGTGTGAAAAGATGGAAATAAGGGGAAAATGCTCATTAATGAAAATTCTTTAACTTCTTTTGATTACTTCAAAGAGAATTGATTCAAATTCTTTGCAATCTATCCTTTTTTCAGGACCCATTATCCTGGTATTATAAGTCATGGTATAGATTATCAAATTTTGTTCTTCAAAACCATCCACAAGTAGACATTTCTTCACTTAAAACAGTCTCTCTTTTCTTTTTTACAAGTCTTCTTAGGTTCCTCTAACACTGTCTCTTTCTTTTGTCATGTATTTTGGTAAAACAGTGTACCTTATGTGCATAAATTATCCAGTTATTCACCCATTGATGGACACCTCCACAACAGGACTTTAAACTGACATTTGAGGGAGATGGAGAAAAATGTGTCAAAGTCACTATTCACAACTGGAAGAAATGAAAATATTGCCTATGTTCCGGAGTCATTTTTTCCTATTATAACACATACATGTGCACAAATGCATGCTCGTACACACACATATATATCTTGTGTGTATATATATGTATATATACACACACACACACACACACACACACACACACATTCTAGTTTCTTCTAATATCTTTTGCCCTGCAGTCACCAAGTGAAATGAGTAGATATTGCTGGCTTTGATGAATATCTCTCTCAGATAAGCTCTAGCAAAGGCTCTCTCCTAACTAGTCATATTTTATCTACAACCCAACTAGCCATATTTTATTTACATAGAATCATAAGTATATAAATATCACAACAGATTTCTTCTTTCGAGGACCAGTAACAACTTTCCTGAGATCCACTAGGTAGCACCCATAGAGACTTTCTCAGCTTTAGTTTGCACATGAGATGTTGCTGATTCTTCAGAATGCATGAAATTTCTTTAGAGAACACTCTCCCACTTGTAACGACATAACCCTAGTTCAAGTCCTCCTCACCTCTCATCTATACTATTAGCCTCCTAATTGGCTCCGTAACTAACTTCTACCCTTTCTAATCCATCCTCTGAAAATCTGCCAAATTGATATCCTAGATCTCACCCAGTCACTCACTCCATTACAATGGCACCAGGGCTTCCCTCTTTTCTCTAGGATAATATACAAACTCTTCTGTTTGTTTTTTCAAGTCCATTGCAATATGACTGTAATCTACATTTTCAGGCTTATTGCACATGTAATCTATATTCTAGACAAGTTGGCCTGCTAGCAGTTCTCCATGTACAACTTTCTATTTCCCCTCTCTATACCTTTGCACTAGCTGTGCCTTCCATTTAGCATGTACTCCCTCCTTACCTCTACTTCAGAGAATCCCTAACTTCCTTCAGAGCTCAGCCCAAGCATCACTTTCCATAATAAGCATAGCCTGATATCTCTAGTTGCAAGTGTCCTTACCCTGAAATTTCTTGGAATATCGTTTGCATTTAATCTATAATAAATACAAGCTGATTGAGGACAGATCTTTTTTTTTATTTTTAATTTTGTATCTACACAGTTGATATCCAGTTCCTGGCACTTAGTAGACACTTAATAAAAGCTTGTTATTTGCTGAATCTTCTTACTTTTTATTTGCTTTACTGATGTCAAGACTAGTCTTCTCTTTCCAATCCATATACTACTCAATTTTTATGTTAATTTTTTAATTTTTCTTTTCTTCCTTAGAATCTTTTTTCTGCATGCATGATCCTCTTCCTGAATTATTTCTTCTATCCTATCTGAAAAATCTTTATCCAGTCTAATGAGTGAGAATATAGGATTGTAGTGTTAAAAACCCTTGTACTTTATCCCCTAGCAAGAAAATGTATTTACATTTACATTACATTACAAATGTAAGTACATTTACAGCACACACAACTGCTGACCACTTCAGGAAGGTTGGTTAACCTGGCATATGTTCTCCAAGTCTCTGGAATAGGGCACTTGGTGTCCATACTTCCTGGGTCTTGAGGTGAACTACAGTGCCTAGTGATTCCTCCTAGAAAAGCCCTCCGCACACTGGTTGGTCACAGAAAGACCCCTGGGAATGCTGCTAAGTCTGTCGAGCTGTTTGCTTTTTCCTTGTTTCTAACCTCTGCTAATCTGCCAGGTGGTAGTAATTAGCACTGATTTGTACCATACAGGTGTCAAGTCCAGGCTCTTTCCCAAAAGCACATACATCCCACAAATCCTTGGCATTCAGAGTGCACAATATCTGCCCAACCTCTCCTCTTGTCTCACGTTCTTCAAAACCGCAACTTTTAAATACCACCTGGTTACTTCCTGAAGCTTGCTCCTAACTTCTTTGGCTATAGGAAAGTTTCCATTTATGTTCCAGAGTTAATTTGCCCCAAATCTGTGGTTCTCAACCTGGGATCTTTGCATTTAAAAAAATGCAAAAAAATGTTTGGATACCTTTATTTTATTATAATTGATTCCCTTTGTAATCCTGTAAATTTTATTTTCATTTAAAAACATTATTCAACAGAATGCCTTAGGGGTTCATGATATAAAAAAAAAAAAGGTTAGGAAACACGGCTTAACTCTTCTCACGCTTTTTTACATAAACTCATTTTTGTTTTAGTATTTTTACACACAGAGAAAAAAGCAACAAATCATAAATCCCTACTGCATATTTCTTGTCTTCTGGATAATATTCCTTATGTCCAATTTTTTTTGTTTTTGGTAATTACAAAGCACCCCTGTACCATTAAAAAGTCTTCATTTAATTTTACTTGAACATGAAAACAATGGAAAAGATTCTTGCCTATTGTGGGAGCCTAACATCTTTCTATAAATGATAACCTAAATAAAACCAAGAAACATCTTTCTGGTTGGTTTTTCCCAACTGTGGAAATGCTATTCTATTAAATTAGATCAACCCCATGGTGGTTGGATGGACTCACAGCAGTTGGCTCTTTCTATGATTATAAAATTATAAGTCAACTGTGGAGTGTTTGATTTATTCTTGTTTCACAGGGCTTGGCCCTAGTGTGCAAAGCACAGGTCTAAGAACCTTGCAACCTTGAGAAGAAGCAGAAAAACCTCATACTGGACCAAAAGAAATTTCACCTGAGGAGACAAGGGATACATAAGCAAGCGACAAAAATATGGAAGCATCTACACAACTAATAATTATGTAAGTGTTGCTCCACAGGAAGAAAAACACAGAGTAAAGATTTGGGAAGTCTAGAGCAAAACCTCACAGGGCTGTGACTGTCATGACAGGGGGACAGCTGCCAAACAGGATGAGGCTAGAGGTGTCTCCAAAGACAAGCAGCATAAGGTAGTGGAGAGAGCTCCAGGCTTTGACTCATTAAGATTTGGGTTCAACTCAACTAATCAATCAATCAGCAATTATTTATTAAGCACCACCTGTGTACCAGACACTGTTCTAAACGATGGAGTTACAAAAACAAAAGTGTCTACCTTCAACTAGTGCTCATCCTCTTCAGAGGACACAACATATACGCATATAAATGTTCTATTAATAAATTCAAAACAAGCATAAGGTAATTTGTCAGGGTTGGTACTAATAACTTGGTGGGGAGAGAGGGCATTAGAGTAGTGCTCTAAAGGACATTAGGAGTTACACATTCCATGAAAGCTCAGCATTTTCAAAGACACACAAATTGAAGATAGAAAGTCAGAGACAAAAAATAGTAAGAAGGCCAGCTTGTCAAGGACACTAAGTAAAGCGTGCTTCTCCACCTTATAGCAAGGGCAAGCAGTTGTGGTCATGGGCAAATTCTTTAACTTCTTTGGGTCTTGATTTTCCTTATCTGTAAAATGGGGATAATAGTACCTAATAGCTTCTGATAACGGTAGCTAGTGCTTCTAGAGCACTCAGAAGGTTTACAGAATGCTTTATATTAACCATTTCATTTTATCCTCACTTCCACCTTGGGAGGCAGTTACTACTATTATTCTTGTTTCACAGACAAGGAAACTGAGATACCAAGAAGTCATATGCTCAGAGAAACATAGCTAATAAGTGTTACAAGCAGAAATTCAAACTCATCTTCTTGATTCAAAATTCAACATTCTCTCCACTTTGCTACCGAACTGCCCCATGCCAGGAGGTTGATGTCAAACTCAAATGAGCCTGAACACAGAGGTGTCAAACCCCATGGGGTTGAAGGAGGGCATGAGCTGCCCGTAAAACTCCTCTGGGTCACCTAAACCAGGTTAAATTGTATTTGTGAAATATGAAACAAAATTAATTTTAAAAATACAACATAATGTTCATTTGGGGGTTTCTAAGTCAACATGCCACAGAGATCTGTTCCTATTTGAGTCTGACTCCACTGAAGAGCACATTACAAATGTTAAAGTTCTATATCCATACTGGAGTCCTTATTCCCAGTTATATCCCAGAAATGAGACTTTGGAGCTTTGAATGAAGATGAGATGATTTGGAGAAGATAGAGAAGGGTATTCCCAACAAAGATAATGGAAATTGAGGATGACCCCAGGAAGGGACAGGGGAGATGATGGGGAAATTCTAAATATATTATACTGACTGGTTAAGTTCAAATAAAAGTGGATATTTAGGCAGCAGACTCTCCTACAAGAGGTCTTAAAGACCTTGGTCAGGAGTTTTGATCTTGTTCAAGGGAAGTGGGTGAGATTCTCAGGAGAGATGGAAGTTAATGTAAAATAAATTAATTTTTTAATTACCCAAGTACATGAGTTTTATGGGCAATTAGGTAACTTAGTGGATAGAGTATTGGTCCTTAAGTCAGGAAGACTTCTCTTCCTGAGTTCAAATCTGACCTCAGACACTCTGTCTGTGTGACCCTGGGCAAGTCACTTAACCTTGTTTGCCTCAGTTTATTCATCTGTAAAATGAGCTGGAAAAGAAAATAGCAAATTACGCTAGGATTTTTGCCAAGAAAAACTCAAATGGCATCACAAAGAGCCTGATATAACTGCAAAAACTGAATAACACCACATGAGTTGTAGAATTTATCTTCATGAGATTTTCACTGCCACTAAAGCACAGAAGGAAAGGCATGTCAGGCAGACTGCCTAAGCGGGTTCTAAAACTCACTTTTCCCATTTTGCTTCTTTATACCAGGGACAAAGGAAAAGGAGTCATGTCAGCTAACTGGAGAAATACTATATTTGCCTTTTTAATGTTCACATCTGAAACTGGCAATTAAGTCACATGGAGTTTTATGACATTTCTCCCTAGCACATACAGAGTAATGTAGTGCAAGAAGCCAAATGATTCCCCAACTGGTAAGAATTTTGCAGAAATGTTAGCAGATGAAAATGACTGGGCATTGCAAGTACATTTCATGGGGATGCTGTTATCTGCCAGTATTTATTAAATCAATGCTACCAAAACTATTCACAGCATTCCTTGAATTGGATTAAGTAATCTAGGGTCTCTTTTCATAAGTACATAATCTATTAATAAATTTTAAAATAACTTCAAAATCACACTGAATTATAATTCCTCATTTTATAATATTAAAGAAAAGTTGAAGCTTCATTAAATAATCTTCACTTTAAAACATGGAGCTGAATAACAAAGAAGAAAGATGGAAAAAATAGCAGTAGAGAGTCATGAGTAACAATAAAAAATAGCTTCCATTCCTATTCTATTTTTGAGATTTACAACACCTTTTCTTCACCACAACCCTGTGAAATAGTACAAATAACAGGATTGCCATTTTATGGAAGAGGAAACTGAGGCACGGGCTTAGAGGTCATATAGTTAGGAAGCTTCACAGTCAGTATTAAAATTCAGAGTTTCATGACTCCCATGTCAGTAAAGAGCTTGTGAAATATGAAAATGACATTCCCATAAAGTGTCATTGCTATTTCTGATTGGAATCTGGCAAATTCCCAGAGAAGTCATAAATCCAAAGTTAAACAACATAATATTATATGAAGTGGAAGTTGTATGGTTTTTTGTTCTTGTTTTCAGATAGGTTTTGAAAAGAAAACTTTAGTAGTAGGATGATATTAATTTCACCATCACCCCAATTTTTTTTAATCTGACCTATATTAGTATAGTGGAAATAATGCTTGATTTAGAAGACACTATCTTTAGTGCCCACTCTGCCACTGGTCAGATGTTTAACCCCGGTCAAGTCATTTAATTTTCTCAGACATACATTTTTTCTATCTATAAAATGAGAGAGTTGGACTAAGTGAACTCTAATTACTTTAAAATTTCATGATTATAAATCTTAAGAATACTCAGTATACACAGCTTTATGCCTCTAGAGGGAAATTAGACATTGATCCAGCAGCCTCCAAGATAACTTATACTTTTTCAAATAGTTCATGTGGGCACATGGAACTAAGGAAGGAGCCATGGACTGCCATCCTTGAGAATATCTGGCAGTATTTAGCCCTTGAAAAATTATTTAGTTTTATGCAATAAACTGCTGAACTTGGAGGCAGAAAAACATGGGTTCAAATCCCATTGCTGACTCCTTTTAGCTGTGTGACCATAGGTAAAACACTTCACATTTCTGAGTCTCAATTTCTTCATGTGTAAAATGTAGATAGTGAGATAATCCTGCCTTTGCAAGGTTCTTGTAAGTTTCAAACAAGATTATACATATAAAAAACCTTACAAACTTTAAATGCTATATAAATATCAATTGTCATAATTATTGTAATTCATCTTGTCTTCATCTTTTTTTTAACAGATTTCAGAGAGAAATGATTTCTGAACAAGTTATTGTCCTGCTATTATTTCTTCATTTTTAATGTTCTGAAAACTATTGCACAGATGGGTAAAATAACTTCTTTATATAATCGAATAAAAGGATTGGGATATAAACTCATTTTCTGTTGGTTTCCTGAAAGCATCTTTGGAATAAATCCAGTAGCAGTCAGAAAATCAAGAATGATATATACCTCATCTAGTTCCCATGGGATTTTGACCCCTTCTTCTAGGACCTCTACATTTTTAAAGTGTTTCATTCAATGTAGTTTTAAGATTATGGATATTTGGCAACCTCCATTTTGAAATTATAGCAAGCTCCATTAAAAATATTATTCTTAAATGTTTATGGAATAATGTAATGTCCAAGAGATTGCAGGAACAATTTTACTTGTGATAATGGTCAAATTCCACTACAATTTTTTTTGAATTGCCAAAGACATTTTTGAGGCCTATATTCCTAGTATTAGAATTTGTCATCTATTAATTTAAGGAAGATAGCAAGGCACAAGACCATGTCTTGTGAGATATTTGGTAGGTGCCAACTTTTTGTAAGTGATATAGTACATGATTTCATCATTATAATTACAGTTGCTATTATTGTTATGTTTATCATCTCATTCTCATTTCTTTCTATGGAATTCAGATAGAATTGATCCCACTACAACTTTCTATTACTATTATACACATATATGTATACACACACACATATTGCATATATAATATATAATATTATATAATGTATTATAACAATATACTATATAATAATATAGTGTGTTATATTATATAATAATATATTACATATAATATCATATTACTATTATTAGCATTTAACCTCCCTATGCCTCTGTTTCCTCATCTGTAAAGTGAGGCAGTGGAACTACAGAAATTCCTTCTGGCCATAAGAATGTGATGGTTCATTTTCTCAGAAGTTTACTGTAAGGCTACCATTTTCTTTCTCCAATGAAAATATGTGATGATCCTGAAATGACAAATCTCTGACTTTTCATTTCCACTCATGGTCATCTTTTACTCCTGGCTGCAAGGGAGAATTTTGGTTTCTTTTACTTTTTACTATGGAGAAAAAGGTTGTATTATCATTTCTGCCCCAGGCATGCCCTCTCACTTAACCTTTCTTCCCATAAATGCTACGTTATTTGACTTCTTTTCTAGTGTTATATCATGTGCTTCCAACAAGCCCTTGCTTTGAGAAAAATAAAAAAGCTTTTCTCAAGAGGACAGTATGTATCTTTAAGTTCTAAGAAAAAAATTCCTTGAAATCTCTGTATCGGTGATTCATCAGATGCACTTTCAAGATTTGGTATAAAAATTCCTACAGAATATGTAATATGTGACTCTAGTAATTAATTTCCACAAATATTATTTAAGCTCTAATATATGCAAGGCCCTATGTTCCCAGGCACTAAGGAAGCAAAGACATAAATGAACCTACCTTCTATTGGGCTAGGGGGGTTGGGAGGTGAAGATAGGATGTGAGCAAAGGTAAGTAAATATAAAAAATTATGGAATATTGCAAGGTAGACAGGGAGTAAAAAGGGTGTTCAGTTCTATCTTGTCAAAATTAATTTTTTCTTTTGTATTGTTCTAATAATATTTCTATCTTGCTTAGTATGATCATTGATCTAAGCTGGAAGGGACCTCTGAGGCTGCCTATTCCAAACACCTCTCATTTACAGATTAATAAACAAGCCCACAAGGTTAAGCGATTTGTCCAGGTTTAGGATCAGAGGCAGTGTTTGACCTGAGATCCTCTGACTCCTGAGCCACCGTTCTTTCCAGTTTCATTTGCTACTTAATTGTGACCCCTTTTGGGGTTTTCTTTGCAAAGATAGAAATGGTTTGCCATTTCCTTTTCCAACTCACTTTACAGATGAGCAAACTAAGGCAAACAGGGTGAAGTGACTTGCCAGGGTCACACAACTAGCAAGTGTTTCAGACCAGATTGAACTCCCGAAGATGAGTCTCGCTAACCCCAAACTTATACACACAAACACACACACACACATACACACCTACACACACATATCAAGCCTTGCTCTTCTCCTAACTACTTTTATAACCATTTTACGTGTGGTCCATAGCACCTGACTTAGGAGTTAAGGGACTTAGATTCGAATCATGGCTAAGCACTTATTAGTTGTATTGCTATGGGCAAATCAAACCATCTCTCTGCACCTCAGTTTCTTCATCTGTAAAAGGGGTATATTTGCAACCAAAGCTTTGTAAACCTTAAGGTACTATGGAGTGCAGGTGACTATGATTCTGCAGCACACTATTAACCTTTGAAAAGTTTTTCACTTTGCTTTGACATTTTCCTTTCACTCATCACCACAGGTGCAATATTACCTCTTTCACTGGGAAATGCTATCATAATAATGAGATGTAACTGTGTGAAGACATCCTGTGTAGAAAGGCTTTTAAAATCCCCAAATGTACAATGATAGAACTAAAACAGTAGGTACTAAACCATCAATTAATCAGTCGCAATTGCCACTTGCCAGCAATGATATACATGAGATTTCCAAGGGTTAAGAGAATGAGATGGAAAATCCTTTTTTTCAGAATTAGATTTCCTTGTTGTATGAATTTCTTTTATGTTCTCCATTAGCAGAAAAATCTCTGAAAAGAAGAAATGTTTTGCAATCCAGTGACTGTCAGAATTCAAGATGGACAGGCTTATATATTTAGTAGAAAACTTGCATTATAATAACAAGTGTTTGAGGCTGTAAATGTATATGACAACTTTAATTATGGAGCCAGGAATGGACTATGTTTCTGTCCTACAAGGACCAATCTATGTTCTAGAGAATTTGGTCAAGGTCTCATATTTTGTCAATGCCAGCACTTCATTAGGTATATCTATCTGTTCTCCAGTGCTCTTGCTACATAATTGACCTGCTTCCATTTCTGTTCCTTGATGACATGTTTATGCCTTTATCTCACATGCCAGCCATTACTGGTAATATGCTATATAGTCTACTCATACTTTAGATAGCATACATCTTTTCATTCTCTTTTGGCTCATCCACAATTTTGATTTCTCTAAGATTATGGTGTTCTATGAGTCCCAGTCACACAGAAGTACCAGGAGATTGTTTTATTTTGTTTGGTTTTTAATTTGGACCTATACCCTCATCAAGAATGGGCAGTTTCTAGTGTAGAACTCAATCAAAGTAAATCAGCAACTCATCTGTAACTCAAAAGTATTGGAGGTAGATTAAAGCCCTTGTCTGTGATCATATAGTCAGTATGCGTCAGAGACAAAAATTGAACTCAGACCTTCTGACTAATTCTGTACCACAAGACAATGCTACATCTCTAGAAAGGAGAATGCTGGAGTTCAAAATGATTGGCTTTGGCACCAATGACTAGCTTAGGATCTCTGAAAGCACAGCACAGTTTCCTACAAGTCATCAAAACAAGAAGAATTGCATATTTTGGAGAGCACAAAAGATGAAGAATCTCTCCTCATCTGAGCTCTTATAGTACTTCATGAGCCTCAGGGCTACATGTGGCCCTCTAAGTCCTCAAGTGAGGACCTTTGACTGAATCCAATCCTTTTATTAAGTTGCATTATGTCAAAGGAACAAGCTTGAAGACCTAGAGGGTCACATATGGCCTCAGGGCTGCAGGTTCCCCATCCCTGAGCTTCACCCAGGCACATAGTGTTGACTCATTGTTCTTTCCACCAATAAACATGGTGTTGTTCAGTTGTTTCAGTTGTGTCTGACTCCACTAACTCCATTCAGGATTTTCTTGACAAAGCTGCTGAATGGCTAGTCATCTCCTTCTCCAGCCCATTTTTCAGATGAGGAAACTACAAACAAGGTTGTGACTTGCCCAGGGTCACGCAGTGTTTGAGGCCAGATTAGAACTCAGGAAGATGAGTTTTCCTGACTCCAGGTCTGGCACTCTATGCACTATGGGGCCACCTAGCTCCACATCAATGAGCATCGTCTTACTAATAGTTTGAACACGGAGTCACATAGCTAGGTTACACTGTCCAACATTGATCACAAGAAGCAGTGTGGAAGAGGAAAAAATACCCAAACCACCAAACCACTTCTATATTCCAGTAACACCATTTAGTAAACAAGTTGTGTTTACTCTCTGAGTTTCAATTTCTTCATCTGTAAGGTGGAGACAAAAATACAGTTCCTGCTTACCTCATAGAGCTGTTGTGAAGATCAGTGAGACTGTCAGGGCAAGAGCACTCTAAAGACTAGGAAGCCCCTTAAAAACTGATTATTAGAGAGCATCGATTCATTCTTATTCTCCTTGACTTTCTCATCCATCGCTCCACCAAGCTAGGTTGGGCATATTCACATTTAATCTTTATTTTAAAACTATAATTCCTATAAAGAAATCATGTTAGTTCCTTCTCCTATTTCTCTTTTTTATTAAAATAGTTGATTGTTTTTATAACTGGAAAATTATAAATTGCAAAATTATAATTGTTTTCCTTGTTGCCTAACATGTGCATATATATATATATATATATATATATATATATATATATATATATATATATATAAACATATAAACAACCGGGCAAATGTAATATTGTTCATATCCATATTCATGTTCTTTCCGTCTTTTGGATAGTATCTTTTTTCTTTACTGTTTTTTATTTCCCTTTCCTCAATTCCTTGGCAGTAAAGTTATGCAAACTTTTCCAATTATTTACCAAAATTGGTTTTCAAATACCATCTATGAGGAGATTACTGAGATCATGGTATTGTCTATCCTAACACTTCACCCTTTGAAAGAAATTGAAAAATAGAAGTTTTGGATATTACATAAATTATTTCATTCATCTTCTTTACTCACATTACTAGTTTTGCTACATAAAAAAAAAACCTGAAAAGAGATCTCATTTCCACAAGTACTGAAAAGAATGTGGGTTTTGTCTGAGTTGCATAATCTTAGTGCCAATGTCATTTTATAATATAGTGGCTGCATGTAATAGGAGATAGAAAACTGGCCTTAAAACCAGGAAGTTTAGGATTCAAGCCGTGATTCTGTCATTTACTGATATGTGATAACACTTCAGTGTCCCAAGCAAATCTCTAAGTCTATAATTTGCAGAGGGGGTGCCGACCTACTTTGATAGAGGGAGTTTCCTAATCTAGGAATTCCCTAGGCTAATTAAATCACAAGTCCAATAACTATCCCTAACACCAACTTGGCATATACCAAAGCCAAGCAGTAAGAAGATTCCTTCTGTAAGTTGGTTTTCCCTTGTTTTACTGAAGAGAGAAGCCTATAGAACTCACACATTTTTGTCATTCTGAACCCATGGGACACTAAGAATGTCTGTTTAGCTTTTAAAGCCCTTTATTACCTGACCCATTCCTTCCTTTCCAGTCTTTGTACACCTTACTCTCCTCTGTATACTCTTTAAACTAGTGACACCAGCCTCCTGACTATTATCTTGCACATAACACTCTATCTCCTGACACTGCTCATTTCTTCTGACTTGGAACTCTCTCCCTCCTTATCTTCTTCTTACGACTCCCCTGTCTTTTTTCAGATCTCAGCTAAAATCTCACTTTCTGCAAGAAGTCTTTCCCAGAAACTAATGCATTGCTGATGTAGTTGTGAACTGATCTAACCATTCTGGAGAGCAATTTCGAACTATACCCAAAGGGCAATCATTCTGTGCATACCGTTTGATCCAGCAATACTACTACCAGATCTGTATTTCAGAGATTTTTTTTAAAGGCAAAGGACCCACATGTACAAAAACATTTACAGTAGCTCTTTATGGTGACTGAAAATTGGAAATTGAGGGGATGCCCATCAACTGAGGAATGACTGAACAAGTTGTGTTATATGAATGTAATGGATACTAATGTGCTATTGAAAATGATGAGCAGGCAGATTTCAGAAAAACCTGGATTTACATGAACTAATGTACAATGAATGAGCAGAATCAGGAGAACATATTACACAGTGGGAGCAATGTTGTGCTATGATCAACTCTGATGGACTTAGCTCTTCTCAGCAATATAGGGACCTAACACAATTCTGAAAGACTCATGATGGAAAATGCTATCCTCAACCAGAGAAAGAACTATGGAGTCTAAATGAAGATCAAAGCATAATATTTTCACGGTAATTTTTCATATTTTTTCCTTTTATTCTGTTTCTTCTTACACAATGTGACTAATGTAGAAATATGTTTTATGTGATTATGTAGCCTATTTAACATTCTTATCTTTTTAGGGAGGTTCCTGGAGAACAAAGGATGGAGGAAGGTTGGAACTCAAAATTTTAAAAAATTGAATGCTAAAAAATTGTATTTACAAGTAATTGGAAAAAATACCATTTAAAAGAAAAAACCATCTTTCCCAGTCCTCCTTAATGGTAGTATTTTCCCAATGAGATTATTCCCAATTCACCCAGTATCTTTGGATGTAGTCGTTGGCTTGTGGTCTCCTTGACAACATGAACTCCTTGAGAACAGACTTTTTTTGCCTCTCTTTGTTACCCTGGTGCTTAGCACAGTGCCTGGCATATAGTAGGTGTTTAATAAATGCTCATCAATTGACTGACTAACTTTGATTATATAGAAGCAGATTTCTGAGCAGCTCCTGATAGATTTCAGAGCAGAGGAGATCTCAATTGTGTTTCTTACAGAAGGAATACTCCTTTCTGCAAATATTCAGAAACAGTATTTCAACTTCTTCAACAACTGTCTATCATAATAATGTCTAATTCACAACCACAGCAGCAACAATAACGTCTCAAGTTATTTAACAATAAGTCAAAGCTCTGTGGCTTTTTTCGGTGGAGCCTTGCCACAGGTGTGATCCCATCTGTTACTTAGTCTTACAGGATAGCCTGAAGCTCGTGGAAAGCTAAGTGACTTGCCTGTGGGCAATTATCAGAAGAAAATTGGACACCCAGGTATCCCTGACCCCAGGTCCCAAACTTCATGGACGACGCTATGCTGTTTCCCTTGCTACACAAATAAAATTCATTCAGAGACAACAACGAGTATTTATTAGCTCTTATATGCTACTCCTAAGCACTGGGGAGACACAGAAAGTAAGAAACAATCTTTTTTGTCAAGAGCCACACATTCTAATGGAAGAGACCAACATGAAGATAACTAGGCACATTCAAGAAATATACAGAGTAAATGGAAGCTCATGTTATAGCAGCGGAAGAGACTAGGAGAGGACTCCTGCAGAAGAAAGGATTTCAGCCGAGTATTCAAGGAAGTCAGGGAAACTGAAATAAGTGGGTAGGAGTTGATTATTAGTCCTACTTGAAATTGATTTATAGTTGATAAATAAATCAGTAAGAATTCATCAAGTGCCTACTATGTATTAAGCACTCTGCTAAGCTCTGGTTATGTTCCAAGATAGACCAAACCATAAGAAACTGCTTAATGAGCCAAATACAAATGTGTTGATTTTCATAGAGGAGTTTAACTGCTGAACACACAAGGACAGTCATGTCAGCTGTTTAGCACATGATATGGCCTGGAAAAAAGTCTTTTTGAGAAACCAAACTGAAATAAAAAGTTTCCTTTGTGAATACATAACCCTGTAGACTAGGAACACAATCTGGGAATCTGTGAAATTGTGTTTGTTTAATATTTTGAAAATTCTATTTCAAAATAATGGTTTTCCTTTATAATCCTATGTATTTTGTTTGATACATTTTTTTAAAAATATTCGGAGAAATGGGTTCATAGGCTTGACTAGACTGCCTTAAACATGCAAGCAAACAAACAAAAAAAGATTATGCAAACCTTTTCCTAGACAAAAGAGATTGGTATAATCTTAGCAGATAGCATCCTCAAGTCATGGTACCACCTACTCCAAAAAACTATGAAAAATACTTCCATCAACTGGTTAGGGTAACATATCCCCATGAACAGGAATGAAAAGGCACCAATAAATTCTGCCTCTTTGACCCTCATTTGGCTAGCACACTTATGCTTGCATTTGGTTTTCAGATGTTCCAGTTTCCATGATTACAGGCTATTCTACTTAAACTGCAGTTATGTGGTTGAGGTTTGGAGAACACTCTAGTCTGAGTGGCACCCACCCTGAGTGGGGTTCTTCCGCAACTGCTGAATCTCATTCATTTGAGGTTGACCTTCCTTAGCTCCAAGCTTGTGACACTTTCTCATTTCACCCTCATAATCTGCACCTTATTTGGACACTTCAGCACCTTAATGCTCTTGTCTACACACCTAGCATTAATAGAAGTCAGGCATTTAGTCCTTGCAGTCCAAGTCCTGGCTCTGCTAAAATGTTCACTAAAAGGACCAGTTGCCTAAGAGTTTGAGCCAAAGCCAGATTGTTTTGCACTTGTGAGCATGGCTTGGAAGTGACTGGTTATGCATTAGAATGTTAAAAAGAACAAGA
Organism: Bettongia penicillata ogilbyi; assembly: GCA_023548195.1. Classification (NCBI taxonomy): domain Eukaryota; kingdom Metazoa; phylum Chordata; class Mammalia; order Diprotodontia; family Potoroidae; genus Bettongia; species Bettongia penicillata. The sequence continues at coordinate 1,052,647 of JAJHZJ010000035.1, read as the reverse complement.
ACAAAAATAATTTTAAAAACCACATGCACATTCTGAACTCCAGTGTTGGCTCTGACTCATTAAGGATGTAAGGCTAACTAACCTCATCTGTGTTTTAATTTGCTCATCCACAAAAGGCTGATTATTTCTCTCTTAAAGAGCTAGGATGAGGGTTATGGTTTCTTCATTGTTTTGAGAAAAGAGGTCATCTGCAGAATTATTTCTTGAGAATGATTTTTTAAAATCAAATTTGAACTTCAGATACAAATAAAAACAGGTTCTCATATTTAGGTTAATAAAATCTCTCATAGAAAGTTCTTTGAGTTTCCAGAAGAAATTCAGTATATAAATAATGAAGAATCACAGAAATTCAGAATTAAAAAGGATGTCAGTGACCATACAGTCCAACCCATACCTGAAAAAGAATCCTACCGCAAGCTTCCCGAAGGTGGTCATCCAGCCTTTATTTAAAGACCTCCAAAGTAAGAGAACTCATTCTTCCCACCAAGGTAGTCCATTCTAAATTTAGAGTTTTTCTTAAAAGATTTTCCCCCAACTTCAAACCTCAGTTTGCCTTTTTTTGCAACCTCTGTGCAGAGGAGGAAGTGACGGGGCATAGTACATAGTGTTGGACTTGAAATCAGGAAGACCTAAGTTTGAATCCTGCCTCTGGTACTTCTAGCTATGTAACCCTGGCAGAGTCACTTAAACCCTGTTGGTCTCAACTCCTTTATCAGGAAAATGGGGATAATAAAAGCACCTGCCTCTCAAAAGTGTTATGTAGATCAAATGAGATAATATAATTGCATAGATGTAATCTATATCTCAAGGAGGGGAGAGATGAGGAAGGGAAGCAGGGAGGAATAGAATGTGGAAATCAATACAAAGCTGCCTCAATGATCATTTATAAGAAGGATTTATTAATTGGTCAGTGTCAACTTAAGAGAAGGACTCTAGAGCTTTAGCCTAAATTCTACTCTGTTCAACATCAGTTTGCCCCTCTTTTTAAAAGCAGTTTCTTGGATAAAAACATCAATAAAAGGCTTATCTAACTGAAAGTGTCATAAAGCTAGAAAGACTATCTAACTTGCTTAGCGACAGAATATTTCCCTTCCCCCTAATCTCAGAAGGCTAGAATAACTGGTTAGCTCTAGCAAGAAGAAATTTAAGAAAGACAAAAAAACCTGCACTTGGAGTCAAAAAACCAAGGCATTAACACAAGCAAGAGTTGGCTTCAAAGTTGACTGAACTGTATATGATGTGAGAGATACTGGCAGATAAAAAAAAAGTTAATGTTATCTTCTGTGACATTTATAGAAGTATAATGTTCAAAGAAAGAATGGAGGCAGTAGCAAGTGACAAGGCAAGAAGAGATAAGGAGATGCCGCCTGATGTCTGATCAGTGGTGAGACAAAGAAGAAAAAGGAAGAAGCAAAAGCAGTTGGAGGTTGTATTACCTCAGAGAACCAACAGTTAAGAAGAGAAAGAGGAAATGGCATGGAAATGAAACAGTGCCTCACTCAAAAGCCCTCCAGTGAATGGCAAGGTTCTGAAAGTGGTTTACCCCAAGAGATGTACACAGAAGGCTGAGATGGTATCCCTGGCTGGCAGAGAGTGTGCTGTGCTTCTGCTTCTAGTGAAAGGTAATAGCTTGTACACATGTAAAAGGCAGGTTGTCCTCCCCACCAGAGGAAAAGGTTAAAGGACGGGGAGAATGCTCTTTCAACCTGGAATTTTAGCAGAAAGAAGAAAGGTGTCATGAAAGATATACTTAGAGAGGAAAAAAAATACATGTATATGAGGTCAGAGGGCATCTAAACCTATTTTAGGAAATTGGAGGGTTGAAGAAATGAGAAGGCCAAAGGAAAGGGAAGGGGAAAGGGGAAGAGGAGGGGAAAGGGAGAAGGGGAAGACAGTGGAAAGGTAGGAAAACCATTGGAATGGAATGATGAACTTGGGCTCATCCCACAGAAGGTGGAGTTAGATAGCCTGAGGAAAAAACTGATTCAATACTCCAGAGAAGGATGATGGGGATCCATGCTACAGTAGAAACTGATCACCAGAATAAGAGATGGGTCATGAAGGTGGGTAATTCCTTGCTGGGGAATCCAAAGCGTCAGCTGTGACATGAAAAACCAGGTGATACGATATCTTCCCAGAGCATACATCAAGCATATAATGGTGTATGGTCCCCCAAGGCTCAAAATACCTGATGACCTCTACTTACTCCTGGTGATTCATGTGGGAATAAATGATATCACCAGACAGAAACTAGGATAATTCTTCATTATCAGACCTTAGGCAAGACACTGAAGATTTGAGGGGTGATGGTTTCATCCCTGATGCTGGTCAAAGATAAGAGCTTCAGAAAAGTCAGAAAATAAAATAAGCAAACAAGTGATGAAGAAAAAGGAACTAGAAAAGAGGATTTGCATTTTTGAACCAGAGCTAAAATACAGTCTTTTAGCCAAGGTTGCAAAGCATTGAATGAAAGGGAGTCAAGAAGAAGATAGGTATTTCAACACTTCTGATATTATCAAGAGAACTTTAAAGCTGGAAATGGAAGGAGAGGATAAATTGCTGAGTCATTAAAATATGTGTGTGTATCAATTGTCAAATCATATGTCAAATATATATGTATGTATGTGTATATGTGTATACATATGTGTATGTGTGTATGCACATACATATGTATTGTATATGTGTGTATAGACATAGGTATATATGTATATGTATGGACATATGGGTATTGTGTATGTGTGTGTGTATATGTATGTATATGTATATATGTATCACAGCCCCAAGTCCACCAGAGGAAGAGCTATAACCATGAAGAGACTATATCCAAGGAATGGAATTACTCCCTCTCACTCACTTTGCATAGTCAACAAGTTGCCAAATCTTACAATTTCCATATCTTCAAAAACTTTCACATCTTTCCACCTCTATCTACTCCCATTGTACCAACATTAGACAAGCCTTCATCAAGCCTTGCTTGGTTTGTTTCATTAGGCTCCTAACCAGTTTTGCTGCTTCAAGTCTGTTCCATTTATAATCTACCCTGCAAAGAGTCAACAAAGTAATTTTCTAAAGCACAAGTCTGATCATGCCACTCCTCTACTCAGAAGTACCCCAGTGCTTCTCTGTGTCCTTTAGGCCCAAAAACAAACTCCACTGTTCGGCCTTTGAAGCACTTCACAATCTTGTGTCTATCTTCATTTCTTCTCTAATTAGAAATTATTTCCTTTCACATACTCACTCTAATGTCCAACCAAACTGGTCTTCAGTTGAAGACCCATTGAATATCTCACCTGCACACCTTTACACAAGCTGTTCTCCAAGACTAGAATGAATTTCCTCCTCACCTCCAACTTTTGTACTCCTAATTTTTTCAAGACTCAGTCCAAAATTGAACTTCGGCAGTGAGAACTATGATATCTTTATCCCCACCTTAGAGGTGAAGAAATTGAGGCTCAGAAATGTGTCTTGCCTAGGGTCACACAGCTAATCAGAGCCAGAAAAGAGATTTGAAGCCAGGCCTTTCTGCCTCCAAGGTCAGCACTCTCATGCAGTAAAGAATTTCCCCAGAGCCAAATGGCTCCTCCTCTCACTTGTACTATCTAAAAAAGTCTAAGTTTTCTTAGAAGTTACTTTACCCCTGAACTTCCTCCCTAACAGCTTAATGTATCCCCTCATTAATTTATATGTGTGCATTATTATGTGATAGGACAGCTACGTGGCACAATGGATAAAGCTACGAGTCTGGAATCATGAAGACTCATTGTGAGTTCAAATCTGGCTTCAGATATATGCTAACTGTGTGATCCTAGGCAAGTCACTCAACCCTGTCTGCCTCAGTTTCCTCATCTGAGGTGGAAAAGGAAGAGCCAAACCAGTCCAATATCTCTGCCAAGAAAGCCCCAAATGAACTCAGGAAGAGTCAGAATGATAACAAATTATTATATAAGGTTCTAGTATATGTATTTATGTTTCACCTCATACAAAATAAATTCTTTAAGGGCAAGGTTGCTTCTCTTTTATTTTATATTGCTAACCCCTAGCACAGTGTTTAGCACATAAGAAATGCTTAATAAATACTTACATATTGATTACTAAAGTCCAAGATTGTGGACTAGATGAAGATCTATGAGTTGGATAACTCATTGAATTTAGAACTGATTGAATGGCCAGACTTAAAGAGTAATAACAAATGAACTGAAATCACCTTGGAGGGAGGCTTCTGGTGGAGTACAATTTTCTGCCTTTGGTCATGTTCTGCTCAATCTGTTAAGCCTGAGAGGGGACCTAAATGGCAGGCTTATAAACTTTGCAAATAGCATAAGATTGATAGGAATGACACTGAAGCTAAGGGAGTTAGGTTTTAGAAATATCACAACAAAGTTGAATAATGGACAGAATCTAGCAAAAACAATATTCAACAAGAATTATAGGTTGGTTGGTCGTTATCCTCCGTGCTCGAAGAGAGCCAAAATCACATCACCATGATAAGTAATGTTTCACTGTATCTTATCGTGACTGATAAAACCAATTTGAGCTCGGAATACTCTGCCACAGGTAGGGCACAGATACTCCGTGTGAACATTTGGGGTGGTTACTCCAAATCTGCACATCCTATGTTTCCTTTGTGCTGTCTCAATTCTGCTTTGCTAATAGAGCACAGCACCTTTTCTGATGTGGGCACACCATGCTGAGTGATTCTGGGCCAGTGTCTCCCATGTCACACAATCAATTCCAAAGTTCTTGAGAGAGACCTTGAGAGTGTCCTTGTGTTCTTTCTTCTGACCACAATGTAATTGCCAGCCCCATGTGAGCTCTCCATAAAATAGTCTTTTTGGCAAGCATACATTTTGCTTTGGAACAATTTGGCCAGCCCATTGGAGTTGCACCCTCTGAAGCATAGTTTGAATGCTTGGCAGTTTAGTTCAATCAAGGACCTCAGTGTCTGGTACCTTTTCCTGCCACGTGATCTTCAGAATCTTCCTAAGAGTTCAAATGGAAGCAATTCAGTTTCCTGGCATGGAGCTGGTAGACTCCATGTTTCACAGGCATACAACAATGAGATCAGCACAATGGCTCTGTAGACCTTCAGTTTGGTAGTCAGTCTAATACTCCTTCTCTTCCAAACTTTTCTTCAGAGCCTCCCAAACATTCAGCTATCTCTGGCTATGCATTCTTCAACCTCATTGTCAAAAGTTCAAGGGCAACATAGGTAAGAGAAGCAGCTAGGTGATGAAGTGAGTAGAGTGCCAAGTCTAAAGTCAAGAAAACTTATCTCCCTGATTTCAAATCTGGCCTCAGACACTTGCTGTGTGACTTTGGGCAAATCATTTAACTTTTTTGCTTCAGTTTATTCATCTGGAAAATGGACTTGAAAAGGAAATAGCTTACTACTCCAATATTTTTGCCAAAAAAAAAAAAACTCAAACCCTAAATGGGGATCACAAAGTCAGACATGATTGAAACAACTAAACAATAACAGGTAGGTGAGATACATCTAAAAAAATAATTCAGTGGAGGCAAAGGGGGCCCTGGGAATTTTAGGTGGAGTTTTAGCTCAATATGAATCAACAGTGCTACCCAAAAATTTAAAATAGGTTAATGCCATCTTAATCTGCATTAATATAACCATAAAATCTGGCATGAGGAAGCTATAGTCTTGCAATATTTTGTCCTGGCCAGTTTTTTGCTCAGTTTTGAATGCCACAATTTAAGAATATACCAGGGTAATCAGAATAATGATGATGACGACGACGACAATGATGATGATGGCAATTAGCATTCAGATAGCACTTTAAGGTTTGCAAAGTGCTTCACAGAAAGTTATCTCATTTGAGGCTCATAATGATGGTAAGAATCAGGTGCTATTATTATTTCCATTTTACAGATAGAGAAGCTGAGACTAAGAAAATTTAAGTTAGTGTCTGAGGCAGGATTTTAAACGCAGATTTGTCTCACTCCAAATCTAGCATTTTAGCCTAGCTGTCTCACAAATGTCAAGGAGATTCGTTATCACAAAGAATAATAGATAGTTCTACTGGAGTAGAACTATTTCCACATGATTCAACTGATTCACAACTTCAGCAACAGTATGTTAGGGAGCTTATCTTTTGGCAGTATTTCCGGCATTAACTAGTTTGCATCTTCTGTCATGTTCGTTGATTTTCTGGAAATTAGGCAAAACTTCAGTATTATAATTTGCATTTCCCTTAGTAATAGATATTCAGAATAGTCTTTCATATGGTTGTTGGTAGTTTGGAATTCTTATTTTGAAAAATATTTGTATTCTTCAGATATTTAACTATTAGGGAGCCCACTGATGATCTCTGAATAAAGTGATGTGACCAGATTAGTTTGGGAGTAGCACAAAAAATTTGATTGGAGAGGGCCATCAGTACCACTGACATTTTCTGTATCTATGATTGTCTTCATTGGTTGGGAAGTTCAATACTTTGTTCACTTTATCATCTCCTTACAAACATTCTGCGGGGTCGACTGCATTACTACCCACAACTTATAGATGAGAAATGAGGGCAGCACAATTAAGTGTCCTAAAATGAATCAATCAAAACATATATTTAAGAGCAAGGTACTGTTCCAGGATCAGGAGATACAAATACAAAAGGGAAATAGTCCCAACCCTCAAGGAGCTTACATTCTAGTAAGACTCAAAGTTAAGACTTAAGCCTGGGTTTTCTCAGTCTAAGAATCCATGACATTACCTCATCTCATTTAACAAATGCTTTGTCAAGGACTCTCTAAGGCTGGACAAACACTTATGGGGTGTTCAGTTCGGTCATGGATTGACTTGGGTGACCACTGAGGTTACTTCCAAATCTCAAATTCCAGAATTCTTTGATTCCATGAGTAGAGTTAGATAGACATATTACAAAGTTAATTCAAGTAGAAGAAAAAGCTATTTCATTAGGAAAGGGATGTGGTAATAAGGGCCCATAATAAAGGAATGGCAATGGTAAAAAGAAGAAGTAACACATGCAAGATTGTGGAAATAACATTTACATGATTTAGGAAATCGATTGCATATGATAAGAATATGGGATATCAACTGTCTCCCTTCAACTCTTCAAATTTTGACATAGAAATATAATTGTCAGCTTAAAAATTTTAATGCCATCCTTTTCTCTTGTCTCTAAGTCAAGAGAACTTAATACCCCAAAGAAATAGAGAAACAATTCATTCTGATGAATAAGCCTCCTTCTTTGCATGTTAGAGCTGCGGGATCAACTGTATATGGAACTGACACAAGTTCATACTTCTGTGGAAGAATTCCTTCATGTGTGTGCTGGAGCAAGCTCCAACCAGCTGTTGAGAGCTGATTCGCAAATTTTCAGGGTGAGTCTTTACACCTTGGATATCCTCACATACTACAATCATGATGATTCATTTTGTTGATTCTTCAGACTTAAGAAAATGATGGAGAAGATGTTATAAATAATTGTTAATTAATGTTAAATAATGTTAAAATAATACAAATGTTCAATATGTTAAAATGTGTTATATTTTAATGTGTTTTAAGTGTTTAAAATATGTTAAAATGTTAAAATAATGCAAAATAAATTTAAATGTGTTATGTATACTTTTTTTGTGAAAGTTGATTATAAAAAATTTACCAGCAGTACATTCCTTCCCTTCCACTCTTGTCTGACTCTAGCGTTCATGGTAGAAATAAGCATGATTAAGCTTCCCCTAGGTAATTCAGTGAAATTTCATTGAATAGATTTGAAAGAATCAGAAGTTTAGTGGTCATGAATGCGTGGAATTTTGTATGCATATGCCAAACAATCTATGTGCCTTTCTTATGACTTGTAAATAGATGTATTTGCTAGTAGGAGCTGGGAGAGTCATTGCCAATGTCTAAATAAAATAATTATTTAAAAAAAATTTATCACTTATTATGTGCAAAGCACTGTGATAAGAGCTGAGGACACAAGTAGAAATGTGAGACAGTCCCTGTCTTGAGGAGCTCACGTTCTAACAGGTGGTCCCTCAGGGGTATGGCTGATAATGCTAAGTAGATACATGTGTATATAAATGGGCTAAGACGAATTAAGGGCCAGGGAAAAGTTTGACAGGGTGGGAGCCCCTATAATTTGACATTGATCCTATCTATGAGGAGTTGTTGAGGTAAATATGGATCAGGGAAGCTGAAGACGGAAGAGAACCCTTGCCATGTTTAAGCCCAATGTTTGAGAGGTGTTGGTCAGAATCCAGTGTCTATAGTGACAGTATTCTGGAATTATATACTATCAAGACTTGAAAAAGGTAATATCTAAGTTGATAAGCTTTTGATTCCCCAGAGGATAAAAAATGGCATCCCACAGGCCTTAGATCTAAATGTGAGAATGTACTTAAAACCTAATACAAAAACCAAGAGATTGCTTGGCAATTAATTAGGGCTCATAGATTCAACTAAAAGTGGAGAAGAATTCTCGTAGAAGCTATCTGATGGCTTAGTAAGTTATTATTAAACTCACAATTTGTTTCCAGAACTGGCTAATTCTGGTGAAAAGAGGAGCCTGATCTGTTCTTTGATACTATGGAGCTAAAATAATCAGATGATAAATTAATCTATCTTTTATTTTAATGTTATGGAAAACCCAGAAAGCAAAAGAAAATACATGAAGATAGTCAGGGTCTGTAACATAATATTGACGATGACATGTTTGTAAGAAATGTTAGAAAAACAAGAAACGATCAAAACTATTGCTATCAGTGTTTAATAAACCCATGAACACAAATTATTGGGGAAACATACTTTCTTGAGCAAGATCACCTTGAAAAATAGGAAAGCAGTTTGGCAGAAAATAGTTTTAGACCAGCATCCTATGGCATAAACCACAATGAGGGGTAAATGTACATAAAAAGATTATCCATTTTTTTTAATTAGAGGAGAAGAGAAAAAGTACTCCTCACAACTATGACTCAGAGGCAGGAGAGATAAAGTGGTCTTCTCATGGGGGGGGCGATAAAGGATAGAAATGACATTGAAAACACAATAGAAATTTTTATTAAAATGTAAAAGTTTTGTATAAATAAAATCAATGGAGATAGAATGAGAGAAATCATTGTGGAGGAAAACTTTTCAATTATATTTGATCACATCAAGTATAAATGAATTAATTATATCAAGTATAACTGATTAAAGATATAGCAAACTGGCACAAATATATGACAAAGAAGCATTCCCCAACAGACAAATAGCTGAAAGATATGAACAGCTTTCACAAAAGGCAATAACCATAGGGAATCATGCTCTACATCATTAACAATAAAAGAAATACAAATAAAAACCTACTCTGAGATTATATATTACCTATTATACCCAGCAAATTTGAAAAAATGACCAGACAGAAACAGTGGTGCCAGTGCTGTAGGAAAGCATACTAATAAGGTTAGTAGAACTGTGGTCTTTCCCAAACATTCCTGAAAAGAATCTGGAATAATATGAGAAATATCACTAAACATTTAATTCAGCTCCTTTGTCCTATCTATCCCACTACAGGCTCTATTGTCCATGGGGTCACAAAGAGTTGGACATGAAGGTGTATTCCCCAAGAAAGTCAAAAACAGAAAGTGGGGTCCAATTCAAACTAAAAATATTCATAGAACATTTTTGTGGTAGCAAAGAATTGGAAATAAAGTAGATGCCCATTGATTGCAGAACAGTAAACAAAATGACATGAATATAATGGAACACCTCTATATAAGTAAGACACCGGAGACATGAAAATTTTGAGAAAAATGGGAAGATTTGTATAAACTGATGCAGAGTGATATAAACAATCACATAATATAGACAACATAGTGTCTACAGTAATGTATTTTTTTAAAAATACACTGAAAGAAAGCTGAACTGAGAGTATTTGTAATTACCAGTATTGTCCTAGAAAATAAATAATGAAGTATGTCTACCATAGCAAAATGGCAAGGACTAGTAAGAGAGAATGTTGTATACAATGGTAGATGGGGTACCTATATTGACATAATTTTTTTTATCATTGTCCTAGGCACAATTGGGGTTACAAGAATAATAAATCTGTATCCATGCCAAAAGAGTTTATAATCTAGGAGAAGGAATAAGGCAAGTTTTATGCAGACATAAAAAGGAGGGATTCAATTCTGGGGGAAAAGAAAGGATGTATATATTCAGAAATGACTGTGATGAAAAACAAAAGGCATCAATAAATCATGTTTTTAAAGAAGCGGTGTAAAAAGTATAATAAAGAACACATATAACTGCAAAATGAGCTAGTCATACAATAACAGCAAGTGATAACAGAAAGATAAAGTATTTTAATATTATCTACAAAATGTTCAAATAATCACAGTAATATCTCCCATGAGCTGATGTTTTATAGCAGATTTATAGGCAATAGAAGGGAATAAGGATTTACATAATGCCTACTATATGCCCAACACTGTTCTTTGCACCATACAAATATTATCTCATTTGGTCCTCACAACAACGTTGTGAGATAGGTGCTGGTATTTTATCCATTTTGTATCTGAGGAAAATGAGGCAGACAGAGGACAAGTGACTTGTCCAGAATGGCAGAGCTAGTAATCGTCTGAGACTGGATTTGAATTCAGGTCTAGAATCACATAGTCAGAAAAGGTATGGATGGGTTGTTTAAAGAGACCACAGATTCAAAGGAGTATCTAAGTAATTTGACATCTTATGTACAGTTTGAAGTTTCTTTCTTAAGGCTGCAAAAATATCACTTCAATAACTTATATTATCAAATACCAGATGTTTGCTGGACACTTAATAACCATAGTATTTACAACTTCATTTTACCAACTTCTTGAGCACGTGTTCATTTGGCTTCTCATTGTCCCATTTGGCAAACACATCTCCTCCACAGACTGGAACAAATGAATGGAGGGTGATCTAAAAAAAATTGATTCAGGAACATTTCAAAAGACTGAGGTGAGCTTACAAAGCTATGGCTACGTAAGTATACATATATATGTATATATACATATATATATATATATATATATATATATATATATATATATATATATATATATATATATATAGTTTGTCTCAAAAGTCTTACTGCAGTTTTAAGCTTTCATAGCTTTAAGACATTAGAGCAGAACTTTCCCTGGCTTTAACCTTCTAAGTTTTAATAACTAAAACTGCACTAAGACTTTTGGGACAACTTAATAGAGTAAACATCTTCCATTCATTGTCTTTTCTAGAACCCCACAGATATCTGTTCATGAATAAGAAAGCTTTAAGTAAAAACAGTGACTAAGAAATTTTGGTGGGTGAAATAATGGATTTGGTATTTTAAAATAATAGCTGAACTCTTGATTTGAGGGAGAAACAATCCTTTACTCTTGCAATAAAATATTACAAATGCCAAGGATTTCAAAGCAAATATATGTATTTTCTTCTGTATGGCCTTTGACAGAAAAGGCTGTTTTGTGGGGATCTAAGCAAAGATAGAAGCAGGGAGACTACAAAGGAAGTAAGACTCATTAGCTTCTGGTGCAAAAAAAGGGGGGAAGGTGTGAGGCAGAATGAGCTCGGATGGTGTGAAAATGTATAGAAATAAGCACTAAAAACAAGTATGAGAAGATATGCAGGCACTAGCTTACAAAGAGGTGTGATCTTGACAAAGTGATCGTGAACAAAATGTGTGAAATGGGGTGTAAAATGCATTAAGTATATATTTACAGCTACAATTAAAAAAAAAAGCCCTCACTTACCAATATGGATTAAGAGGGCAAGATCCTTAAATATATGGCCCTCCTTGAAAGAAAGGAAGTTTCAGCACAGTAGCATAACATTCGATGATAAGCAGATCATTTTATATTTGGTTAACTGGCTGAGAGCCAACGCTAAGCTGCCAGGACACAGATTAAGTTTCTTAACACCCTGTTCCAGTTGACTGATCTCTTAGCCAATAGGGGTGGCAAAATGTATTTTATTCTCAAGAGACAGAAATTATGTCTGGGATGGAAGACCTTGCTAAACTCTTAATCTGGAAGGATTGTGTCACTGGCAGAAGAGGAACTGAAGAAAAAATTTGAACTATTTATTTTTGAATCTCCTTTGCCATTTAAAAAAAAATCTAATATAGTGATCGTATTTTACTTTTAGATCCCTACCAGAAAGATTGTTTTATACTATTTGTACCAGAAAATTTCTGATGCACTAACTTAAGAAAATCTGATAAGAAAGTGGACCTTTAGGATATTTAGGATGCCTCTTAGTGCTAGTTTTTGTGATCAATGATATACATTCCCTTTTTTCTACTTCAATTTCCAGTTCGAGATTGCCGGTACATGGGAAAATTGAGCAAGAGACCTACATGCTAAGGTTTCTTCTATGTCATGTGTATCCATGGTCCACCCAGTCTGATATTCTATCTGGCACAAGAATTCTAATAGTGACATTGAGACATTTTTGTGAAAGACCACGGTTGTCCCCTGTGATATTCACCTCCTCTTAAGGTTAGCCATGTCCCTCACAAACTGAGAGGAAATGAGTGGCTAGATGCTACATTCAAGTATGGCTCTGCCATTTACTAGCTCCATAACTTTGGCAAGAGATTCTTTCATGTTTCTCATCTGCAAATGGAAATAATGATATCTACCCTATTCAGCTCCCCAGTTTGTTGGGAGGAAAGCATGTTGCAAGTTATTGTTAATGTAAATTTAATATTTATCATAGAAATAATATAAATATAATATATCAATGTGAGCTGTTGTTACTGAAAAACCATTTGGACCTCTCATTTGAGTTTACAAATATATTTTTTCAATGTATCCGTATTTATAATTTCTATCATCTCTTAAGCTAACAAATGCCATAATTTTATTATGCATGAACTATTTCCTTTCACTTTCCCTAAAACTCTCTTTAAGCAATTAAACAATTGAAACTTAATACTTTGAAATTATAACCACTAAGCTTGACCTCAAATAAATGAATGAGTTAATTAAAGAAAAAGTATGAAGTGATTACTAATATGTAAAATATTGTGCTAAAGGCTGGGGCACAAATAGAAAAGAATCACTCAACAAGCTCATATTCTAACAGAAAACAATATATATAGGAGATTACAGCCATCATATTAGCTAAAATGATTGAAGGAGAAAGTGACAAATGGTCAAAGGTATGTGGAAAAATTGGGATACTAATTCATTGTTGATGGAGCTGTGAAGTGGTTTAACCATTTTGGTGAGTGATCTAAAATTATGCCCAAGAGCTATTAAACTGCCTATACCCTTTGACGAGTCATACCTCTACCAGGCTTATTTCCAAAGATGATTAGAGAAAAAAAAAAAAAGAACCTATATGTTCTAAGGCGGCAAAGAACTAGAATTTGCATGTCAATTGGGGAATGGCTGAATAAATCATAATATTGATTATGATAGAGTACTACTATGTTATAAGAAATTCATTAATTATAGGAAAAACATGGATAGACTTGCATGAAATAATGAAGAGTGAAATGAGCAGAAAAAAAGAGAAGTTAACAACAGTGTTGTTTTAAGAACAACTTTGAGTGAATGTCATTTTGACTATTATAAACACCGAAATTAACTACAAAGAACTTATGAAAGAAGATGCTGTCTGCATCCAGAGACAAAACTGATACATAGAATTATGTACAGAATGATTTTACACACATACACACGCACATGCACATATACATATACATATTTGTGTCTAATGGCAGCCATCTCTAGGGTGAGGGGAGAGAAGAAAAAAGGTGAAAAAATATATACGAGAACTTTTTTATATACATCAAAGGAATAGCAAGTTGTAATAGATTTGAAGTTTCATGTGCAAAAAAATAATGTAAGATGGAAAGGCCAGAGGTCTCTAGGGTATTCTGAAAAGAAGATCCACTTTCCTTAGAATATCTATTACTGATGTTAAACCAATTGACAATACTAAGAACTTTGGGCATCCAGAATTTTCTTTTCTGTACCTTCAGTAGCTATGGCTGCTGAAAAGGCAGGCACTACAGTGCCTGCAGGGACAATTGCCCTACATGATGACTATGGGGTCCTTCCTAGAAGCAGACCCGATGGTCTGGGAGGCTGCTGTGGTTTTTAGGCTTCTGGGGTTTACTTCCTTGCCTTTTGGCTACAGCTGACCTTGGTTGCTATGGAATTGGTAGGATTCTTCTCCAAAAATATTGCTCACCTGGATGAAGGATAAGGGTGGGGTCAAAGAAGATATAATAAGAGATCCCTCTCATTTGCTATGATGGGAGACTATGGGTGTGGAATAGCATTTCACAGCAGGTTTTTTTCAATATCTTCATTAGTTTTGTCGAACTTTTTCCCTCTTTTTTTTATTCTACATTATAAAGAATCATTCTCCAGACAGGGAAGAGGTAAGAGGTATACTGCACAGTGTACTGATGACAAAAGAGCCCAATAAATAATTATTTCTAAAAAGTACTCCCTCTAAAGCAGTGATTCAGTCCTGGAAGCACTATATAAGATTTGAGGGAGAAGGGGGAAAGGGAAGGAATAGGTATTTATCTAATATATGGCTCCTATTATGTGCCAGGCACTGTGCTAAGCAGTTTTTACAATTGTTATCTCATTTGATCCTCAAAACAACCACAGGCAGATGTGACTATTATTTCCAATTTTTTTTTATTGTGGAGAAAACTAAGGCAAACAAAGGTTAAGTGACTTGCCTAGGGTCACATAGCTAGCAAGTATCTGAGGCTGGATTTGAACCTAAACCTTTATCTACCTTGCCACCAGCTGCCTCTGAGAAGGAAGATAAAATAAAACTTCCTAAAGCACAGCTGTAATCATCACATAAACCACATCTAAATAGGGTTCTAAGCCTTACAAAGCAAGACACAGCTGCAGTGGGTTGAATAAAAAACTAGCCTTTAACTTAGCATGGATCTGGGTTCCAGTCCTGCCTGTGAGACATATGGGCTGTGTAACCCAGTGCAAGTCACTAAACCTCTCTGTGCTCCAGGAAACTAAATGGTAAATGTTACTATGAGCTCCTTAAGTACAGGCAGAGCTTTTGCCTTACATTGTTCCTCTGTGCTTAGCACAGTGCCTAGCATACTATAGGTGTTTAATAAATGCTTATTGACTGAATGACAACCTGCATTGGCACAGGAACATAGATTTTAAAAAAAATGTGCAAAGCACGTGGCAAGTCCCTACTCAAGGTCCCTGTTGAATGAAGTTCAAACTTTTTTACCTGGCATTCAATGCCCTTCATAATACTGTACCCCAACTTAACTTTTCAGTCCTTCTCTTTGTTATCCTCCTACAACCTCCCACCCAAAGTGTACTACTCCATATTCCCAAATATGTCTGACCCTTTTTTCTACTGAAGCTATTACTTCAATTTAAGATCTCCCACTCTTTCTCCACCTGTCAAAATTCTACTGTTCCTTTAAGGATCAAGGCAAATGTCACCTCCTTAAGAAGTCTCCCTTAATCCCCTCAATCCTGTGGAGTTATTTCCTCTGAACCCTTTGTACTTCCCACGATTGTCCATCATCCTGACCTGCGTCTTGCCACTGGGCTCGGAGGACCCTGGAGAAGAGAGTGAAGCTGGTGACTATGCACAGCCCTGCCTCACTTAAATCCAAAGCGTTTGCAAGTCAAGACATCACCCTCCTGACATCACTGGTCCTCTTCCGGAATGAAGGACAAACCACAAATGACAAATTCCTGTTTATTATGTGCAACTTTGCTCCCTCATGATTTCTCTATTTTCTTTTATTTTTCCTACTAGATTATAAATTCCTTCCAGCAAAAGTTATGCTTTCCTCTTTTTTTAATCTTTCCAGTATTACAATGTCTTGCACACATAGTTCAGCTGTTTATCAGTCATGTGAGACTCTTCACGACCCATTTGGGGTTTCTTGGCAAAGATCCTGGAATGGTTTGCTATTTTCTTCTCCAACTCATTTTACAGATGAGGAAACTGAGGCAAACATGACTAAGTGACTTGCCCAGGGTCACACAGCTAGTAAGTGTCTGAAGCCAGATTTGAACTCAGGAAGCTGAGTCTTCCTTCCTCTAGGTCTATCCACTGCACCACTTGGATGACCTTGTACATAATAGAGGCTCCATAAATTTCCATTAAACTAAATTTACTTAAAGTTCAATTATCTGATTATCCCAACCATTTTGTCAGTATTTTTTTCAAACCACAGCAAAGAACTGGTCCAGGATAAGTCCTTCCTTTTATAAATGTCAAAGAATATTTGGATCATTTCCCCCTAAACATACTGTGATATTGATGCTTGTCTGTCATTGTCTATATTCAGAGATCTGGTAATATCTTTCCATAATTTATAGTGATTCCCATGAATTCAAAAGAAATTGGTGTCATCTATAAATTTGGGGATTTTATTGTGCATTTCTTTCCCCAAATATTTTATAAAAATGCAAAAGATTTTCTAGCACCAGTTCCTAAAAAGCCTTAGTGTTCATAATTCTTAATGAAGAGAAAGCCTTTCTTATCTTAAAATACATTTCCTATACAGGAAAAAAAATCCTCTGATTACATGGCACTTCAATATTTTTTTTAAAACTTTTCTATTTTTTATGTTTAACGGCTGCTAATATAGGAACACAGGTTAATAAAAATTTACCGATCCTATAGATAAGAGCACTGGTTAAAAAAATTTATAGATGAAATAGATGGATTACTGGACCTGGGATCAGGAAGGCCTGAGTTCAAATGTGACCCCCAACTCTTGCTTTCTATGTGACCCTGGACAAGTAATTTCATTTCTGTCTGCCTCAGTTTCCTCAACTGCAAAATGGGGATAATAATTCCTATCCCCCAGAGTTGTTGTGAGACTAAAATTAGATGTTTGTAAAGTGTTTTATAAACCTTAAAGTTCTATATAAATAAATGTTAGCTATTGTTATTGCTATTATTACAACCTTTTGAAAGATTATATGAATTATTCCAACTCTAAAATTCTTTCTATTATTCTTGGTATTCCCTTATTCAGAGCTTCTATGCTAGAGAAATAAAGATCACTGAAGGCTGATATTGATTTAATTATAAATTCAAATGTTCAAAGTAAGATAATTTTTAAATTTAAGTATAGATTTCATTACCTAAATGAGTTAGCCTAGACCTCTAAATTTGTACATTCTAATTAGTAAAAAATGAATAATTCAATTTGCATGGTACATAGAGACTAGGCTGGGGAGGCAGGATATATTAGTAAATGTTTAACACCTAGCCCTCCAATAAAAAAAAAATGCTCTCCATGACACACTTTTAAGTTTGATCTGTGTGATTATAATATCTTCTCTATCACTTTCTTAATTCTTGACAATCAACAAAGCAATAAATCAAGCCCTAATTAACGGTATTTGATGATTTCCAAGATATAAGTGCTCCCCCTAAAAAATTTTATAATCGGCTCAGAAGCCTGTGTGAGCTGTCTCTAGCACCATCAACCTGGGGGAGGTGGGGGAAGGGAGTGGGGGAGACATAGGAATAGAAAGGCAGCCTGGAAACACAGTTTAATCAAATATTATAGAGGACTTTACATGTCAGGTGGAAGAGTATGGACTTCATTTTGGAGCATCTCCTAATTAGCAAAAAGATGATTTCTTTCTATCCTTAACTCCGAAATAAAATCAAATTAGGTGCTTATTTCAGTTTCAAAATTTTGAAAGAAACTCAAATTATATGCTTCACTTCAAGTTACTTTTTTTTTTAAAAAGTAACAAATAAATAGCCAGCAAGCTTAGAAATCCCAGGAGGTCTGGGCAGTTCTCAGGAATCATGCCCCTGGGGTTCTCAGAGATGGATAGGGCTGTGACTTCTCCGATGGATCACATGACCTTTCTCCTTGGGCTCTTTTCTTATAGGAACCCTCCTCCTCAATACCCAGGTCATCTGACCCCTCGGGCCTCGCTTCTTTCCTGGTAGAACCAAGTCATGTTCGTGACATCCTTCTCATTTCTTTTCTCTGTAATTCTGGGCCCTCTCTTGTCTGGTTTCTCTTAGTTAAAGGACTGCAAGTAAGCCAGGCTGGTGAATTTCCTCTCCACCCCCATGCAGTGAATGAGAGAAAATAAAACATTCACATGGGTTTGGGAATGAGAGCAGTAGGTCAAACCCTGGTCACCCCCTTTGGATACATGTAATTTTCCTGATGTGTCTGGGAAAGAGCTATGTCAGAGAAAGCCAAGAAGAAAGGGACAGGGAGCAGGCCAATGCCCCCGGAAACAAGGCAGCCACAGACCAGTCCCTGCTCTCCCCTCCCCTTCCCCAACTCGCCAGGCCCAGAGTTCCCAGCCCCAAGGGTCACTGGATTCTAAAGAACCGTAAACCACATGGTGTGCAATGCAGAAAAGGCATACCGATGAAGTGTTCTGAGGGCTGTTTTACAGTCGTTTTTATGTGAATGTGTGGGATCCAAAGACAATGAATGAAGCACTCATCCCAAGCACAAGGGCTGAGAGTTCGACCAAGAGTGAATACCCTATTACAGTTAAACCTGGGACCAGAAATCTCCCATAACTGCAGGACAGACTATTTTGAGATCAATGAGTTATTAGCCAATGTGATAAGTGGGAACTGAAGAACAGAACGAGATTCTAGGGCCAATTCTGCCATCGTAGATATCTAATCGCAAACAAATCTGTCTTGTCAAGTTTTGTTGTTCAAATAGCCACAAACATAATAAGCTTTTACGGAAACCTTTATTAAAATAATACAAAACTGTGGACAATTCTCGATTGTCATATGTCATATGTGTGAGGGCGGAGTGCTAATCTTCATTCACTGAATCAATTATCAATTAAATTCTTTGTCTCTCTAAGGCTCATTGCTCCTAACTGTGACTTCCATACAGCTGCTAGAGGTGCAAATGCCAGGCGTGAGGAAAGGAAAATAAAGAATCCTGCATCAAAAAATACCCAAAGAAGGAATGCAAACAAATGTATTAACACTCAGTGGCACTGAAGCAGGTGACCCAAACCAGAAACGTTATTGCTCCGAAAAACCATTACATAGTGATGGAATCAATTAATATAGCCCTGTTTCACCTTTACAAATTGTCTCGAAGAGAGTCTATCTTCCACTTCCCTGGGACTCAGATATTGAGGAAAGTTGATTTTTTTTTCTTTCCCACTGATATTATCTTTCATTAGTGTTGTCTTGTGGGAAGAACCAAATTACCCCAAGCTAAAAAAAATTCTGAGATATTTTTAAACTTTCCATTATTTTTTTTGAAAGTCATCATTGACTCACATGTACAAAATATTTATAGCAACTCTTTTTGTGGTGGCAAAGAATTGGAAATTGAAGGCATGCTCATCAACTAGGGAATGGCTGAACAAGTTGTACTTTATAAATGTAACAGAATACTATTGTTCTATAAGAAATGATGAACAGGCAGACTTCAGAAAAACCTGGAATGACTTATATGAACTGATGTTGAATGAAGTGAACAGAAGGAGGAGAACATTGTACACAGTAACAGCAACTTTGCATGATGATGAACTTATAGATTTTGATCTTCTCAGGCAATTCCAAAAGACTCGTGATGGAAAAGGCTATCCACATCCAGAGAAACAACTCTGGAGTCTGAATGCATATCGAAGCATACTGTTTTCACTTTTTTGGGTTTTTTTCTTTCTCGTGTTTTGTCCCTTTTGTTCTGATTCTTCTTTCACAGTGTGACTAATGTGGAAATATGCTTAACATGATTGCACATGTTTAACCTATATCAAATTGCTTGCTGTGCTGGGGAGGAGAGAAAAAGGAGAGAGGGAGAAAAATTTGGAACTCAAAATCTTACAAAACTTAATGTTGAAAAATATCTTTACATGTAATTGGAAAGAAAATAAAATACTATTAAGTGCAAAAAAAAGAGGTCAGCTGATGAATAGCACAAAAAGTGGAATCATGAATTTTTTGTCACAAGTTTCATTGCAATATAGTTTTGTCTTTTAATAGAAATTGAAATCTTCAAAGTTGAAGTATCAATGATACAAAAGTAGGAAATTGGTCATATAACTAGAATGAGAGACATCCAAAAAAATAAACTTGATAGTACAGTGGTATGCTCACAGATATTAGATCAAAATACACAGAAAGGGTTCTGCACAGAAATCTTCCAAGAGAGAGGTAGATATAGGCATGAATTACGTAGAGGGAATGAGATCTGCATTAGTGGAGGAACTGCCTCACACCAAAGCTATGGATTCCACAAAGCCTCAACCTGATCTTAGTGCACACAACTTTCTGCTAATTCATCTAATCATTGACACTGGCTCTGGTTGTTAATCCACTGTAAAAGCAAGCAAGGAGGGCCTGTTATCACAGTTTCTTTGATCAGCTTTTCTGAAAGAAAAGGTAACTTTTGAAGGGTCAATAATCACTTTAATCAAGCACATATATATCATTCACTTAGTTCAGAGGAAAAAGTCAGCACCCTGAAATTCAGAGAAAATACAGAGAAATCAAAATCAACAGACGTGGCTTTCAACTATTTTGATATAAGCAATACATGCATCATAGATCAACGGACAGATACAACTGTCTGACCATTACATACATACATAGTTACCAGAAAGAGAAGCACTAGTAAAAGCTGGGGGACCCTTTAGGGGATGCCCAGAGTCTGGCCTGCCCAAACAAACACTTCCAAAGAGTAAGCCCCAAAGTAAAACCTCACCTCAGAGTATTTATACATTTTTTTTTCAGAGCAACCAAGGGTAATTGACTTGCCCAGGGTCATACAGTAAGTGAGTGTCTAAAGCTAAAGTTGAACTCAGTGCTTTCTGACTCCAGGCCCAGCCCTCTGTTCACTGTCCCACCAATAGCTAGTATTTATATAGTACTTTAAGGTTTGAAAAACACTTTACAAATATTATCTCATTGACCCTCACAAGAATTCTGTAAGGTGGGTGCTATTATCATTCCCTTTTTATATATGAGAGAACTGAGGCAGACAGCAGTTAAGTGATTTGACCAGGGTAACATAGTTAGCAAGTGTCTGAGATCAGATTTGAATTTAGGTGTTCTTGAACTCAAGTCCAATTTGCCACCTGGCTGTCAACCTCTCTTGTTTTCTCATTCTCTCCCTTCTTCCAAATGTCGTTCTTCTTCTTATCCTCCTATTCACTCAAATACATTTTCTCACGTTCCCATATATCTCCTCTCTTTCCTTCCTTCAATTTCCATTCATGTGAACTTGTGATAGAATTGGAAGGGAACACATTTCTAAGACTCCTGGTGATGATGACGATAATAAAATAGCCAACATTTCTATAGTGCCTACTATGTGTCAGGTAGTGTGCTAAGTGCTTTACAAATATTATCTCATTTCATCCTCACAACAGTCCTGGGAGGTAGGATTTTTTCATTTTGCAGTTTATGAAACTGAAGCAAACAAATGTTAAGTGACTTGCCCAATGTCACACATCTAGGAAATATCTGAGACTGGATTTAAATTTAGATCCTCTGACTCCAGGTCTAGAACTCTATCCATTATGCCACCTAGATGCCAAAACTAACCTTTCTTACTTGAGTAAAGCAAAAAGATGTTCCCAACTTGGCTTTTAAGCAACTGTAAATCTCACAATCTTTGCATGTATATCTTCTATTGAAACTTGTTATGTTGCTCCCCAACCATCTGCATTCCATGCTCTTATACTCCAGCCATAACCTCCAGCCTGTTTTCTCCCATCTAACAGTAAATTTCTTGAGGACAGGAGCTATCTGGCTTTTTATAGTTATATTCTCAATGTTTGGCACATGTAATTATTGTTTAATTCTTTATCAGTTATGTCCAACTCTTCATGACCCCATGTGGAATTTCCTTGGCAAAGATACTAAAGTGGTTTCCCATTTCTTTCTCCAGTTCATTTTACAGATGAGGAAATTGAGGGAAATAGGGTTAAGTAATTGCCCATGGTCACACAAATAGGAAGTGTCTGAGGCCAAATTTCAACTCAGGAAGATCAAGCTTCCTAACTCCAGGCTCTGCTCTATCCACTGCAGCACTTAGCTGTATATGAGAAGTATTTAATAAATAATTTTTCATTCATTCTTTAATTCAAATAGCATAAATTAGGTCCTGAACTAAAACTATTTAATAAGCATCTATATTTATTTTGTTCAGTAAATTCAAAGTCAGTTTCACCCTGGACATATTTTTGTAGACTCATAAGTATGTGTAGCATTCTGAAAAGTACTCTACGATGTCTTTAAATTTCAATATTCTTGCAATCTATCAATATGCTCTGTTTTTAAAGAAATATCAATCAACAAAGATATATTAACGATTTACTATATGTCAGGCACAGTGCTAAGTTCTGAGGATACAAATACAAAAAGGTAAACAGTTTTTGTCCTCAAAGAGTTTATGTTCTAATGAGAAATAATATGCAAATATCTTGGTACCAACAAGTAGATAGATGGTCACCTTAAAGGGTTACCATGGAATGGTGTATTAAAGAGTACCACTAGGATACCCCTGGGAAGTCTGAGAAAGGCTTCCTAAAGAAGGCGGCATTTGAGCTGAGTCTTTAAAGGATTCTGAGATGCAGACAAAAAGAGATGAATGGGGAAAAGTCAGTGCAAAAGCACAAAATAGATATGTGCATTGTGTGTGTATGTGTGTGTGTGTGTGTGTGTGTGTGTGTAGAAAGGAAAGTGAGCCAGTAGAGCTGGATTATTGAGTGCATGTCAAGGAATATATAACATGTAAGATGATAGAAAAATAGAGAGGAGATGGATAGTAAGAAGCTTCAAATGCTAAACAAAGGATTTTGTATTTTATCCTAGAGATAATAGGCAGCACTAGAATATATTGAGTAGAGAGAGTGATAGTATCAGATATGAGCTTTAGGAAAATCACTTCAGCAGCTGAGTGGAAAATGAGGGTGGATTAGAGTAGGGAAAGACTTTAGCCAGGGAGACCAATTAGAAGATTATTTTCTTAGTCTAGTCAAGAGGTGATGAGGAATTGAATTCTGGTGGTGGCTGTGAAAGTAGAGAAAAGGAGAACCTTATGACATATGTTATGGTGAAAGAAACAATAAGATTATGCAACTAACTGTGCATGTGGGGTGAGTGAGAGTAAGGAGTAAAGGATGAAATTAAGGTTATAGACTCAGGTGATTGGAAGCATGGCAGTGCTGGATGACAGCAGCGAAGTTCACCAGATTTAAAAAAATGAGTTCCATTTTGGACATAATAAGAGTTGCTGAAAATATAATCAATTGAAATCTTCAATAAGTGGATAATAATATCAGACTGATGCTCAGGAGAGAAACCATGGTTAGATATACAGATCTAGGAATCATTAGCATAGATATGATCATTAAACTAGTGGAAACTGGTGAGATCACTTAATGAGAAGATATGGAGAGAAAAGAGAGGCAGTGCTTTGTTAGTACCAATGACAAGGATGAAGACCCAGGACGTGAGATTGAAGAGACAAGTGGAGAGGCAGGAAAAGATCTTAGAGAGAGCAATAAAGCATAAAAACCTAGAGAATGGAGTGCATACAGGAGGAAAAGACTGAGTCAAATATAATCAAATTCTTTTTTAATAGTATTTAATTTTTCCCCAATTAAAGACAATTTTTAACATCAAATTTTTTTTAAATGGTGAGTTCCAAATTTCCTCTATCACTCTCCAGTTCCCTCCCAAAAACGTTAAGAATTTTAAATAGGTTATATATTTGCAATCACATAAAATATATTTCCATCTTAGTCATACTGTGAAAGAAGAAAAAACTATGTATGGAAAAAATAAAGAAAGTGAAAAATGTGTGCTTTGATCTGCATTCTGGTTACATCGGTCCTTTCTCTACATATGGACTGCATTTTCCTTCATGAATTCTTTGAAAATGTCTTGGATTATTCTATTACTGAGAAGAGCAAATTCATAGTTATCACTGCACAATGTTGTTGATACTGTGTACAATGTTGTGTGTGTGTGTGTGTCTGTGTGTGTGTATAGACAAATTCTTCAGAGGGGTCAGAAAGGATATGGATTGAGAAAAGACTCACATTTGGCAAGTAAGAGATCTTGTAAAAATATTTTTTGTAACGCCATGGTCCTCTGTCACCTATTACAATTAGCCACAGAGTAGTAGGATACCAGAGGAAAGAAAAATACTGATTTTAGTATAGCTGAGCAAAATGACATGTGCTTTTATGTTTTGGAAGAAAGACAAAGAAAGTCTTATGATAGTTATCAGTGTGGATCCATCATACTGAAACCAACCACATAGGCTATATCTACATTATATTTGAAAAAGAAATGAAACAAAAATATTTGACTTTATATGAGAGTGGCATCTAATAAAGGTTTATAATGCAGGCACCAATCTGGAAGCAAGAGCAGGCTCTGTATCCTATTTTTATTCTTAGCATTGCACATAATAGACAGCTAATAAAAGTACTGACTATGACATTTATGAGTAGGGTAACCCTGGGCAAATCACCTAACCTCTCATTACTCTTGATAACTCTAAGACTGAGTTTCAGAAAAAATACTAAAATGCATTGGTGGAGGGGGATTCAGTCAAGTCCCTACCTACCTACTCGTTATCTGTATCTGTAATTCATTTTGTAATTCAGTTTCACAGACTTTTACTAACCATGTAGTAGTTGGTTATAACCCTAACCCTATTGGTTTGAGGTCAGGTCTCTGTTCACTACCACAGTCTGTCTCTGAGTGTGCAGATATACTGTTCAAATACCAAGCAAATCTCTAACCTCTTGAGTTTTGTTCCACAACCACCTCAACCACAAATCTATTTTCACATATACCTTATGATTTATCAAAAATCAGTATTTGTTAATAATGATGGGGAGAAGGAGGAACATGTAATGTGGGGTTCTCTTTCAGTGTCAATGAGCAAAGGACATAATGCCTTATTTTGGAATAGTGTATTATATTTCCAAAGTTTTTCCATATCTCTGATTCCATTGATTTTTAGTAACAATCTTATGAGACAGGAAAAGTCCATATTCTTATTCTCCATTTGAAGATGAGACTGAGACTCCAAGAGGTTAAATGATATGTCCAGAGGCACATAGCTTATAAATGGCAGACTTGGAACTAGAACTCATGTTTTCTGACTCTTGGACTTGGGCTTTTTGCATTAGAATATGCTACCTCCAATAAAGCCTTATTCCAAAGAACCTGAGAGTGGGAAGGTGGTTTGAACATTTATTGTTTGTTTCATTTCTTTTTCCACTTGGTTCAATGATAAATACTTGTCTAGCTTAATTAAAGGGATAATGTTGGGAAAGAAAGAAGGACTAGGATGGAGGAGAAATAAACATGCTCTGTTTATCTTGTTTGGTTATAAATTCTTCCCTTATCCATAGATCTGACAGATAAACTACTCCATGCTCTCTTAATCTGCTTATGCTATCACCCTTTATGTATAAATCAGGTACACATTTTGACCATATCTTGGTATAAGATGTGAGATACTGGTCTATACCTAGTTTCTGCCATACTATTTTCCAGTTTTCCCAGAAGGTTTTATCAAATGAGCTTTTGTTCCAAAAGCTTGGATCTTTGAGTTTATCATATACTAGATCATTATGGTCATTTATCTTGCTGTTTTTCACTTTCACTCTTTCTGTGTTGTTTTGTTTGAGTCTTCTTGTACAAAATCACTAATATGGAAGTGTTTTCATGATTGCACATACATAACTTGTACTGAATTGCTTACTACCTCAGGAGGGGTTGGGGGAGAGGGAGGGATGGATAGAATTTGGAACTCAAAACTAAAATAAAGTGTTAAAAATGTTTTAACATGTCATTGAAGGAAAAAATAAAATGTAATAATACAAAAGAAATAAAAGATAGCCTTTCTGAAAGAGGAAAGTAAAATTGTGAGAGAAGAGAGCTTCAAGTATAGCATTAGGTGTGACTGAATGTGTATTGTGTATTTTTAAGACCAAATGTTCACTTTGGCCTCCTCTCTTCACTCATCATGGAAGAAGAAGAAGAAGAAGATAATATTCCATAACTCAGAAGAAGAAGAAGAAGAAGAAGAAGAAGAAATTGTAAATTCCATTGGACTGTAAGCTCCTTGAAATCAAGGACCATCTCTTGCCTCTTTCTGTTTACCCAATGTTTACCATAGTGCTTGGCATATAGTAAGCACTTAATAAATGTTTATTGATTGATTGATGTCTAAGATCAAAAACAGGGCTAGAGTGGCATCAACATTTGTAGTGGCTGGAAAAGGAGACTGAAGTGCCCAAAAGAGATTTCATTTTCAGTAGACAGGAACATTTACCTACTTCTTACTTACTTGTGAGGCTGATAGGGTAAGTGCTGGAGTTAAAAGTCAGGAAACCTGAGTGTAAATACTGTTTCTAATACTACATGTGTGACCATAAATGAGTTAAGTAAACTCACTTAACCTCAGTTTCTTCATCTTTAAAATGGGAAAAATATAAGTTATCTCCTTTATATGTGATGTTAATGATTAATTTTGCCACTCTCAGAATAGTGATCTAAAAGCCATCCTCTAACTGATTTCATTAGGTTGCCTTTCTTGCATTGTCATACTTTGATATGCCCAGATTTCCATACATTTAGGATCTTTTGGATGTGGGTATTCCTCTATCAATACATATCACAATCATCCATGCCTGCCGATCTTGTGAGATTTTCATTTATTTCTTCCCAAAATTTCATGGTCAGAGATAAATTCAGCATGCCAGAGGCCTTCCCTAAGTTTTCCTGACATCTAAAAGATGAGTAAAGTATGCACATTATCCTTTCTCCCCTACTTTGTGATCTTCCTTTTCTGCCATTCATTTCTTTGACTCAGATTACTTCTCCTGACACATATCTTCATTTGTAGTTTGACAGAGATCCATTCATCTCTGGGTGATCTCCAACTTCAGTCCTTCAGACATGATAATATTCCATAACTCAGAGTCGTAACCATGATACTGGAAGAATATAGTCATCCAGAAGAACAGCCATTGTTTCAGAAAGAAGTTTGGCATCATTAAAAGAATGTTACAGTCTCTCAGAGGCAGTACAGCACACTCTCCCCGTCTTATTCAATTCTCACAGCTCCTTGCCCATTTGCAGTGTCTGTCCAAGATAGTCACATTAATGCATGAACTCCATAGGTTGTCTATCCACCTGCATATCTGTTCAACAATTGTGGTAATTACAAAAACAAAAATCCCACCACACTCTTAACAACATTAGTTTCAGTTCCTGATTTACTTAGGTTAAGGCAAAACAATGTTCTATATATAAAAACCTAAATGTACTTAAATGGATTATTTTCCCAAAGGACACTCTTTAAGGGAGTCGAAACTGATTTTGCTGCTTTGAAAATGTAAGATGGTCTGAGACAATGAAAAAGGACAAGAAGAACATGAAGTGATGAAAAGAAAATGTTTTTAAATGTTGGGGAGAAAACAGCTGGTCAATCCTTGTTTCTCCTGAGGGATTTGAATATTTTTAACTCAAGGAATGAGTGAAGGTCTCTTTTTCTCGGACTAAATTCAGTTTCATTTGAACCAATCTTTTTTCTGTTCCTTTTAAAATTTATTTCTCTAATTGTCTTTGCTTAATTACAAAGATAATGTGAAAACCATTGACCTAGATCTATCTCTCTAACATCAATTACAGAAGCACTTAGTCCTGGTACCATAGTATAGTAACCACTTCATTCCTCCACCATATCTATAAATCTACTTTCCTGACTTTACTGATTACCTCTGTCCTCAGGTTTGTGGTCTATTCTTATCTGTTCACAGTGAGGGAGCAGTCTTACTTTTGACTTCCCTGAATTTCATAAAAAAATCAATAACCAAGTTCAATATGGCGGTACATGCGTGTAATTCCACCTACCTGGGAGGCTAAAGCTCAGGAGTTCTGAGCAGCAATAAGCTATGCCAATTGAGTGTCTGAGCTAAGTTCAACATTAATATAGTGAGGCCGGGAGTTGGAGAAGAAGGAGTGGAATTAGACCACTGCATTTCCAGCTTAAGAGAACTTATTTTAAATAAAAAAGGAAGGAACAAAGGAAGTGAGGGAGAGAATAGTAAAAGAGAGGAGAGGAGAGATGAATAAACATCTTTCCTTTAGTCTGGAGTATATTCTGAATGTCCAATAGCTTCCACACCTACTGCACACTGAAAGTTAAACCTGGTAAAACTTTATTAAGTCACTAAAACTGAAGTTGGCTTCAGCTAATTCCTTTCCATTTCCAGCTAGGTAAAAAGAGTAGACCCATCTATCTGCTACAATAATGTGCCTCCCTTCTACTACATGGGATCATTAGGTAATTAAGACTATAGATCTAGAACTAGCCAGCACTTGATATACCTTCTAATTCAAGTCCCTCACTTTCTTTCTTTTCCTTTCTTTTTATTTTATTTGTTTTCAGTGTTCTACAATCATTTCCATGTATATTTCCTTTCTATAGGAGGAAACTGAGGTCCATGATCACACAGATTGTGTGACAGGTAGAATACGAACCCCAAATCTCTGACTCCAAACCAGTAAGTGCAACAACACAAAGGATTATTGAAGAGGAGAAGCAGTTTAATTTTATTTCTCTTCCACCACTTAACCAGCTGTCTTTAGTCAATCAGTCGCTAAGTTTTTATATTTGAATAATTATGATTTTCTTTAGGCCTGAATAGAATTTTCATATTTCTTCAACATTGTATTTACTGGCCTTGCTGCTTTATACATATTTCACCTTTGGGTTCATTTTCTTTTCTTCTGATTTTTGGGATCTTTGTGAGTTTAAACACCATAGAAAACTGCTATTTGCCTCATAATGGCTTCTTCAGAGCTTTTGTGGAGACTAATGACATAATGATAATGTTCTCAGACCTATATTTTCTACTTGATAAACTAGCAATTAGACGATTAGAGCATCTTTTTAGAAACCCACATTAAGTATATAATACACCAGGAAACCAGGCCATCATATAATTATAGAGGCAGAAGAAATGATTTGCATAACTGTAAACTATCTGAGCTCCCACTGCTCATGCTTAGAACAGGATTTTTTTAAGACTATATATGTATTTGAAATTAAAAACACTTTAATGAAGGTGACAGATGAGACAATATTTTCACTCAGATCTAAATGTTCAATGTATCATAATCATCTGAAATAGTCTTAAAACTTTTCTTTCTTTAAGAAAAGGTGACCCTCATGAAATCTACTGAACGTAATATCCTGGACAAATTTGGACAAAAACAGCTGAAAGCAGTGATCAAATATTTTCTGAGTGTTTCCATCAGTAAAGCACTCTATCGATAATTAACTGTGCCAGTTATTTCAGCTCTAATGAAGACCATTTTTGCAGAAGTCTCTTCCTACATCACAGAATAGCCATGAGGATCAAATGGGAAACTAATGATAAGTGGCATTCAGATAATGTTTTAAAGTTTGCAAAGCACTCCACATACGTTGTCTCATTTGATCTCACAACTATCTCAGATAAAGACTGAAAGTATTACAATCCCTACTTTATATATGAGGAAACTGAGATTCAGAAGTTCAATGACTTTCAGAGTCACACAGAAGAACAAGGGTTTAAACCAGGATCTTCCTGCCTTTGTTTCTAGCATTTTATCATCTACTTTGTCAGGCCTTCTCAGGATAATGAATGTGAAAGAGCTGGGAAATTATAAATTACCATAAACATGTAAAGTATTGCTATTGTATATCTTCATATGGAATTTAACCTATATGCTTCCATTTCCTTTGAATCTTATCCAATACCCAACAACAAACGGGTGACCAGTTCTTCAGAAAAAAGGAAATTAAAATAACCTCCAAAAGTTCAGAGTAGGGTGAGGGGAAACCCAAATCCTGATTTTAAAAAGAATTTCATTTTGTTCCTTAAAAAAATACAATTTGTTACCTTTTATAAGTGTATGTTTAGTTCAGAAACATTTGTTGTTCAACTGTTCTCAGTTGTGTCCAGCTCTTTGTGAACCCATTAGAAGGTTTTTGACAGATATTGGAGAGTTTTGCCATTTCCTTTTCCAGTTCATTTTACCGATGAAGAAACTGAGGCAAATAGGGTTAAGTGAATTGCCCAGGATCATATAGCTAGTAAAAGTGTCTGAGGCCAGATTTGAACTCATGAAGATGGGTCTTCCTGACTCCAGGTCCAACATTCTATCCACTGCCCCATCTAGCTGCCTGCCTATCCTTCCCCCACAAGTTCAGATACATAGTTTCTTTTAAATGCATGAAAGAAGATAACACTTGAAAAGCTTTAAAATGATGTCTTAATTACCCTCACAAGACAAACTCACTATCTCAGGTTGAAGGCACAAGTTAGACAGACACATAATTTTGCCTAAAAGACAAAAGGGCCAAGATTAAAGTGTGACAAGGTAGAAATCATAACTGGGAGGTGAGGGTGGGAGTGGGTGGAAAGCACCAGGGTGGAGTCAGCAGCAGTCATGCTAGGACGATTTTACTAATTCACACCTAAAAGGCTTCAAAGAGTGGAAGTGTCATGCTCACCTCAAACTCAACTACAAATATTAAGTGTCTTCAGTTCTCTATTCTATTTTCTGGACAGACTGAGGTTTCTACATTAATAAAAAGGCAAGCAATACATCTAATTTTAAGTGTTAATAACAGTTCCCTTTGTAAGAAGCTATCCCTCACAGAGAAGGTTGATCTTACTACCTGGGATTTCAGGAAAACTTTTCTGGTGACCAGGAGGTACTATTCACAATTCTAGTAGTTGATTTCTCCCTTACCTTTAGCCCCTGCCATTGAATTGCGTATCACCTAATCCCGGAAATTTTGTTTCCTAGAACAATGTCTTTCATTGGATGAAGAAGGAGAAAAAGTCTAGACTGGACATCATTGAATATATTCGCTTATAAGCTCCTTAGTAGCAGGGATTATGCTTGAACTTCTACCAGTCAGACAATAAACATTTACTAAGCACCTACTATATGCCAGACACTGTGCTGGGGATACAAAGAAATGAAGAAAAAATGTATCTATTCTCAAGGAACTTACTTTCTACAGCACTTCACCTATGTCTGGCATAGAACTCTTCAGCTTTGTTTTTTAAGTTATTGAACTGAACTGAACTTATCTAGAAGTACTGGATTATACTACTAATAAAAGTTAGCATTTATATGGTGTTTAAGGTTTGCGAAGCAAACTGCTTGACTCCAAGTTAAGGATACCATACGCCAGTCCCTAGCTTCCTAGTACCATGTCTATCACAAAATGGTTGTGTAAGCTTAAACAAATCATAAACTGTGGGCTGGAGTTCCTGCATATGTAAAATAAGGAACTAGATGATCTCCAAGTGTCCTTGTAGCTCTGGAATTCTATGAGTCTGAGTTTCACTGTCAGAACCCTTTCAGCCACTCTGATACTGAGACATGAGTTCTACAGGGTGTCTCTAAATTAGCACCTAGCTCACCTTATTTTCCTTTTCATTCAATGATTTCATCAGTTTCTATGCATTCAGTCAGCATCATTTTGCAAAGGACTCCAAATCTATGTCAGGACCTAACCTCTCTCCTGAATTCTGCTACAAGTTTACTAACTAGTAACTGGATATTTCCTCTTAGATATTCCAAAAGCATCTTGACATGCCCAACACAGGACTCCTCATATTTGCCCTGATCTCATCCCTCCTCTCAGTCTCCTCATTTCTGTCAATCATTCTTCTCATCTACATTCTTACCCTTAAAGTCGTCCTGAATTCTTACTTTTTCTTCAGTCTCTATAGCCAATCATTTTTTTTTTTTGTTATACCTTCATATCACCCATTTTTTCTCTCTCCTTTCATTCACACAGACTCTACGTAGGACTTTCATCACCTCTGGTCTGGACTACTATATTAGTTTTCCTGCTTCCAGTTTCTCCCTTCTCTGATTCATCCTCTATGTAATTACTAAATTAATATTCCTAAAAGGCAGATCTGACCATGTCAGCTCCTACTCAGAAATTTTTAATGGTTTCTCATTGCCTCTATGAGAAACTATAAATTCTTTGGCCTGTCATTAAAAACACCCCACCAACCTTTTGGTAGGAATATGAAATAGTACTTCCTACTATCAAAAATATAAAATGATTATTTCATATTATTCCCCAACATGTACTCCCCATTTCAGGCAAATTGTCCTTTTGACTGTTCCCCATGAATGATATTCCATGGCATAGGCCTCCATGATTCCCTTTTTCTGGGAGACAGTCTTCTCTCACACCTCCCTTCAGAAGTGTTAAGGTGCCACTTCCTCCACCCAGTGTTTCACATCTACCTCTGTATGGCTAGGCCCCAGAATAGTGTCTGGAATGTAGCAGGTACTTAGTGCATGCTTACTGATGATTGATCAGTTCTTATTCAGTTCAGTTCTGTGTTTCCAACCTGGACTTGTTTTCCCCCCTCAGAAGCAAGGAAGAAAGGAAGGGAGGGAGAAAAGGAGGAAGAGAAGGGGGAGACAGAGGAAAGGAAGAAAGCAAGGGAAATATGAAGGGAAGAAGGGAGAAAGAGAGGAAGAAGGAAGGAGGGAGGGAGAAAGGAAAGGAAGGGAGTGAGAGAGGGAGGAAGGAAGGGAGGAAAGAAGGAAGGAAGGAAGAAAGGAAGGAGGGAGGGAGAAAGGAAGGAAGGAGGGAGACAGGAAAGGAAGGGAGAGAGGAAGGGAGGGAGGAAAGAAGGAAGGAAGAAAGGAAGGAGGGAGAAAGGAAGAAAGGAGGGAGACAGGAAAGGAAGGGAGAGAGGAAGGAAGGGAGGAAAGAAGGAAGGAAGGAAGGAAGGAAGGAAGGAAGGAAGGAAGGAAGGAAGGAAGGAAGGAAGGAAGGAAGGAAGGAAGGAGGGAAGGAGGGAGAAAGGAAAGGAAGGGAGGGAGGGAGGGAGGAAGGAAGGAAAGAAGGAAGAAACCAAGTATTTATTAAGTATATCCTAAGTTCCAGGCACTGTGCTAAATGTTTTAAAAATACAACTTGTATTCTCTCCTCCGTGTCCAGTGATGGACTTAGGGTGGACATTCAATCACTTATACCATTTCAGCACAGAACTCCTAAGCTCAAGTAACTTACAATCTCAGCCTCTCTGATAGCAAGAATTCTAGACCTTTATCACTTTGTTCATTTATTCTGTTTATTTTCATGAATTCCTGAAGAAAAACAACTGGAATTCCCTGACTGTTTTTCACCAAGCTCCCACCACTCTGATGCCAATGTTGTCAGGTACTAGAGAAATGGTTCCAAATAGATTTCTGTGGGAAAAAGCAAAGTTGTGCTGAAGAATACAAATCATCCTAAATTTCTGAATTCTATACCTGAAAGGAAAATCTGTAGCACTTTCCATTTGGATTTCTCCTTCCTCTTGGCTTGCACATGAGGAGTTTCAAAGTATGCTAAATTGTATTTACAGATGCCTATAGTCCCAAAATGCTTCAGAAAAAAAAAAAAACTGTCCTAGTACTGAAGCCAACAGTTCATTGTGGGTTGCCATTTTGACATTTGCTTCCTGTTGCTATTTTTCACTTTTAAAAAAACTTAGTGATGTAGAAATAGGGCAGATGTGTGTTAGAATCTTTACTGTTTTTATGATAAGAGAGATAGAGACAGAAAATATTCTTTTTAAATTATGTATGTAAGGAAAATTATAGTCTAAGACAAATATTAGGTAGGGGGATTCAATTATTAATTCCTTGAAAAATTCATCACTCCAAGAAAAAAACATTTTAAACGGTTTCTGATTATATTTCAAGTTTGTACCCTATACCTGAAACCAGCAAAAGGCCTGACTAATATATTACTAACTGAGCAAATAATAACTCCCATCTCATTTTAGGATTCAGTTCTATCCTTCTAAACAAAAAGTAATGCTAAAATTGGTGGAAAATACAGCTAATCATCATTATATGTATTTTAAATTCTTTCATAAAATTATTTTTACCATTTATTTAAGATATTTTAAAATATTTTACATTTGCAAATATGTATGCTTTTATCTACCATATCTAGAGGAAATATAGTCTAGAGTAGAAAGAGCTCAGGATATTGAGTCAAAATTCCTGGTTCTGATACTTCCTGTGTAACTTTGGACACATAATTTAATAAGTGGTACATATATGCATGTGTATTTATATATATATATATATATATATATATATATATATACGGATATATCATTTTAAAGTTTATAATAGTACTTTACATACTTAATCTCATTTGAGCCTTAACTTGTGAGGCCAGTATTATTTTCCCTTTTTACCGACAAAGAAACAGGCTCAAAAGGGTGAAACAACTTACCAATGTTAACATAGTTATTAAACATAAAAGGAATCATATGAATCCATGTCTTCCTGATTCCAAATCCAGAATACTAACCACTATTCAATGTCATATATCTAAAAAGAAATTATGGGAATATGGTGGCATATTAGATCCTAGAGGAGCTCAGTTTCCCCATAGATACCCCAGTAAATGTATAAGATGAAAAAAATAATAAAACAGGTCCAAGGAGAGATAGTCTAAATTCATAAGACTACCTAATGATGAAAAGCAAAATAAAATGCCTTGATAATTTGATAATCTTCATGTCAAGAAGTCACAAGTGAAAACAGTTCACATGTATTACAAATATAAGTAAATATGAAAATATCAAGAATCCACCTCACATCCTAAAAGAAACATTAAAATGAAAATTCCTGGGAATATCATACCAAAATCCTAAGTTTCCCCACACATCAAAAGAGAGAGTTCATGTACCAAGGAGAGGGGATTACACAACACTTTGAAGTTTTTACTTTAAAGGAGAGGAGAGTTTGGAATAAGACATTAGAGAGGACCAAAGGTAAAAATTTATAATCAAGAGTAACCTATCTGACAAAACTCAGTCTAATTCTAGAGGGGGGAAACCATTAGTGAAATAGAGGACTTCTAAGCAATCTTAACTAAAAGTCAAGAACTAAATATAAAAATATGAAGTAAAACCAAAAGAAACAATTGAAACAAAGACGTGTGTGTGTGTGTGTGTGTGTGTGTGTATGATGAATTGGAAGGAACTATATAAAAATGAACTATTTATATTCTAACTGGAAAAAAAAGCAGTGATCTTTCTTTCATAACTCTAATGTTTTCAAGGGACATAAAGTTAAATAAGACAGAGATCTATGGATGTTTTTATTTTGTCTTCCTAGTGTTCAAAGAAGAAAATGGGAATGAAAGAGGAAATATAATAGAAATAGAGAAAGGAGAGGTTGCTGGCTATCTCACAGAATAGGTTTACTTGAGAAAAAGAGTATTAAAACATGCAGAAAGGCATGAAGAGAACTAGTATTACATGAATTTTATTTTCATCTGAACCAAAGGAGAGTTGAACACATTCACATAAACGCAGAGTGTTGTGTAAAAATATATTAAAATAGACAGGAAAATAGTGGGAAGAGGGCGAGGGTTAAGGAAAAAAAAGATATAATAGGTAAAGAAGTAGCAAGAAGTAAAACAAACTCCAACATCAGAGGATGGGGTATAAAAGACAGACAAAAAGAAATAGAAACCTGAGATCAGGAGCAGGACAAGAGATGAAATAAGGCCAATGGAGAGGAAATGGATTGCTCTACTTATAGAACACTTAGATTAAGTGACTCCTTGTCATAACCTTCTTCTTTGTAAAGGTTGGAGTGGGCCAAAGTTAAAGAGAAGAAAAATTATAAAAGGATAAGATGGAGAGAAATAAGTGATTAATCATCATAATTGTAAGTGTTAATTGAATGAACTCTCATAAAAGGATGACCAAATGGATTAGAAAACAGACTGCAACAATATTTCTTACAAGAAGGGTACTTGAAACATAAAAATTCACACAGAGTTAAACTGAGGGTCTAAAGGAAACTTTGTATCATGATTTCAGACAAGTCAATAGTAAAAGGAAAAAACATACACACACATGCACACAAAAAAAGACGTAGGAAACTACATTATGATTAAAAAAACCCATAAACAACAAATCAATGTAGTACTTAATGCAAATATACAAAATGGCATAACAACCAAATGAATCAAATTAAAAAAGATTACAAAATTATAACAGTGGAAAACCCTAATGTACCCCTTTCAGACTTAAACAAATATAATAGAGATAAACAAAAAAAAGCTAAAGATCTCAATAGAACTTTAAGGGGGGAAATAGAGATGATAGACACCTGTTTTTTAAAGTATGGTAACAGAAAAGAATTCACATATTCCTCAGTTGTGAATGGCACTTTTACAAATATTGACCATATATAGAGTATAAAAACCTCACAAATTGAAAAAAAAAGTAGAAATTTGAAAACATCATTTACTGAACATAATGCAATAAAAATTACATTAAAAAAGGTCTTTGAAGAAAGGATTAAGAATTAATTGGAGGCTAATTGAATCCTAAGCAAACAGTGAAACAAATGACAAATAACAGAAACAATAGAAAATGTCATCAAAGAAAATGACAATAAGACAATATGCCAAACTTTTAGCATCCTGCAAAAAGCAATCCTTAAAGAAATTTCTATCTCTACATGCTTTGATCAATAAGAGAAAGAAGGAATAGATCATTAAATTGAAATGTAGTTTAAAAACCTAGAAAATTGGGGGTGCTAGGTGGCACAATGAATAGAGCACCAGTCCTGGAGTCAGGAGGATCTGAGTTCAAATTCAGTCTGAGGCACTTGATGCTTACTGTGTGACCATGAGCAAGTCACTTAACCCCAATTGCCTTGTCTTCACCCCCCAAAACAAACAAACAAAACAAAAACCCTAGAAAATCAACAAATAAAAACTCCAACTAAACCCCAAAATAGAAATTCTGAAAATCAAAGGAGACAATAACAAAAGTGAAATTATTAAAAATAATAAACATATTTAGTTAATTAATAAACAATTTAGTTAATCTTTTAAAAAGTAACCGATTAACTCATATGATTAAAGAGAGAGAAACCAAATTATCTGCATCAAAAACGCAAAAGGATATTTCATGATGATTGAAAATGGAATAAAGGAAACTATAAGAAACTCTTTGCCAACTACATACCAACTACAACAAAGCTAATAACAGGTAAAATGTATATTCATTCATAAAAGTTTAAAATATTCAGATTAATAGATGTTGAAATAGGTTTATTTAAATGATAAAAATATCTAAAAAATAAAATGAATATATTGTAAATGAACTCTCAAAAGAAAAAGCCAAGACCAGATGGTATTTACAAGTGAATTCTACCAAAGATTTAAAAGACCCAGTGAATTTAAATATTGTATAGGCTATTCACAAAAATAAGAAAAGAACTATCACTCTATACTCTTTTTATGAAAAAAAATACTGAAACCTGAAGGACAAAAAGTGGTGAAAGAAAAGTATAGATCAATATCCCTAATGATCATCAACATAAACATATTAATAAATATTAGTAAGTAATCTACAATAACATTATAAAGCTTTATATTAGGTTGAATTTATATCAATTATTCATGATTGTTTCAATATAAGTAAAACTATAGACATAATTACTTTAAAATTAATAGAATATAGATTAAAACCATTTAATTATGTGAGTAGATGCTAAATAACCAGATGTGGTGGCTTATGCCTGTAATACCTGGGGAGACTGAAACTGATAAATTGCTTGAGTTCATGAGTTCCAAGTTAAAATGGGAATAAATCCAATTAAGTATCCACATTAAGTCTGGCATCAATATGGTGAGCACCCAGGAACAGTGGGTCAGACCACCAGGCTACTTAACAGGAAAAAATTGCTCAGGTAGAAACACAGCAGGTCAAAATTCTTGTCCCAATCAGTAGAAAGATTAGTCCCCTACTTTCAGGCTGGGCAAGATAGGAAGACCCAATCTTGAAATAATAATGAGAGTGGGAAGAGGTTGATAAGAAACATCCATTTCTGTTAAAAACACTAAAAAAGCACAAGAATAAAATGGACCTTTCCTTAACATGGTAAATAGTATCTAAGACCTAAAGACAACATTGTATTCAATGAGAAAAGGGTAGAACACTTTCCAATGATATCAAAGATAAAACAAGCATGCCCATTAATCGCTAGCAATATGATTTAACATATTTGCTAATCTATATGTAATAAACATAAGACAAAAAGAAACAAATGATTGCTTTTGTCTGGCCATATATTGGTCTATCTAGAGAACCCAAAAGATTTAACTAAGGACTAATTGAAAAGTTAATGTTTTCAACAGAGTTACACAGAGAGAAAATAAATCCTCATAATCATCGATATTACTGTATGTTAATAACAAAATCTAATATGAAGAGATGGAAAGTCCCACCAAAAAAAAAAAGAGAATCTTTTTTTCCACTCAAAAGATTGGTGTATCTTTCAATTGTTTAGAAAAGATTACAAAGAAATCCAGAAAGAATCACAAACAGGACAGATTTAAAAATCACATGTTGAACTTATTATTTATTTTAAAAGAAAGACAATCTATGCATAATAGAGATCTGCAATTTCAGGTATAATCAATATTTTCCTCTATTACTATGTATATTAAAATGCCCATTTTATTTAGTGTATGTTAAATTCAGACAAAAAAAGTCAACTAAAGCTTAAAAAAAATTGTGTCTCCAAGTTTAAATTCTTTCCTTTAACTTCCTGAGCCTCTTCTCTAGCAAGTGGATCCCTTTATCATCCCTATACCCTAATCTTCAGTGTCTCCTTGCCTATTGACTTCTTCATGCTGTCTACAAATACAACCCCCCCTTATCCTTAAAAAGGCATCTACTAGCTATCATCCTAGAGCTCTCCTTGAGAAAACCATCTGCAATTGGTGCCTCCAATTCCTCTCCCCTCACTGTCTTTTACACCCTCTGTAAGATGTCTTCCATCATTCTACTAAAACTGTTCTCTCTAAACTCATTATTTTCTCAATTGCCAAATCTAATGGCCTTTTCTCAATACTCATCCATCTTGACTTCTCTGCAGCCTTTAACATAGTGAATCATTCTCTTCACCTGGATATTCTCTTGGTTTTCTTAACATTGTTCTCTCCAGGTTCTACTCCTACCTATCAGACCAGTCCTTCTCAGTTTGGCTTGCCGGCTTTCCAATAGCAGGTCATGAAGAGTTCCCCAAGGCTCAGTCTTGGACTTTCTTCTCTTTTCCTATACTTTCTCCCTTGTTGATCTTTTCAGTTTCCACAGGTTCCATTATCATCTCTATTCAGAAAAAAAAAACAGCTTTAACTTCCCTCCCAAGTTCTAGTTTTACATCACAGCATCATATGTTTCTTGAACATCTAGAACTAGATTTCTATAGGCATCTCAAGCTCAATACGCCCAAAACGGAACCCTTCATCTGGATATTCCATATACAAATGAAATCTTAGGTCCAATCTTTACAATACCTTTACCATAAACATCAAGGGCAGTTTTATAGTGGCATTCCAGTGTACATATGAACAACTCAAAACATTTGTATGAATAAGTAGATGAAATGGATTTCTATTTATAAAGATGCTCATATTTCTATACTACTTTACTGTTTTCACAATAATGCTATGAGGTAGATACCACATGTGTATTATCTCCATTTTACAGATCAGAAAAACAAGCACAGAAGCACTGCTAGTATGCATCAAGAAATTAACCTAATTCAATGACTTGGGTGCTTCTTTGTTTTAAAAAAAAAAATACTTAAATCTAAAGCTAAAATCTTGTCATAGCATCACTCCTGCTCCTGTTTTGACACTTCAACAGATCCATGACTTTGTTGATGTGTATACTCCTTCCTCTAGAGCAGAGTATAATTCATCTGTGCTTTGGGTTCAAATTCTACCTTTTATGATTACTATCTGTGGGATGTTGAACAAGTCGCTTATTCTCCCTGGGTCTCAGTTTTGCTCATCTGTAAAATAGGAAGATTGAATTTGATAGCTCCTTCAATCTCTAGATCAAGGGTGAAGAATGTATGACTTTGAGGCAGTCTTTTGAGTGACTCCAAGTTTTACAGAACAAATCCTTTTAGTAATGGAATTTTGTTTTGTGAAGTTTGGATTCAGTCAAAAGGCTGCACTTGAGGATCTAGAGGGCTATATGTGGCCTAGAGGCCTCAAGTTTCCTACCCCTACTCTAGATTAATGATCTTATGATTCTTTTCCTATTCAGGTCTTGTCCATGTCCTTCCAGAAACCTGGAGGAAATACCCTTCCTTTGCTTTTTTCATGATTGTGGGTGTCAATGGAGGCAGAAAGGCAACATGACATAATAGATAGAGAGTTGGTCTTGGACCTAGGAAAAGCTGGTTTCAAAGCCCATCTCTGTCTCTGGGCAAGTAATTTAACCACTTAGTATTCTGGACAGCTTTGCAAGACTATAAGTTACAAAGAAGGTACTAGTATGGATTGGTGGAGGGATTTGCCTCACCTAAGAATTTCTAAAATTAATGATGATGATGATAAATATTATATAGTGCTCTATAGTTTGCAAAGTACTTTCCAACTATTAGCTCTTTTGATCCAGCAACCATGGAAGATAGGTACTATTATTATCCATTTTTCAGGTGAAGAAACTGAGGAAAATAGGAATTATTTACCCAGGATCACACAGCTAATGTGCCTGAGGATAGATTATAATTCAAGTCTTCCTGGCTCCAATTCCAATAGTCTATTCACTGTGCCACCCAGCTGCTATAAAAAATGAAATCACTGATCCAATCCTTCTCCCTATCCATGGGGATATGTAACTTACTGGCAGAGGAAAATTATAAATATATTGGTTCTTATTTTTGTCATTTGACCAGCCCACCTTATTTTCTGATCCTACTCCCAACTTGTAAAAAATAGATAAGAATATTGATGATGATTGTGATGACTGATTTCCAGGGTTACTTCTGGCTGTAAATACTCAAGATTATCCAATTTCTTTTTTGCATCAGATATTTTCTTTGCATTTCATCTTAGCATCAGTGCCTCACTAGATGTCCCTGAAGCAAAGGTATTTCAACCATGTTGACATAGCACTAAGAATAGTTCAAGTCGATTCTCATGGAAAACTTCAGTGCAAGATTTTGGAAAGAACCTATCTATCATCAAAAAACCAGGGCTCTAATAAAGACCCTCCTGCCCAGTTGTACTAAGGGTGTTGAGGATCTTGTTCAGATGAAAATCGAGGGAGCTCTACTTTCAAAGGCAGGTAGGAGACCTGATGACCAAAATCATCTCCCAGAGAGCATTTACAAGTCTACCAAATAACTGATTAATAAGGCTTACCAAGTACTTGCCATGTGGTTTCCATTATTTAAATATTTCCAGAAGGTATGGAGGATCCTGATTTTTCAAAGAAGATTCAAACTTTTTTTTTCATTTCATTCCTCCTTGAATTCATCTTTCTCCCCTAGATCTCCTTTTCCTCCCTACTTTGCCTTTCTTCCACCTCACTTTACCCTCTTGTCTCCCATCCATCTTGAATTCTCTCTCTCATTTACAATTTTTAACCAGAATCAAGGAGGGAAAAAATAGTTGACCTTTGGAGCAGGAACGCAACCACCATTGTCAATAGCTTTAATAATGTCATGACTTTTTCTGCCAGCACACAGTTAGCTACAGAGAGTGAGTCAAAGCAGGGTTCATCAAAGCCTCTGGAATGGTGTTAGGAAGTTCCAGTATACTATAGTTTCAGAGCTATATGTATCAAAAGAAGAGAGATCAAGAAAACTAAGAGAGGCTTCATCACAGCAGAATAGCATCACTCAGGAGATCTGGTTTATGGGGATGGCTTTGTTTGTATCTTTGTGTTTGCGTTCCTCTGTGTTGTGCAGACTACAGAAGTGGAGAAACCTTATGTTCTGGGCTTTGCTGTTAGTTATCTGAAGTCTTTCTTGGACTCAGAAAACATTGAAGGATTAGATAATGATGACTCTGTATCACTTAGTTAATAACAACTGTGTCCTTGATAACAACTTCCTAGCCTTTCTCTATTTTCTCAGACACAGATGATTGGTAAGATGTTATGGAACCTTTGTACTCAGAGGTCACAGGACCTTATGACCTGGAACCTGAAATGTCTCAGAAAATCTTGAGAAGATTATTAGTATTAAGTTGGAGTTTCCATACATATTTTAATCCTTGAGCAAACAAATATCTTTCTTCCCTTTAGTCTTAAATTTTCTCTTCCTAAGGATATAATATGAAATAAAGGAGAAGTTAGGCTTTGAAATATTTCTATTTTTGAAATCCTAATACAAAAAAGATAATTTATGGTAAGTTAGATAAGAAGAGTATCAATTTCTCAAAATTCAAGCCAAAAGAAAAGAAAATATACTTAGGACAACAAAGCAGCCGAGACACCATCTGCAATCTAACAACATGGCAGACCCAACAGCAACTCCAAAGCAACCAACAGAACCACCTTTGTCATTTGCCAAGAGAGCAGCTGCAGTCTAAAGAAGAATACCTTCCATATGTTGGCATCTCCACTTAAAGAGTAAAAGTGTTGCATACAATAGCCCATGCACCTGCA
Source organism: Bettongia penicillata ogilbyi (assembly GCA_023548195.1). Lineage (NCBI taxonomy): Eukaryota > Metazoa > Chordata > Mammalia > Diprotodontia > Potoroidae > Bettongia > Bettongia penicillata. Next base: position 1,010,140 of record JAJHZJ010000035.1, on the reverse strand, counting down.
GTGCCTCTGACATCATCAAAATAAATGTTATTAAAGCACATAGAAAACATATGCAAATGTTCACATGTGCACATGTACACACACACACACACACACACACTACAGAAATAGATTGGAAAATGAGCTGGATGCCCTCAGATCAAGCTGTGTATTTCACAGAAAACAAACCAAAAAAAAAAAAGGAATTCTAGCTGTACTGGATGTCTATTGCAGAGTGACATTTTTCTCACCTTGAAATAAGCTAATGGAATCATTGGCAGCCCAGCTTCTCCCCAAGAATAAAAGTGAGAGATTAATTTAAATCATTGTGCCCACCAGAAGTGAAGGTGCTGCAGGGATTTTCAATTACATGCATGCAGATTTGGGATTGTGTTTGGGTGTCACTTTGCTGCCAGTATCCAAGTGTGAGCTGTGTAACACTCTTCTGTCATAGAGCTCATGTGAGAAAACTATTCTGTTGTTTAAGAAATGGCACACATCTTGGAGACCTTCCCAGTCATACAAAAGGGCATAATTTCCACATTATCACTAGGCATACCCTCTGTGGTGATAATTCTATGATCACTTCATGTGCAAATTATATATACAGTTTGACTAATGAATGGCTCATGGGCTCCTTTTTTGGTGGTAGTGATGTTTGGGAAAGTGAAATCAAATTTATTTGGCAATGTTTACAATGTGGCCCCTAGAGTGTACGTAGTAATCAAATTAAACTGTTGTGGGGTTAGATAGTACAGAAAGTAGATGTACTGTGGTTATTTAGAATAACAGGAAATTTACAGAGAGTGAGGTTTTTATTTTATTTAAGCAGATGAATGACAAATTAGTATTTTTGTTTTAAGTAACAGACATACTTCAAACTTACTAGTTCTCATTAATTGTATTGTACATGTCTTAGTACTTTTAGAAATGCTCAGAACTGGGGGATGCATTTTATTTTCATTGCCTATTTAAGAAATGCAGTTTTCCAAGAGCAAAAAGATGAGTTTTTAAAAAATCACTCAAATTCTTGTCTATTATTATGTAGCTTGAGGAGAAAAAGCTCTAGGGTTTTTTATTGCATTCAGCCATGTTAAAAAATCTAGTCAAGCTATATTTGTATACACTGCCTTAAGGTAAATATACATTAAGAAAGTAAAATTGAGATAATAATATGTAACTCAAAGTTTTAAAATTTCCTTTACCAGAAATTATTTAGTTGTCTTGGCTTTAATTTATTGATTTCTATTTTATGACTTGGTATGACACTCTTAATAAAGAATTCATTTTGTCTTTTCTTGAAAGTCACTAGGGAAAAAGAGTAAACTAATTCTTTGCTATAGCTTATGTTTCATCATTGCTAAGTATAGATTACTTATTTGACCTCTTTCCCTCTCCAGTTTGGTTATGTTTTATTGCTACACTTCTAAAAGGAATGGTGTACATTTGCATTAAGGCCCTAGGATCCCCCAAAAAGCATATTCTGCTCACATAAATGACCCATTGGGGGGTGGGGGGTGTGAGGAACAATGGTGGAGCAACAGCACACACTTTCTAGAGCACTCCCACCAAGTCCAGCCAAATATCTGTAAAAAGTGACTCTAAAAAATTCTGGAGCTGCAGAACCCATAGAATGATGGAGTGAAGCAGATCTCCAGCCCAAGACAGCCTGGAAGGTCTCCAGGAAGTGTCTATTTTACCACAGTGGGGGCAAGGCACAGTCCAGCGTGGACTGAGCCAGCACAGACAGGACCTGAGCAGGCCCTGAGGAGACTGAATCTCTCGCAACTGTGGCAGGTTCTAGACTTCAGGACTCCAAAACACCAAGGAAAAATTGGAAGGGCAGTGGGAAAAGCCTGTGGGACCAGTACAGGACAGTGGAGTGGTCTGGCCCCAACCCCAGGGCAACGGGGGGAGAGGGGCAGAGGGTTTATGGAGCACTAGGCCCACAGATCGTGGGGGGATTGAGCTGCTGACAGTACACCCCCAAAACCTCACTGGAAGCAGAGAATTACCTCGACAAAGAGCTCAAAAGTCAAGTAAATGATTGGAAAAATAAGAAAAAAACTGGAAAAAGAATAAGACTATATATAGAATCTTATTTTGGTGACAAGGAGGACCAAAGCATGCAAACAGAAGAAAACAAGGTCAATGCTCCTCCATCAAAAGCCTCCAAGAAAAATATGAATTGATCTCAGTTCATGGAAGAGCTCAAAAAGGATTTTGAAAATCAAGTAAGAGAAGTAGAGCAAAAATTGGGAAGAGAAATGAGAGTGATGCAAGAAAATCATGAAAACAGTACAACTGCTTGCCAACTGCTTGCTAAAGGAGTCCCAAATGCTGAAGAAAATGACATTTTAAAAAATAGACTTACCCAAATGGCAAAAGAAATCCAAAAAGCCAATGAGGAGAAGAATGTCCTAAAAAGCAGAAATGGCCAAATGCAAAAACAGATCCGAAAGCTCACTGAAGAAAATAATTCCTTAGAGATTAGGATGGAGCAGAGGGAAGTTAATGACTTTATGAAAAATCAAGGAATTATAAAACAAAACCAAAGGAATGAAAAGAATAGAAGATAATGTGAAATATCTCAATGGAAAAACCACTGACCTGGAAAATAGATCCAGGAGAGACAATTTAAAAATTATGGGACTGTCTGAAAGTCAGGATCAAAAAAAAGAGCCTAGACATCATCTTTTATGAAATTATCAAGAAAAACTGTCCTGATAGTCTAGAACCAGAAAGTAAAACAAATCATGTCCTGAAAGAGATCTGAAAAAAAATACTCCTAGGAATATTGGAGCCAAATTCCAGAGTTCCCAAGTAAAGGAGAAAATATCACAAGCAGCTAGAAAGAAACAATTTGAGTATTATGGAAATACAATCGGAATAACACAAGATCTAGCAGCGTCTACATTAAGAGACTGAAGGGCTTGGAATATGATATTTCAGAAGTCAAAGGAGCTAGGATTAAAACCAAGAATCACCTACCCAGAAAAACTGAGTATAATACTTGAGGGAAAAAAATTGTCATTCAATGAATTAGAGGACTTCCAAGCATTCTTGATTAAAAAACCAGAGTTGAATAGAAAAATCTGAATTTCAAACACAAGAATCAAGAGAAGCATGGAAAGGTAAACAGGAAAGAGATATAATAAGGGACTTACCAAAGTTGTACTGTTTACATTCCTACATGGAAAGATAACATTTGTACCTCTTGAAATTTTTGTCATTATTTAAGTAGTTGGAGGGATTATATACATATAGACAGAGGGCACAGAGTGAGATGAATAGGAAGGGATGATATCTAAAAACATAAAACTAAGGAGTGAGAGAGGAATATATTGGGAGGAGAAAGGGAGAAATGAAATGGGGCAAATTATCCCTCATAAAAGAGGCAAGAAAAAACTTTTTCAATGGAGAGAATAAGGTAGGAGGTGAGAGGGAAAAAGTGAAGCTTACTCTCATCACATTTGGCTTAAGGAGGGAATAACATGCACACTCAGTGTGATACAAAAATCAATCAGTAGGGGAGAAAGGGATAAGTGGGGTGTGGAGGGGATGATAGGAGGGCAAATTGGAGGAGGGGGTAATTAGAAGTAAACACTTTGGGGGAGGGACAAGGTCAAAAGAGAGAATAGAATAAATGGGGGGCAGGATAGGATGGAGGCAAATATAGTTTGTCTTTCACAACATGAATTTTATGGAAGTCTTTTGCATAACTACACATGTATAACCTATATTGAATTGCTTGTTTCCTCAGTGGGGATGGGTGGGGAGGGAGGAAGAGAGAGAAATTGGAACTCAAAGTTTTAAAAACTAATGTTAAAAATTATTTTTACATACAATTGGGAAATAAGAAATGCAGGTAATGGGGTATAGAAATCTATCTTCCCTACAAGAAAATAGAGGAGATGGGGATAAGAGAAGGGAGGGATGTGATAGAAGGGACTGTAAATTGGGAGAAGGGGCAATCAGAATACATGATGTTGGGGTGGGGGGAGGGGAGAGATGGGGAGAAAATTTGGACCTCAAAATCTTGTGAAAAATAAAAATAAATTAACTATTTTTATTTTTTTTTAATTAATTAATTTATTTATTTAGCTTTTTACATTCATTTTCACAAATTTTTGGGTTCCAAATTTTCTCCCCTTTTCTCTCCTCCCCCCACCCCAATACCCCAAGCAATCTAATTTTCCCTATCTCCAATCTGTCCTCTCTTCTGTCATCCCTCCCTTCCCTTGTCTCTATCTTCTCTTTTCTCCTGTAGGGCCAGATGATTTTCTATTCCTCATTAACTGTATGTCTTCTTTCCTAGTTGCAACAACAATACTAAACAATTGTTCCTAAAACTTTGAGTTCCAAATTCTCCCCATCCCTCCCTCCCCACCTATTCCCTTTGGGACGGCAGGCAATTCATTATAGGCCATATCTGTGTAGTTTTGCAAATGACCTTCCTGATAGTCGTGTTGTGTAAGACTAACTGAATTGCCATCCCTCTTAACCTGCCCCTCATTGTTTCTCTTCTGTCCTTTGATCCTGTCCCTCCCCAAGTGTTGACTTTCAATTACTCCCTCCTCCCTTTGCCCTCCCTTCCATCATCCCCCCCCCAATATCTCCTTCTCCCCCGCTTTCTTATACTGTAAGATAGGTTTTCATACCAAAATGAGTGTGCATTACACTCCTTCGTTTAGTCAAATGTGATGAGGGTAAACTTTTGTTTGTTTGTTTGTTTGTTTGTTTTTTTTCCTCAGCTCTCCTCTTTTTCCCTCCACTAAAAACATCTCCTACTTGCCTCTTATATGACATATAGTTACCCCCTTCCATTTCCCCCTCTTTCCTCTCACTACATTTCTCTCTCACCATTTACCTTAATTTCTTTTAAGGTATGGTCCCATCCTATTCAGTTCAATCTGTGCTCTCTGTCTCTGCATGTGAATGCATGTGTGTATGTGTGTGCATGTGTGTACATGTGTATGTGTGGTCCCACCAACCACCCAGATACTGAAAAGTTTTAAGAGTTAGAAATATTGTCCTTCCCTGTATGAATGCAAACAGTTCATTTCTTGTAAGTCCCTTAATACTTCTCCTTGCTGTTTACTTTTGCATGCTTCCTCTCATTCTTGTGTTTGAAAGTCAAATTTTCTTTTCAGCTCTGGTCTTTTCATTAAGAATGATTGAAAGTCCTCTGTTTCATTGAAAGACCATATTTTCCCTTGAAGTATTATACTCAGTTTAGCTGGGTAGGTGATTCTTGGTTTCAGTCCTAGTTCCTTTGCCTTCTGGAATATCCTATTCCACGCCCTTCGATCCCTTAATGTAGAAGCTGCTAGATCTTGGGTTATCCTGATTGTATTTCCACAGTACTGGAATTGTTTCTTTCTGGCTGCTTGCAAGATTTTTTCCTTGAGCTGGGAGTTCTGGAATTTGGCCACAATGTTCCTAGGAGTTTCTCTTTTTGGATCTCTTTCAGGTGGTGATCGATGGATTCTTTCAATACTTATTTTGCCCTCTGGTCCTAGAATGTCAGGGCAGTTTTCCTTGATAATTTCATGCAAGACGATGTCTAGGCTCTTTTTTTGATCATGGCTTTCAGGTAGTCCCATAATTTTTAAATTGTCTCTCCTTGATCTATTTTCCAGGTCAGTTGTTTTTCCCATGAGATATTTCACATTCTCTTCCATTTTATCGTTCTTTTGGTTTTGTTTGGTGATTTCTTGGTTTCTCATAAAGTCATTAGACTCCATCTGTTCCATTCTAATTTTGAGAGAACTATTAAATTCCGTGAGCTTTTGAGCCTCTTTTTCCATTTGGCTCATTCTGCTTTTGAATGCATTCTTCTCCTCATTGGCTTTTTGAACCTCTTTTGCCAATTGAGTGAGCCTATTTTTCAAGGTGTTAATTTCCTCAGCATTTTTTTGGGTCTCCTTTACCAAGATATTGACCTTTTTTTCATACTCTTCTTGCATCTTTGTCATTTCTCTTCCCAGTCTTTCCTCCACCTGTCTAACTTGCTTTTCAAAATCCTTTTTAAGCTCTTCCAAGGCCTGTGCCCACCCAACACCCCCCTGGGGTGTCTGGGGTACTGAGGCCCCGCCTCCACATCTTTCCCTGATGGGAAAAATACGTTCTCGTCCTCCCCATCAGATCCGAAGGTCGGGATCATTTGCACTTGTTGGAAAAAACTCTCTAAAGTCTTATTTTTCTTCCCCTTTCTAGGCATTTTCCCAGCCAGTTACTTGACTTCTGAGATTCCTTTCCACCCCCGCCTGGATCCGCCCAGCTAGTGCTTGGCCTCTGAGATTCAAATGCGCTTTCCCGCGGCAAGCTTTAGTTCTGGCTCAGGGGTGGGGGCAGGGCCGTCTCCTAAGCTTGGGCCCTCAGGGGCTTTCCGCAGAGACTTTCAGGAACGGAGCGGGTGGGGGCGGGGTGGGGGGCCCCGCCTGCTGTGCTCAGCTCCCTTGGGGGTTTTATTCAGAGGCGTTCAGCAGTAGAGCAGGGTGGAGGCAGGGCCGTCTCCCCTGCTCGGCTCCCTCAGGTTGGAAAGACCTTCAGTATTGAAGATCCTACCTGCTGCTGGGGGATTCCTGAGTCCCGGGCCGTTGCCTCCTCAGCCGCCCGCCCACGCCTCTGCCTCCGCCGCTTCCTGCCCCCGTCTCTGCTGCCGCCGCTTCCTCCCGAGGGGGCCCGAGTCACGGAGACGCCCCGCTTCCCCTCTCCTTCAGCCCGGCTTTCTTTTTCACTGACCTGTAGCTTCTGTGGGCGGAGGGACTTTCCCGGCTGCCGGAGCTTCCCCCGGAGCTTTCCTCTCTGAAGTCTGCTCGGGTCAGCTTCTCTGGGTCGCGGCCAGGGGTGGGGGTGGGGTCCGCTTTCCGGGGTGCGATGGACCCCGGGGACGGCTCTCCAGGGTTCAGTGGAACGGAAATCTCTTCCCCTATGTTTATGCACCCCCTGCAGAGATTCAGAATTTATGGGGATCTCCTTTTACCTCAATTCCATGGGTTGTGGGCTCGGAGCTCGTAAATGTGCGTCCTTCTACTCCGCCATCTTGGCTCCGCCCCCCAAATTAACTATTTTTAAAAAATGATTCATGTGATTTTTGCCTTTAGGTCTAGAGTCTTTACCTTTGATACTGTATAAACTCCACTAGTTAATGAACCCCAGTTCAAGGAACAGAGTCTACTGCTCTTACCCAGGTCCCTGAGCCAGCTTGGCCCTACACATTCAGATATTTTCAATTTTTTTCACCCCAAACCTTATTTAAATTCTCTTATTTGAATACTTTCACTATTCACTGTCACTCTGATCTAGTATCCTCCTCCATCTTGCCCTTTTCTCTGTCCTGTCTTTATGGACTGAAGACCATGTGAGAATGTTTTCCAAGGCTTACTTACAAGGGAAATTACAATATATAAATTCAGAAATAATGCACGAGATAATTTTGCTTCTGTAATTGGGAATCTGTGATTTCATCTTTGTTCATACAGATTGGCAATTTGTCTATAACCTTTACTTGAACCTAATTCATTCTCATTCAGAGCCTGGACTACTATGCATTATGAAAGACTGCCTCTCTGACAATTAAACATGCAAAGAAAAGAAAGCCACTTAATAATACTATGTAGCACTTGGAATTCCTATGATATTCTGTCTAGCTACAGTTTCACAAGTCTAAACTTAAGTATTCTCTTTCTGTCTAGGTTCAGAGATACTGATTTCCCCTGTAGACTCCATTGAAGAATGTTATTTTTGTACCAGAACATTCCCAGGCTGTTTTGGGATTTTCTTACTCAGATCCCTGCATCAATTGATCTCATTGTTCTATTATAAAGTGCAGATTTACTGTCACCCAAAAAATGAAACTTCTCCATTATATAAGGGAATGGGAGAGAATTGGTGGCTTCCTCATTCCTATGTAATGTCTGAGAAAAGTAATTCTGTCCTTCCTTCTTCCCTTCTGTGTATGTGAGTGTGTGTTCGTTCTTCATTGCCGAAGAAGACCATGCCATCAGAGAAATGATGACATGACTTGCACTTGACTTTGTTCTGAGTGAGGTAGGGCTGTGCAGGTCACCAGCCTCACTTCTCCTCCACAGTCATCTGAATCCAGGGACCAGATATTCATCAGGATGACTAGAAATGACCCAGGATGAGGCAACTGGTGTTAAGTGACTTGCCAAAGGTCACACAGCTAGTGATTGTCAAGTGTTTGAGGTGAGATTTGAACTCAGGTCCTCCTGACTCCTACACTACCCACTGCACCACCTAGCTGTCCCCTTCCCTTCTCTAGGAACAAGGGAATACAATGCAATACAATTTACAGTGCAAACACACACACTCCACCATAGACACAAAAATAAACCCTCACAAACTGCTTCCCCTTCTTCACCACCTACTTTCTCCTTAATCATTACGGTCTGCTTCTGTTTTCGCCATTCTGTTAAAAAAAAAAAAAGGCAGTCTCATTAGTTATTAGTCACCCACCAAATCTACTGATCTTTTCTCGTTCCTCTTTTCTCTTGTCTTCTCTCCAGCGTCTATTAATGTTTATACTACTGTCTCCTCCAAATCCTCCCGTGACCTCTATGACATCCCATCCCACTTTTATTCTGGTCATTTATTCTTTGTCTCATTCAATAGTTGCTTCTTCTCTTTTGCATTCCTAACTTCTGCCACTGTTTACTTAAATTCTACCCATGATTCAGTCTTCCTATCTCCTCTGTTCATTTTTTAATTATCCAACTAGGAAAAGAAATGGTATAATTAAAAAAGACAAATAAAAACATTATAAAACAGGAAGCTAAACTTCAAAACACTGAAAGTTTTAGACATAAGACCCTGTTTGTTGATTTTTTTTTTCATTTTTGTTCATGGAATTATCAGAAGAAGTAAAAAATATAACTTATTGAGAAAAGCCAATACCTATCAAATAGCATCTTCTATTTTGAGATAAACAAGAGTTTTTAGGGGAAAAGATCTGATTTTTAATACTGAGAATACAGACAATGAAGAGACAGTGATAAAGAATAAAAATATCTAAATACTTAAAACATAATTGGGCAGATTCATCCATTCTAGCTTGTCAAGGGGAGACAATGAGCAATGCAAGGAAGAAATATCTCTATCTTCCAGTTACTGTCAAGTAATCCTGCAGGAGTTTTTAACTTGGAGTCTATGAACTTGTTTAATTTTTTTTAATATTTTAACTATATTTCAATATAATTTGTTTCCTTTGTAATCAAAGGCTCCCTAAGCTTCACCAGTTTTCCAAAGAGTTCCATGACCTAGAACCCCCACTTCAGAAGCAAGTACTCCAGTAACCTAGTTCCTGACTTAGAAGTCAGAGAGAGAAAAAAATTAAGTAAATATTTATTCTTTAGTGAAGCAAAGATGGAAAATGTATCTATGAATATCTGAGGAAACAAGTTGTTTAATGTAGGAAGTCAGAGCAGATTTGATGCTATTAAGGTCATGTTTCCTAAATTAACTGTCAGAAAGCAAATCATATCATTTGGCATAATTTATGAGTGTATATAAGATCCTGAAATGGTTTTTAATATTATAGATTGAAAAGAAAACACTGAGGTATACAGAAGCTAACAATTCTCTAGCTATTGAAGGTCATTATAAACACTTCTCCCCTACATTCTTTCTCTTCTTTTTACTTCCCATATTTGCCAAAGTATATAAAATTTGTATCAGTATAGATCATTAATCATTAGTGATTAGTGATAAGGACATGACCCTAGAGAGATGGACTGAACACTTCCATAGTGTTCTCAACAGATCATCATCAATTTAATGCTGAGGCCATTGACCATTTACCTCAGGTTGAAGTCAATCCCTCCTCAGCTGAACTTCCAACTGAAGAAGAGGTTTTGAAGGCCATTAGGCTCCTTTCATGTGGCAAAGCACCTGGAGCTGATTTTCTTCCAGTTGAGATTTACAAGGTGGGGGGACCATTGCTCATACAAAAGCTGACTGAAATATTCCAGGTTATATGGAAAGAGGAGGCTATCCCTCAGGAGTTCAAAGATGTCTCCACTGTCCATCTCTATGAAGGTAAAGGGAATGGATTGTCCTGTGACAATCACAGTGGGGCCTCTCTCTTAGTCACTGCTGGCAAGATTCTTGCTAGGGTCCTCCTTAATAGGCTGATCCTTCATTTGGAAAGTAGTCATATACCTGAGAGCTAGTGTGACTTCAGAAAGGTCCAAGGAACAGTCGATATGATGTTTGCTGCCCGACAATTCCAGGAGAAATGCCAGGAGCAGAACAGAGGTCTGTACACAATGTTTGCAGATCTGACCAAGGCCTTTGACACTGTAAGTCATGAGGGCTTATGGAAAATTATGTCAAAATTTGGTTGCCCAGAGAAGATCATCAGCATTGTATGTCAATTTCATGATGGCATGTTTGCTCAGGTTCTGGATAATGGACAATGCTCTTGTGCCTTCTCAGTCACCAATGGAGTGAAACAGAGCTGTGTACTTGTCCCCATGCTTTTCAGCATGATGTTTTCAGCCATGTTGTCAAATGCTTTCATGTGTTTTTCAAACACAGCATCAAGGTCAACTACCATACTGATGGTAAGTTCTTCAACTCAAAAAAGCAACAAGCCAAGACCAAAGTAGAGGGAGTGTTAGTGTATGATTTTCTGTTTGCAGATGATTGTGCACTCAATGCAGCCTCTGAAACTGAGATGCAACGAAGTATGGATCAATTCTCTGCTGCCTGTGCTAATTTTGGCCTAATAATTAACACCAAGGAAACATAGGTGCTCCATCAGCCACCACCACACCATCCATACATGGAATCATCAGTTACAACAAATGGAGGAGTTTTGAATGCTGTGGATAATTTCACTTATCTTGGTAGTATACTTTTCAGGAATATACACATTGACAATGAAGTTGATACATGCATTGCCAGAGCAAGCTCAGTGTTTGGGAGGCTCCAAAGAAAAGTTTGGGAGAGAAGAGGTATTAGACTGACTACCAAACTGAAGGTCTACAGAGCCATTGTGCTGATCTCATTGTTGTATGCCTGCAAAACATGGACAGTCTATTGGCACCATGCCAGGAAACTGAATCACTTCCATTTGAACTGTCTTAGAAAGATTCTGAAGATCATCTGGCAGGATAATGTACCAGACACTGAGGTCCTTACTCAAACTAAACTGCAAAGCATTCAAACTGTGCTTCAGAGAGCACAATTCTGATGGGCTAGCCGCATTGTTCGAACACAAAATGTATGCTTGCCAAAAAGACTATTTTATGGAGATTCACATGGGGCAGGCAATCACATGGTGGTCAGAAGAAGTGATACAAGGATACTCCCAAGGTCTCTCTCTAGAACTCTGGATTTGATTGTGGGTCATGGAAGACAATGGCACAGAAACGCTCAGCATGAGAAACGCTCAGCATGGTGTGCCCACATCAGAAAAGGTGCTGTGCTCTATGAACAAGGCAGAATTGAAACAGCAAGAAAGGAAAGGTAGGATGAGCAAATTTGGAGTAACCACCCCAAATATTCACATGGGCTATATGTGCCCAATCTGTGGTAGAGCATTCCGAGCTTGTATTGGTCTGATTAGCCACAGTCATACACATTGAAACATCACTTTATCATAGTGATGTCATTTTGATCTTCTTCAAGAACGAAGGACAACTACCAACTAACCGCAGGTATAGATAGATACCGACATAGATAAAATTGTCTCTGCTTGGCCTGAAAATATCTCATTTCTTTCATACTCTATCTCCATTTACTCCTAGGTAAAAGTTGTATCCAAACTGAGCATCCAGACAATTACAAGTAAAAATCATCCTTTGATTTACTATAAATCCATTACACCAACCTCCTAGGCATCCAGGTTTCCAACTTCCATTTTTCTCTTCCCTTTCATTCTCCCTCATCCACCATAGCTAATCATTTACCAAATCCTGTGGACTCTACTTCCACAATACTTCCTGAGTCTGCACTTTCCTCTTCATTCACAGTTACATCACTCTAGGTCAGGTTTTCATCCTCTTTCTACTAGATTACTGTAACAATCTCCTAACTGGCCTTCCTCACTATATTCTCTCCACTCTCCAATTCCTCCATCACAAAAGTGACAAATTAATCTTTAATATATAGTTATGACCATATCAATTCCCTATTCAGAAGCTTTCCATGCTACCCACCACCTAAAAGATAAAATACAAACTCTTTTGTCTGTGGCTCAGAAGCCTACATTCACTTTTAAAATTTATTTCCCATGATACCTTTTTTACATACTCAGATTAATGCTATCCTACTATTGTCTTATTCTGTTCTTTCCTAACTAGACATATTTGCATATCTCCCCTCACATGGACTCAGTTTTAAGGGTATTAAAGATTCAGTTTTCAAGGAAACTGGACTGAGGAGGATGTTATGAGGATCAACCATTAATCTAAGTGCTTGTTAACCTATTGCTACCTCACTGAAGATGAAAGATTGAATTATATCTTTGAAATTCAATGTTATTAAATAGATGGTTAATGCCATGATTGATTGGGTCAAGGCTACTGTCAATCTAAGCTACACTCTTAGACTCTTCTCTAAAAAGTGAGCAAACAGAACAAATATAGAACCAAATAAAAATATTATTAAAAAGCCCTATGCACAATCCTCAAAATTGAAACTGCTCCATTCCCAGAGTTTGGGTTTTGGAACATTTGCATCAAAAATATACCCATAAAAGATAAAAGTAAAAGTAGATTGCAGAGAACTGAATATAAAAGCATAGCATGGTCCTTCCAAGACAATAGTGTCAGGAGCCTAAAATTTAGAATAACGTGAGCCCATAAGAAAGCCAAGGACACCAGAGAGAATGTTTTTATTGTTTTGTTTCTTACATTTTAACCAGTGGCTGGCACGATGAAAATGGATGACAGAAAGATGATTAAAAACAATTCATTTTTCTTTTGTTTATTCTACCAAGAAAAATCATCTTTGCTTTGGAAAAGACAAAACAAGGGGGTTAAAAATCCAACATAAATAGGAGAACAATAAGAAAGTTATCTTGGATATCTAACTATCCTTGAAGAGTATGTCATCAGGTGTAGACTAACTTTGTTCTAAGATTCCAAGAAAACAGGTGGATATGATTGCTGACTCTATGAGCTTTATAACAGCATAGAGAAGCAGAGGTGCTACAAGACTACAGGACAGATTTTTTTTTCTGATCAGGTGAAAAGAATTAAGTCTTCAATTGTGTGAAAGTAAGTGCAAGTCATGTCATTATTTCTCTGATGTCATGGTCTTCTTTGGCAATGAAGGACAAACACACACACACACACACACACACACACACACACATCTAAAGCACCATATTTAGTTCTGGGAGCCACAATTAGAAAGGACCTTGACAACCTAGAGAAAGCTCAGAGAGGGTCACCAATCATGCCATAAAAGGATCCGCTGAAGGAACTAAGGATATTTAGCCTAGAGAAAAGATTTTGGGGAGATATGTTAGTGGCATTAAGTATTAGAAGAATTGACGCATAGAGAAATTAGCACAAATAATTTTGAAATATTTAAGAACTTGGATCAACTAAATAATCAACTAGAGTTCCAAAGGACATAATAAAAAATGCTACTCACCTCCTGACAGACAATAGAATTAAAAACTGAATATGGACATTCATTTTTGGATATGGTCAGTATGGGAATGCATTTTGCTTGACTGTGCTATGTAATACAGGCATTCTATATTCCTTTCTTCTTTTCTTTCTTTCCTTTCAGTGGATAGGGGGAAGCAGGAGGAGAAATGAATTTGATAACTGAAATTTTGAATTTTTGAAAAGAATAGGAATTTGGCCTCTACTTGGTCAAAGGGCAAATCCAGGAGCAATATGTGAAAGATTCAGAGGCAAGTTTGTGCTTAGATAGATCAAGCAAGAAAAAGACTGGGAAAAGATTTGCCAAATAAGAGATTATTAGAAATGAGTACGTCTAAGAACAAATTGTAGAAAAAAACAATAATGTAATTAAAGAGAACGACAACAATGAGACAACATATTTGTGGGATGCAGCCAAAGCATTACTTAAAGGGAAAATTATATCCCTAAATGTGTACATCAGTAAAACAGAGAAAGAACAGATTGATGAATTTGATATGCACTAAAAACAAACTATAAAAAGAACAAATAAAAATCCCCAATTCAATACCAAATTGGAAATCCTGAAAAACAAAGGAGATGTTAGTGAAATTTAAAATTTAAAAATTGAACTTTTAAATAAAAGTAGAAGCTGGTTTTATGGAAAAAATAAACCATTCATTAATTTAACTTTTAAAAAAGGAGAGTAGAAAACTCAATTATTGGGTTCAAAAATTAAAAGTTAGAATGTGCTACCAATTAAGATTAAATTAAAGCAATTATTAGGAACTATTTTGCCCCATTACATATCGGTAAAACTAAGTGAAATGGATAAATAGTGGCAAAAATATAAATTTCCCAGATTAACAAAAGTAGAAATAGAATATTTATATAATCTTGTGTTAGAAAAAATCCTCAGGAACAGATGGATTCCTAAGTGAATTCTATCAAAGATTTAAAGAACAATGATTCCAATACTATATAGATCATTTTTTAAAAATAGGCAAATAAAGAGTCCTACCAAATTCCTTTTATGCCACCAATATAGTGCTAATACCTAAATCAGGAAAAACAAACACAGAGAAAGAAAACTATAGACCAATTTCCTTAGTGAATACCAATGCAAAAAGTTTAAACAAAATACAAGCAAGATGTGTGTGTTTGTCCTTTGTTGCCAAAGAAGACCGTGCCATCAGAGAAATGATGACATGACTTACACTTGACTTTGTTTTGAGTGAGGGAGGGCTGTGCAGGTCACCAACCTCATTTCACTTCCAGAGACATCTGAATCCAGTGACCAGATATTCATCAGGATGACTGGAGATGACCCAGGATGAGGCAATTGGGGTTCAGTGACTTGCCCAAGGTCACACAGCTAGTGAGTGTCAAGTGTCTGAGGTGAGATTTGAACTCAGGTCCTCCTGACTCCTGCACTAGTGCTCTCTCCACTGTACCACCTAGCTGCCCCAACAAGCAAGATGACTACAGCACTCTATCACAAAGATCGTACACTATGACTGAGTGGAATTTACATCAGGAATGCAGGATGATTCAATATAAGCATAATTGACCATATAAATAATTTTTAAAATAACAAAAATCATATGATTATCTCCAAAAAAAAGCTTTTCACAAAATACAACACCCATTCCCATTTTAAAAAAGCTAGAAAGCAAAGGAATAAATGGAACTTTTTTTGAGGATAAGTAATATCTATCTAAAGCCAAGAGTAAGAATTATCTGTAGTGGGTATGAACCAGAAGACTTCCCAATGAGATCAGGGGTGAAGTTAGGATGCCTATTATTACCACTATAATTCAAAATTGTATTATAAATGCTATCTAAACAGCTCTTTTTGTGGTGACAAAGAATTGGAAATTGAGGGGATGCCCATCAATTGGGAAATGGCTGAACAAGTTGTGGTATATGATTGCAACAGAATACTATTTTGCTATAAGAAATGATGAGCAGGATGGTTTCAGAAAAACCTAAGAATACTCATTAATTAATGCAGAGTGAAGTGAGAAAAATATTGTACATAGTAACAGCAATATTGTAATGATGATCAACTGTGAAAGACTTAGCTTCTCTGATCAAAACAATGATCCATGACAAATCCAAAGAACCCATGATGACAAATTATATCCACTTTGAAAAAGAGAACTGATGAATTCTGAGTGCAGATTGAGGCATACTTACTTCCTTTTCTTTATGTTTCTTGCTTATTGTTTTATAACATGGTTAATATGGAAATGTTTTCCACATGACTTCACATGTCTAATTGATATTATCATACTGCTTGCCTTCTCAATGAAAAGATGGGGGCTGTTAGAGGAAGAGAATTTGGAACTTAAAAAATTTTAGATTAATGCTAGAAAGAAGTTTAAAATAATTAAAGGAAGAAAAATAACAGAAAAAAGATAATTGGTCAAGAGTGATTTCAGGTGAAAATTTAGCCAGAAGCCACATTGCAAACAGTTGAGAAATGAAAAGAGGAGAAAGGGGAACATTATCTATATTCCAAGGACCTAGCCTTTTTTTTATCTCTATTGTAAGCAATAGATAAAAATTTGTAAACAATTGTTCATGCCAAATAGCCTACAGTATATTTAATTGAATGAATGAAAAAGTATTCATTAAATGCTAACTGCCAGTCATTATGCTAAGCACAAGGAATCAAATATGAGCAAGCAAGACAGAAAGTTCCTACCTTCAAGGAACATATATTCTAAAGGGAGAAGATAACACATAAAGAGGAGCTAGAAGGGGTAGGAAAGGTAATACATTCATGGCACCACAGTTTAAAAATAGCCATGAAATGACATGAAAACCTGATTCTGGGCAAGATAAGGTAAAAAGTTCACCAGGCAGAGTCTAGGGTCACACAGGCAGAATACAGTCAGAGCATTACCATTTCCTCTTCATTTACCACTAGACTGCATTCCTGTGTACTTTTTTATAATGCCCCCACAACCTCTTTATCCTATATCACTTCAGCCCTGAAACTCACACCTCAGAAGTAACCTCTGTCCCTCTGCCAACTCTCTCTAATCAGAAGATGGAGGATTCTTCCTAGAGTTCTGTTTAAGGAGGATAACCCCAGAACAGCATCTCTTCATTTCTCACCAGACTGTACTTTGGTGTTCTCTATCAGGCTCCCAGTCCTATACCACCACTTCCCCTCCCCCTTAACCTCACCTCCTTAAGCTTCCTTTTATGAGATTTCCTCCCAATTAGAATATGAGCTCCCTGAGGACAGGGATTGTCATTTTGCTTATACTTGTACTTTGCTTGTACTTGTACTTGCACCTTTTGCTTGTATTCCCAGTGCTCCTACCACAAAGTAAGTGATAAATATTTGTTAACTCCCTCTCTATTACATAACTATATTGTAAGTAATTAGCAAATTCTTTCTAGTGTTTCAGTAGTAAATTCCGTGTGTCAAAGTGAGTTCTTCTTTAAGGAATCCCACATGAGAGTGGTAGCTATTTACAACAAGAAAAAGTCAATATGTATGGAAATGTCTAACTCGTATACATGGACTAAAAGGTATTTATGTATTTTTTGCATTACTAAATAGTAATTATTGGGTGAGCAAGTTCTTAGTCTATATCACATTTTAATGAGTAATAAGACTTGTTTCATTTGAATACAGGTACTCTTAAAAAATTAAACTATTTTCATAGGATAAATTAAATAAGCATGATTATATTTCATTTATGAGGAATTGTCTCTTTATTTTGTAAATATTTTATTAGGTTGTCAACTGTCACTTCTGACTCTTTATATGGACTGCTCAGTATTTAACTTTTTTATTAAGATATTGTAAAAATGAATCTCCTATTCAAGTTATAAATTTCTGATTTTGCTTTGGAAAGGTTTTTTTTTCTTTTTTTGTGACTGAACAAAGTAAAACATGAGGTCCCAAAACAGACAAAAAGAAAGAATGAATGAACATCATTTGAAATAGCAACACTAAACAAGAAGGAATGATATGGGCTACTAGGTAGTTTCATATCAGTGAAACTTTTTCCAATGCACAGAAAAAAAAAAAGTCCAGAAGGAGACACAAATAGAGCAAATTAATTATTATTTTTTAAATGATATATGTATTTACCTATACAGACATGTATTTTCTTTTATTTTAATAGTTGCAATCAATTTATTAAACGAGTTGATTGATTAGGCATCTGCAATGATGACTTAAACGTCTTTACCAGAAATGATCTGTTTAACAGTTTCAGAAGGACTGTGCACATCAGTAAGGTGCTTGTGGATTCTCATCTGCAACGGCTCCCCAGTCTTTGAACCTTCACCACGAGAAGTTTTTCCTACTTATGATTCGAATGTGTCTTAGTGGATATTCAATGAGTTCCCTTAATTTTTAAGTTCTTTTCTTTGGCTCATCTAATTACGTCAGTACACACTTTCTCGAGTGATTTCACATTGCGGCTGGTCGGAGTGATACGAATCTGGAGAATGGCCACTTCGGTCTCCACGAATGTCTGGCCCGTGTCTCTAAAGGCCATGGCAGTGAAACGTCTTCCTGATCGACTTATTCCTCTGGGAGAGTAAACAGCAGCGAGTAAGGAGGAGAGCTGGGAATGACAACTCCACTTGCTGCAGAGATGTCATCTTCACTAAAGAGGTGACATAGGTATTTTCTAAAAGCCAATTTTTAAAGTTTCCAATTATTTGTGTAACCCTCTTCCTGGTTCTTTGGGTATTGATGTTTGTGTCTGTTAATGATTAAGTACACTTTAAATTTTTTTTTTTTTTTAATGAAAGCAAGGAGTAAAAGAATAGTCAAAACTGAAAAGCATCTCTTCAAATAAAGTTTTCATAGAAGGATCAACCAGGAAAAAGTTGCGAAATGAAATTAAACAAGTTGGTGCCAAAAAAATTTATTTTAATCTGTATTTATTATGCATTATTCAAAACACTGTTCAAAGTCTTTGGGAAAGTGTTCCCAAATGATTTGCATACACTCAAAAAATTTCTTTATACTGCCAAGGACATGTCTGATTTTGTGAAGGATCACTTCTTTCTTTTTTGTATTTTGAGACATCAGAAATGCAAAAAGTTAGAATGGTAGATTATAAGAAGCTTGAAGGTAGAAATTTTATCACCTGCTTCGCCCCCACAACAGCTCCACAGTCCTTTCAACAAGGTAGATTCAAATGCAACAGCAACAAATATCTGTTGAATTTGTTAAACAGATTAAATTTAATGAGCCATATAAATGAAATGACTTTGAACTTATTCCTCCTTAGTTCCATTTCTGTGTGTCTGTGAAGTGACATCAGTGAAGCAATAAAAGGGGGGCTTCCTACTTGACTTTTTTAAAGGTATTTCAGTAGATTGGAATCTCACTGAGGTCATTTTAGCTTAGGGAGAAACAAATGCTAATCATAATGGAGGAAAGAGAAGCATGACGAAGATAATTCCTCAATATTTACATGAACATTAACTAAAAATAAGAGTCAGGTACTGGACTTGGGGAGCACAGGGCTTGTCAGATACTTTTGTATTCTAGAAAACAAGCTCCCTAGGAACTTTGTGACTCATTTCGTCATGGTAGAGACTCTGTGTTGGGCGCCAGATGTACATGGTGAAAGTGTATTGAAGTCAACAAGCCTGCTTCTATTCTCTCTTCTTGAAAGATTACTCGAATTAAAGTGCATCATGTATTTGTATTTTGTTTCAAAACTTATAAAAAGGTGAAAATTTTAAGTTTCTCTGTCAGGCAGAACTCTTGAGCATTTATCTGCTTAGAAGAAATACACTTCCCAAGAGCTATTGCATTGTTTTCAAATATCTAAACCGAAAGTTCATTAGCACATCATTAGTTATTAGAATTTTTTTCTTAATATTGAAAGAAAACATCTGGTTCTAATCAAAAGATAAATGTTTCAACAATAGTCAGAATTAGTACATTCAAAGCAATTTTCTTATGAGCAGTTCATATCATGTCAAGCACATTTGTTCCAAAACATTGCACTTTCCATGGTCGAAAGGCTTCAAGTACAAGACTGGTGACAAATCATGAATCCATTATCTAAGGACTATGCTAGTTAAATTAGAAAGTGTAGTCACCTGATGAATTCTTTTGGCCCCCATGATTCACATACTATACAGCTATTTATCCCTCAGTTTACTGTACAGCACTGCATCCAAAAATCTGATGGGACATCCCAAAGAAAATATCTGTTCTTGATCCCAGAAAGCGAGAAATTAGGAACAGGTGGGAATTGAAAAAGAGGGGAAAATGTATTCTTGAAATTAGGAAAAATTTCCTAACCATTAGATCTGTCCCCATGTGGAACGGGCTGCCTTCAGAAATAATGAGTTCCTCCTCATTGAAAGTCATCAAGAAAACTTGAAAGTCTAGCTACTCGCTGTTGGCTATGTTCATTTATAGGCACAAGTTGGATTAGTTACCAGATAATCTCTGAGGTCAATTCTAACTCTGAGATTGTTTGATCTTGTGATTCTCTGAGAGACAGAACCCTTAAATAAAGGTTATAGAAAATGTAAATCAATAATTTAAAAAACTAGACCGGTAAAATCTTGGATCTGAAGGAGGAGGGGAAAACATAGAAAGTCATGCCAGATTTGTATTAAGCAACAGCACAGGTTAACAGGCCCATGTGTCTTTAACAAGCTGTAACCTATGAAGCCTATCAAGTGAAAAAAGTTAGCAGCATCAACAATTGCCCTGTGTTCATTAATTATATATATAATATATATTTTATATATAATATATATTTTATATATATATAATATATATATGAAACATCCTTAGTTTCTCCTTAGGGATACAGAAACCCTACATCTCTCTAAGATATGCATGTTGATCTTAAAACACTCAAAGAACTCAGTTTTTAGAAACATTACATGGAACAAGCTTTGGCTTAAAGAAAAATAAAGCCAATAGCTCCATAAATGTCTGCTTTGCATTCTAGTTATGAAGTGAAACTCTTATTTTCTTTGGTCAAATTCAGTGTTTATATTTTTTAGTGAAATGCTATTTGTTATCAGTAATGTTTTAATAATGCCTATAATATTGGTCTTGGCCCAAATGACACAAACAAAGCAGTACCATTTCTTATCTTATTTGAACAATTTTTGAAACTGTTCTTAAATTATGTCAAACTTTTTCATCCTCACATGGATATTAGTAAGCCGGGAACACTCTAAGAAGTAAAGTGGGATTTTTGGAAAAGGATGTAAAGCAATGACCTTACAAAATGATCAGATTGCCATGAACTCTTCTCTTTGCATGTAGGGTTAGCATCTCTGAACAAAATAAAAAAAGTTTAAATTGGAGCATTTACAATTGAGGCAGATACATGTGTCCTTGCAGTTTCTATTTACGTCAGTAGAAGTAGCACCTGTGGAAATATGTGTCCACAGATGCACACACAGAGGTACAAGGAAATAAAACCCAGGCAGAACACAAGAATCGCAGAATCTCAGTGTTAGAAAGGACTTCAGAGGATATCTTTACAACATGAACAAGAAACAATCTCTATAATTAGCTAGTATTTTCACAAAATGTTAAGATTCACAAAGAACTTTACAAATTTTATCCCATTTGATCCTCTCACCAACGCTTAGAGGTAAATGCTATTATGAGCCTCTTTTTACAGTTTTTACAGATGAAGAAACTGAGGTACATAAAGGTTAAGTACCTAGGATCACACCTCCAGGATGCGGATGAGGAAGAATTTGAACTCATGTCTTCCAAATCTATCTCTCTTATAATTCACCTGACAAGTAGGTGTTCAGCATTTTCTTGAGAGCCTCAATTGAGGAGAGACAAGCTGCCTTCTGATGAAAGCCTGTTCCACAACAAGAGAACTCTAATTCTTAAAATTGTCCTCAAGCCTGAACTTCTTTCTTTTTCACTCCTACCTACTGGTTCTGGTTCTACTGCCTGGGTCAAGGTGAGTAAATCTAATCCTCCTCCCATCCCTCCTTGCCAGTCATTCATACACTTGAAGACGGCCATCCTTTCCCCAAATGAATAGGACAATTCAAATCATTCAAAGAACACAATTGAGTGAATGTATCCCTTTCCTCAGAACGTATATTTGCTGTTAATTATTCATTCTAATGTTAATGATATCATTGATAATTTTGGTCTCTGTTCACATACTCCTTATCTTTGTAGGTTTCTCCATTCAGCTGGGCTATGTTGTCATAGTATTTTCTGTGATTGACCATATATTATTCTAAACTTCCATCTAAAGCCTCCCCAGAGTACAGTATATGTTTGTGGGACGTTGAAACACTGGCATCATGACGGCACCTTGCTGAGCCTGCTCTACTGCCCCAATCAAACAGGGCTTTCAATTCAATTCATTTCACACATCTTTAACACCTACTTCCTCTCTGCAAGGCACACACAATGCTTTCTTCACAACAATGCAGTGAGGTAAGTAGCACATTTTTATTCTCATTTAACAGGTAAAGAAACTGAGGCTGAGAAGGGATGAGCGACTCCATGATCACACAGTTAGTTGAGGGTCCAAGTCAGGACTATGGCTCAGGTCTTCTAATCGCTCTTGAGGCCAGTCCTCTTTCCAATACACCACACTGTGCTACAATGACTGCATCTCATCCTGCTCCTTGAACTGACTTGGTCCAAACCAAAAACTTTCAAGTGTCAAGCATCCATATTCAATCTAGGTAATCTGAAGCAGAAGTTTAAACAATACCACCCTACTATCCTCCATCTAACATATTCCTGGGCATCCCCTCTTCATTACTAAGCTGTCCTATATTGCAAGAATCCAATCTAATATTTCTAATATCCTGGAATCAGGGGGACCTAAGTTCAAAACCGGCCTCAGATACTTACTAGTTGTGTGACCCTGAGCAAGTCACTTAACCAGCCTCTACCCCAATATACAATTATTAAGGTGACAACTACAAAACCATGTCATGATTTTAACATTAAATAGAAAAAGAATTTTGTTTTATCTGCTTTGGGGGATTATCTGGGCCACTCCTCCCTCAATAACTACAAAAAAAGAGAAATTTTTATATAATTTAACTGGTATCTACAATTTTGGACCCAAAATTCCTTCTTTCTTGGAAAAAATGGTATCTCCCAGGTATACAATTCTCATAAAAACCCAGGGAGCCCCAAGAGCCATGAGTATGATGTGGCAGGTTTGGCAATATTACACATAGTGAGCCCAGAAGTACCTAAATTCTGTACTTTTATCATCTCTATCAGTTCCAGGTTACCTTGAAGATCCAGATATAGATAGGGGTTAATTTTGATGAGGCCATGCCTAGAGTTACAGGGTACTAGCATGGTCATGTAAAAAGAACAACTAGCTTTGCTCTGCTTGTCACTTATTTGACCTTAGGTAAGTCACAGTGTTCTTTTATTTTCCTATTGGATGAGTCAAGATAATAAGAAAACTTGCAGTATGATGTAATAGAAAGAGCACTTGAAGCAGTGATCAAAGAGGGTTCCATGATGAAGCACTCCTCTCGGTAGGTTGACAGACATGTGGTAGCTATTGATTTTCCTTAACTATTCTTTGTTACAAGACTTGAAGGTCCTCGTGTGGGGGTAGGGGGGAGCTCAAGGGAAGCGAAATACTGATAAATGATTATAATTTCTTTAAAATGGCATCAAGGCAAAAATCATAAAGAGCATTTGACTTACAGTCAGGAGACTCATTCAGTCCCTAGCTCCAATATTTACTAGCTCAATGACCTTGAGTAAATTAATTTTATTCTTTGAGCCTCAGTTTACTCATCCATAGAATGGAATTAAAATCTTTGCACTATTTGTCTTACAATGTTATGAGAAAAAAGTGCATTATAAACCTTGGGTGCTATATAGATGCATTATTATTATAAATACCCCAACCAGCAGAACTGTTAGAAGGATTCAATTGACCACCCATAATGCAATGAAGTTTTGTGAAATATCTTCCATCATGGTAGGTGCTATGGGAGATTTAAGTTTTTGATCAAACATTTTCTCTGGTCTTATGGAACCCAAACTGAGAAGAGATGACCCATACATAAGTAACTAAAATACAAAATAAAATATGATAGACCCATAAAGATGTTCAAGTGAATTGCTTTATAAAATTCTATCACAGAAATATCATTATTAACTAACTATAATGGAAGGTTGTCTGGATGGGGTAGCATTTGAGTAGACCTTTAAAACATAAGACAATTTCTATTAAAAAAAAAACTAAACAAATGCAAGGAATTATCATATGTCTACCATATGAGGTGCAGTGGATAGAGTGTCAGGTCTAAAGTCAGGAACACTCATTTTCCTGAGTTCAAATCTGATTTTCCACACTTACTAGCTATGTGATCATAGGCAAATTACTTAACCCTGTTTGCCTCAGTTTCCTAATCTGGAAAATGAGCTGGAGAAGGAAATGGCAAACCACTAAGTATCTTTACCAAGAAAACCTTAAATGGGGTCACAAAGAGTCAGACATTTCTAAAAATGACTGAACAATAACTCACTAAGAGAAAATCTTACACAGAACTAACTCCAGACTCGGTGGTTCCAGGTTCAGAACTTGTAGAGCAGTTTCTTTCTTGGTCTGCTCTACTGAAGGAATGCCAGACCCTATACTGACTGCCACAATATTTCAGAAAGCAACTCCAAAGAAGCAGTGTATATCTGACAATGTTAGGTTGAAAGATGTGCCTTTTAATCTTAAGTCTAAGTTTTAATCCAATAGAATGTTTCACAAGATCCACGATGTTACTAGTACGGATAACTACTCAGAGAAGACAACCCATACTCTCTTTCATGCCTTAGTACAGCGCAGGACGACAAAATAGGGGGCTCTTGGAAAAAATTTCAGCCAAAGATGAGGAGAGTTATGAACTAAGGTGTGTAGCTATATGAGTAGAAAAAGAGGGTAGGATGCAAGAGATGTCATAGATGCAGAAATAGCAAGATTTGGCAACTAAATTTGAAAGAAGACAATGTTTGAAAGAAAAGATTTTGTACTTGAGTTTGAAATGTTTCCGAATTATCTCTGGGACTTTCAGTTTGAAATAGAAAATTGGTGATGTGGCATTGAAGCTTAGAGAAAAGCCTGAAACTGGATAGATAGATCTGTGACTTATCTACATAGTGATAATAATTAAGCCCATGGGAGGTGATAAGTTTAGTGAAAGAGCAATCTTAGCAATAAAAGAGAAGAAAAGAGGGCATGAGAGAATCTTCAGAAGTACACACAGTAGAGGGGCATGATATGGATGATAGGCCCACAAAGAAAATTTCACAAAAATCTAAGACAACCAGGAAAGAGTCTTGTCACAAAAACCCAGAGAGAAGAGATTATCCAAAAGCCTAAAAGAGAGTCAACAGTGCCATATGCAGCCATTAGGTTAAGATGCATGAGGAGGGGGTTGGAGCCAAGAATGTGGAGTAGAAAGACTCACATATGCTAGCTCCGAACCCACAACCCATAAATTTCCTGTAAAAAGAAATCCCCACAAATTCTGGAGCAGTGGAAGCCCTGCAGCAAGGCAGTGGAGGAGATTTCCGTTCCAGAGAGCCCTAAAAAACCGGCACCATAGGTCCATCGCACACTGGACAGCAGAGCCCAGCCCTGCCCTGACCGCACAGCCCCAAGAGGAGCAGATCCAAGCAGGCTTCAAAGACGGAACCTCCAGTGGCCGCGAAGGTCCCTCCACCCACAGGCACTACAGGTCAGTGAAAGAGCCTTCTGGGCTGGCTGAGAGGGGAACAGGGTGTCTCCATAACTCAGGCCCATCGGGAGGCAGTGGCAGCCAGGGGCTCCCAGAGCAGGCAGGACCTCAGATCCATTACTGAAGATCTCTGCACAAGCCCCCTGAGGGAACTGAGCCTGGGAGGCAGCCCTGCCCCCACCTGAGAACCTGAATTTAATCTTACCCTGAATACCAGCCCCGCCCAGGTGCTGAAAGCCCTGAGGCTGGGGAGCAGCATTTGAATCTCAGACCCCAAGCACTAGTGAGACAGGGGTGGAGAGGAATCTCAGAAGTCAAGTAACTGGCTGGGAAAATGCCCAGAAAAGGGAAAAAAAATAAGACCATAGAAGGTTACTTTCTTGGTGAACAGATGTTTCCTCCTTTCCTTTCTGATGAGAAAGAACAATGCTTACCATCAGGAAAAGACATAGAAGTCAAGGCCTCTGTATCCCAAACATCTGAAATAGATATCCAATGGGCTCAAGCCATGGAAGAGCTCAAAAAGGATTTTGAAAATCAAGTTAGACAGGTGGAGGAAAACTGGGAAGAGAAATGAGATAGATGCAAGAAAAGCATGAAAAACGGGTCAATACCTTGCTAAAGGAGACGCAAAAAAATTCTGAAGAAAATAACACCTTGAAAAATAGGCTAACTCAATTGGCAAAAGAGGTTCAAAAAGCCAATGAGGAGAAGAATGCTTTCAAAAGCAGAATCAGCCAAATGGAAAAAAGAGGTTCAAAAGCTCACTGAAGAAAATAGTTCTCTCAAAATTAGAATGGAACAGATGGAGGCTAATGATTTTATGAGAAACCAAGAAATCACCAAACAAAACCAAAAGAAAGAAAAAATGGAAGAGAATGTGAAATATCTCATTGGAAAAACAACTGACCTGGAAAATAGATCCAGGAGAGACAATTTAAAAATTATGGGACTACCTGAAAGCCATGATCAAAAAAAGAGCTAGATATCATCTTTCATGAAATTATCAAGGAAAACTGCCCTGAGATTCTAGAACCAGAAGGCAAAATAAGTATTGAAGGAATCCATCGATCACCACCTGAAAGAGATCCAAAAAGAGAAACTCCTAGGAACATTGTGGTCAAATTCCAGAATTCCCAGGTCAAGGAGAAAATATTGCAAGTAGCTAGAAAGAAACAGTTCCAGCATTGTGGAAATACAATCAGGATAACACAAGATCTAGCAGCTTCTACATTAAGGGATCAAAGGGCATGGAATAGGATATTCCAGAAGTCAAAGGAACTAGGACTCAAACCAAGAATCACCTACCCAGCAAAACTGAGTATTATACTTCGGGGGAAAATATGATCTTTCAATGAAACAGAGGACTTTCAAGCATTCTTGATGAAAAGACCAGAACTGAAAAAGAAAATTTGACTTTCAAACACAAGGATGAGAAGAAGCATGAAAAAGTAAACATCAAAGAGAAGTCATAAGGGAATTATCAAAGGTAAACTGTTTACCTTCCTACATGGAAAGACAATATTTGTAACTCTTAAAACTTTTCAGTATCTAGGTAGTTGGTGGGACTACTAGACACACACATATACACAAACACACATGTACATGCATGCGTGCACACACACATACACACATGCACGCACATACAGAGACAGAGAGCAGAGAGTGAATTGAATAGGATGGGACCATATCTTAAAAGAAATTAAGGTAAATGGTGAGAGAGAAATATAGTGGGAGGAGACAGAGTGAAATGGATGGGGTAAATTATCTCTCATTCAAGAGGCAAGCAGGAGACATTTTGGGGGAGGGAAAAAGAGGAGAGCTGAGAGAAAAACATCAAGTTTACTCTCATCATGTTCGACTAAAGGAAGGAATAAAATGCACACTCTTTTTGGTATGAAAACCTATCTTACAATACAGGAAAGTGGGGGAGAAGGAGATAAGCAGGGTGGGGGCAATGATGGAAGGGAGGGCAATGGGAGGAAGGAGCAATTTGGAGTCAACACTCGGGGAGGGACAGGATCAAAAGACAGAATACAAGCAATGCAGGGGGCAGGATAGGATGGAGGGAAATATAATTAGTCTTACACAACACGACCATTATTGAAGTTATTTGCAAAACTACAGAGATATGGCCTATATTGAATTGCCTGCCTTCCCAAAGGGAATGGGTGGGGAGGGAGGGATGGGGAGAATTTGGAACTCAAAGTTTTAGGAACAACTGTTTAGTTTTGTTCCTGCTACTAGGAAATAAGAAATACAGTTAATGGGGAATAGAAAGTCATCTGGCCGTACAGGACAAAAGAGAAGATGGGGACAAGAGAAGGGAGGGATGATAGAAGAGAGGGCAGATTGGTGATAGGGGAAATTAGAATGCTCAGTGTATTGGGGTGGGGGGAGGGGATAAATGGGGAGAAAATTTGGAACCCAAAATTTTGTGAAAATGAATGTAAAAAGTTAAATAAATAAATTTATATTAAAAGAAAAAATGCATGAGGACTGAGAAAACACCATCAAATCTGGCAATCATGAGATGGCTGGTAATTTCAGAGTAAGTAGTTTCAGTTCAGAGATGAAGTGAGACATCAAATTAGAAAGGGTTTAGTAGTAAGAGGAGAGGATGCAAAAGCAGTAAGTACAAATAATTCTTTTTTTAGAAGTTTGAGAAAGATATAGGACCACAACTTGAGACTGTTTGTTTGTTTAAGGAGTAGGGAGACTTGGATATGCTTGAAGACTACAGCGTAAGAAGTAGCTGGAGACAGGCTGAAGATTGGAAAGAAAAAGAGCATGATGTAGGTAACCCTCCCTTTGTCTCTGCTGTTGAAATCTCTTATTTTAGACCCAGATCAAATGCTAACTCCTACACGAAGCCTTCCATGATTCTCACAAAAAAGATGATCTTTCCTTCCACAGATTTACATAAAACTGTGTCTCTTTTCTTTGACTTTCACATCATATTTTGTGTCATGCTTGTTTATTCATATATTTTTTCTTCCCTATTTGAAAACATATTGAAGACAATAAGTGCTTCATTTTTCAACTTCATATACCAACCCTCTGACCACAGCCTTGCACTTTGTAGAGTGGGAGGGGATCATAGGCCAACAGAGTCCAAACCTCAAATTTCATCAGTCTAGGAAACTCCTGGTGTAACAATAGTTTTAGTGGCTTTGCGCACTGAAAGACCATGTTACTTGACCACGGTCAAGTCATTAGTACATGTCAGAGGTGGGAGATGAACCCAGATCTTCCTGACACCAAGACTGGATTTCAATCCATTTTGCTGTGTTGCCTCAGAAGATCTCAATAAATGTGTGTAGAATTGAGCTGAACTAAAATTTCTTTTTCCTCCATTTCTGAAGGAAACCAGGAGAAAAATGCCGATAATCATGAAAAGGGGTAAGGGTGAAAGTAGAAGATAAAAGCTCTGAAGGAAAAAGGAAAAATACAAAAACATCAGTGGTGAGTGAAGCAGAGAAATATAGCTTTCAAGGCTAAAAGTGCTTTCTATGAATAACTAAGGACAAGTTTTAATCTTACATTAATTGATATATTTAGTGACTGTATACTTATTATATAGAAAAAAACCATCAAAACACATGGTATTTTTCAGATGCTTTTGGCAAACACATTTTGCCTAATCATGTGTTTTGTGCTCCACCAAAGAGAAAGGCATCACAAACAGCTTGATTCCCTACTCGCTTAAAACCCTCAATGGGAAGAAGGCCCCAGGAGGCATGTTATTGTAGCAAGGCCTCTATTATGTTGGAATTACTAATTTTAATCACATTTTAATGAGCATCTTGTACTCACAAGACAGACATTAAAACAAAAAATCCAAACTCGAAGAATCTGTGTAAAACCCAAAGCAGACCATAAAGCTTCAGTTTGATTTTCCCAGGCATCATTTTGACTTTTAAAGTCCTGCTAACCTTCCCAAAGTACCCAAGCCATTTCCTCTCGTCTAGACAACATAACTTGCTTCCTTCTGGAGATAGGACATTTGGGAGCTCTCTCACCCCTTCCCCTCCCTTCTCTATTCTACAAATTACTTTTGGTCCACAGTCTTGCTGACATCTAACCTGTACTCTGTCTCATTTCACAAACACGACGTTGGATTCAATCTAAAACTGGACTGTTTCTATAAGTCCCCGTCTTTCCACTGTCCCTCCCCTCCCACACTCCAAATAAGAAGCCCCTATGCTTGGATTTATGAACTTTTCTCAGTCAGTATCTTTACAAATTACTTTTTTTTTCCTAAGGAAGTACTTTTCCCACCATGTTTGTCTTTTTTTTCCTCACCAGGCAAGATCTCATGGCCAGGCTGTCTGACAGTTGTTTTGAGCGTAGACAACAGAGCAGCGATCGAGCAGTGGTTAGAGAGATGGTTTCCTGTGGAGCTGAGGCAACGCTGGCAGTTAGATCCAGTACCCCCGAGCTTTGTGTCCCCTGAGGTCGGGTCATCACCTAAAACAGTCAAAACGAGAAGTCAAAGAGAAGTCAAGATCAGGCAGTCGAATGGTTTCAATGCACCCACACACACAAGATTCAAAGCATTTCAGCTGCTGAGTTTCCCTGAAGCGTAGACTTTTGCTTTTGTAAAACTTTCCAGTGAAGCACCACAGAGTATTACTGACAGAAGAGAATCCCTTCTTCTTTAAAACATAATAGCAATAAGTCTCTGGACATTAAATTCTATGTCCTATTCTCAATTAAATTGAAATCATTTACATATGATGCAAAAGACTTAGATCTAGGTAGAAGTCATGCTTCTGACATAGATTGGCTGTATGGTCACAAAACCTCTCTGTGGCCTAGTCTAGACAGTTAAAAGGAAGGAGCAGAGAAGATGCTGGCCTTCATCAGAAAAGAGAGATTTCTCATCTGGGAATTCCCCACAGCCACACAATGTTAGGTTTAATTGATAGCTCTGTCTTTGCAATAAGTGTACTGCAATAAGCCAATGAATCTGTGATGGGTACTTCCATGAATCTTTTCTATTTCCTCCCATAAATAGAGAGCATCCATTCTAAGCACTGAGTGTCCGAATTAGAGGAATATGCTACTACTCCTACCATCACCACCACCACTACCACTACTTTTGCTGCTGCTGCTACTTCTAAATTACTAATAATCATAGCTAACATTTCCATAGCACCTACTACGCACTAAGTACCATGTTAAACACTTTCCAAAAATTATCTCATTTAATGTTCACAACCCTCCTCAGAAGTAGGTGCTATTATTATCTCTGTTCTATAACTGAGGAAATGGAGGCACCAAGAAATTAAGGGACTTGTCCAGGCTCACACAGCAACCAAGCATCTGAGGCTGAATTTGAACTCAGGTAGTCCAGATCCAGCATTCTTTCCACTTGAGCCACCTAGAATAATTCCATATTATACCAGTACTCTCTATTTTGAAGGCAGGGACATGGGATTGTACTTTTTATATCAACTCAACAAGCATTTATTAAATACCTACCATGTACCAGGTAACATGATAGTTCTTGAGTACAAAAGACAAAAATGGATCAAAGGGAAAACAACATGTATGCAAATAAAGAACATAAAAAAGTGCTCACAGAGTAGACTTGGAGCAAGGGAGAAGCACTAACGAAAAATCACCTAGGGTCTCTAGTAGGAGGTAGAACTTGAGTTTCAGTGGAATAAGAGGTCCAAGAAGTGGCATCAAGAAGAAAGAGCATCTTAGGCTTAGGGTCATGACTGCTTGGAGGCAGAAGACAAAATGTTGGGAGTTAACGTCATGTATGGCGAACAAGGGAAACAGTCTGGTGGGTATGTAGAGGCCAGAAAAGGGGAGTAATGTGTAATCAGCCTGGAAAGGCAGGTTATGTAGGACTGGCTGAGGAAGGGCTTTAAATGCCAAGCAGAGGGCTTGATGTTTTATTCTGGGGGCAACAGGGAGTTCCTGAAACTTCTTAGATCAGGAAGGGGAATGACATGGTCACTCAACATTATTGTTCTGAGAGCTGTGTGGAAGTATGGAGAAGGGAGAGAGCAAGTCTAATTGGGAGGCTATTACCACAGTCTAGTTAGAGGTGATGAATTTGAATTGGACTTTTGGCTGTGTGAGTGCAGAGGAGATAGATAGGAGCTAAAGAAGGACTACTGCCCAATTTGATTATTTTTAAATGTCTATTCATGTTATGAAATAATTGCTGGTTTTCTGTCTGTCTGTGTTCATCCTTCATTTTTTTTTTTCCATTTTTATTTATTTATTTATTTAGCTTTTTACATTCATTTTCACAAATTTTGGGGTTCTAAATTTTCTCCCCTTTTCTCCCCTCCCCCCACCCCAATACCCCAAGCAATCTAATTTTCCCTATCTCCAATCTGTCCTCTCTTCTGTCATCCCTCCCTTCCCTTGTCTCCATCTTCTCTTTTCTCCTGTAGGGCCAGATGACTTTCTATTCCTCATTAACTGTATGTCTTCTTTCCTAGTTGCAACAACAATACTAAACAATTGTTCCTAAAACTTTGAGTTCCAAATTCTCCCCATCCCTCCCTCCCCACCCATTCCCTTTGGGAAGGCAGGCAATTCATTATAGGCCATATCTGTGTAGCTTTGCAAATGACCTTCCTGATAGTCGTGTTGTGTAAGACTAACTGAATTACCATCCCTCCTAACCTGCCCCTCATTGTTTCTCTTCTGTCTTTTAATCCTGTCCCTCCCCAAGTGTTGACTTTCAATTACTCCCTCCTCCCTTTGCCCTCCCTTCCATCATCCCCCCCCCCCGCAATATCTCCTTCTCCCCCGCTTTCTTATACTGTAAGATAGGTTTTCATACCAAAATGAGTGTGCATTTCACTCCTTCGTTTAGTCAAATGTATGAGGGTAAACTTTTGTTTGTTTTTTTTTTTCCTCAGCTCTCCTCTTTTTCCCTCCACTAAAAAAATCTCCTACTTGCCTCTTAAATGACATATAGTTACCCCCTTCCATTTCCCCCTCTTTCCTCTCACTACATTTCTCTCTCACCATTTACCTTAATTTCTTTTAAGGTATGGTCCCATCCTATTCAGTTCAATCTGTGCTCTCTGTCTCTGTATGTGAATGCATGTGTGTATGTGTGTGCATGCATGTACATGTGTATGTGTGGTCCCACCAACTACCCAGATACTGAAAAGTTTTAAGAGTTAGAAATATTGTCTTTCCCTGTAGGAATGTGAACAGTTCATTTCTGGTAAGTCCCTTAATACTTCTCTTTGCTGTTTCCTTTTTCATGCTTCTTCTCATTCTTGTGTTTGAAAGTCAAATTTTCTTTTCAGCTCTGGTCTTTTCATTAAGAATGATTGAAAGTCCTCTGTTTCATTGAAAGACCATATTTTCCCTTGAAGTATTATACTCAGTTTAGCTGGGTAGGTGATTCTTGGTTTGAGTCCTAGTTCCTTTGCCTTCTGGAATATCCTATTCCACGCCCTTCGATCCCTTAATGTAGAAGCTGCTAGATCTTGAGTTATCCTGATTGTATTTCCACAGTACTGGAATTGTTTCTTTCTAGCTGCTTGCAAGATTCTTTCCTTGAGCTGGGAGTTCTGGAATTTGGCCACAATGTTCCTAGGAGTTTCTCTTTTTGTATCTCTTTCAGGTGGTGATCGATGGATTCTTTCAATACTTATTTTGCCCTCTGGTTCTAGAATGTCAGGGCAGTTTTCCTTGATAATTTCATGCAAGATGATGTCTAGGCTCTTTTTTTGATCATGACTTTCAGGTAGTCCCATAATTTTTAAGTTGTCTCTCCTGGATCTATTTTCCAGGTCAGTTGTTTTTCCAATGAGATATTTCACATTCTCTTCCATTTTTCCGTTCTTTTGGTTTTGTTTGGTGATTTCTTGGTTTCTCATAAAGTCATTAGACTCCATCTGTTCCATTCTAATTTTGAGAGAACTATTAAATTCAGTGAGCTTTTGAGCCTCTTTTTCCATTTGGCTCATTCTGCTTTTGAAAGCATTCTTCTCCTCATTGGCTTTTTGAACCTCTTTTGCCAATTGAGTGAGCCTATTTTTCAACGTGTTAATTTCCTCAGCATTTTTTTGGGTCTCCTTTACCAAGGTATTGACCTGTTTTTCATACTCTTCTTGCATCTTTGTCATTTCTCTTCCCAGTCTTTCCTCCACCTGTCTAACTTGCTTTTCAAAATCCTTTTTAAGCTCTTCCAAGGCCTGAGCCCACCCGACATCCCCCTGGGGTGTCTGGGGTACTGAGGCCCCACCCTCCACGTCTTTCCCTGATGGCAAGAATACGTTCTCATCCTCGTCATCAGATCCGAAGGTCGGGATCATTTGCACTTGTTGGAAAAAACTCTCTATAGTCTGATTTTTCTTCCCTTTTCTAGGCATTTTCCCAGCCAGTTACTTGGCTTCTGAGATTCCTTTCCACCTCCGCCTGGATCCGCCCAGCTAGTGTTTGGCCTCTGAGATTCAAACGCACTTTCCGCAGCAAGCTTTAGTTCTGGCGCAGGGGTGGGGGCAGGGCCGCCTCCCAAAACTCGGTCCCTCAGGGGCTTTCTGCAGAGACTTTCAGGAATGGAGCAGGTGGGGGCGGGGTGGGGGGCCCCCGCCTCCTATGCTCAGCTTCCTCAGGGGTTTTATTCAGAGGCCTTCAGTAGTAGAGCGGGGTGGGGGCAGGGCCGTCTCCCCGGCTCAGCTCCCTCAGGTTGGAAAGACCTTCAGTATTGAAGATCCTACCTGCTGTTGGGGG
Source organism: Bettongia penicillata ogilbyi (assembly GCA_023548195.1). NCBI lineage: Eukaryota > Metazoa > Chordata > Mammalia > Diprotodontia > Potoroidae > Bettongia > Bettongia penicillata. The sequence goes on along the minus strand of JAJHZJ010000035.1, from coordinate 976,088 downwards.
ATTCCTGAGTCCTGGGCCGCTGCCGCCTCAGCCGCCGCCCACGCCTCTGCCGCCCACGCCTCTGCCTCTGCTGCTTCCTGCCCCCGTCTCTGCCGCCGCTTCCTCCCGAAGGGCCCGAGTCACGGAGACGCTCCGCTCCCCTCCCCTAGCCCAGCCTTCTTTCTCACTGACCTGTAGCTTCTGTCTCATCCTTCATTTTTGAAGAAGAATGTGACATCAGAGAAATGATGACATGACTTGCACTTGACTTTGTTTTGAGTGAGGGAGGGCCATTCAAGGTCACCAATGTCACTTTCTTCTCCTGAGCTTTCTGGATCCAGTGACCAGATATTTATCACGATGACTGGAGAAGACCCAGGATGCAATGGTCAGTTTTCTACAGAAAACCCTCACTGCCTTGCATTCAAAAAAAAAATACTTATGTGACTTATTGATTCTACCATGAGATGTGAGTTTCTTAATTAGCCATCCTATACTTTTAGAAAGAAAAAAATCCATACAAAATATCTTTCCAACACAGTACCTTGCAAAATAAATGCTTAAAAAAGTGTTGAATTGAACATTGCTTTTAAGCTAAAAAAACAAATTTCACTTCAAAAACAATTAAAAGTAAGCAGCATGGCATACTTATGACATACATTATATGAGCTTCCCCAAAAGTCTGAGTGAAGTTTTAGGCTTTAATAACTTTAAAATATTTCAGAATACTAGATAAAACATTATCATCCAAGCACCTTGTGATAGAAAATGTCACCCTACTTGGGCCTAAATTTTGTAAACCTTTGTTTCACCAAAAAGTCAAAGAAATTGGCTTCCCAAACTAGCAGCTACTTCCTCTCCAGTGAATACAGTACTCCATAGAGTGCAGTAGTTTCTTGCTGCCTTCCAGCTCAGTCTTCCTCCCTCTCTAGCACCTGAGGACTTGAGGTGCCTATAACCATTTTCTTGGGTTGTGTTTGAGTAGAAGATTAAGCATGAGAACATCAAGCTATTCACCTGATACATCTAAGAAGCAATGAAATCATAGCTTCCCCTTCTCACCCTGGAACATCCCTCCATCATACTGGCCCAGTTCTCCCATTGATGATCAAACTTCATTCCTCTCTGGGCTCCTCTAAATTTCCAAATTTCATTGACACCATACCTCCTCATACCTGTTCAGATATTTCCTTCCTCCCTTCTTCCCCTCCTTTTGTGTATTGCCTTCCCCATTAGAAAATAACCTTTCCAAGGACAGAGACCATCTTTCTATTTGCTTGTGTTTGTATCCTTGACACTTAGCACAGTGATTGGGAAAGCATTTTAGGCATAGAGGACAGCCAAGGAAAGTGCTTAGAGTAGAGAGATGGTGAGTGTCGTTCACAGAACAGCAAACGAGTCAGGGTTAGAAGTCTGAATAGTGGTGTAAGGTATAAGAAGTGCCAAGGACCACCCAGCACCGCCACTGCTCCCAAGTGCAATGCCCTACATCCCCTCTATCCCTCTGTGGATCTTGATCCACATCCTTCAAGGACTAGCTTTACACCCACCTACTTCATAAAGCATTTCTCTGACATACTAATATTTAGTCATCTCTCCTTCCAACAAACTTCTGTGGAAGTGACATGTTCATTCTAAAGCACTTTGCCAACTTCAAAGGGCAATATACTAATATTAATTATAATATTAACGATCATCATCATAGATTTATTCATTACTTTGTTATCATTGTTATTGCTCCTGTTGTTGTTCAGACCGTGACCCCATTTGGGTTTTTCTTGGCAAAGATGTACTGAAGTGGTTTACCATTGCCTTCTCCAGCTCGTTTTATGGATGAAGAAATTGAGGCAAATAAGTAATACAGCTAATGGGGTATAGAAATCTATCTTGCCCTACAAGAAAAGAGGGAAGATGGGGATAAGGGAAGGGATGGGATGTGATGGAAGGGAGGGAAGATTGGGGGAAGGGGCAATTGGATTACAAGGCATTTTGGGGTAGGGGAGGGGAGAGATGGGGAGAAAATTTGAAACTCAAAATTTTGTGGAAATGAATGTTGAAAACTAAAAATAAATAAACATTAGCAAAAGAAAAAAGAAATGGAGGCAAATAGGGTTAAGTGACTTGCCCAGGATCACAGAATTTGTAAGTGTCTGGTGCCAGATTTGAACTTAGGCCTGGCACTCTATCGACTGTACTATCTAGCTGTCCCATTGCAAACTTAGCATATGCCATTTTATGTTTGTGGTTACCTTTTTATCCATGTATCCTGTATTTCCTCCTTCATCACATTCCCTCTGTTTTTACATCACTTTTTACAACACTGCTTGGGTGATTAAGGAAGCACATCTGAAAATTTTTTCATGAAAAAAGTCAATAAAATTTTAATAAAGAATAAAACAAAATGGGAGGACCAGAACGAAACTAAAAAACACAAGTGGATACAATAGAGTCATCACTTTCCTTGTTAGGGTCTCTATACTCATATCAGGGCAACATAAAAGTCAGAATTATTCTTGGCAAGCACGCATATCCTAACATTGACTTACACTGAGCTTTTTCCTATGAGTTGTGACAAGCCATGCCTTTGTCACCCTAAACTCTTGCTATTTAGTTAGTTTTGAATCATCGCCATTTCATTTAATCTTCCAAGATTTGTTTTATCTTATTAGTCTATTAATATTTTTCTGGATCCTAGACTATCTCCCAGATTTGTATCATGTACCAATCTGAGAAGTGTGCCAACCCAGCTCAGTGATAAAAATGTGGAATAAACAAAGCCTAGAACAGCCTTTCTAGCTACTGACTTCCCTCCAGACTGACATTGATCTTATATTTGTTATTCAAATACAAATCTATGCATATTCTGGTCAAGGAATAATGAGATTAATCTGATATAACTTATTCTTACTGAATCCATGCAACTTTCCAGTGATCACTATTGATGTTCTGTTTTTTAAAAAGGAATTTTATTTTTTTTCCATTTTCAATATTATCTGTCTCATATCCTTCCCTTGCTCTTGGGGAAAAAAAAACCAGAAAAACAAAACTCTCATAATAAATAAGCATAGTTAAGTTCTGCCATATGTCCAGAAACATTCATATTGGCCATGTCCAGAAACATCTCATTTTGCATATTAATTTCTTAAGAAATGGGTAGCATTCTTCATCATTAGTCCTGTGGAATCATGGTGGATCACCGCAGTAATCAGTTATTAAATCTTTCAAAAGTATTCTTTTTATAATGTTCATGTTATAGTAACATTGTTCACTCTTCATCATTTCATGAAAGTCTTTCTTTCTTCATGTCTTACAATGTTGTTTTGAATAATTTGTTCAGCCATTCTTCAATTAAAAGTTAACCCCTCCACTTAGTTTCCTGCTCTTTCTCAAAAAGAACTGCTATATTTTTGTACATATTAGATTCTTTCTCCTTTTTCTGATCTAATTATAGACTTACTAGCAGTATCATAGTATCAGTATGCAAAATTTAGTTTGAGGCATAGTTCCAAATTGAAACTTGCTTATATTTCTAAGTCTTCATAAAGCATCCATTTCACAAGGGAACTGAACAAATTAATGAAAGGAAACTATTCAGCACGCTGCTGATCATAACTATCTTTTGACAAAGTTATTAGTTTCAGCGATGTGATTATTAAAAATATTTTTTCCTTATATTCAGTCAAAATCTTGCCATCTAGTACCTTCTATCTACTATTCCTAATTTGTGCCAGTGGAAGATGCATAATAAATCTTCTGTCAAATAATATCTCCTCAAATATTTGAAGGGAAATACCATAGTTCTCCCTTTATTATCTCAAGATAAACAGTCATTCAAGGAACCAAGATGTATAGATAGTACAAACATCATGACTGACCAAGAAATGAAACCCCAAGGCTTCCTGGATGCACACAATAGCAAGAAGTAAACAAACCTAAATCCAACCAATGAAAATTGTACCCACCATGGAGTCACAATCACTGCGGCTGATCACTGATGTGTGGAGACTAATATCGTAACAAGAAAAGGTCAGTGGGTGGAGACAAGAGGGTGAAATAAAAGCAGGAACTTTCCTGAGCTCTCCAAAATCCCCTCCAAATAGCTTTTAAAATAATGTCTCCAAATGAATTTTGGGACTACAGAACCAACAAAAGGACAGGATGAAACAATTTTCCAGTCCAAGACAACTTAGAAGGTCAGCAGGAAAGATCTGTCTCACTGGGTAAGAGTGGAGTTCAGTCCAGCATAGGCTACCCTGCCACCCCCAGCAAGTCAGGAGCAGACCTTAGGGGCATGCGTGTCAGCAGCAAATGGTTTCCAGAGCTCTCAACCCACAGACAGTAAGGGAGTCAGACAACTGATCAGAAGGAGATTGCAGGGGACCCTTTGCTGGCACTGAGAGCCAGACTCTGTTGCATTATCCATATGCAATTCAGGGTCACAGTCCCAGGGTAAGGAAGAGCACTCACAGGAGCAGGTTGTAGGGTTGAAAAGAGTGCTTGTGATCATTCACAGATCAGAGCAGAGGCTAAGATAGCTGTAACCATACCTCTCCTTAGGTCATGTCTCCCTGGAAGAGCTGAAAACTTACAGATGCCCAGAACTAGCTCTGCAAACAGTAGCACAAAAATGACGAAGCTTACCACCTTCCACCTCAGGAGCAGCATTCAACTTTAACATGAAGTAAAAAGTCAAGAAAGCTGGGAAAAAGAGCAAAAAAAAAGAGATTAAAAAAAAAAAGAACCTGAGCATAGAATGTTGCTGTTGTTTTTGTTGTGTTCATCCTTCCTTGCTGAAGAAGATCATGTCATCAGAGAAATGACATGACTTGCTTTCAACTTTGCTTTGAGTGAGGGAGGGCTGTGCAAGGTCATCAGCCTCACTTCTCCTCCAACACATATTCAGAAGAAGACAATGAAATTAAAGCAACTACATTCAAAGCCTCAAAGAAAATTTGCATTCATCTCAGGCCCTAGAAAATCTCAAAAAAAAAATTTTTTTAATCAAATAAGAGACATAGAGGGAAAATTGGGAAAAGAAATGAGAGTGATGCAAGAAAATAATGAAAAAAGAATCAACACCTTGGTAAGGAGGCACACAAAAAAATACTGAAGATACTACTGCCTCAAAAACCAGAAGAAGCCAAATGGTAAAAAGAGGCACAAAAATCCACCAAAGAGAAGAACTTCTTAAAAAGTAGAATTTGCCAAAAGGAAAAGGAAATACCAAAGCTCACTGAAGAAAATACTGTAATTCCTTAAAAATTAGAATTGTTCAAGTGGAAGTTAATGGTTTGATGATACATCAAGAAACAGTAAAACAAAATCAAAAAAAAGAAGAAAATATGAAATATCTCATAGGAAAAACAACTGAGCTGGAAAATAGATCAAGGAGAGATAATTTAAGAATTACTGAACAACAAAAAGCTGTGATTTTAAAAAAGAAAAGATCCTAGACATCATATTTCAAGAAATTACTAAGGAAAACATATCCTAGAAGCAGAGTGTAAAATAGAAATTGAAAAAATCCATTCAATCACTCCTGAAAGAGATTTTTAAAAAAAATGAAAACTCTCAGCCAAATTCCAGAACTTCCAGGTGAAATAAAAAATATTACAAGTAGCCAGAAAGAAACAATTCAAAGATTATGGAGGTATTGTTAGGATAACACAAGATTTAGCAGTTTCCACATTAAAGGATCAGAGGACTTGGAATATGATATTCTGAAAGGTAAAGGAGTTAGTATTGCAATCAAGAATCGCCTACCTAGCAAAACTGAATATAAACCTTCAGGGGGAAAAAATAGCTCAATGAAATTGAGGATTTTCAAACATTCCTGATAAAAAGACCAGAGTCAATAGAAATCTGACTTCTGAACACAAGATTCAATAGAACCATAAAAAGGCAAATAGGAAAGAGGAATCATAAAGTTTCAATAAGATTAAATTACATTCCTATAGAAGAAGAGGATGTGTGTAACTTCTAAGAACTTTAATATTTTTAGGGCAGTTAGAAGGATTATACAATGCTGATTAATTTCTCCAGGCAGTCAGATTTTGACATAATAATCCACAAACCCTCATAACTGACCATATCAAAGATTAAAAGTAATTGAATGGATGCCAGTAAGCTGATGAGATGCTGGTATGAACTGCATAGCTGATCTCAAAGGAAGGGTGGGAGAGCGGCTGTTCAGCATGGGCTGAGGTGAGATTCTCCTGACTCAGTGTCCCCACTGACACCTGCAGACTTTAAGCCTGACTGAATGCAAGTGGATAATCTAATCCTGCCTGGAATTGACATGAAGTTAGGGAGATATTGTATCCCTGCAATGTCCTTATTAATTTGGTAGCAATTTCCTATAGTCAAAAGGTTTGTAAGCTTAATACCAGAACTATTCAATTATAGATTATGGGTAGGGGACCATCCAAGGTTGTCTAAAATTAAGCTATTAGGCATAGGACTTTAGAACAACAACACTAAGTTAGGGTCCTTTAATTCTTAGTAATACTGAGGAGACAATTAGGTAAAGAGCTTGTGAAGTTAGCAACATATATATTATTTGTGTCTCAGTTGGTTAATGTTTAAAAAAAAAATTCTTTTGTGGTCCATATTGTAAATGCTTTAAAAAGAAGCCTGACCAGTGAGAACCTGACCAAAAGTTTGAATTGCTTTATCTGTTATAAACTGTGTTAAAAATAAATTTTAAAAAATGTAATGAAAATGACAGCAATGAGACATCATAATTTGTGAGATGCAATCAAAGAAGTACTCACAAGAAATTTTATATCTCTAGACACTTACATCAATAAAATTAAGAGCAGATCAATGAATTGGGCATGCAAATAAAAAACTAGAAAAAAGAAATTAAGATCAAATTTAAAAACTCTGATTAAACAACAAATCAAAATTGAATGTAAGAAAGTCATTGAATTAATCAATAAAAATAGGAGCTGCTTTTATGAAAAATTATATACATACATTTTTGGTTAATTTGATTTAAAAAAAAAAAGAAAGAAGGAAAAAAAAGCAACTTACCAGGATAAAATATAAAAAGGGTGAATTTGCCACCAATCAATATGAAATTAAAGTAGGAGCTATTATTACTAGCCATATTGCCTAATTGTGTGCCAATAAATCCAACAATCTAAGGGAAATGGATTAATATTTACAGAAATAAATATTTTGTAGATTAATAGAAGAGTGGATAGAATATTTAAATAATTCTATCTTAGAAAAAGAATCGAACAAGCATTCAATCAGCTCCCTAAGAAAAAATTCCTAGGACCAGATGGATTCACAAGAGAATTCTACCAAAGATTTAAAGAACAATTAATTCCAATACTATATAAATTATTTGGAAAAATAGGCAAAAAAGGAGTCCAATCAAATTCTTTTTATAACACAATTATGATGTTGATACCTAAACTGGAAAAACAAAAACAGAGAAAAAAAACTATAGAATAATTTCCCTAACGAATATTGATGCAAACACTATTTTAAAAACTAAATTAAATACTAGCAAGAAGATTACAGCAATAAATCACAAAAATCAAAGACTGTGACCTGGTGAGATTTATACCAAGAATGTAGGGTTGGTTTAGTATTAGGAAAACTATCAGAGTAATTGATTGTATCAATAACAAAAAGAAAATCATATGATTATCTCAATAGATGAAGAAAAAACTTGACAAAATACAGTACTCATTCCCATTAAAGAACATTAGAAAGCATAAGAATAAATGCAGTTATCCTTAAAGTAAGTGATATCTGTAAAAAACCATGAGCAAACATTATCTGTAATGAAGATAAGCTGAAAACCTTCTCGATAACAATCATTGTTGCTTCATCTTAATCTTATTGGGTACTTACTGTACTAGATATGCTAGCTATAGCAATAAGACAAGAAAAACGGAAATTGAAGGAATTAGAATAGGCAATGAGGAAACAAAAGTGTCATTCTTTGTAGATGCTATGAAGGTACACTTGGAGAGTCCTAGAAAATCAACTAAAATGCTAGTTGAAATAATTAACAACTTCAGCGAAGTTGCAGGACATAAGATAAACCCACATAAATCATCCTTTCTATATATTAACAATAAAGTCCAGCAACAAGAGATAGAGAAATTCCATTGAAAATAACTGCAAACAACATAAAATACTTAGGAGTTTACCTGTCAAATAAACCTAGGAATCCTATCAACACAATTACAAAGCACTTTTCATATAAAATCAGGTCTAAAGAACTGTAAATATATTATTTACTCATGAGTAGGCCAAACCAATACAGTAAAAATGACCCTTTTACCTAAACTGATCTACTTATTCAGTGTTATATCAATCAAAAATTATTTTATAAAACTAGAAAAACAATAATAAAACTCATCTGGAAGAACAAAAGATCAAGAATATCAAGGTAATCAACGAAAAAAATGTGAAGAAATGTGGTCTAGTAGTACCAGCTCCCAAACTGAATTACAAAGCAATAATCATTAAGATACTCTGGTGCTAAAAAATAGTGTTGAATCAGTAGAAGAAATTAGATACATGATACACAGTAGTAAATGATCATAGGAATCTAGTGTTTGATAAACCCAAACCCAACTGTGGGGACAAAAACTGACTATTTGAAAAAAATTGCTGGGATAATTGGAATGTCATTTGGCAGAAACTAGGTAGGGACCAACATCTCACATCATATATCAAGATAAGCTCAAAATGGACACATGGTTTAGACATAACCAGTGATACCTTAAGCATGGAGGGGAGTATGAAATAGTTTACCTGCCAGATCTATGAATAAGGGAAGAATTTGTGACTAAACAAGAGATATAGAGTATAAAGGAATATAAAATGGATCATTCTGGTTACATTAAAGTAAGAAGCAGGAGTTTTTTTTGTTTGTTTGTTTTTACAAACAAAATCAATACAGCCAAGATTAGAAGGAAAGTTTGAAAAGTGGAGGAAATTTTTACAGTAAGTTTCTCTGATAAAGTCATTTCCCAGATATATAGAGAATTGAGTTAAATTTATAAGAATACAAGTGATTCCTAATTTATAAATGGCAAAAGATGTGGCAGTTCTCAGATGAAAAAATCAAAGCTATCTGTAGTTTTAAGGAAAAATGCTCTAAATCACTCTTGAGTAGAGAGATGCAAATTAGAAGAACTCAGGTTGGCTAATACAACAGAAAAGGAAAATAACAAATGTTGGAGGGGATGTGGGAAAACTGGGACACTAATGCAGTGTTGGTGAAGTTGCAAACTGATCCAACCATTCTAGAGAGCAGCTTGGAATGATGCCCAAATGGCTACAAAACTGTGTATACCCTTTGACCATAAATATTACTAGTAGGTCTGTATTCTAAACATTTTTTTTAAAAAAAGAAAAGACCTTCTATGTACAAAATTACTCATAGCTGCTATTTTTGTGGTGACAAAGAATTGGAAATTGAGAAGATACCTGCCATTTGGGGTATGACTAAACAAGTTATGGTATGTCATTGTGATAGTATATTATTGTGCTATAAGAAATGATAAAAACTGGATGCTTTCAGAAAAACCTGGAAAAAATTACAAAGTGAAGTGCACAGAATCAAAAGTACTTTGTATATAGTGTATTGATAATCAACTATAAATGATTTAACTATTCTCAGCAATACAAATGATCTTTTTCTACTTGGGAATCTTTTTTGAGTTTCAGCAGCATTTTTTGGCATTGTGTGGTATGAGGGCATGCACAATCAAAGTGCACATGCTTTTTGTTCAAAACCAAGGTAGTAGTGAAGCTGCATGTTGCAACATGACAAGTGCTGCCATAAACACCTTGATTCATTATGTGTTTGATTTTGAATTAATTTTTGGCTGTTATATGTTTCCAAATTTTTCATGACCCCATATGGGGTTTAGACCCACAGTTTAAGAAGCACTGATTTAAAGTACTTTTTTTTCATTATGGTTGTTGATTGCTTGTATTTCTTCCTTTAAAAACTGTTTGTCATATCCTTTGACCAGCATGTCTACTGGGCTGTAGTTCTTAGCCTTCTGAATTTAAATCAGTTCCTTTGATGTCATGAATATGAGATCTTTATCAGAGAAACTTGTTGCAAAGATATTCCCTCCAATTAATTGTTTCCCTTCTAATTTTGACTACATTAGATTTGTTTGTGGAAAGTCTTTTCAATTTTGTATAATCAGAATTGTCCATATCATCTTGTGTGATCCTCTCTCTTGTTTAGCCAAAAATTTTCCCATGTTCATGTATCTGAAAGGTAATTTTTTCCTTGCTCCTTAGATTTGTTTATGATGTAATCTGTTATATCTATCCAAAGTACTCCTGATGAAAAATGCTACTCACCCCCAAACAAAGAAGTGATGGATTCTGAATGAAGATCAAAGCATTTTTTTTTAGTTTATTTTTAATGGGGTTGAGTTTGAGTTTTTTGTTTTTGTTTTTTTTTGTCTTTGTTTTGTTTCACAACATGACTGATATGGAAATATGTTTTCTATGACTACACATGTATAATCTATATTAATTTCCTTGCCTTCTCAGCTGAAGGAAGTAGAGGGAGGAAGGAACAGAATTTGGAACTCAATTTTTTTAATTGTAAAATTTTGTTCAAGTAATTGGAAAAATAAAATATTTTTTAAAAAATAACAGAGAAATCAGGTGTCAGGTGACACAGTTAGATGTTCTTATCAGTTTCTGTCGATACGAGAGACAATTAATGTGAGTATACATGAACCAACATCAGAGATGCCTCTTATAATGTTGACCCAATATAAATTGGTCATATTTTTTAACCTCGTTAAGAGGAGTTGTTGCATAGTAGGAACCCAATATCACTGCTACAGTGCTCTTACCAAATTATATGAAGGAAAGTATCCCTCCAGTATGTGGGACCCCTCTCTCAATTGGCCTGTTGCATGATTTTATGTGTCCCCTCCACTTTCACACTGGCACGCAGAAAATCTACCTAGACTTTGCCTTCTTAGGAGTGTTGGGTAAGATCCTTGCTCTTCTAGCTGTTTATCTATGGATACCAAAAAGGAATTGCTTAACTTATCTGAATGGGTCAAAAGTCACAGATAATGGCCCCAAAGAACTGATCCTAAAATAAGTTAATTAAATTCTGATCTGGCAGTGGGAACACAAGGAGGAAAATATGTCTGTTTGTTGTGTTTTCAGAGACAGAGTAAGAGAAAGATAGAAAGCTGAATAAAATATGATCCCTGCCCATGGTTACTTTAATAATTTCTCATGTGATATGGTGCCAGACTTCTTAACTATTTTTATTGTGATGCTCTAGATCAGTGTTTCTGAACTTTTTCATCCTCATTTCTCACCTAGCTATACTACTTTGGGGGGTCTCTCCCTTCTCTTCCATGCCCCAGTTAGGAAAACCAAAAAATGGCTCTGGCCTCAAAAAATTTACATACTAATAAAAGAGATAACAGGCAAACAAATAGATACATACATGATATATACAGAGTAAAAGGAAGGGAACTTTTGAGGAGGTCTATGTGTCTGTGAAAATGGGAATGCTTCCTCTTGAATGTAGTATTTGTCTAATCTTTTATTAACTATTTTTTTCAGAAATCACTTCCTACTTTAAAATTTCCTTCGAAACTTCAATAAATTTGCTTTCTCACTGACATGGGAATTTCCTCTAATAATGTAAGTCAAAATTGATCCATATCTACCCATCATGGGTAACTCTTGTCAGTAATGTCCTATGAAGTTTGCCTTAGGGGTCTGTCTAAAAATGCAGGAAGCCTCCACATTCCCTTGATGTTTTAAGGATACCAATGGAGCTAGAGAGCTGTCCATCAATTTTCCCTTGCTCTCACAATGTGACTGGCTATCTCTTTTTTCTCTCACACATTTCTTTGATAATATCTTTATACTACTTCTGAACAATTCTTCACTCCTGATGTATTGCAGACTGCTCAACTCATCATACACCTCTCCTCCAAAGCTCTTTCAATAATCCTTAACTTCAAAGATTATGAAGTTGCATGGCTTGTTGCCTGAAAAAACATACTGGTTCTAAAAAATCAGTCACATCAGTTGGGGAATGACTGAACCCATAATGATATGTGAATGTAAAAGAATACTATTGGGCTGTAATAAATAATGAAAGACCTGATTTCAGAGATACCTGGGAAGATTTATGTGAACTGATACAGGGAGGTGAGCAGAACCAGGAGAACAACTTATACAATAAAAGCAATATTGTAAAGATTATAAACTCTAAAAGATTTAGGAACTCTGATAAACAGACCAACTACAATTGCAAAAGATAAATGATGAAACATGCTATCCCCTTCCAGACAGAGAAGTGATGAACTCAAAGTGTGCATCAAAGCATATTTACGTGCTTTCTATTTTTTTGACATTAATATGTAAATTTGTTTTGCATGACTACATATATTTGTAATGAGCTTTGTTTTTCTTGCCTTCTCAATTTGTGGAGAAGGGAGAGAATTTGGAACAAAACATTTTTAAAAGTTGAATTTTTAAATTATGCTGGATCAAATCCCTCAGGTCTTTTTCACGTGGATTGCTCTTTCAGGCACATCTCCACCACCCCATAATTTATTCTTTGACTTTAAATGTAGTATTATATGTTTATCTCTGTTGAATGTTATGTTGTTCTATTCAATCCAGCTGAGATAGTTGGGAACTTGATTCTGTCATCCCCTGTATTCATTTGCAAATACATATGATCTTTTGCTTCCAAACATCTGACTTACAAATGATCTGTATATAAAAGTGGATGCTAATGCTAAACAAACTTCCTGGGTCTCTGCTTTCCTTCTGCCTGAGCCCTTGGTGTAGTGAAGCTAAAGTTGCATACACTAAGCTCCATCATTCCAAAAAGCAATGGTTGAGAATCTTAAGCCCATCTCCCTTTACACCATGAAACCCTGGCTCTACCCATGGAGTTCCCCCTTGGGAATTAAATTAAAAAGTGTCAGGGGTGGGGGAGGAAGAAATTGTATCTCTGCTGTACAGTTGGGCTTGAGGGTCTCCTACTACTCTAGGATTAGTGTTCCCAAAGTCTTCAGTTCAAATTTGGAATGAATTTTCTGTTTTTATATATTAATCTTATTTATTTTCAGTGTTCTACAATCATTACCATATACCTTAGATTATTTTTCCCCTCCCTCCCCCCACCCTCCCCCTCCTTCATTGAGATGGCATACAATTTTATATAGGTTCTATACAGACATTCCAATTAAATACACTTTTACTACAGTCATGATGTGTAGAAGAATTAAAATGAATGGGAGAAATCATATAACAAACCAAAACATAATACAAAAGAAAATGATCTGCTACATTCTGTGATTGAATTCCAAAGTTCTTTCTCTGGGTATGGAAGGCATTTTGCCTTAAAGACCATTGGGAATTTTTTTTTAAGTCCTTGTTTTTCAATGAAGTTCCAAGTCTACCAGCAAAAACTCTCACACACTGTAGTCGTTGATGTGCACAAGGTTCTCCTGGTTCTGCTCCTTTCATTCAGCATCAGATTATATAAATCTTTCCAGGCCTCTCTGAAGTCTTCCTGTTCATCACTTTTTATAGCGCAATGGAATGAATTTTTAGCGTATGGAATGAATTTTCCTATAGAATTTTTAAGCATTATTTAGATTCTATAGTGCAATTAGTAGTATAATTCAGCTGTTTCAATATATAATATGTTCTTTCCAGGTTGCTCAGCAAAACTAGTCTGAACTCATAACATTATCTCTATTGGAAAATACATTTATAACTTCAAAAACTCAAGAGATTCAAACTTGAAACATATGTTGGAGATGGTTTATATGTTGGAGGTGGTCTGCATTTAGCCCTGGTGATGATGCTATTGACTTTTCATTCTCAGCAGAAGATAAATATTTATATTTTTAAGGACGCCTGTGTTCTTATTCTAATTGACAACACCAAAAGAGGCACAGTTATAAATTCTAATGAATTTATTCTTTGGAATACCATTCTTTGGAAAACCATTTTTTTCAAAGTAAAAGTCTATAAATCAATCTACTTTAGATCTCATATAATATTACTATTCAATAGATTTTTTTCTATTCTTACTAGTTTTTTTTAATATATTAAGGATATTTTTCCTTGAAACAGAAATTTTAACAATGGAAGATTTGGACTACTGTGTAAATTTATTTTCATTACTACAGAGCAATTTTAAATAAATCACCACAGCAGGAAGAAATAATTAGTTTTCTCTCTAATTTGATACCTTGCTTTTATCTGGGATTTGGAATCTAACGAACAGCTGGAGTCTCTTCGCTATACTAAATTCTTCATCTATACGGTCTACATTAAAATTTTATATTTGAAAACACCCTTCATTTAATGTCCAGTTTTGTTCATTCAACAAACACTTAAGTGTCTGCTGTGTCCTTTATAGTCACACAATTAGCTAAAATATATGTAAAATATAACGCCCTATTGTAGCTATTATTTGCTGATAATTAAAAAATGTTGAATTGGTAGAGCAAACTGCTTCTTTAAAGACTTTCTTCCAATAATGTGTCCTCCATGGATTTATCTAAGTCACACAAAATTCATTAACAGATGCAATCATATTTCATCCTATTGGTTCTAATTTTTCTTTACAACACAATTAATGTGAAAATATATTTGATATGAATGTATATGTATAGCCTATATCAGATTGCATGGCATTTTGGGAAAGGGGAGGGGAGGGAGTCAGAGAAAATTTGAAACTCAAAAGCTTGTGGAACTGAAAACTAAAAATAAATTCATTTTTAAAATATCTGCAACCACAGAAATAACTTTAAGTGAAACATAAAGTTAAAAGATGTATGTTTGTTGCTGTCAGGAAAGATAGCCAGTATGAAGCCCAAATGGAAGAGGGAATCTTTGTAGAGTGTGAAGTCATTCTAATTTGTGGATAGCATTGCACTGATTGAATCAAGCCCTGGAATATTATAAAGCTGCTAAAATAAAATCCATAATTAATCATAAAAGTGTAGCCTAATTATCCACATGGGAATAACCCAATCTATAAATATATATCATACACACACATTTCAGATAATCAAAGAGTTCAGTCAAAAAAATTGGGCATTTGGGAAATAATGTGGGGTTTCTGATGATCCCAAAATTCTCACTGAAACGCAGACCCATCTTTTAAACACCAGTATTCTTCTGGTAATGTTATATAGTCATGAGTCATAGATTACTAAATTCTGAAGCATTAGAATTGGAGGGATTGCCAAGCATGACAAAAAGACACATAACAGAAAAGAACAGGCTGCTACATATTTCCAAACAGGAGAAACAACAAAATGGATGTTATCAGAGAAAAATATGATTGGAAAAGACAGGGGGCCTTTTTGAGATTTCACTTCTACTTGACATAATGCTGACTTTAGCAATAAAATAAGAAATTGAGCAAATAACTTTAGGTAAAGAAGAAACAAAATTACTAACAAAATTTAACTTGCATAATGGTATAACCTAAAGAGTTAACTAAAAAATTAATTGAAATAATAACTTGAGCAAACTTGCAGGATATAAAATAAACTGATATCATTTCTATGCAGTACCAATAAAACCCAGCAGAAAAGGAGAAATTCCATTTAAAATTACTAGAGAATATGTCAAATACTTGAGAGTTTATCCCTTGAGATCCACACAAGAACTATATAAATATGACTACAAAGAACTATTTGAAGAAATAAAGGTATTATTAAATAACTGGGAAAATATAAATTGCTAATGAGTAGGATAAGCCAAAAAATTAAAATGACGATACCAATCCATGACAAACTCTCTAAAAATTACTATATAGAATAAGAAAAAAATAATGAAATTCATATGAAGGAGAAAAGGTACAGAATCTTAGAAAAATAATGAAAAAATGGGAACAAAGTGGGCACGGCAATGCTAGATATTAAACGCTATCACAAAGTAGTAATTATTAAAAATAATTTGGTACTGGTTAAAAATAGAGATTGATCAGTAGGACAGATTGAGTATACAACATATGGAAGCAAATGGTTTTATTGGCTTTTTTTTAAATAAACACAAAGACCTCAATTACTGAACCAAGCTCTCACTATTTGACAAAAACAGCTAGGAAAACTGTACAGCATTATAGCAGGAATTAGATCTATACCAAAATCTCATACCTTATACAAAGACAAGTTCCAAATAGATAGATGAACTAGATATAAAAGGTACTATCATAAATTAGTGAAATATGGAAAAAAAATGTTAACAGATCAATGAAGAGTAGAAAAGCTTATGACCAAACAAGGAATAGAGAGAAGCATAAAAGATAAAATGGATAATTTGGATTATATAAGATTTAAAAGTTTTTGCCTAAATAAATCTAATAAAGCTAAAAACAAAAGCTACCAAGCCTAGTTATGAATAGGTAACTGGTAAGAGCCCTTCCTTCTCTTTAAGTACCCCAACTAATGCTTTCTCCTACACAGCATCCAAAGGGTGACACACAGGGCAGCTCGGCTGAAAAATAATTAACAGAAAAGAAATTTTTAGCAAGTCTCTCTGATGAAGGTCTCATTTGCAACATATATACATATATATGAGGGAATATATAATATATTATTATAATAATATAATATATAATATTATCAAATAATATATACTTTTATTCATCATATATACATATAGGATAATTCAAATTTATAAGAAGAATAGCCATTCCCTACTTAATAAACTTTTTAAGGATATAAACAGACAGTTCTCAAGAGAAAAAACTCAAGCTATGTACAACCATATGTAAAAATGTCACATCACTACTAATTAGTGAAATGTAAATTAAGGCAATTCTGAGATTCCATATCATACCCATCACAGTGGGAGAAATGACCAAAAAGAAAAGAAAAATAAGTATTGGATGGACTGTGGATGAATAAACACATTAATACATTGCTGATGGATATATGAATGGGTATAACTACTCTGGAAAATAATTTGTAATTATACACAAAAGTTGTTGAACAGCGCACCCTTTGACCCAGCTATACTACTGCTATACCTATAGCCAAAAGATCTTAAAGAAACAAAGGTCCTTTATCTCCAAAAAAAAAAAAAAAAAATTGTTTGTAGCAGCATTTTTTGTTGGGACAAAAAAAAATCCTGAAAACTTAAGGAGATGTCTATCAAATAAGAAAGAGTTGAATAATATATGATACATGAAGGAGATGGAGTACTATCATGCTATAAGATGTTAGGAAAAGATGATTTTAAAAAGATATGGAAAACCTTAGACAAATTGATGTACTGTTTGCACTCTATGGGAACCCCTCTGCATGATGGGTGGAGAACTTGAGTTCAAGCAGTTTCTCCAGGTTAGCCATCTCTTCATTTCCCATCTGGCATATTACTTCTGGGTTTTATCATTCCAGGTACCTTGCTTTCCTCTCCCCCACCTTCCTTTTCAGTTTTGTTTTATATGTTGTGTTCTCCCATTAGATTGTAAAGTCCTCGAGGGCAGGGACGTCTTTTCTTATCCATATTTGTATCTCCAGTGTTTAGAACAGTACATGGCACACAGTAGGTTGACTGGGTTAGCACTAAGACTATTTTGCTGGAAATCACTGAGCTGCCCTGTGTGTCACCCTTTGGATGCTGTGTAGGAGAAAGCATTAGTTGGGGTAATTAAAGAGAAGGAAGGGCTATTACCAGTTACCTATTCATAGCTAGGCTTGGTAGCTTTTGTGTCTTTAGGCAATTTATATTGCTTATTAGGCAATAATCAGACTCAAATAAGCCAGCAGACCTTGGGATGGATGCTGCTGCATTGGTTTCTCCTAATGGAAATCCTCTAAAAATCTTTGTGTTTTTCCTCTCTGTTTCCTGGTGATCTTTATTAGTGTGGTTGGATAAGATGACTGTACATCCCTACATATTTCTACTCAAAACTGACCTGTGCATATTGGATTAGAAGCAGTCTTTCTCCCTTTCCATTCCTGACATCCTGGAAGGGATCTAATTAGAGTAGAATACTTAGTACTGCACAGATTAGATATTCAGCCAATCAGATTTGCTATTGACATGGTGGTTATTGCCACTTATACTCATCTCTGGCAGTATTGTTAGGAATTAAATCATGGCATTAGAGAGCCCTGCTTGGCTAAGAAAACCTAATAGGTCATCATTTTGTGTCCTGACCCCCAGACGAGTGGCAGGTGGAACAGGCAACATGGGCTCCCAAACGCCGAGAGCTGGATGCTCAGCTTACTTGATGGGTGTTTATGGGGGTTTTTTTAGGGTTTTTTTAAAAAATCCATCATGCCATATGCTGCCAGGCTCATATGCAAATAGACAAAATTACAAATAATAAAAAAAGAACCAACTGTTTTAGAGGTTGGCTATTGACTCTCAGCACTGCCATCTATGTAGTAGGCCAGTTAATGAAAGGAGTCGAGGGTGCCCAATGTTATCAACCTGAAGAGGTAAGCACCATCAAATCCAAGATTCATTTAAACCATGTTCAACCTCTGCCCAAGGGTAATTGGGTGCCAAGTGTCTATTTGGCTGAGAAGGACAGCAGCCTTGTCTTCCAGCTGGCCTGAAGGTTGGGTTAGCTTGCCTAACACTGCATGCAGCTGAGGCCCATTGTCCACTGATTGGTAAGAGAGAGAAGGGTAAGCCCTATTTCAATTGGGTTGGATTTGTCAGGTTCAGGCACTTTAGATGTCAGGCAGCTTTAGTAACAGAAAAGATCATTTAATGTCATTTGCTATTTTAAATCACAAGAGAATTAACTTTTGTAGGCTGTTTGCAAACATCTAACCTTTCAGTATCAAACAGGCTAAAATCTCTCAAAGCAGTCTGAAATTGCAGAAATGGTATGCACTTCTGATTTCTCTTGGTATTAGAGCCAATTATTATCAAGTTTCCTAGACTATTCAAATACAGAATTTCACACACACACCCCAGTTAAATTCACACATCTATTTCCCATTTTGAATAATAATTTTTAAAATTCTACAACAACCAATACCACCATTGTAGAGTGGATATGTATTCATATCTCCATGTGTGCAAAATATGATTATTCCATTTTAGAAATGTTGTGCTAACATTCATTTGCACCTTGAACAGATCACTGGGAAAGTCTGATTTGCACCTTCTAAAAGGAAATTTAAAACTAGTCCCACTAGATGAATATGGAAGGTGCTGCAGTTTAAAGAACTGTCAAAATACAAAAGTCATCAGCAAAAATATAAATACACATGTGTGGGTGCTCTGAGAAGGTTGTGATGACAGTCTCATGTTATATTGACTGCACACAGCATGGAACTCATAGATGATATGTTATCACAGGCAACAAGCCAAGTATTTTGCAGGTATCTGCATTAGGCAAGGGTGCATACTATTATACTTTCTGCTTCCTTTACCTTGTCAGGAAAATCAGCTGTTCCTTGGGTGCATCAATCTGACTGTTTTTGCCTCCTGGTTAATTTAGCAACTGGAAGGGGGATAAAAAAGAAGGCAGTCTGTTAAGATGAACGAGGACTTGTGTTTTCTGTCAGTAAGTGGTTCTTCTCAGACAGGGTGACATGTAAATCATCTTGACAGGTGGAAACTATTTGCCTTCGACAAACTGCCAAAAATGCTCCATACCAAAGACTGGCCATGGCTCTGCTTTAAAACCAAGAACGATCTATCATTCTTGCTTAACACAAGCACTCCACTTATGAATACGTTTGACCATTCCTCACAAAAGAAGGGTCTTTAAGAATCAGGTAGACACTTGAACGTTGCCTTTCATGTTTCACTTAACAAGGTGCTACCTAAGACTCTGGGGACTTCAAAAGGGAAAACCAAGCTCTATTGTGACTGCTATTATAATTTTCAACTTCACATCTGTATTAATTGTCTTGATTTTTAAGCAAGGGCTTCACCAAAAGAGAGTAGGTTCAGTCACACATGTCATTTCCTTACAGGGAAAAATCTGGAGTCAATGTATTTAAATCAGCCTTTGCTAAAATATAAGTTGGAGCCAAGAGTAAAATAGCTGACAATTTTTTTCAAGGGTTATATGAAAGTAAATGAGGTGTGAAAGAGGGTGTGACTTTCCAATCTCTGTGAAAGGAAATCAAGATAAACATTCTTATATTCTCTTCACTAAGATTTATAATTCACAGCTACTACTGAGGACATGCATTCTCTCAGCTAAAAATTTACAACACTGACAGACAAATGCATTCATATAAAGGAAGCTCATACCTAACCAACTAATCCACAAGCATTTAATAAGCACCTCCTCCTGATAGGTACAATGATAAATATGAAACAGTCACTGCTCTCCATAAACTTACATTCTATTGGGAGAGACAGCATGTACATATAAAAGCATATATAATGTGTTAATAAAAATTCACTGTCATAAAATACATCCTAAAGCAACATTTTTGTTGCTTTCATTTTACAACTATTCAAAATTCAAGTGGGAGGGAATGGATCGAGAGATGTTGTGGAAGTAAAAGAAATAAGATTTTGCAACTGATTGGATATGTGAGGTGAGAGATAGTGAGGAGTCAAGGGTGGGGAACTAGAGACACAGTGCTATCCTTGATGGAAATAGATGTTCCAAAGAGCAATAGGTGTGGCAACAAAGGAGAAGGGCTGGTTATCTGGTGAGATTGAAAGGTAACCATTGTATAAGCAACCTACTTCGTTGTGTCAAAAGAATATGAGAAATCTTCGCACTTCCCAGCATTTTGGAAGAATCTCCTATGGTAGACTTATGGATGAGAGTCATTCAGAATGGACAGGCACAGATGAAATTATAATCTGTATTGTACGAGGAAATACACAGAGCATTGAGATCATAGCCCCACTGGAGTATTTGAGTAAAAAAAAAGTAGAAGGCAGAAGGGATGTAGACAGTTAAAATAAATCCATCTGCTTCCATGATTAATTCTGTGTATATTGAAGGTGTAATAGTTGAATAAAGCACAGTTAGAAGAATGTGCCCCCTCAGTGCATAGGAAAAGAAAAGTAAGAGGAAAATTGGCTACTCTATCCTCTTGAAGTCAGTGGTACTAGTATATGAGGCCACCACAGCATGGAGGCCTCCTTACCAGCGGATGAGACAGCACTCTCAGGTTGGCAGATGCCCTTGTTGCGGCATGTGTGCAATTCACCAAAATATCCCATTACGTCAAGTGGTTCAAAGATATTTCATAATCCTGACTTCTATAACTAGAATAGATAATTAATAATCCTGACAGAGGGTATTATTTTTACACTCAAGTGTATCACATTAAAGAAACGGACAGAGGCTACATAAAGTGGGACATTTTTTGTCCCATGAGTAATCATTTCTATGGCTGCTGCTTACGGTACCACATGCCTTTTTTTCCTCACCAGTGGAAAAGCTGGAATAGCATGTCACTATGTAGCTAATACATCAACTCTCAGTTTTTCCTGAATTGTGGAAATAATTTCTAGTCATTTTCACTGGTGGGAATTTGATATTGACAGAAAGTGGCTATAGTGGAAATAAATTGTTAGGAGAAAAAAAAAGATTTAAACATAATCTGAGAGCTGAAACTGTTGAAGATAAATGATGTTCAAAGATGACACAAATTTGGTTATGACAAAAGACAGAAGGTCAGAATTACATTTTTTCCCTAAATTAAGTATATAGCTCTATTCTCAAAGTCAAAGGATCGTTATTGATACATTTCAGTACATTAATCACGAAAAGCAGACTTCAAGGAATAAAATTTTGTCTTTGTATATAAATTCATGTCTACACATGCCTAGCATAGATATTAACACTAGATTCTTATGACAATTCTCATTGTCATACATGAAAAGTCAAAACTAGAGCTATCACTCATTTCTAATGAAAAGATTTATAGTGTGTGTGTGTGTGTGTGTGTGTGTGTGTAAACAGGGTGCTCCTGTTTATAAGTTAATAAAGCTTAAAACTATACTAAGATTTTTAGAACAGCTATATAAGTACATGATGGAAAACTGATTTACATGACAAATATGGGGTAATTAAAGTTTAATGATCATAACAAACTAAGGTTCTATCATTCATAACACGTATGTGTGGGTAATCCAACATATCCAAAACCAAACTTGTTATCTTTCCCCCTAAACCCTCTTCCTACTTCTACCTTCCTTGTAGAAGGCAACACTGTCTTCCCAGATCCTCAGGCTCACAGCCTAAGTTTCAACCTGTACTCCTCACTTACTTCCATCCCCCAGTTCCAATCTGTTACCACAGCCTGTTGATTTCACCTTTGCAACATCCCTTTCTCTGATACTGCCACCCCTCCGGAGCAGGCCACTCCCAGATTATTGCAAAAGGCAGCTGGTGGGTTGGCCTGCCTCAAGTCTCTTCCCACAACAATTCATCCTCCATTCAGCCACTAAAATGGCTTTCCTAAAAAGCGGTTCTGACGATGTCACTCCCAACCTCCCTACTCAATAAACTCCAGTGGCTCCCTATTGCTTCCAAGAACAAATACAAAATCATATTTGACATTCAAAGCTTTTTATAACCTAGCCCACTTCTATCTTTCCAGTATTTCTCGTCATACACTCTTCTATCCAGTGACACTGGCCTCCTTTCTGTTCCACAAAAAAGACACTCTTTATTTTCTCTGGAAGTTCCCTATGCCTGGAATTGTTTCCTTCTGCGTCTCCACCTACTGGTTTCCCTGACTCCCTTTAAAATCTCAACTAAAATCTCATCTTCTACAAGAAACCTTCTCCAACTCCTCTTAATGTAATGTCTTCCCTCTCTTAATAATACCTATTTATGCTGTATATAGCTTGCTTGTATATATTTGTTTGCTTATTGTCTCCACTTAGATTATGAGCTCTTTGAGGGCAAAGACTGTCCTTGCTAGGTCCCGGGTACATAGAAGACATTTCATCGATATTTATTGACTGATTGGGCATATTCAATGCATGCATGTGCATCTTCTACAAAGTCTTACTTTTAAGGTCTCATCACGGTGTAGAAGTGACCATAGATTCTTGAGAACAATTCTGATAAAGGACAATCTCAAACAAATCCTCCCATTCTTATATGACTTTGAATACGGTACTCTAAGAGATGCATTAATTCTGATTCCTAAAGACTAGTCTAGGTAAACATGGTACAATTCACCATTGGTGTACTGGTCATTTAGTGTTAGATTCTTTGACCTTGGAAACCAGGGAAACAAATTAAAATGCAAATGGCCCTCATCCCTATGCAATCTCCTTCTGCTTCAACAATGACGGTAGTACACTAGCACCAAAAAAAGGACAGGAGAAGCAAAGTACACAACTTTCAAACTATCAAGAAAAATACATTTTTTGGTCATTATTCAGTTGCATCCAACCCTTTTGGGGGCTTTCTTGGCAAAGATACCAGAATGATACCAGAATGAGTTCCCATTTCCTTCTCCAACTTATTTTACAGATGAGGAAACTGAGGCAAATAGGGTTCAGTGACTTGCCCAGAGTCATACAGCTAGTAAGTGCCTGAGGTCACATTTGAACTCAGGTCTTCCTGACTCTAGACCCAGCACTCTATCCACTGTACCACCTAGCTGCCCCTTTGAACATGAAGTCCTTGTCTAATAACTAATGGGTGGATAGACTTCTGGAGTAACTAAACAGTAACAAAATTAACATTATTTCTATTAATGAAACCAAAAGGTCAAAGGAATTTACAGCTAATTAGCAGGATGGTTCAAGGATGAGATTGTTACAGAGAATATCCAAATTGAAGAGATCACAGATTCATTAGTAGGTGTATATATGTAAATACACATGAGCACACACACACACAAACATGTACACCCCTAAGCTCATGAAGTTTTAGCTCCAGTAGGTTCTATATATAGGTACACACATACTATACAAATACACACATGCGTATACATATATGTATACATACATAGATTGTATGTGTATATGTCTTTCAGTACTTCATGTTTTCTTTGGAGTGGGAACTACTCCTTCCTTTGATGCATACTGAAACCTATTCACATCTTCTCATCCTGTGCAAATCTTGTCCTTAACTTTCTGTAACTTCTTCACAGAGAATGAACCTAGAGGTTTTCCTCTACTTATTTTAATATTTTGTGGGTACTAATGCAGTGCTCCATCTATCTTTTAGCTCTCTTTGCTGCCAGCCCCATCCCCTTCCAGTCACACTCATCCTGGATGGTGGTTTTCTCAGATACAATTCATCATTTGCAATATGGTGCAAAGGACTTATGTCCACCACTTGTCTTTCAATTGCATTTTAGTTCAATGTAGTTATGATTCTCTTGAAAATAAGTGGGGAATAGTGGCCAGATCTTAGTAAATGCACAAAGAAATCTACTCTGGATATAACACAATTTTAAAGGGAACAAACAACATAGAATATAAGTTCCTTGAGGACCACAACAATATAATTTTTGCCTTTATATTGTCATCCTAGAAAAGTGATTCATACATACTAGGCAATTAATAAGGGACAGGAGTATGAAATAAAGGCTATGCAACCAAAAGATTGTTTCTTATTAATGGTAATAATAAAAGATACAGCTCTGTTTAATGAGTGAATGATTAATTTTAAACTATTTCTAAGATTACCCCAAATTAGAAAAAAAATTTTAAAGGATTGTCAAGCATATATAAAAATTATTATGATAACATGTTTACTGCCATTACAAGAATGATATATGTATTCATCAAGGTTATTCATGATTTTTAAAAAATTCAAAAAGGGAACTGGTTGACTTCTACAAAATACAGTAGCCTATATCTCATTAAAAGTCTTATAGATGTTCTCTTCTGAAAGCCAATATCACTTCCCAATGACTTCCTCCCTGTGTGACCAAAGTCCTCATAAGAGAACTCTACCCTGTAATAGAAAAGTTTGGTTAAGCAATAGAAATCAACATATTAGCCATATCTAACACATATGCCCCATCCTGGACCTATAGTCTATCACCTCTCTGCCAAGAATTGAAACAACTAAACAGATGTTTAGAGCACTCTGAGTCCTCTAAAGTTGATTAGTCTTAGTATTAATCACAGTTCTGATGTCTTTCAATGTTATTTTCTTTTACCTTATTGTGGTTATCTTGTATATTGTTTTCCTTGAATACAATGTATTATACCTTCAGAATCTCACAACTGGATACAAGAATTATAGAGAATAAAATGTCCTGCTGATTTATTGATTGCCCCCAGAAAGCACTTGACTAATACAAACAAAATACAGGCTTAAAGATATTTTGCATGTATACTGCATATATTAAAATTATTAAAGATCACCTTATAGATGCAACCATGGAGATAACTAATAATCTTTCATCTCCATCCTTTTCTCTCCATTCACAGGGCCACCAGCCTAGTTCAGACCCTCATCAGCTCTCACCTGGTCTATTATAATAGCCTCCTAATTAGTGTTTCTACCTCCAATCTCTAAATTCTCTACTCTTTCCTTCATACAGTTGTCAGTTACATTTCTAAGACACAAATCTGACAATGACAATTCCCTGCTTTAAAACCATTAGTGACTCCTTTCAAATACCCCTACCTGTTCTGGGGTTTTGTCTCTGCCAAAACTAACGAAACAAATAACTTCTTGATTTTCCTAAATGACAATTTCTTACTATAAATGATGGAGAACAAAGGGAAATTCTACTGTGATCCTCACTGGCTGGGAAAACTGGTTGCTGGATATTGTTAAGTGGCATAGTAGATAGAATGGTAGATGTGGAGCTAGGGAAGACCTGAGGTCAAATCCTGCTGGGGATAATTACTAACTGGGCAATTTCCTAAAGCACTCTCTACCTCAGTTTCCTCATCCATAAAATAAGGAGGTTGGACTCAATGATCCCTAAAGTCCTTTCCAGGGCTAAATCTATGAGTCTATGATTCTATGAACCTAGAAGGAGGAGAAAAAGAAGGGGAGAGGGAAGGAAAATCACCTTCTGTGTGTCAGACACTGCGCTAAGTACCTGTCAAAAATATAATCTCCTTTGATCCTCACAAAAACCCTGAGAAGTAGGTGCTATTATTATCATCATTTCATAATTGGGGAAATTGAGGCAGACAAAAGTTAAATGATTTAGCTAGGGTGACACAGCTAATAAGTGTCAGAAGCCAGATTTTAACTCAGGTATTCCTAATTCCAGATCCAACACTCAAACAAACCTATTTATCCAAGAAACCCATTTATCCAAGTCAATAGTAAAACAGAAATCAGAGAGAGTATACATAGGAGAATAAATACCAGACAATACAGAGTGAAGGAGCTCACCTATTATGAGCAACTTAGCCCAACTTAGCCCAAAACTTAGCCCAACGAAGATAGTCCCAGACCTCACCAAGGGGAAATTCTACAAAGCCTCTAGTATAGCAAGCTGGGGATAGGGACATGATAGAGATTTCTAACTCCTCTCATGTTGGCTTCTTCCCAGAGTCTTATTTTCCCTTCAGATCCCTGCTTTGGCATCACCCATCTTCTCTCTCAAAGTTGATTGGTAGAATCACTTGAAGCAAAGACAGAGCCCAAAGAGACTGAAGAGATTGCTGTGAGTCATAAGACAGAAGCTTTCCACTCTCCCTCTCTCACCCCTTTGCCTCTCCCCTCGTACAAGTACAGGGCATTGAGCTCCACTAATGAATCCCATACCAAGGTGATTTGGGATTTGGGTTACATGGAATAATGGTAGAAATGAAGGCATCATCAAGATTTATGTAACTAGAAAAGGAGTCTTGTTAGAGTCAAGGATAAATAGCAGCTGAATTATTATCCTGATCTCATCAAATGATTTCTATCTTTACAGCTGGAGGGAGTACCCACAGAGATGAAATCACAGACCCATCTGAGGATTTTTCCCCCAAAATTAATCATATTACTTTATAATCAAAAGCCTTTATTTTGGAGGCAGAAGAGTTATAACTAAATGACATACCATTCAGCCATCTACCTGGATATCTTGTCATCTGCTCTGTGAATGTGTCCATAAGTGCACACACTTCCTTCACATTTCTCTCTTTGTCCATTTCTTAATTCAGAGACAGGAATTAAATATAAATTTACTACTGGAAAGGACAAGACATTTGACTGTCTTATGGATCCAGTCACAATTCCTGTGACAGAAACTTCATTCCCTAGGTACCACTCCCCATATGTGTGGTTTCCTACACCAGAATGTAAGCTCCTTCACGGAAGGGACTATCTCTCTTGTATTTGCATCCATAGTACCTAGAAGAGAACTGGTACAGAATCAGCTTTTAATCAAGGTTTTTCATTCATTCATTCAATTCAATCCTTTGCAAACTTTTGTTCTAGGAAACAGTAGCTTTCATTTCCTACAATATGCCTATGAAATGTTACATTTGATAGAGGGTTCAGAACTAACCCTATGGGTTCATGTGATTGATTTTATTCTTTTTAAACCATATCTATGATCCTAGGAGCTTATCATCTAAGAATATGCAATAAAAGTCTATAAAAAACCTGACTAAATTAAATTCTAAAGAATATTTTAAAAAAACAACTTTGACATCATTTTCTAAAATGATTTGGTTCAATATTTTGATGTGGTTCATCAAAAGAACACTTATTCTACCAAGATTCAGCAAAACCTATTTGTTCTCTAGATCATTAAGTTAAGCAAATGCAGGCACCTGGGGACTCTGTTCACAATCCAACATGCATAAATTATGCTTTGATAGAATCATTTCCTGTATTCACAGTAGTTTTTTAAAATACTTTATTTGGAGGCAAAAATAACATTTCACCATGTGATTCATATATGTTGTTGTTTCTCAACCAACAATCAAAAGCAAAAAAGTTTATGAGCTCTGTGAGGTAGGCTGCTTGAGTTGTGGCTGCCTAGTTTGGTCAGTCAACAAAGAGCTTAGGGGGTCATCCTGTCAACTTGGGTTTTAATATAAAGGAGTCATCTAATTCGAGCGCACTCCCTGACATTTATACCAACAGAGGCACATAAAACCCTAAATGTCTCTTTTATTTGATAGTCAATCTGAAATGATTTCCTGAGGAAGTCACAAGAAGTCACTGCTAAGCAAATGATTATTCTTGGTGGTGCTTTGCTCCTCACCACAACAATCTTTCAATTTTTCTTATAATGCAAGAATATTATTAGTAGTCTGTTTTTAGGTAGTTGTGTTTGACTAAAATTATTAAGAATCAATTAGCGTTAACCCAGAGATTCCACTAACAGATCTATACCCAGAGGAGTTTAAAGCCAGAAAGGTACCATTTTCAACAAAATATGCACAGAATTGCTCAATGTAGATGCCCAGTAACTGTGGGATGGATAAATAAATTGTGGTACATGAATGTAATAGAATATTATCATGATATCTATATTGCTGAGTCATTTCACTTGTGTGACCCCATCTTTGTGACCCCATTTGGGATTTTCTTGGCAAAAATACAGGAGTACTTTGCCTTTTTCCTCTCCAGCTCATTTAAAACAGATGAGGAAACTGAGACAAACAGAGTTAAGTGGTTTGCCCAAGTTCACACAGCTAGTAAATATCTGAGACTGGATTTGAACTCAGGAAGATGAGTCTATCCACTCTATCCACTGCACCACCTAGCTACCTTTCTGTACCATAAAAAACAATGAATACGCCAAATGAAATAAGTCAAACCAGGACAACAATATACACACTGGCTACAAATATATAAATGGAAAGAACAAGAAAAAACATTCTGAATGCTGTACCATATCACCAAGTTTATACCCAAGAATAGGTAAGGAAATGTACATCCCTCACTTTTCTGAAGAAGTTGGTAGTAAAGCATGGTGGGAGGGTGACTGAAGGAGGACAATTTCTAGTTAAGATTGGGACATAAAGGTCCGGGTCTTCAGCATAAACCAAATGTTTAAATGGCCTTAGACATACAGAAAACTGAAAAGATTGAGAAGTAAGTGCCTCCATCCAGTCCAGAAGTGCCCCAAAACGTTTCCAGAGATGACAGAGGTAGATAGAAAGGTAACATCAGGAAACTAATCCAAGTGTAGGTAAACATGGATAGCAAAAGAAGCAGAAATAGAGGTCTAGGAAAGAAAACCAGCCTGAAACTGAAGAAGTGAGCTGTGCCAGAGCCAGCTTAAGGACATTTAAGGGACTGGTCAGCAGAAACAGGGAGGTCTCACCATGAGCAAACTTAGGAGAATTCTGACCATCATGAGCTAACTTGATTTGAGAGATGCCCCTGAAAGAGGTGGGACATCATAACAAAAACAGATAAAACCTCAGAGGGAAAAAGGCACTGACCACAGAGATGGCAAGAATACCTGGAGGAAATGAAACAAGATACAGAATAGAAAATTGAGAGGGGAAAGAATGGCAAGAAAACTTAAAACTTGACATTCTTAGAGTTGACAGGGAAAACTTCATTCAAGAACTGAATGCTCTGATAATTAGAAGTGAGGGGGAACAATGACTCAACAATATAAAAAATACCAAAAAAGAAAACAGAGAGAGGGGAGGCGCCAAGACGGCAGAATAAAAAGACTCATGTATGCTAGCTCCGAACCCACAGCCCATAAATTACCTATAAAAAGAATTCCTAATGGGTTCTGGAGCAGTGGAAGCCACGCAGCAATGGAGTGGAGGAGATTTCTCTTCCATAGAGCCCTGAAAAACTGACCCCAAAGGTCCGTCGGGCATCAGATGCACAGCATAGCCCAGCCCTGCCTTTGCCGCATGGCCCTGAGAGGAGCAGATCCAAGCAGGCTTCAGGGACGGAATCTCTGGTGGCCGCAAAGGTCCCTCGACCCACAGGCACTACAGGTCAGTGAGAGAGACTTCTGGGCTGGCCAAGAGGGGACCAGGATGTCCCCAATAACTCAGACCCCTCAAGAGGAAGCAGCAAGGGAAGCAGCGGCCAGGGGCTCCCAAAGCAGATGGGACCTCAGATCCATTTTTGAAGATCTCTGCATAAGCCCCCTGAGGGAACTGAGCCTGGGAGGCAGCCCTGCCCACATCTGAGAACCTGAATTTAATCTTACCCTGAATACCAGCCCCGCCCAGGTGCTGAAAGTCCTGAGGCTGGGGAGCAGCATTTGAATGTCAGACCCCAAGCACTAGTGAGACAGGGGTGGAGAGGAATCTCAGAAGTCAAGTAACTGGCTGGGAAAATGCCCAGAAAAGGGAAAAAAAATAAGACCATAGAAGGTTACTTTCTTGGTGAACAGATGTTTCCACCTTTCCTTTCTGATGAGAAAGAACAATGCTTACCTTCAGGAAAAGACATAGAAGTCTAGGCCTCTGTATCCCAAACATCTGAAATAGATATCCAATGGGCTCAGGCCATGAAAGAGCTCAAAAAGGATTTTGAAAATCAAGTTAGACAGGTGGAGGAAAAACTGGGAAGAGAAATGAGAGAGATGCAAGAAAAGCAAGAAAAACAGGTCAATACCTTGCTAAAGGAGACCCAAAAAAATGCTGAAGAAAATAACACCTTGAAAAAATAGGCTCGGGGAGGAGCCAAGATGGTGGAGTAGAAAAACTCAGGTATGCTAGCTCCGAACCCACAGCCCATAAATTTTCTGTAAAAAGAACTCCCCACAAATTCTGGAGCAGAGCAAGCCGCGCAGAAATGCAGTGGAAGAGATTTCTGTTTCAGAGAGCCCTGGAAAGCCATCCCCAGGGGTCAGTTGTGCACAGGACAGCGGAGCCCACCCTGGCCCTGCTCGCAAGGCCCTGAGAGGAACAGATCCGAGCAGGCTTCAGGGATGGAACCTCCGGCGGCCACGGAGGTCCCTCTGCCCACAGGCACTACAGGTCAGTGAGAGAGACTTCTGGGCTGGTCAAGAGGGGAGCAGGGTGTCTCTGTGGCTCGGGCCCCCTCGGGAGGCAGCGACAGAGACAGGGACAGCAGCAGACCCGGGCTCCCGGAGCAGGCATGTCTCCACATAAACCCCCTGAGGAAACTGAGCCTGGGAGGTGGCCCTGCCCCCACCCCAGCACCAGAACCTAAGCTCACATTGAATAGCAGCCACGCCTGCCCTGGAAAGCCCTGAGGCTGGGGAGCAGCATTTGAATCTCAGACCCCAAGGACTAGCTGGGTAGATCTGGAGGCAAGATGGGTGTGGAAAGGACCATAGAAAGCTACTTTCTTGGGGAACAGATGTTCCCACCTTTCATTTCTGATGAGGAAGAACAATGCTTACCATCAGGGAAAGATGTGGAGGTTGCGGTCCCTGTATCCCAGACATCCAAGGTGGATGTCCGGTGGGCTCAGGCCATGGATGAGCTCAAAAAGGATTTTGAAAATCAAGTTAGACAGGTGGAGGAAAAACTGGGAAGAGAAATGAGAGAGATGCAAAAAAAGCATGAAAAACAGGTCAATACCTTGCGAAAGGAGACCCAAAAAAATGCTGAGGAAAATAACACCTTGAAAAATAGGCTCACTCAATTGGCAAAAGAGGTTCAAAAAGCCAATGAGGAGAAGAATGCTTTCAAAAGCAGAATTAGACAAATGGAAAAAGAGGTTCAAAAGCTCACTGAAGTAAATAGTTCTCTCAAAATTAGAATGGAACAGATGGAGGCTAATGACTTTCTGAGAAACCAAGAAATCACAAAACAAAACCAAAAGAATGAAAAAATGGAAGAGAATGTGAAATATCTCATTGGAAAAACAACTGACCTGGAAAATAGATCCAGGACAGACAATTTAAAAATTATGGGGCTACCTGAAAGCCATGATCAAAAAAAGAGCCTAGACATCATCTTTCATGGAATTATCAAGGAAAACTGCCCTGAGATTCTAGAACCAGAGGGCAAAATAAGTATTGAAGGAATCCATCGATCACCGCCTGAAAGAGATCCAAAAAGAGAAACTCCTAGGAACATTGTGGTCAAATTCCAGAATTCCCAGGTCAAGGAGAAAATATTGCAAGCAACTAGAAAGAAACAATTCCAGTATTGTGGAAATACAATCAGGCTAACACAGGATCTAGCAGCTTCTACGTTAAGGGATCGAAGGGAGTGGAATAGGATATTCCAGAAGTCAAAGGAACTAGGACTCAAACCAAGAATCACCTACCCAGCAAGACTGAGTATAATACTTCAGGGGAAAATATGGTCTTTCAATGAAACAAAGGATTTTCAAGCATTCTTGATGAAAAGACCAGAGCTGAAAAGAAAATTTGACTTTCAAACACAAGAATGAGAAGAAGCATGAAAAAGTAAACAGCAAAGAGAAGTCATAAGGGACTTTCCAAAGGTGAACTGTTTATATTCCTACATGGAAAGACAATATTTGTAACTTGAAACTTTTCAGTATCTGGGTAGTTGGTGGGACTACACACACACATACACACACACATGTACACATACACATATGCATGCACACAGAGACAGAGAGCACAGAGTGAATTGAATAGGATGGGATCATATATTTAAGAAATCAAGGTAAATGTATAAGAGAAATATAGTGGGAGGAGAGAGGGTGAAATGGAATGGGACAAATTATCTCTCATAGAAGAGGCAAGTAGGAGACTTTTTAGTGGAGGGAAAAAGAGGAGAACTGAGGAAAAAAACCAAGAAGGTTACTCTCATGACATTCGACTAAAGGAAGGAATAAAATGCACACTTTTTTTGGTATGAAAACCTATCTTACAATACAGGAAAGTGGGGGAGAAGGAGATAAGCAGGGTGGGGGGGGATGATGGAAGGAAGGGAAATGGGAGGAGGGAGCAATTTGAAGTCAACACTCAGGGAGGGACAGGATCAAAAGAGAAAATAGAAAAAATGGGGGGCAGGATAGGATGGAGGGAAATATAGTTAGTCTTACACAACACGACTATTATGAAAGTCATTTGCAAAACTACACACATATGGCCTATATTGAATTGCCTGCCTTCCCAAAGGGAATAGGTGGGGAAGGAGGGATGATGAGAACTTGGAATTCAAAGTTTTAGGACCAACTGTTGAGTATTGTTCTTGCAACTAGGAAATAAGAAATACAGGTAATGGGGAATAGAAAGTTATCTGGCCCCACAGGACAAAAGAGAACCTGGGGACAAGGGAAGGGAGGCATGATAGAAGAGAGGGCAGATTGGTGATAGGGGAAATTAGAATGCTTGGTGTATTGGGGTGGGGGGAGGGGACAAATGGGGAGAAAATATGGAACCCAAAATTTTGTGAAAATGAATGTAAAAAGTTAAATAAATAAAATTATTTTAAAAAAATCAGGAGGAAAGAAAGAAAAAAAACAGAAAGAGAAACAGAAAACAGAAGAAAATCTAAGAAATGTAGTATCAAAAACTAGAAAAACAAGCCAAGAGAAACAGAAAACAGAAGAAAATCTAAGAAATGTAGTATCAAAAACTAGAAAAACAAGCCAAGAGAAACAGAAAACAGAAGAAAATCTAAGAAATGTAGTATCAAAAACTAGAAAAACAAGCCAAGAAGAAAATCTAAGAAATGTAGTATCAAAAAGTAGAAAAACAAGCTAAGATTGAGCAGATTCACTAAAAGTTGCAAAAAAAAGATGGATATCATATTTCAATAAATTATAAACCTAAGAAAACTACATACTGTATATAAAATTATGTAAATAAAAATCACCCAGAACTTTTAGCACTGGTGCAAAGCAAACATAGATAAAATCTACCTGTCACCTCTTTTTCACCAGCGTAAATTTCCATGCTGCTTTCTCATGGGCAAGAGAAGAGTCAAGAACCGAAGTTCAAATCCAGCTTCATACAGTTGTTATTTATATGTAAGTCACTTAATCTCTGCCTCAGTTTCCTTACTGTATAATGGGATAATACTAGCATCCATTTCCCAGTGTTGTTGTGAGCATCAAATGATATTTATTTGTAATTGCTTAGAACAGTGAGTAGCTGGCATATTGTAGGTACTATGTAAATGCTAGTTAATATTATTATCACCTTGTGCATTTCTTACCTCTGTCTTTCAGTAAACTGTTCACTGATCTCAAAACAGCAGGGAGAGCTTTCTATATATGTTATTTTGTTGGTGTAATATACCTCCAGGTTACCAACATATGCCATTCCACCTATCTATTCTATCAGAATGATAGGTCCTTGAGAATGGCATTTTTGCCTTTCTTGGTATCCCCAGTACCTGGCACATAAGGAACAGTAAATATTCAATGATCAAGGCCCACCATATTATTCACTGGTCATGCCTATCTCAATGGAACCTCCAGGAAAACTAGGTGGCACCACAGTGGATAGAGGGCTAGACCTGGAGTCAGGAACGCTCATCTTCCTGAGTTCAAATCTAGCCTTAGACACAAGCTGTGTGACCCCTGGCAAGTCATTTAACCTTATTTGCCTCAGTTTCCTCATCTGTAAAATGAGCTGGAGAAGTAAATGACAAATCATTCCAGTATGTTAAGAAAACCCCAAATTGGGAAAAACAACAAAGTGCCTATCCAAGCAAGAGCCATGCACTGATAGACTGTAGTCTGACTCTTCAAAAACACACTATAATGTGGACAATATGAATTTTTCATTCATTTTTGTTTTTATAGTGTGAGTACTTAGGGCTCTACCTATTAAATTACTTAGTTTCTGGACTCCATTTCTTCATCTGTAAAATAAAGATGTTGGACTTCTAAGTTCTTTTCTAACTCTAAATTGATGATCCTATGAACATCAATGATGGCTGTGATTGAGGAGACTTAAATATATGTCAAGGATTGCTATAATAAACATGACATTATCTGAAAATATTTTTCAGGAGTATTTCGATAACCTCACCATCAGTCAAGTATTCTTTCTATCTGAGTGATACATCGGTTATCCCCCTGGCAAACACTAGCACACAGCTTAGGTAAGCATATGTTTTCCTGCTTTATACCGTCTTTGACACTGATAATCAGAAGATCCTTCAACAAAGTTATCTCCATGGTCGCATCTGTCATAGAATCTTATACAAGGTTAGCATATTTATGGGGACACCTTGTTGGAGAAAAACGAGTAAGACTTCATTTTGCTCTGTTGTTTTCTATCTCATTTTTAAAATGCATTTTAAAAGCATCCTATGTGAATTACACACACACACACACACACACACACATACACACATACTCTCACACATATACATGTGCATATGCCACATAGTTAATACTGGTTTCATTCAGGCTTCTCACTATCTTACAGGACCTGAAATTTGAGTAACTATACCACTGTTCCAAATATGAAAAAAGATTCCCTGGATGAATCAAGGACAAACTGAATGAATTATGGGGAGATGTCTGCCAGCAAGAACTCAGACCAGACCAATTTGCCAGTTGCATGGTACAAACATTTATCAAATATTCAAGATAGAGTATAAAGGAGTGTTTTATGTATTAAGTCCAAGGGGAATACTATCAATTTTCCTTGATTCAGCTTCTAAATACATGCAACTTAAATATCCCTTAGTGATATATTACTTAGAAAAATATTAGTAAGTCTTTGGTCTTTGTTTTCTTTGAAATTTTGCTTTGGGTCCCCAGGGACCTTAAAAATTTGCATATAACAAATCAGCTAGACAACTACAAAGAATGCTTTGGTTTAACCAATTAAACGTTTAAAAGCGAATTTTCACTAATGATGACTCTGGATAAGTAGACCATAGTGTATTAAATCCTAGATATAGTAGGGCTACAAAGGTTCATATTTCTACACGAGGCTTTTTCTGATTCTCCTAGATTCTAGTGCTTCCCTCTTCCACAAAAAACCTTGTTTTACTTTGTCTAGATTTAGAATATACATGTGTGTGTACATGCATGCCTTTAGATATATACCTGTGTGTGTATGTACTTTGTCTCCCCCATTAGAATGTAACCTCTTTGTTGCATTTTTTTGCACCTAACACCAAACCCGGCCCATAGTGGGCACTTAAGAAATGGCTGTTGATTGAGACCTTGTTTCTTAATTTCCTTATCTGTAAAAGAGGGGATTGGAATAAAAAGTTCCCTAATACCTCTGCCAAATCTAAAAATTAAATATTATGCAAAATTAACTACGGGATATTTAAAAATATTTCACAATTAGTTAAAATAGATAGTACTTTAATTTAAAGAAAAGCTGCTTTCTCACATTGACTCAATTCAAATGATCTTTTCTTATTCCCAAATCTTCTAAGCTATTAATTCATCATCCTTTACTCTTTCTATTTGACCAGGTTGTTGTCTTTTTGGATAATAAATTTCTATGATTATTTCCTTTCCTCAGTTACTTTTCATATTTCCTTCTTTGTCATATGTAACAACCTGTTTACACTTTACCTTGTGTCTTTCCATTGACCTCTGCGTGATACCCCATTTTGTTTCCCCAGAGATTTTAGTACCCTGTGACTTGTGTCACGGTACTACTGGTGGAATGCTGATATTTAAAGGCCTTGGTTTTAGGGAGAAGTTTGGAATCTGAGGAATTTTACAATTTCCCAAAGGAAAACCATCTGAGTCTCCTACATTGATTTTGGTTCAATTTGTTGGTCCCTTTGCAATGTCTTCCCAAGAAACACTGAAGAAAGAGCTCTATAAAGCTGATTGAATTGAATTCAATGTCAATTTAGGCAACAGTTATCACAATCCACCTGCTTCCACCTGCTTTTTCCTATGTGGATGATTGGGGAGTGGTTAAGGATCTTGCCCAGAAGGCTCAGGACTTGATACATGAAGCACAATGACATTTGCAAACAGGAATGTCTGTAGGATGAAAGTCAGCCTTAGGGAATCCCTCTTCAACTTGGACTGTATAGTGGCTTTCATCCAGGGCAGCGGTTCACCTTTCAATGTAAACATTATTTACCTCTTTTATACCTTGCTTAATGTTAATGATTGAAGGGTCATCAAACAAAGTTATCTCTATTACTATGTCTTTTGAGAAATTTGTGCATAATTTTGATTTATATATTCATTAGGCACACTGTTGAAAGAGCATGTTTAAGGCAGTGTTTTGCTCTAACAAACAGTAAGTTACAGTGGGATTCTGTATTTTCTACAGTGTTTTTTTAAATATAAATTTATTTATTTAACTTTTTACATTCATTTTCACAAAATTTTGGATTCGAAATTTTCTTCCCTTCTATCTCCTCCCCCCACCCCAATACACCGAGCATTCTGATTTTCCCTATCACCAATCTGCCCTCTCTTCTATCATCCCTCCCTTCTCTTGTCCCCATCTTCTCTTTTGTCCTGTAGGGCCAGATGACTTTCTATTCCCCATTAACTGTATTTCTTATTTCCTAGTAGCAAGAACAATACTCAACAGTTGTTTCTAAAACTTTGGGTTCCAAATTCTCCCCATCCCTCCCTCCCCACCCATTCCCTTTGGGAAGGCAGGCAATTCAATATAGGCCCTATCTGTGTAGTTTTGCAAATGACTTCCATAATAGTCATGTTGTGTAAGACTAACTGTATTTCCCTCCATCCTATTCTGCCCCCCATTGTTTCTATTCTGTCTTTTGATCCTGTCCCTCCCTGAGTGTTGACTTCAAATTGCTCCCTCCTCCCATTGCCCTCCTTTCCATCATCCCCTCCACCTTGCTTATCTCCTTCTCCCCCACTTTCCTGTATTGTAAGATAGGTTTTCATACCAAAATGAGTGTGCATTTTATTCTTTCCTTTAGTCAAATGTGATGAGGGTAAACTTCATGTTTTTTTCTCAGCTCTCCTCTTTTTCCCTCCACTAAAAAGTCTCCTGCTTGCCTCTTGAATGAGAGATAATTTATCCCATTCTATTTCACCCTCTCTCCTCCCACTACATTTCTCTCTCACCATTTACCTTAATTTCTTTTAAGATATGATCCCATCCTATTCAATTCACTCTGTGGTCCCTGTCTCTGTATGTGCCTGCATGTGTATATGTGTGCACGCATGCATGCGTGTACGTGTGTGTGTAGTCCCACCAACTACCCAGATACTGAAAAGTTTCAAGAGTTACAAATATTGTCTTTCCATGTAGGAATGTAAACAGTTCACTTTTGGTAAGTCCCTTATGACTTCTCTTTGCTGTTTACTTTTTCATGCTTCTCATTCTTGTGTTTGAAAGTCAAATTTTCTTTTCAGCTCTGGTCTTTTCATCAAGAATTATTGAAAGTCCTCAATTTCATTGAAAGACCATATTTTCCCCTGAAGTATTATACTCAGTTTTGCTGGGTAGGTGATTCTTGGTTTGAGTCCTAGTTCCTTTGACTTCTGGAATATCCTATTCCACTCCCTTCAATCCCTTAACGTAGAAGCTGCTAGATCCTGTGTTATCCTGATTGTATTTCCACAATACCGGAACTGTTTCTTTCTAGCTGCTTACAATATTTTCTCCTTGACCTGGGAATTCTGGAATTTGGCCACAATGTTCCTAGGAGTTTCTCTTTTTGGATCTCTTTCAGGCGGTGATCAATGGATTCCTTCAATACTTATTTTGCCCTCTGGTTCTAGAATCTCAGGGCAGTTTTCCTCGATAATTTCATGAAATATGATGTCTAGGCTCTTTTTTTGATCATGGCTTTCAGGTAGCCCCATAATTTTTAAATTGTCTGTCCTGGATCTATTTTCCAGGTCAGTTGTTTTTCCAATGAGATATTTCATATTCTCTTCCATTTTTTCATTCTTTTGGTTTTGTTTTATGATTTCTTGGTTTCTCAGAAAGTCCTTAGACTCCATCTGTTCCATTCTAATCTTGAGAGAACTATTTTCTTCAGTGAGCTTTTGAACCTCTTTTTCCATTTGTCTAATTCTGCTTTTGAAAGCATTCTTCTCCTCATTGGCTTTTTGAACCTCTTTTGCCAATTGAGTGAGCCTATTTTTCAAGGTGTTATTTTCTTCAGCATTTTTTTGGGTCTCCTTTAGCAAAGTATTGAACCATTTTTCATGCTTTTCTTGCATCTCTCTCATTTCTCTTCCCAGTTTTTCCTCCACCTGTCTAACTTGATTTTCAAAATCCTTTTTGAGCTCATCCATGGCCTGAGCCCACTGGCCATCTACCTGGGAGGTCTGGGATACAGAGGCCCCGACCTCCACGTCTTTCCCTGATGGTAAGAATTGTTCCTCGTCATCAGAATTGAAAGGTGGGAACATCTGTACCCCATCAAAGTAGCTTTCTATAGTCTTATTTTTCTTCCATTTTCTGGGCATTTTCCCAGCCAGTTACTTGACTTCTGAGATTCCTGTCCACCCCCACCTAGATCCGCCCAGCTAGTGCTTGGGGTCTGAGATTCAAATGGGCTTTCCGTGGCAGGTGCAGCTGCTATTCAATGTGAGCTTGAGTTCTGGTGCTGGGGTGGGGGCAGGGCTGCCTCCCAGGCTCACTTCCCTCAGGCTCTTTATGCAGAGACCTTCAGTAATGGAGCGGGTGGGGGCAGGGCCATCTCCCAGGCTCAGTTCCCTCAGGGGGTTTATGCAGAGACTTTTGGTAATGGCCCTGAACTTCTGCCTGCTGCTCCGGGAGTCCTAGGCCACCAGTGCTGCTTCCTCTGCCACTCCCTCTGCCGCTGCCTCCCGAGGGGGCCTGAGACACGGAGACACCCCTGCTCCCCACAGGCCAGCCCAGAAGTCTCTCTCACTGACCCATAGCACCTGTGGGTGGAGGGACCTTCGCGGCCACTGGAGGTTCCATCCCTGAAGCCTGCTAGGATATGCTCCTCTGGGGCTGCATGGCCAGGGCAGCAAGGGGGTGGACTCCGCTGTCCAGAGCATGACGGACCCCTGTGGATGGCTCTCCAGGGCTCTCTGGAATGGAAATCTTTTCCACTGTGATTCTGTGTGCCTTGCAGTTCTCCAGAATTTGTGGGAGTTCTTTTTGCAGGAAATATATGGGCTGTGGGTTTGGAGCTAGCATACGTGAGTCTTTCTATTCCGCCATCTTGGCTCCTCCCCCCTTCTACAGTATTTAGTGCATTTTATGGGTAAAATTATATTGATAATTTTGATTAATGAATATCATTTTTGAAAATCTTACTTTACCTACCAGTATCATCATGGATATTCTTGATATATATTATTCTTATACAGATTTTATAAAGATGAGAAAATAGGCATATAAATTGGTAGTGTTTTTTATGGTTTTGATACTCTCAGTCTTCTTTTATGTATTAATTTTATGTATTAATAAAATTTAAGATTTTTTCCCCATGCTTTTGTCACCTTCCCCTGCTTTATATACTGTGTGACTTACTCCCCTAATCCTGCATATTGTGTCATCTCCACCATGTATCTCCTCTAGGTAGACTTGGTCTGATTCAGCTATTTTACGTCTCCCTCCATTTTCTTTAAATTAGTATTACCCTTCACCATTTCTCTCCACTTAATGAGACAACACCGCTCGTAATTGTCCACTGCATTTCTCTATGACAGTTTGTAAACAGTTCTACTTTCTAGACAGTTTTTGCTCTTGGCTGCATTATCTCTCTTCTTGGAAAGTAAGTCAAGTGTTTGTCAGCTCCCTTGGCCTCTCTGTTTGTTATGGCAATTTGATTTAAACTTGTTAAAACCACTTTATGAAATAACAAATTATTTTTATAATATTATTATAGAAGCAAGATGGCATAATGGAAAAAGAGCTATCCCCACAGTCAGAAAGAACTGGTTTCAAGTCCCCTTCTGATACCTACTGGCTATGTCAAGATGCCCATCTGCATTGGCAGAGGGAGCATCTTCATGTAGGAAAACTTTATATGAATGAAATCCTGCATCTAGTCACAATTCCATTATTGGCACTTATATATCACGTAAAAATTTGCAAAGCACACACACACACACACACACACACACACACATATATATATATATATATATATATATATATATATATTTCATTTTAACCTCATAATACCCTATGATGGAGGTGCCATAACTAACATCTCTATTTTACTGATTAGGAAATGGAGGTTTTAAAATTTGTTCATAAGGAGATAAAGTTTAAGAGAAGATCTAAACATAAGTCTTCCTGATTCCATATTCTATCCATAGAACATATTGCCTACTATAATTACCAGGTAATGGTGATATAAGATCACTACTCTTGCTCCTCCTCCTCATGTTCACTCATTTGAATGAAACTCATTCAATAACGCCTCGCTCATGAAGCTTTGTACGTCCATTTTAGCCCATAACATTCTTTTGTTCCTCTAACAAGTGGTCTATACCATTTCCTTGGCACTAGGACTATGGGATATTGTGTATTATTAGTTTATCAATCCAATGTACTTCCTTTCCTCTTACACTAAAAGCTCCTCAAAGGTAAGGAACCCTTCCATGAGAAATATAGTACCTTGTACATAATGATTATGAAATAAATGCTAATTGCTTGTATTAATGATGATAGGTACATAGGTTAAGATAACAGCTGTCCTATATCTGATATATATATATATATATATGCACATATCAGTCACATACAAGAAGTGTTTAGTAAATGTTTATCATGCCAGGCACTATGCTAAGCACTACGGATACAAAGAAAGTCAAGGAGTTCGTGTTCTAATGGGGAAGGCAACGTGCAAACAAAATATACCTACAAAATATATTCAGAGTAAATGGGAGGTAATCTTAGAGGGGAAGTCCTGGGAGTTGAGGAGGGAATTAAGAAATGGATAGGGACAACTTTTACAGAAAGCAGAATTAGCATCACCTCTTGAAGGAAGCCATGTAAATCAGAAGGCAGAGGTAAGGAAGGTGATCATTCCAGACACAAGGGACCATAAGTGAAAAGGCAGGGAACTATCAGATGGAACGCCATGTACAAGAATAACAAGGTCAATGTATATGGAGGGCAGTAACATGTAAGACTTCTATATCACACTGCCACTCAATCACAAAGGAACTGCTAACAGGCCAAGTCTCCAACACTAAGCCCACACAACCCACTAGAAAGTAACCTTGGCACACTGGCCATATAGGTGTCCTTTGAATATTTCATGGTACCTTGAGTGCTTGAACAGGAACTAGAGAATGCTTTTTACTTCTAATTGCATATGCATATATATATATATATATATATATATATGTGTGTGTGTGTGTGTGTGTGTGTGTATCTACACATATATGTATGTATACACACGCATATATACCTATGTATATGTGTATGTATTTCAAGGCATGGACTACATTTGGAGTTTTTCCCAAAGTAAACTTTCTAAGGGTTGGCCATTGGGGTGTGACAAGTTAAAGGGAAAATGACCTGTTGTTGTTGTTGAAAAGATTGTGTCACCCTAGCTTGTCCAGGCTGGACCTTCAGGGATCACTCACTACTGACCACCACAGGACATCTGATCCACTTCGTTTCTGACTTGAGCTGGTTCACTTCTCCTTAGGCCATCTAATGAGCCCTTGCTTTGAAGGGACTGACCATATTGATATGAAATATTGACATAGCCCACTGTAGCTTAGAGTTCTTTTGCTCAAGAAATCCACTGGCCTCATCTTCCTCAGTAGCAAGGATGACAGGCATGCTCCACAACACCTGGAAAAATGATTTCTTTGGTCAATAATCAAGATTGAACCTAATCCAATGAGTCCAGAGCCTAGAAGTTCCTGCATCATGGATTATACACATAATTTGAATTTACTGATCTGTGCCTGTGCTACAGTCATCCAAAAGGGAGACAATTTCATAAAAGAAGGGTGTGTATTTCATTTTCTTTATGTATCCTCAAGGTCTTGACCTAGAACAGGTACTTAGTAAAAGAAAGCAGCATGGTATAGTAGAAATATCACAAGCTCTGGAGGGAGGCCTCCTAGGTTCAAATCCCATTTCCGACAATTTGCTACCTTTGTGACCTTGAGTAAGTCATATAACCACTTGGATCCAGAGTAGCTCTAGGTCTATAATCCTAAATGCTTGTTAACAAATTTAGAGGAAAGAAAATTCTCTCTTCATAAATATACAAATTGTGACAGATTGATGGCAAACCTAGACATATTTTGGGTTGAGCTACCAGGACTTTTCCCCAGCAAATTGAAATTAGAGGACCCCGATCATATTTGAGTAGAAACAACAGAGCTTAGCATCTAGATAACCAAAAGAATTACTTAGAGTAGTCATCTACCAGATGCTTCCTCCCCACTGTAGCTATGTTCTCCATCTCAGACACAAACATCCTTGGTGTGCTTCTCCCCAAT
Organism: Bettongia penicillata ogilbyi; assembly: GCA_023548195.1. Classification (NCBI taxonomy): domain Eukaryota; kingdom Metazoa; phylum Chordata; class Mammalia; order Diprotodontia; family Potoroidae; genus Bettongia; species Bettongia penicillata. Next base: position 932,995 of record JAJHZJ010000035.1, on the reverse strand, counting down.
ATCCATGATTTTCTCCTGACCCTTTTCCCAGGTGACAGCCTCTCCTACTGGGAGAACTGTCCTAGCTTTAAAAAACATTTCTTACTGCTTGCCTCAGGTATATTTTTTGTCATCTCAGGTACAGAAATTATTGGTTACCGCTCTGATGGTGGGTAGCAAAAGCCACATCAATACCAGAAGTACAAACAGTACAGAAAGGCTACCGCAGCAGCAAGTAAATAGAATGGTGGTGGGCAGATTAGCAAAAACCACACCCATCCCAGAAAGGCAGTTGCTATAAAGTACAAACCGATTGCATAAGGGAAGATATAGATGACAGTCAATAACCGAAGGAGTACTTTCTAGAGCTAGGCTAGACAAGAACAAAATTCATTTGGAGTAACAAAAGGTCCAGAATTTCAGGGGAAATGATTGGAGGTAGGGGATGACAGGGGGGAGAAGCAGTAATGGTCAAGAATAGCACTTCCAGACCTTGAACTATACTACATAGCCTTAATCATTACAACTATTTGGTAACCATAAAAAAAAAAAAGCAGATGAGTGGAACAGACTAGAAAAGAAAGGCTCATGAACAATGAAACTTGATAAACCAATGTTAGAGAAAAGTAACAACATAACTTACTTAGGGAAGAACTCCCTATTTGACAAGAACCGCTGGGAACACTGTAAAACAGGTTGGCAGAAATTAGATTTAGAGGAGCATCTTATACCATATGCCATAATAAATCTGAATATAACACCTTTAAAAAATTGGAAGAAAATTTTAAAAGGACCCTTTCACATCTATGACTAAGGAGCAATACCCTCAACCAAAGGAACACAGGCATTCACAAATGATAAAAGTTTGATTACCTGAAACTGAAAAAACTTTTAGACAAATGAAATCAATGAACTGGGATAAGATATAAATTAAGAAAACGTTTTGGATACAATAATATGCTCTGGTAGCCAAAATATATAGGAAATTAATACAAATATAAAAGACTGAGAATTAATCCCCAATAGATAACTGGTCAAAACATATAAATTAACAGTTTGCAAATAAATTCAAAACTAACAACTGTATAAAAGATTTCTCAAAAGCACTAAAAATAAAAGAAAAGCACATCAAAATAATCAAGGTTTTGCCTCACACCCAACAAATTGGTCAAATGAAAAAACATGGATATAAAATCAATTCTGTCCCCCAAGGAGAGTTTAACACAGGCACTTTGTAGGACCACATAGAGTGGAAAAAGACCTAGCCTGACCTGACATCTTCATTTTGTAAAGGAGGAAACTGAAGCCCATAGAAGTTAAAAGACTTGTTCAAGGGCACAAAGGCAGTAAATGTCACAGGTAAGATTTGAGCCCAAGTCCTCAGACTCCAGAGTTAATTCTCTTTCCACTCTATAGGGTGGTCTGCCCCTTCTTTGCCACGGTGGGGGATTAGGACTATGCAATATCACATAGACTGTCAGAAGTGGTATGCGGGCTAGCTTGGCTTATTTTACTGGAGGTCTTTTTCTTTCTTTTAAAAAAAAATCTTTATTACAAAAGATGGATTGCTACATGAGGGTGGGGGGAGGAAAAGAAAACTAAGAAGTAAAGGTAATATAAAACCAAAATATATCTCTAGATAATGTTTTTAAAAATAGAGATGGTATAACTTCTTCAGTGTAAAAAGGCACATCCCTCATCTGATGTTCCTCTCCAGTAACAAAAAGCAACCCAATCCTTAAAAGTCAGTGATATCAATATAGTACATAAGACAATCTGATCTATATCATGGGCAGCCACACAACTTAGCCCCACTGCATCAGGGAAGTTGTGCAAATTTATTGACAAAAACAGATACTCCTCTCTTTTTTCCTCCACTACAAATCTCTCCCATTCACCCCTTGGAAGAGTCCTAAAGTCTAGAAAATCTGTTTCTTCATTCATTCCAGGTGTTTGTGTTCTTTTCCCTAGGCCTTGACTTACGCCACAATAGTTTTGTCTGCAGAAGGCATATCCTTTCCCGGTTGGTCTTTGATCTTTGTTCAATGACATCACAAGCATGACTGACTTGCATATGAACTACATTTTTGTGCTCCTAGAGAATAAAGGATCTATAGGGAATTGGGGGAGAAAGGGACAGTCTGCTAGTTTGTGATTTACTGTGGACAGCAGGAGAGAACAAAAAGTCTGACCCAGGTGGCTCAGATTGCGCAAGGAGACAACTAAGAATATATTCAGGTATAAAATTAGACTAATTAAACTCATGCCCAAGAATGTGTTATGTCCCACCACCACCCTTCCACTTATTTTACTTCTCAGAATCCATCAAAAGAAGATGAAGTTAATTGAATAAATTGAAATTACTTGAATAAAATGAAGTTAATTACAGAGGTTAAAAATAAGGCAGCTAGGTGGCACAGTGGATAGAGCTCTGCACTTAGAATTGGGAAAACATCTTAATGAGTTCAAATCTGACCTCAGACACTAACTAGTTTTGTGACCCTAAGCAAGTCACTTAACCCTATTTGCCTCTATTTCCTCATCTGTGAAATGGGCTGGAGAAGGAAATGGAAAAACCACTTTAGTATCTTTGCCAAGAAAATCCCAAAATTAGGTCACAAAGAGTGAGACACAACTGAAACAATGGAATAACAAATTGATAAAAGCAGGGGCACCACATTTACATGATGAGATGGACATACATGTGACATTCATATTACAAGTTGGTCCCACCTTATGTTGGGAGACTAGAAAGTAGAGTCATACAAAGTGCATCAGTGATAGAGGTTAGAAACCATGGAAATGGGCCAACAGGGAAACTGAACTATTTTAAACACATCAACATGTTAGAAAAATGCTAAAGTATTGTTATTAGGAATTGAATCAAATAGTGTCACAGTAGCAGATGGTCTAATTTTCTTTCATTCAAAGCTGTATTTTGTATAAATATCAATGAAATTGAACAATTGGCCCTAGTGCATACCAAATTTTTGCAAATGTAGTAAGATTTTTCCAAAAGTAAATAAATATATCACACTTCGAGTCATTCGATTTTAAGTTGACATTATTAAATGTTTCTCTTAAAGCTCATTTCCCACATTAGGCTATAAGCTCTTTGAGGGAAAGCCTCAATCTTATTTTATGTATATTTCCCCTAGCTCAAAGTAGGGACTCATTAAATAGTGAAGATAACCAATAGCCCCTAACCTCAGATACAACTAACAGTGGCTAAGTGGGGCTTTATCCTGGAATGTCAACGTGTATGTGGAAGGGGAGCGCTCTCCCCATGCTTTGCCTCAAGACTGTCAATCTCAGCCACTTTGTGGAACTACCAGTCCAGGAGTGCTAACTCTAGGATCATATCAACATGGTGTCCTCCTCCTAGAGCTTGTGTATGCATACATACAAACTCCAGAAGGAGATAGACCAAATTTTCCAGGGGACAGGCTACCAAAGGAACTATTCCTGTCCCTGTATTGTCTTATGTGCCCTCACTCCCCTACCCCAGCCCACTCAACTGAATTCCCTTTACACATAATAATAGCTAACATTTATAGAGAACTTACTATATGCCAGGGGCTGTGCTAAGCAATCACAATTATCTTGCTTGATATTTCAAGTGAATTCCTGGTCAGAATTTTGACATTCCCAAATACTTAGTTTTGGCGGACTGAATTCATAGCTTTTGTTCAGTACTTGTAGCCTCTTTAATACAGAAACAAGAAACAGGAACTAGGATATCATTCTGTGCTGGCTTGAGATATGGATCTAACATCTGATATATGAAAAACACAGTCAGTAAAATTTACTTAGCTTTACTTACCTAATAATAGTTTCCCAATTTTTTCATATACTTTATACAAGAATAACAGTGAGGCTATTGGTTTCTGTAACTGACATCTTTGGTCTCTGATGTTGGAGAATGGTTTGTGGGGATCCCTCAGATCACATATTTAAGACTTGCCAATAAGAACCAGCAAAAAATAAACAAAACACAGAAGTTTATGAATTAGCTCAAAAAATGCTCACAGCACGGAACCACAAAGATGGGCTTAAAGGAAATATAATATATTATATATAAAGGAAATAAGTTTATTAATTTTTATTTTCACCTGGAGTACTGATGCAGACCTTAAAACCAGGTATGGGAGAGGATAAGATTGGCAGATCTCTTAGGCTCTATAGCTCTGAGCTGCAGTGGTGTTCTCACTAAACTCTGTATTAACATGACAAGCCCCTAGCTGGGGGGAGGGAGGTCATCAGATTGCCTAAGAAGAGACGAACTGACCCTTGTCAAAAAGCAGGTTCTCTGTCAATCAGAAAGGGATTGGGTTGTTGAGTAGCCCTAGTATTTCCAATCTTGGAGATATAAAAAAAGAGGAAGAAAATGGATTTTGATTTCTTTTCCCCTTTTCATCAGACATCCAAAATATACACACTTAACTGGGATTCTCCCACTGGCTCTGATTGAATGCCACTGTCTACAACTTAGATCTACATAGTAAAACTTTTCATCTTCACTTTGGTACATGGATGGAGCTGTGATCACACTGATGGGAGTATTCCTCATACAAAAATCCAGTACGCAGATCACTATCCATTCATGTCTGCCTGTTTTGTGTGACTGTCCAAATCCTCCTCTAAATTTCCCAGAGTTCATCCATCAGGCTAGTGACTTTCTTTTAAATCACTTGTTATTGCATGGCTAATTACCATGTGGGCTATCCAATTATTGTCCTTCATTGTTGCTTCTGACCTCCCCTCACCTCTTTTTCTGATCATACATTTCTCTATGATATACTTTATTCCATTTTCCTTGTGTCGATGATGATGCAACACATCATCACTATATCACAGATATAATCTGCTAAAGTTATAATCAAGACAGTTCAATGCTCTCTTTATAAGTAAAAAGAACCTCCACTTATGGAACTAGAGGGCTTCTGTCCCTTTGGTAAAGTAGGTTTTTTCTGGAACTTTTTTTTTAAATGGTCATCCTAAGAAATATAAGGTATAGATTTGATAGCAGAGTGGAGGGTGGATTAGAACGAGGAGACCTTAAGGAAGGGATACCAACCAGCAGGCTATTGCTATAGTGTGGCCATGAATCAATGAGGACCTGTACCAGTGTGGTAGCAGTGTTAAAAGAGAGAAGGGAGCATATCCGAGAGTCATTTTGAAGGAATAAGCCACAGAACTTGACAACAGATTGGATATGGGGGATGAGATTGAGGAGTTGAGGACAATACTCACGTTTTGAGTGTTGGTAACTGAAAGGATAGTGGTGCCTTCAATAGTAACAGCAAAGTTGGGAAGAGAGGACAGGTTTGGGGGTTTTTTGGGGGGGGTTGTCTTTTTGTTTTGTTTTGTTTTGAGTGGGGGAAGATGAGTTTGGTTTTGGACATAGAGTAAGATCTCTACAGACAGAGGAAACAAGGTGACCCAGAAGCTAGAGCACCAGCCCTGGAGTTAGGAAGGCCTGAGCCCAAATTTGGCCTGACTGCCTTAAAAAAAAAAACCAAACCAACATATCTACAGATATTCAGTTCAAGATGTCCAATGGGCAGAGGTACAAGACTGGATGTCAGAATGGATATTAGGCTGGATAAGTAGATCTGAGAGTCATCAACCTAGAGAAGATAATTGAATCCATGGGAGATAATAAGATCGCTAAGTTATCACAGAACAGAGCCTTGAGGGACGCCACTGTCTGCGGGTGTGACATGCTTGAAGATCCAGCAAAAGAGACAAGAAGGAGAGGTGAGATAGGTGGAAGGAGAGGCAGGAGAGAGCAGTAATCTACAAAGAAGAAAATAGCAAGGAGAAGGCTATCGACAGTGTCAAAGTCTGCAGAAGTCAGGAAAGATGATGATTAAGAAAAAACTACTAGATTTGGCAAATAGGTCATTAGTAACTTCAGAGAGTGCAGCTTTGGTTGAATGATGAAGAGTGAAGTCATACTATGGAGAGCCAACAAGAAAGAAGAAGGAAATGGAGGGGATGATTGTAGACGACCCTCTCAATGAGTTTGGTCACTAAAGGAAGGAGAGATATGGGACAACATGTAGAGGGGATGTGTGGATCAAGTGATGGTTTTTCAAGGATGAGGGAGAAATGGGAATGTTTGTAGGAGGTAGGGAAGCAGTCAGCTAACAGGGAGAAATTAAAAATAAGTGAGAATGAAGATAATTTAGGGGACACTTCTGGAAAAGATGAGATGGAATGGGATCATTTGTGCAAGTTGAAGAGTTTGCCTAGGCAAGAATAAGGGCTATTTCTTCATGGAGATCTTTAAGGAGATCTAAGTGACATGAAGTAAGGATGGGGTAAAATGAGAGGGCTCTCAGCAAAGGACCTCAAGTTTTCAGTGAAATATGAGATAAGAATCCCAGCTGAGATGATAGGATAAGAAGAAGTTATAAGATGCTTTAGGAGGGATGAAAACTCAGAAAAGTGGTGAGTGAGACAGCAAGTCATTTAGAGAGGTGTAAAAGAATTTCCTTGCCAAATTGAGGACCCAGTTGAGATTACATGACATAAATTTGTAATAGACCCAATCAGCATGGTTTTGTGATTTTCTTTCCTGCAAAAGTTAAAAGGAAAAGCTTCAGTGAGTGTAATTTACAATTCAAGATATTAATTGTATGTTACAATTACTTAGTGTAGTACATTTTATTTCCACACAACTATTTTTTTCTGAGAGATGAGTCCCTTATGTTGGGGCATTTTTAATAATAAACACATACATATGTGTGTTTATAACATATATGCATATGTGTATATATGCATATATATTTGATATTCATATAGCACTTGAGATTTTAAAAGTGTGCCATATATAATTTTACCTGAGCCCCACAATAACCCTGTATCCAATTAAATCACTCAGGTCCAACAACAGCAATGTGAGGTAGACCACAGAGGTATTGTTATTCCATTTTTCATGTAGTACCTGGGACACTTGTCTCTTTCACTTAGGGACTCCATGAAGGTTGCCCATATTAAAGGTTATCTCTGATTCCACATCCACATCCACAGCTCACAAGTTTCCATTGATGCAGTCATTTTTATCAGTCAGTCAGAGGACAAAATTAATTCAAAACAATAGCATTTAATGAAAAAGCATAATAAAAAAGAAAAAAAGGGGGAGAATTATGTTGTTCCCAAAAATACAGAAGCCATCAGTGGGCACGACTAGGGCACATATGTGAAAGGGCACAAACATAGGTTATGTTATATGTGTGTGGCCAGGACACAAATGTGGAAAGGAAAATACATAGGAAAAATGTAGAAGCAGATTTCTAGAGGGCTAACTTGTGCTTCCCCTGCTGCAGAGTTGCTCCTAACTTCTGGGCTTCTTCTGCTGTGCCTGCTCCCTGATGGTCTCAGGTGATGGGTAGGATGTCTTGTCTGGAAGTTCTCCCCTGGTCTTGCTGCAGTTACTTCTGGGCACTGCACTGCTGGGCATGTGATTGTGTACCATCACTCAGCTACAACTCCTAGGTTTCAACTGTCTTTTTCAGTTGACCTACCTTTTCTTCCCCATAAAAGGAAGAGTGATTTTTGCCATCTCTCTTCTTAACCTAGAGGTTTAAGCTTCAGCTCTTTTAATAAGGGAAGCAGGTCTTCTACCTATCAAAACATCAGATGGAGAGGAAAATCCTTAGCTGTTCTTATTTTTGTTTTCCTCTAAAGAGATTAACTTGTCTCTCCCTAGAGTCTTAACTTAGTGTGTCCTTTCTCCCCAGAGAATCCAGGTATTTGGTCTGTCATTCAATCTACTTATTCCTCCTTGTTAGGAGTTAACGCCCTTGTTCTAAGCTTCTATCTGATTTAGAGTAGAGAATCCTTTTAACTTCCCTCAATTCCCAACTATCAATTTGGACCCCTTCAAAATTATTTTAGAGTCTCCCTTTCAACAAATAATTGCCAAGAGTTTCCTGGATTTTTCCTTGGTTTTTCTCAACCTCTCAAGATCCTTTGGTTTTTTCCATCCCAATGAAAATGAAACAGGGTAGGGAAAAAGACAGGAACAACTCCCAAACCCTAGGTAGAACCCAAGTGAAAAATCTATTGTTCCATATTCTTGCCTTATTATGTATAAGTACAAACCTCTCAGGCTTTCAGTTGTCCCACACACTTTCCTACAAGCCTGAAAAAATGAAAGAAAAAGATGAGGGAAAGTTGAAGAAATTGAGACTGAGAGGTTGTGACTTTTTCCATGGTTACAAAGCTAATAAATATCAGAGTTGGGATTTGAATCTCTGTCTTCCTGGCTCTGAGTCCCACACTCTGTCCATTATGACTCAGCTGCTTCTGTAGTTAGAGAATTTAAAGAAGGCAATCAGCAATTTGTGACCTAAAATTATACATAACATTTTACCCCACATAAAATTAGAGCACCAGAGGAAGCAGACTTCCTTGGCATTTTCATTATGCAAGAGGTAAACAATAAATAAGGAGTTCCTGAATATGAAATTAACAACAGGATAATTGCTTTACTCCTTGAGTGCGGGCAATATTAAATCCTCAAATAAACACTTAACCCTCATTTTCACATATGCTTATGACTTCTATCAAAAGTAGCAAACTTTGCACGCTGTCCACCCTCCAACCAGGCAACCTCTAAATGAAGGCAAAATGTTAATTCCTTTCAATTCAGAGGGATTTTTGGGACAAGCACTATCATGGAGGGAAGACAGCCTTAGATGCCAGAGGAAATTAAGAGACAACTTGGGAAACATTCTGCATACTATTATCTGTTACTATTATAACTTACATTTTAATATATTTAATCATTCTGCAAGCTAACTGAAAAATCTCATCTAGATAGTGTAGCTATTCTGGTAACATGTGACCTCCCTGCTGAGCCAAAGCCCAGAATTTCCATTGGCACAACCCCCCACTGACTAGCATTCTAACATTTATACAGGAAACTGTTAAACCTTATTTCTAGGGTCCCCTTTTTTTCTTTCTCTTCTCAACTAGCCTCCCTCCATTCCAACCCCCATTTGACCAAAAGGAACAACTAGTTCTTTAGCTATGGAGGTGTTTAAGAAGACATCTTAATAAATAACACCAAAGATGCACCTTTTCAAATACTCAGGAGGTCTGATGAGATTTCCCAAGTTGTTCTGACTACTTTTTCTCCTACCCTTTCAGAGAGAAATCCCCTTTTTTCTTTACTCATCCTCTAGTCTTAAAACCTGATCACTACTTATAACTCAAGTGTGTCTTATTTTGCATGCTCAGTAATGCCCTGATTTTAACCCCAGTTAAATGGTTTCTTTATCTTACTCACATTCTGAAACTGATTCATTAACAACTTCACATATGAAAGTTTGGCTCTTACTGGAGTTTTCCGAAAAGCTAGGGTTAAAAGGTCAGTGAGACTGTCATCCTATGGGCAAGGGTATAGAACTAAGTTCCAAGTCAACCTGATAGAATCTCACAACACCCCCAAATTCTAGGTGCTTTACCCCCACTATTCTCAAAAGAAGACATCAAGTGAAGATAGAGGCGATACACATTTATCTTAGTGACACAACCTCCCAACATGAGGCATCAACTGTTTAATTTGCACTCTGTAAATGATAAAGTAGCAATTCTGATTTAGGAAAGGAAGACACCCTAGTCTGCCTAAATAAGCTTCTTGAAGAGATATTCAGGTTTACAGTTATGGTGATGAAATGCAACCAACGAACCAAAGAAAAGGAGTGTGTTTTCATGAGTATAAACTTCCCTGTGACATAATGGACAAAGTTAAAGCCTGAGGCTCTTCTGCCATTATCAGAGGCTGTGCCAGTGAGTGCTGTAACCTAATTACTTCTGATGCAGCAAATCAACAAAAGCACTGCTGGTTACGACCTCTGCCAAGAGCACTAGAGATTCAGACAAATGAAGCTTAAGATGCCGTTGTTTGTTCGGTTGTAAAGTTCCAGATAAAAAATGACAGGATGTCGTTGCCTGACTTCAGCATCCGTTCTCCAGATGGCTCCCTGCACTGGCTTGTGGCAAGGCTCACAGGGAGGGAGGCTGGCACATTTTCTCTGTCAGAATGAAAGTTTTCCAATTACAAAGAGATAATGTGAGGAGATGCAAACTTAATCTCCTCAACAAAGGGTTGCAAGCTGCGTAATGGCCGATTCAGAGGGAAAATTTTCACTATAGTTCAATTGATTTAAACACTGTGGATCACAAAATTGGCTACCTTTCCTAATAAAACCAAGAAATCAGCCGTGTTGATTCCATTTACTGGAACTGCTTCTGTAATGGTTTCATGTTCCATGAGACAGGAAGTGCAGGTGCTTTTTTCTAAGTTAGTATTTTTAGTTTAAATTGAACTCTACCTTTCTTATTTGAATGAATTTGAATGAAAAGGAGCAAAAAAATGTCACTTTTCTTTGAGCAAACCAACAAATTGCTTAAAGATAAGGACTAAGGATGACAAAGCATCAGCTAAATAACTGTGAAAATAAGAAGATAATACCCTTGATGGTCCCGTGATCTCTAGCACAATCCTACCTAAACTACCTAATTCCCCTGTGAATACCAACTGCCAAATTAGATTTCTTTTTGTTAAACCTAGGGCAAAAAAGGTTAGGGAAGGGAAGAGGCAGCAGAGGATGGATATTCTAGCTTTGAGTCAAGTTACCCAGTAGAGGGGACATGGCAGAATTGGGAAGGAAAGTTACTGGTACCATGGGACTCTGGGGTAGGAGATAAGCAAAATCTTTCGGAGATACCATGAGGTGAGACCCAGGGACTGTGCTCACTATTGGAAGGAATACCATTCCCTTTGCCCCTTGGCATAGTAAGGCAAGGACCTTTTGCCTTATTCTCCAAGGAATGCTAATGGAAATGATGTCTTATAGATTTAGAATTGGAAGAGACTTTAGAGGCTATTTAGAGCCACACTCTCATTTTACAGATGAGAAGCTGGACCCTGGAGAAGGGAAGTGACCTGTACAGGGTCACAAGGCTAGTCAGTGTGCACAGTGGAATTTGAACCAAGGTGCTCCTCTGGACTCTAAATCCAACACTATCTATTACCACTATGATTTTTATCAATAGTTCTGTTTCCCTGTTTGACCAAACACATATGTGTGCATGTGTGTGTATATATATGTATATATGTGTGTACACATATACATATAGACACATATACATCCATACACACATATACATATACATACATACACATGCATATATACATACATATGTTATATATGTTGACACAAAGGGGAAAGGTTTGTGCATCTACATGTCTAGCAAGCCAACAAGGACTCTGCCTCAGGGGAAGAAACTCTAGCTGTGATGAGAATATTACTGTCAGTGCAGCTAAAGCCTAGAGTTTTTCCTCTCCATCAAGATAAAATCACACAGACTTGGGGAGAATTTAAATGCAAATGATAGCAATAAAATTCTGATAATATTTTAATATTTATATTGCATTCCTTTGTTGTAAGGTTTCCTTATCCAACCACCTCAAACATGGATCCAGAATACTAAACAAATCAGGTAATCTTAAAGAAATTAACTAAAAAGTTATCTCAGTTAGGAAAAGACATTTTTATATTGCCTATAAACCTGTCTTCAAAATACATACTTTTCTCAATAGCTCCAGATAGAGGCCAATGTTGCAATAAGACTTTTTTTTCAGACTACAGGATGGTTGTTGACAGGATGGGGCCGCTCGCTGCAGACAGATGATTTTTGCCATTTCCATCTGACATTTCTAGGAAGTGCTGGTTGCATTACTGAAAATGCAATCAGCTCTCACACACACACACACACACACACACACACACACACACACACACACACACGATGATCAGTTCCAAATAGTTTCAACAGCAGCAGCTGAAAATCAGTAAATGTCTGAAATATAAGTAAGCCCTTCAAAGTCCTCGGAAACCTTCAACACATTCCTGCTGAAGAGTTAACATTTCCAAGTAATGAGCATTTTTAAAAAGTCACAACATCAACATAAAGTGGTATCTAACAGCTGTTGTAAAACTCAACATCAGTTGAATGTGAGCTCAACTACTAAACAGCAGTCACAATGGCGTCCCCTAGGAGGCATTTAAGGACCCAAGTGGCTGGCCATATTTAACACAGGGAGAGAGCTAAGCAAGTTCCTAGGCTGCAGAAAGGAATATTTCTGCCCGTGTTCTTGTACCACCACCTAGTGGTTTCAAGTATCTGAAATGGGAGATAAGAACAGAAAAACAAAAACAGAAACAAAAATTTGCCACAAAAAATAAATGTATAATGGCTTCCAGAATTTAATGCTTCTGATAAAAATGAATATTAAAGATTCATATTAAAATGAACCTAATAAAACAAGCGCTATTCTTTTTTAAAGCCAGAAACATTTGTTATTATTCTGAAGTCTACCATTTTGTAACAATACATTTTTAAGGCTATATATTAAACATTGCAGGTTTTTCAGCTATATATTCAACTTATTATTGTCTACTATACAAGACAAAAAGAATGAACAGTCTCTATAAATCTCTACCTATAAGCTTACATTTAAGGGGGGAAACAACGTGCACATAGATAAGTGAATGCAAAATATATGCATAACAGTGGATAGAGAACTGAACTTGAAGTCAAAAAGACCCAGGTTTAAATCTTGCTTCAGATATATTATCTGTGTGATTCTGGACAAATCAATTAACCTTTACAAGCCTTGGTTTCCTCACCTGAAAAATGGGGATAATAAAAATGCCTATCTTTCACAGAATTGTTATGATGATCAAAGGAGATGACATATGCATGTATATATTGGTGTTGTAATGCAAAGTAATTTCGGTGGGTGCAATGGGAAATACCGATAACTTTAAGGCTCAGTAAAAGTGCTCTTTAACAGCTGGTTGCTGCTGTTGCTCAGTCCTTTTTCAGTCCTATATTACTTTGTGTAACCATATTTGGGGTTTTCTTGGCAAAGATATTGGAAAGATTTGCCATTTCCTTCTCCAGCTGATTTAACAGATAAGAAAACTGAGGTAAACAGGGTTAAGTCATTTGCCCAGGGTCACACAGGTAGGATGTGTTTGAGGAGGGATTTGAACTCAGGTCTTCCCAGGTCCTACACCTCTATCTACCTAATTGCCATAGGAAGGGGTATCTGAGGTATTCTTTGAAGGTAGATAGACTTGCCATAAAGCAGAGGTGAGGAGAAAGTGCATTCTAACACAGGCAAGCAAGAGAAGACGGGGACGAGGCATGGAGATGGAATGCCTTGTATGAGTAATAGCTAAAAGGAGACCTTGACTATGAAGAGAAATTATCTTTATAATCAGGTGTACCAGTTGGGGCTATAAATGGTTAGTATGGCAGGCACAGCTATTCCCAAAGGCTTTACTTTTGTGATGCAAGTGGAAATATTCTTTTCAAACTCCTACTTTAGCTGACCCCCAGGGGGACTTCATTTCATCACTTCTGCCTGCTGGAGCCTATGAGAAGTGCAGCTAGAACGGACTGAGGCTGATGAACTGTTTATCTCCTTATTCGCAAAGGAGGAGAGTTTCAAAGAAGAGAAAGATACTGGCTAGATTGGTACAGAGAACAGAAACAGAAGTTTCACCCAGTTTTTCTAAAACACTAGGGTTCCATACTAATAGAAGCAGCTAGGTGGCACATTGGATAGCACACCAAGCCCACAGTCAAGAGTCCTGAGTTCAAATTCTGTCTCAGACACTTACTTGCTATGAATCTGGACAAATCTCTTAACCTCTGTCTGCCTCAGTTTCCTCAGTTCTAAAATGGGGATAGTAATATCATCTCTCTTACAGGTTTGTCATGAGAATCAAATGAGATAATAAAGTCTTGCTTCCTTTGTTTCCCCAGGTACTTTGGCTAGATTCATTTCTGTCCTTGTTATCACAAATATGCTCCTGAATGAGGGACAAGGTGAAGGCAGCTCTAAAATTCTGGAATTCCAAATCCAGCACTCTTAGGACTATGTCCATGAGGGTGAGGATCATTTTTCATTTATTTTTGTCTTTTTCTCTCATGCTTAGTCTAATTCACTGTACATAGTAGGCTCATAATCATTATCTGCTAAATAAATGAGTTTCAGGTTTCAGTCTCAATAATCCCTAACCAGACTGTAAACTCCTCACAGGAAAGTACCAGGCTTTATACTTCCTTTGTCTCTCACAGAGCACAACACCATGCAAAGTTGTTATTGAGGTTTTTTAACAGTTTAATGTTAATACTGCTGCTGTTCAGTCATTTCAGTTGTGTTGGACTCTTCATGACCCCATCTGGGGTTTTCTTGGCAAAGACACCGGAATGCCTTGCCATTTCTTTCTCCAGCTCATTTTACAGATGTGGAAACTAAGACAAACAGGGTTAATTGACTTGCCCAGGGTCACACAGCTAGGAGGTAAATTCATGGAAGATGAATCTTCCTGATTCCAAACCCAGTACTCTATCGACTGCACCACTCAGCTTAGCTGCCCATATTGTCACTTAATAGTGACTAACTTTTCTATGCTCTGTGCCAACTACAAGAAAGCTTCTTGTGACTAAGAATTATTTTTCTTTTTCAAGTGTTTTATTTCTTTTTTAATGAACAGAAAGCTATTTTCCCACCCTCCCATCTCCTATCCCATTGGAGGAAAAAAGAGATAAGATAAACAAATTCCTTGTTAAAAATATACACAGTCATGCAAAACAAATTCCCTCCTTCACTGTGTTTAAAACATATATGTCTCATTCTGTACCGGAAATCCATCCCATCTCTGTCAGAAAGCACTCAATCAACTAGCATTTATTAAATACCTACTGTGTACAAAGGAGGAAAAATAATCACTGACCCCCAGGAGCTCATTGTCCAAGCAGGTAGTCAGAGGTGAATAACAGTCAGGCAGTCCTCTGGACTCATGGGTGGTCACCACATTAATCAAAGTTCTTACATCTCATTTTAAAAACTTTGGTCTCATAGTGTAAATTATTCTTCTGGTCCTGCCCACTTTACTCTGCATCAACTCATACATGTCCTGCCCTGTCTCTTTAAAATCATCTACTTCCTCACTCTTACAAAATTTTGTGATGGCCAAAAAAAAAAGGGGTTATAGCTTTTTAAGATAAAGATATGATATCTCTTTTATCACACCTACACTGGTGATCATTAATATCACAAGTGACAGCAGTCTGGAGTAAAACAATATAGAATAATTCTTTTGTTGTTGGTATTTGCGCAGATCTACATGCTACCTATCAGTGAATAAAGTTTATCAAAATATGTAAATGCTTAAGGCAAATAAGCTCCTGATCAATCTATTCATTTCTCACTTGTACTTGCATATGTATGACTCTCTTATCTCCTGTTAATACCCAGCCCTCTCCTACTTCTCACCTCCAAAATCAGGGGGGTAGAGAAGGTTCTAGTTTCCTGCTCATTTAATCAGTAGAACCCATTTAATCCTGAGTATAAGTAAGCAGAGAATGAGCAAGGGGATGAAAAAAAAGTTAGTAGGAAACCAAAGGAAGGCGATAGAGAGTGCTTGGTAGGAAGCATATACACTTAAATGTTTAAAAACTTTTCTGTAAGACAAGCACAACATTTTAAATCTCCATTATTAAAAATTTCTCATCATTTTTTAAAGTCTAGGCAAACACCAAAACAATAAATCAAACTTTGATTTTTATCATTTGTGCATTTCCAATGTGTAAATGCTCACAGTGAAAATTTACCTCCTCTTGACAATCCATTCTAGCTGACTCCAACCTCTCCTGTGTAATGGAGCTGTCTCCCTAATATACACTGAAAGCTTATAGTCAAAAAGCAGCCTATTACACAGAAGTAGAATTCAGAGTATTTGGTTACATGTAAGTGGAGAAAGAGTAGAGGAGAGTTAAGAAAAGAATGGACTTCAAATAGAGGGACAGGTTCTGTGCATAGCAAAGCCCATCTATAGCAACAGCTGTCTTTTTTTGGTTCACAGAGGCAGAATAGACATCCCTAGCCTCTTCTCCCTTGACTCCTGTCCAAGGGAGTCTTTAATTCTTGCCAGGAGGCGAAGCAGGGTGGGTTATGAGGCTAGCATTATATATATATATAAAAGCCCTCCCTCACTCAGAACAAAGTCAAGTGCAAGTCATGTCATTATTTCTCTGATGGCATGGTCTTCTTCGGCAACAAAGGACAAACACACACATATATACATATATGTAGATATATGTTATATATCTATATACATGCTCTCCTAAATATTATTAGTCTAGGGGATATGACCTAGTTCACTCCAACTTCTGACTGCGTTGTCATAATTATTGTGGGCAAGGAGAACTCTTCTATATCTTATGTCCAAGGCTTGATCCCTTACCTTGTTGTTTTTCAGCTGATCAGTCATGTCCAATTCTTTGTGATCCCACAGACCATGCTGTCCATGGGATTTTCTTGGTAAAGATACTGGAATGGTTTTGCCATTTCCTTCTCCAATGAATTAAGGCAAACAGGTTAGGTGACTTACCCAGGGTCAAACAGCTGATGTGTGCCTGAGACTGGATTTGAACTCAGGTCTTCCCAACTCCAGGCCCAGCACTCTATCCACTGAATTATTTAGGAGCTTGACACCTTATCTATCTAATACCTAGCCAGTAAATCCAAGTACATCCTGGGTTATCTCCAGTCATCCTGATGAATATCTGGTCACTGGATTCAGATGGTTCTGGAGGAGAAAGTGGGGCTGAAGACCTTGTACAGCCCAAGGTCTCTCCCTGGGAACAAGACAATTCAACAAGAGAGAAAGAGTTCTAGTTCTCACCCAAGGAGACTTCCCTAAAGTCTCTGAAGTGGTAAGCTCCATGCTAGGGACATGACAGCAACTGGTAGCTCTTCTCACGTCTTCCCAGAGTCTTTTCCTTCAGCGGCCCAAAGCAGTTAGCCTCTTCCTTTTTCCCTTGTGAAGCTCAAAGCCACAAGTGCCCCAAAGAGACTGGACTCCTAACAGAGAACTTGAAACTTCAAGGATTCCAAAGGTTGCTGTCAAAGGCTGGGGCTTTTCTGCTCTCACTAACCCCACTTGCCCATCATGCAGTTTAAGGCATTCATCACCACCATTAAGGAGAGTTCCATGCCAATGGGCTTTGGGACAGGGGTTAAAGTAGGAAAGAATAGGGAGAAAGAATTAGAAAAATACCATTGTGTAAAAATCACATATGGATTGAGAACCCAATCTATCTGGTGCTAAAATAGTTGAAAAGCAGAAAAGCATAGGGACAAAGTGAAATTTTAGGCAGATGAACTGGAAACAGGAGAAAAATTACAACAGTGACAATAATAAATACTATAACTAGCATTATATAGCACTTTAAAATTTCCAAAGAACTTTACATAGATTATCTCATTTGGTTCTCAAAACCCTCTGAAATTGGTGCCACTCATTTTACAAATGAGGAAACTAAGGCTAAGAGAGGTAGAATACTTTACCCAGGGTCATACAACTAGCAAATACCTAAGGCAAGACTTGAACTTAGGTCAAATTCAGCACTTTATCAACAGTAAAATAAAGAATGATTCGATGCTTATGCCCCGTGAAGACTAACCAAGATAATCAGTAACTGAAATCAATCAATTATCCAAATGGGCACCTATGAATAGAGGCTCAGAGGAGAAAAAATACCCATATATTTCAGTCTAATTTACCAGCACCATCTCCAAACAGATGAGATCAAAGACTGATGTCATCTTAGTTCAATCTCCAATTAAAGGTTGGGGCTATTTAGAATAGCCCCCAAATGATTTTATTCTACATTCTCTGCAACAATACTGATTTCAAAATGTTAGTCTGGTGGTGGAATGTGACAAATCCTCAAAGAAAAAATTCAATTAAAAATATTAGTTCTGAAATAAAGCTGTAGGTTTGGCAATGATATAAATAGCTTTATAGGACCTGTACCATAGAGGGGAGGAAAAACAAGAAGAAAAAGTGACATAAAAAATAGTCTTTAAAATAAAATGAACCCACAGTATAATCATTCTTTTCTGTAGATTTAAAAGCTTAATAATAAATGAGTTTAAAATTTTATGGTCATAAATTCTCAGTAAATCCAAGGTCTGTTTCTCCAGGCTAGTGACAGGCTTAGGAGTATAATACTCTTTTCATCTTCCTGGTCCATTTTTTTTATCATCTTGCTTATACTTCAAGGTCCTGTTAAGGGTCCACCCCCTGCACAGGGGCTTTCCTGGATAGTTTGGTGATAAACAGATAGAATGGGACCTAGAGTCAGGAGAGATCTGAGTTCTAATTTGCTGCTCCCTCCCCCCACTCCTGCCCCAGACATTTATTTACTAGATGTTTGTGAATTTAAACAAGTCCCTTCTAGTTCTAAATTAATGCCCTTCTTTGCTCTGCTGTATTTCTATGGGCACTTGACTGCACTGTTCATTTCAGCATTCATGCTGCTTCATTGCTTGGCTATTGCATAGGTCTCCCAAGTAGATTCCAAACACTGGAAGGGAAGAATTTCAGCACATCTTAACCTTCTTTTGTATATTCCTCTGTCCTTGGCCCAGTGTTGTATTGTACTACATACTTGTTTGATCAACAATAGCTCATACTGTTAAATATTGATTAAACACTGACTTTTAAAAGTAGCACCTTAAAAACACGATCTTGAGATCTAGAAAACTTCTTACATGAATGCAGGTACTAAGGTCCATGATAATCAGATAGAATTGATAGGAAAAAAAAAAGCACAACTGCAATGACTATTAATAGCTCTCATTTCCTGATAGATTTTCATGTACCACTTATCATCATCCCAGAATACGGAGGGATTATAGGGGTAGTTGTATTCCTGCTGCTATAAAGTTACAAAGGAATTAGATGAAAGCACCTACCAAAATGAGTACCAGACTCAAGTATCAGGGAATTAAAGCTCTTTTCCTGGCTTTTTCTGTGATTAGTTCTAAGATTTTTGATTGTCCCTTTAACCTTCTCTTTGCCTCAGTTTTCCCTCATCTGCCTCACTCTGTAAAATTTAGGAAGGGGTTGATTTAGATCTGTGGTCTGCAAATTTTTTTGATTGGGCACCCCATGAGGAATGCCCCTAATATATGTCTATTTATTTGAAAATTATATGCATGAGGATGAAGCGAAGATGGTGGAGTAACAGCACTCTTCCTGAGTCCAGTCAAATACCTATAAAAAATAACTCTAAACAAATTCTGGAGCTGCAAAACCCACAAACTGATGGAGTGAAGCAAATCTCCAACCCAAGACAGCCCAGAAGGTTGCTAGGAAGTGTCTATCGCACCATGCTAGGAGTACAGCACAGTCCAATATAGGCTGAAGCAACATGGACAGGACCTGAGCAGGCCTTGGGGGGACTGAATCTCTCACATCTGTGGTGTTTTCTAGACTTCACGACCCCAAAGCACAGAGGACAAATTGGAAAGTCAGTGGAAAAAGCCTATGGGGGCAGTGTGGGAGAGTGGAGTGGTCTGGCCCCAGCTCCAGGGTGGCAGAGGGGGAGGGGGTGGAGGAACCCATGGCAGCTATAGTAGTACCAGGGGCAGCAGCAATGACTGTTTCTGGAGCTCTGGGTCCACAGATTGGAGGGGGTGGGAATTGAGCACTGACAGTGCACCCCCTCACCCCCACTGAAAGTAGAGATTGACCTTAACAAAGAGCTCAAAAGTCAAGTAAATGGCTAGGGAAATCAGTAAAAAATCAGAAAAAAGAATCAGACTATAGAATCTTACTTTGGGGACAAGGAAGACCAAAGCATGCAAACAGAAAAAAAAAAAAAGTTAAAGCACCTTCATCCAAAGCCTCCAAGAAAAATATGGTCTCAGGCCATGGAAGAGCTTAAAAAGGGTTTTAAAAATCAAACAAGAGAGGTAGAGCAAAAATTGCGAAGAGAAATGAGAGTGATGCAAGAAAATCATGAAAAATGAGTCAACTGCTTGCTAAAGGACACACAAAAATATGCTGAAGAAAATAACATTTTACAAAATAGACTAACCCAAATGACAAAAGATATTCAAAAAGCCAATGAGGAGAAGAATGCCCTAAAAAGGAGAACTGGCCAGATGGAAAAGGAGGTTCCAATGTTCACTGAAGAAAATAATTTCTTAAAGATTAGAATGGAGCAGATGGAAGCTAATGACTTTATGAAAAATTAAGAAATTATAAAACAAAACTAAAGGAAAGAAAAAATAGCAGACAATGTGAACTATCTCATTTGAAAAACAACTGTGCTCGACATTAGATCCAGGAGAGACAATTTCAAAATTATGGGACTACCTGAAAGCCATGATCAAAAAAAGAGCCTACGCTTCATCTTTAAAGAAATTATCAAGGAAAACTGACCTGATATTTTAAAACTAGAGGGTAAAATCAATATTGAAAGGCTCCACTAACTGCCTCCTTAAAGAGATGCTGAAAGAAATTTCCCAAAAGGAAAACTCCTAGGAATATTATAGCCAAATTCCAGAGCTCCCAGGTCAAGGAGAAAATATTGCAAGCAGGTAGAAAGAAACAATTTGAATATTATGGAAATATAATCAGGTTAACACAAGATCTAGCAGCTTCTACATTAAAGGACTGAAGGGCTTGAAACATGATATTCCAGAGGTCAAAGGAGCTAGGATTAAAACCAAGAATCACCTACCCAGAAAAACTCAGTATAATATTTCAAGGGAAACAATGGTCATTCAATGAAATAGAGGGCTTCCAAGCATTCTTGATGAAAAGGCCAGAGCTGAATAGAAAATTTGATTTTCAAACACAAGAATCAAGAGAAGCATGAAAAGGTAAACAGGAAAGAGAAATCATGAGGGACTTATTAAAGTTGAACTATTTACATTCCTACATGGAAAGATAATATTTGTAACTCTTGAGACTTTCCTCAGTATTTGGGTAGTTACAGGGATTATATCCATATAGACAGAAGGCATAGGTGAGTTGAATAGGAAGGGATGATATCTAAAATAATAAAATTAAGGGATTAGAGAGAAATATATTGGGAAGAGAAAAGGAGAAATGGAATGGGGCAAATTATCTCTCACATAAAAGGGCAAGAAAAATCTTTTTCAAGGGAGGGAAAGAGGGGTAGGCGAGAGGGAAAAAGTGAAGCTTACTCTCATCACATCTGGCTGAAGGAGGGAATGACATGCACACTCAATTTGCTATGAAAATCTATTTTACACTACAGGAAAGTAGGGGAGAAGGGGATAAGCAGGGTTTGGGGGGGATGATAGAAGGGAGGGCAAATAGGAGGAGGGTGTAATTAGAAGTAAATGCTTTTGAGAAGGGGTAGGGTCAAAAGAGAGAATAGAATAGATGGGTGGCAGGATAAGATGGAGGGAAATATAGTCCTTCATAACATGATGATTATGGAAGTCTTTTGCCTAACTACACATGCATAACATATATCAAAATGCTTGCCTTCTCAGCATAGATGGGTGGGGAAGGAGAGAAGTTGAAACTCAAAGTTTTAAAAATGAATGTTAAAAATTGTTTTACATGCAACTAAGGAAATAAGATATACAAGTAATGGTATATAGAAACCTATCTTGCCCTACAAGATAATAGAGGAGCTAGAGATAAGGGAAGGGAGGAGTATGATAGAAGGGAGGGCAAATTGGGAAAAGGGGTAATCAGAATGCATGCTATCTTGGGGTGGGCAGAGGTGAGAGATGGGGAGAAAATTTAGAATTCATACTCTTGTGGAAACGAATGTTGAAAACTAAAAATAAATAAATAAAGTTTAAAAAAAGAAAAAAATTGTATGCATTCACCACTACATTAATAATTATATACATCATAAAGTTCACATAAAAATTGACATCGTAAAGGATGAAATAACATTTTGACAATATTTTATTACTAGTACAAATGGGTTTCTTGATTTCATTAGAATATGAATAATGTTATTTTAGTGAAAGTAATATGATTGAATATGCTTTTATTTTGGAAAACCCTGTTTTTTTCTGGTTGATGCAGCAATTTGTCTAAAATCTAAGTTCTAAGCCAACAAGCATTTAAGTGTTTCTATTCCAGGCACTGTTTGTTTCAATACTTGTTTTAACAATTGTCATTGCTGAGGGAAAAACACTGGATAATACATCTCCATCTTCCCTGATTTCAATCAGATGTTCTTTAAAACTAATCAGAAAATGTTGCATTTTAATATTTTTGACACATGGATCTAAAATCCACTGAAGCTTGACACAATCATTTTGTCTGCAAAGTTACAGTCAACAGAATTACATGAAATTGGTCTGTTCTTCCTCTCCCCAGCTTTTTTTTTTTTTTTTTGGCCAATTGAACCAATTATTTTGACATCATGACAACATTCAATGTATGCTTTTGATTACTGTACAAAGATCATTTGGGTCAATTATCTATGTGACTCTTTTTTCGAAAGGAATTATATGAGAGAATTGAATACAGATGAGACAATGTGACTCGGGAGGTATTTGATAAACATCAGTATGGATGGTCAAGTCCCCTAATATGAAGGTACAGATTGGGGAAGAGAGACAGACTAAGAACCAGGTATTGAACTCTATGAAAACGAAAGGGGATGACCTGGGGGCCAGTAGAGAACTGCCACAGGGATCTGGACAGGCTCATAAACCTAGGTGGAGCGAACTTCAAATAAGAAGCTGCTGAATGATGGCAGAGGAAGGATCTGGAAGTAACAGCAAGGTGCAGAAAAATATGCTGCCTCCTCCTTCTCCCAATGCAATGCACACTGTGTGCATAGGTATGTGTGTGGATGGGTGTGTATGTATATGTGTGTATGCATGTGTGTATATGTATGTATGTGTGTTTGTGTGTGGATGGGTGTATGTGTATATGTGTGTATGCATGTGTATATATGTGTGTATGTGTGTTTGTGTGTGTATGGGTGTATGCGTATATGTGTGTATGCATGTGTGTATATGTATGTATGTGTATATGTTTGTATGCATGTGTGTATATGTATGTGTGTGGATGGGTGTATGTGTATATGTGTGTATGTATGTGTGTATATGTATGTATGTGTGTGGATGGGTGTATGTGTATATGTGTGTATGTGTGTATGCATGTGTACATATGTATGTGTGTGTGGATGGGTGTATGTGTATATGTGTGTATGCATGTGTGTATATGTATGTATGTGTATATGTGTGTATGCATGTGTGTATATGTATGTGTGTGTGGATGGGTGTATGTGTATATGTGTGTATGCATGTGTACATATGTATGTGTGTGTGGATGGGTGTATGTGTATATGTGTGTATGCATGTGTGTCTATGTATGTGTGTGTGGATGGGTGTATGTGTATATGTGTGTATGTGTGTATGCATGTGTACATATGTATGTATGCATGTGTTTGTATGTGTGTGTTTGTGTGTGTGGATGGGTGTATGTGTATATGTGTGTATGCATGTGTACATATGTATGTATGTGTGTGTGGATGGGTGTATGTGTATATGTGTGTATGCATATGTATGTATGTGTGTTTGTGTGTGGATGGGTGTATGCGTATATGTGTGTATGCATGTGTGTATATGTATGTATGTGTGTTTGTGTGTGTGGATGGGTGTATGTGTATATGTGTGTATGTGTGTATGCATGTGTGTATATGTATGTGTGTGTGGATGGGTGTATGTGTATATGTGTGTATGTATGTGTACATATGTATGTATGTGTGTGGATGGGTGTATGTGTATATGTGTGTGTGTTTGTGTGTGTGGATGGGTGTATATGTATATGTGTGTATGCATGTATGTATATGTATGTGTGTGTGGATGGGTGTATGTGTATATGTGTGTATGCATGTATGTATATGTATGTGTGTGTGGATGGGTGTATGTGTATATGTGTATGCATGTGTTTGTGTGTGGGGGTGGGTGTATGTGTATATGTGTGTATGTATGTGTACATATGTATGTATGTGTGTGGATGGGTGTATGTGTATATGTGTGTGTGTTTGTGTGTGTGGATGGGTGTATGTGTATATGTGTATGCATGTGTTTGTGTGTGTGGATGGGTGTATGTGTATATGTGTGTATGCATGTGTGTATATGTATGTGTGTGTGGATGGGTGTATGTGTATGTGTGTATGCATGTGTGTATATGTATGTATGTGTGTGTTTGTGTGTGGATGGGTGTATGCATATATGTGTGTATGCATGTGTGTATATGTATGTATGTGTGTTTGTGTGTGTGGATGGGTGTATGTGTATATGTGTGTATGTGTGTATGCATGTGTGTATATGTATGTGTGTGTGGATGGGTGTATGTGTATATGTGTGTATGTATGTGTACATATGTATGTATGTGTGTGGATGGGTGTATGTGTATATGTGTGTGTGTTTGTGTGTGTGGATGGGTGTATATGTATATGTGTGTATGCATGTATGTATATGTATGTGTGTGGATGGGTGTATGTGTATATGTGTGTATGCATGTATGTATATGTATGTGTGTGTGGATGGGTGTATGTGTATATGTGTATGCATGTGTTTGTGTGTGGGGGTGGGTGTATGTGTATATGTGTGTATGTATGTGTACATATGTATGTATGTGTGTGGATGGGTGTATGTGTATATGTGTGTGTGTTTGTGTGTGTGGATGGGTGTATGTGTATATGTGTATGCATGTGTTTGTGTGTGTGGATGGGTGTATGTGTATATGTGTGTATGCATGTGTGTATATGTATGTGTGTGTGGATGGGTGTATGTGTATGTGTGTATGCATGTGTGTATATGTATGTATGTGTGTGTTTGTGTGTGGATGGGTGTATGCATATATGTGTGTATGCATGTGTGTATATGTATGTATGTGTGTTTGTGTGTGGATGGGTGTATGTGTATATGTGTGTATGCATGTGTGTATATGTATGTGTGTTTGTGTGTGTATGGGTGTATGTGTATATGTGTGTATGCATGTGTATATATGTATGTATGTGTGTGTTTGTGTGTGTGTTAGGGGGTTGATGAAAGGGAGGAATGGGAGAAGGTGTGCATCTAGCACTGGAGAGGATAGTTAGGGGTATTCTCTGAAGGAAGTCAGATCTCTGTGACAGATGATGGGGAAAAAGGAAAGTTTGTTCATAACAGCACAGGGGTTCCAGAGTGCACAATGGAAGAGCACAGGCGAATTGGGATGTGAGATCAAGGAATGGCAGGAGGGAAGAGAGGTAGCTGTCACTTAGGTAGCCAGGAATCTGCTACACCAAAATTGGGAGAGAAAGAGGTGAAGTGGAGATGTAGTTCCTATTGACTACAGATTTCACACTCAAGGGTTCTGTGAATGGCAGAAGGTGGAGTTGGTTCTGTTTTAAGCCCTAGGGAAGAAGAGAGATTGAGTTTGGTCTCAGCCTCTTCCACTATCACTGAGGCTTTGGTGGAAGAAGCCTGGTCTCTGAGACTATGGTACGCCTGGCTTTCTGTTGTAAAGTCCTGGTGCCAGAAGCTCTGGTCTTGGAGAAGAGAGACCTGGTAACCAATGCTCTGATCCTAGAGGTGAGGGGATCTGGTGTCTGAGGGTCAGGTTTGGTTCTGGGTCCTAGAAATAAAATACAGACATTGGGTCCTAGGGATGAGAGATGAGGCATATAAGGTTTAGGGATCCAGTCCATCATAATACATCCTACCTTTTCCAAAACAATTTTATCCTATCACTATGGGATAAAATTTCTCTCTTTTTAACTTTTAAGGTATTTCTATGTACCATTTACTTGTCAATTAATCAATAGCTAATAAACAGGACCTGAAAAGTACACCCTACAGTCCTGACATTCCCCATAAGCGATATTCTTCCTTTGCAAATGTATAAACTGTTTTATGTATGTTCAAACTTTGGGGGAAAACATAATCACATAGATAATTGCTCCAAATGATTTCAATAGCTGAAAGTACACACTGAATGTTGTCAACAAACAGTTGGTTGAATTGGCCACAGAAAAACTGGGGAGAGGAAGGAGAGGTCAAGTTCATATAATTTCGTTGTCTGCAACTGTGCAGACAAAAACAAAATCCACTCAATTGAATTCTTTTACTTCTTAACAGTATAACGCAATCTAAATAGTTATCAATCAAAATACAAGAAGTTGTTAATTCTCTTTTCTTTAGGAGATTTACCTGGTTTCATAGGATGCAAATATTTAAGTAGTCCCAAAGATTTTGTTTTTGATCCAACTTGATACAACTTAGCAATTACAAGAAACAGATGAAGGTGTTTTTTCTAGCAGAACTCCAGGTCCCCTCAGACTATAAGTACTGTAATCAATAATAAGATGCAAACAGTGGGGGGATTTTTAAGAAGACTTCTTATCATCACTAAATATAGTGTTCTGCACATACTAGGAACTGGAAAAATTCAGCAGACTGACTGTTTTTAGTCATCATACATGGAGCCACCCAATCAAGTGATTGCATTGATGGTTCTTTTTGTGTGAAAATAATCCTATCAGGGAGTCACAAAGCTGTCCACAAAGACTTCAGGAGAACATTGCCCTCAGGATACTTTGTGCATGGTTCTATCTCAAGCATTGTTTCATGTGATGCTCCTTAAGCAGCCACAGCTATTGTGTCATATCTGGTTGTGTGTGTGTGTGTGTGTGTGTGTATGATTTTTGCAACCAGTTCCATTGACTGAAGACAGATGGTACATAATCATCAGTTCATCTTTTGAGAACCTTTTATATTTTTTTAATGTGATATCCAATAACATTATCCAATAACACAGAACTAGCCACAGAAAATTACTTTGAGGATTCTAAAATACTAAAATAAAATTTGTAAGACTTAGCCAATCCATGGATTGGAAGTAACACCCCTTTAATTTAAGTGATAGCTGCAGGATCTTTTTTTTTTAATCCTAGCTAGTCAGAAACACACAGCTACTTACATAGGCTTGTTTGAGATTTAGTTTCGCTCTTTCCAATCAATAAAGGAGCTAAAAAATGACACATGACCTGAAAAATACATATATTAGATATTACATATGTAAAGTCAAGTCAATCATTTGACATCAATCATTTAAAAGGAAAAAGGAAAAATAAAGATGCTAAATGAATAATATGAAGTACTTTTATTATTTTGTACCCTTTTCCATTTACATGTGCTGAAATGTTCAACATTTTATGCACATTCTCTATATGCGTCCATACATATCAATGAAAGATAGATGAATCTAGACTGATCCAAACTGCTCCCTACTCTGTTTCAACTTGACCGAGGTCTTTTCGTATTTGCCATTTGTCAAGCTGTATCTTGTAGAACTGTACTTTGATATAGAATACTTTTGAAATGATTCAATTAAGTTTAACCAAATTCAGTCTAATACTAAAGGCAACCAACTAGCATTTTTTTTTGGTCTAGACTTATGATTTCAATTCCCAGTGTGGAAACTACTTTTCCTGATATAGATTAGCAATTTGTACACAATTTATAGTCTTAGAACTTCCTTTGGGCACTGAGAGAATAAGTGCTTTGCACACAGTCACATTCTAGTATGAGAAAGGGAGTAAACACAGGTCGTACTAGATTCATATCCTCTATCTATTATCCATACTGCCTCTCACAGCTAGCAATAATCTAAGTTAAACAGATGGTGGTCCAAAGGATTTTTTTCTCCAATTCTTTTTCCCCCCTTAAAATCTAACAAAACTGAAAAATTTTGGATACCCTTTTTTTTAGAGTGATGAAATGTTTAGCATAAGATTGCTTATCTTAATGTATACTTCCTAGGACTTTCTCAAATAGCTACGAAAAATCTAGGCAATAAAAACATTTTCATCTGAAGTGAATTTGTCAGGCATTCTTTATCAATTTAGATACAATCAGCTATTGGAGAACCTAGGTGTGTTTACCCTTACAGCAGAAACTAAATGAAAGGATTAAGCTTAAATGGGCAGGGTCTTATCTCTTTGGGAACCAAGATTCTAAAGGCAGAAAGTGAAGAAAGAACTGCTCCCTAAATTTAACACAGTAAAATACTTTCCAGTTCCACACTTATTTGATCCAGGAAAGGTAGTGTGGAATTCTGTCAAGTGTTTCCCTCCTGCATCAGGGTGGCAAAGCTTTTGATTCTTATTTCTTAATGGATTCAGACATTGGTTCTGAAAAGCTATGCCAGAAACGCTTTGATTACAGACCTGTATACCTATCATCTGATCAACTGTATACCTATCATCTGAAGACCAACCTAGTTAGTCTTTCATCATCATTGTTATCATCGTCATCACCACCATCATCGTCACCAAAAGTTTGTTCTGTTATTTTTTTTTTCTATTTGGAGATGAAGTGGGGGAGAGAAGCTCATCAACTGTCTACTAAGGTATGGAGGGTTTTTGAATTACATTAGGGGAGGGGACACTGGGTTTTGTTTTTTGTTTTGTTTTGTTTTTAGCATAGAACTTGTAAAACATTCAAAGATAGAGAAGCTTGTTTCAGTTAAACCTATGATTTTCTTAAGTCCATGAAGATGATAAAAATGTATCAGAGCCTGACTTGGGCAAATGTTTTCACTCAGTTTCCACATCATTAAAATGAGAGGGATTAGACTAGCTCTAAGTGACTATTCCTATGAATCCAAAATTATTGATGGTCATCTCTCAAAAACTCAGACTAAATGGAGGACTCATGTCAAAATTTGGAATAAGGAGATTTTCCTTTTCCTAAAATCAGTATGTTCTGTATAAGCCTGTAGTGAAGGCTGTCCCATGCAAAATACATACATTTTCTTGTTTTATTATAATGCTAAAAGTATTGGTTTTTATGAATGTTTTAACTGGTAAAAATGGAGATGTTCAGTTCCCAAAAGGTTTGTAACCTCATTTGCAACAAATAATTTAAACTTTTCAGAATAAATACAAATAGAAATTTGTAATGATTTCCCAAGCAAACTAAACCTTGAAAGTTAATTTGTCAAACACAATTGTTTTACGATCATGCCAGTGTAAGCTAAGTTTCTCCCTGAAACAAAGGTCCATCTTTTTAATACCATTATACTTCCAAGGTTGTTGCAGGATTTAAGGCATGAAACACTGTAGAACCCAAAGAAGTGAAACTGAAAATTGCCCAAAGG
Source organism: Bettongia penicillata ogilbyi (assembly GCA_023548195.1). Taxonomy (NCBI): domain Eukaryota; kingdom Metazoa; phylum Chordata; class Mammalia; order Diprotodontia; family Potoroidae; genus Bettongia; species Bettongia penicillata. The sequence goes on along the minus strand of JAJHZJ010000035.1, from coordinate 903,962 downwards.
TCAGTTAGTCCATCAACAAGCATTTAATTAAGTACGTATTATGTTCCAAGCACTGGCAATGCAATACAAAGATAGGCAACAGACAGTCCCTGCTCTCAAGGAGCTCACAGTCTATTGGGCAACAGAAAGACTTGCGTGTATCAGCAAGCTGTGACACCTTATCAACCAGGAATCATGAAAAAAAAAATGGTGCAAAGATTATTAAAGAAATGCATGACTGAAAAAGAGGCTGGTCATGTGCAATGCTTGAGGGATAAGTTGTTAATGTTCCATGAGAAGGCTTTCAAGCCTATTGGTTGGACTCTCTGTACAAGAGTCATATAGGAAGGGTTAGCACGGATGGGGTATGATTTGCATCTTCATAAGGACTCAGATTCAGCTGAATATTTGAGTCAGGGATCAGGTTAGCTATATATTGTCAAGAATGTCAAATAAACAATTGCATATCTTTGAATCTCTCCTAAAATTTCTATTCCTTTTTTTCCTCGGAGAAAAGAAAATGAAAATTTATTTTTACCCATAGGGCTTTTAAATCTTGACCAACTACCTTTTCTGATAATTTGTAGTAAGTTTTGGGTTGTCCAAAGGAGGAAACTATCCCTCTTACAACAGAATTAATTTTTATCCCCTGTAAAGAATAGATTTTGTTATAAGTGGAGTCAAAGTGCTATATAACAAATAATCATTGGCTCTTGGAGTTAAATAAACAGATCCAATTCAACAGCTACTATGTAATTCTTACACTGTGAAGGTTTAAATTAGTTATCTGTTCCATTCTACTGAGCATAGATCCAAAGATTTAAGAAGCAAATGAATTCTGTCATCTGGCTTGCACTGGAAAGAAGATGAAAATTAGAATGTGCAAAAGAGGAACTGAGCTAATAAAAGTCAAGGGAAAAAAACTCCATAGTTTTTCTGATATCTACAACAAAGCTCAAGTGCTATAATAGAATAAGGCAAATAAATCATTTGTCAAAACTCTTCAGGTGACTCAGGGAAAGATGAGAGCTATGCAATAATAAATAAGACAACTTTTGTTTTTGTTCTGCTTCCACAAAAACCTCAAATATATAATACACACTCACACACACACACACACACACAGAATCTGCAGCTAAATTGATTGCTCAAATCATATCATGAAAACAATTTTTAACCTACTAGATTCTTTAGATACCATAAGAAATAAGTTATATATGAGGATCAAGAATTTTATACATCCATTCACACACACACATATATACATACACATGTATGTATGTATGTATGTATGTATGTATGTATATATTTTGGACTTAAAAGGAAACCTAAGAAGTTCAGAGACTACATAGATACTATGGGAATAGTTGTCATAAATATGGGAGAAAATGTATTTTATTGTTGTGGTCAATTCAAAATGGCATTACTACTAAGAGCCTCCACTAGACTGTAAGCAATTTAAGGGACTATGTTGCTTTTTATCTCGCTATCCCCAAGAAGGTCTTTTACATAGTAGGTATTCAATGTTTCTTCAATTGAATTGAAACCCCCAGCCCCAAAATAACATTGGGGCAATTCCTTTTCTATATTCTTACATAGTACATGGTGCCAAACAACTTTGATCCTTAGTCACAATCACATAGTACTATGAAGTTTCAAAGTACGTTATTTTTTTTTAAGACTTCCACAATATGGACATTTTCTGGTTTCTTCTGTGACCACTCTTCAGTCTTTGGTCTTGAGGTAGAGAAATAAGTACCCCCCCTTCATCCTCCATCCTGATTGTTCCTTCTCCCTTCCCCCTGCTGCCATGAACATATCCATATGGGTTCTATATCTCTCAAACCCTTCTTCCAGTCCTTGCCTTTCTAGTGTGATTCAGGGTGCTCAGTATGACAACAAAATCAGCAGAGGTAGAGATCAGTGGCAAAAGTGGTATGTGATCACTACCACCCACTCCTGGTCCTTGTCCTCCTCTGTTCTCTCTATCATACTCTCTAGAAAACTTCTCTATTATTAATAAAACTGACCATTCTAGATCTCTTCCTTTTCCATCTTTTGTTGCTCACCAGACCTAGTTTTCCCCAGAAGACATCACATCTCTTGGCATTCTTCTCTCATCCTCTGACACATATGCTCAAGGGGAGTTAGTAAACTTCTTGCACCCTATTGTCACTTTCAGATACCCACTCTGCCATCATCATTCAACAATCATCTGTGCTTTTAAAATTCACCTTATTCTGCCGGTATCCTTGTAGCCATCATCTATGGACTCCAAGTCACTCTCCTTCCTCCCTATAAGGTTGGCATTTGGTTCAGTCTTTTTCCTACATCCTTTGACCACCCTGGTCTGCCAGTTCCTCAAATTCTTTTTTGCAGTTCAGTTCAACCACACACAGTAATGGTCACACCTCAAATGACTTTCATTTCCAACCCCTTCCACTCTAGTGATTTTATTCCAGGTACTAGAATTCCTAGTTACAGCTCTGGCAATGGAGATGTGGTAGTGATAGGAGTTCATAAGCAGAATATTCCAGATAATAAATAATAGTCCATTTTGGGGAGACAGGATGGATCAGGCAAACGGTTGGTTCCCGGGTATTGCTCAAAGTTTACATCCTGATCTCATACAGACTTCCCACTTGAACCCCCATTCCAGCAATGGGTTTTCCTACCTGTCTTAATTTTCTGGATTTCAGTATTTCATAGATTATCTAGTAGGGCAGCTCAGGGGTGCAATGGATACAGCATTAGACTTGGAATCAAGATGACCCATCTTCATGAGTTCAGACACTTACTAGCTAAATGATCCTGGGCAAGTCACTTAACTCTGTTTGCTTTAGTTCCACATCAGTAAAATGAGCTGAAGAAGTAAATGACAAACCACTCCTGTATCTCTGCCAGGAAAACCTCAAATCAGGTCACCAAAAGTCAGGCATGACTGAACAACAGTTACCAAATGGTAACTGATAGGACCTGGCTTTTTCATTTATTCTTGCTGTTCTCTCAACTTGGATTCTGACCCCTCTGTCCATGGCAAGGACTGCCCCTTTACTCACCCCTGAGTTGACTGTGGCACATCCCTAAGGCTCTTCCTTTGTCTCTCCTCTCTATACACTCTCTTATTAAGGGTCCTCGATCATGTCCATGGCTTCTTGACTTCTATTTAGATGGCCTGAATATCTATATATCTATATATGTGTGTACATATGTTTGTGTACACATAAAAAAACTGTACATTTTAACTCAATATCTGTGCCACACAATCACAAACATACTTGGGGGATGGGGGTGCACACAAGCTGCCCTTAATCATTGGAAGCATCTAAGGGAGAGTAATTAACAACTGTGGACAGCTGTTTCTTTCTTCTTCCCCACAAAGCTATACGTCTTCCCCTAAGATTCCCAGCCATAGTAAGAGGGTGAGATCAGAATTAGATTCTACACACACACACACATACACACACACACACACACACACACACGTGCCCGCGCGCCCACACAGACCCTTACCGGGTAAGGAAGAAACAGTATTCACATGGCTCCCCACAACTGCTAATTACTCCCCCCGCCAACGCCATCATGACTAGTAAGTATAGTTTGTGTGACATCTCACAGGTGCATTTGTGATGGAGTCTAATGTTCACCGAATTATACAGAATGGGATGGATGAGGATTGTTATGTGGATCAGATGAAGGTATATGTAATGACAGTAGAAATCTGGGGAAGACTATGAGGAAGAGAGGGTGTCTGAATGCAGGATTGGAATGAATTTGTGTTTACAGTGAATGAGAGGAAGAACATTTAGATGCCTCTCCTTTGAAAACACTCTGCCTTGGGTCCATGGGGATTGTGCATGTGTTCCAGGACTAGGTACACTGTTGTCTTACTTAGTTGGTCAGAGCAGTTCTGGGTCCTGGGTCCTCTGCAGATCTTCAGAGTGCTATTCACATTGGACAGTAGACAGTAAGTAGCTGACTGAGCCTCAGGATTCACTTAATGGGAAAAGGAAATGTTTAGGGAAAAGTCAATGCAACCAGAGTCGGGTGTAAGGGTAATTAGTAGGAAACGGGAAGTGATTGGGAGAGTACACATGTATATGGGAGTGGGGGAGGGACAGGGAAGGGAAGAGGGTTATCTGTGTCCTCCCTGGGATCCAGGTCCACCTCTGCCTGCTTGATACCTCCACCAGAATGTTCCACTAACTACTCCAATTTAATGTGTGCTAAACTGAATTATCCTTCCTTCTTAAATTTCCTTTTGCTAATTTTCCCATTTCTGATGATGGTACCACCCTTTCCGCAGTCACTCAGGTCTGAAACCTTGGTCACCTGTTCTCTTTCCTCTCCATGACACCCCACATCCCATCAGTCCTTGAGGCCTGTTGATGACTGTGTAGCACCACACTGCTTACATACACTTCCTTCCCTTCACTTTCCCCTGCCACCACCTTAGCTTAGGTTATTGTGACATCACAGGAGATAATATTTATCAAACAAACACTATTTAGCACAGGGTCTAGCAGTTATGTAAATGTTTATTCCTTTCACTTCCCCTTTTAATTTCGGTCGACCTCAGATCTCTGATTCTCCAATCATAATTGCCAAAGTATTCTGCTAAATGACCACGCTTCACTGCATTAATCCTCTGCTCAAAAGCCTTTAGAAGATCAACATTTTGTATAAATAAAATGGAAGCTTTTTAACCTGAATGAATGAAAAATCATTTCTCAAAAATCTACTATGTATTAAGCATTATACAAAGCTCCAGGGATACAAACATAAAAGTTCCTACCCTTAAAAGGTAGCTAGGCTGCACAATGGATAAAGCACTGTGTCTACAGTCAGGATCTTCTGAGTTCAATTCCAGCCTCAGGCACCAAGAAGCTGTGTGACTCTGCACAAGTCACTTAACCTCTTTCAATTTCAGCTTTCCCTGGCTAAATTTCTTTTCTCAAAGACCAAATCTTAAACCCATTTCACTCGGGAGCTCATAGACTGGACAATAGGTCCCTGCCCAAGCACCACTTAAGGACGACTTTGGGGGCCCTCCTGACTCAGAGTGAAAGTAAACAGTAACTTTTTCTCATTTTTGGCCAGTAACCCGAGGGTCTTTCCTCCCAGTTTGATTTTTTTTTTTTTAAATTAAATGGGTCATCCCTTGACTCACTTTTTAAAGAAGGCTCTTCCCTGAATGGGTGTTATCTCACTCAAAGTGAGAACCTGAAAAGATATTAGCCTAAAAGGGCCAGGGTCTCTCATTATATCCGGGACCCAGATGGCTCTGGAGGAGAAGTGAGGCTGGTGACCTTGCATAGCCTTCCCTCACTCAAATCAAAGTCAACTGCAAGTCATGTCATCTCCCTGATGTCATGGTCACCTTCGAGAACAAAGGTCAGACACAACAAAAACCTCAACTGTAAAATGGCCTTGCATAACTATTGTAGGATCAGATGAGATATTTGTAAAGCACCTAGAATAGTACCTGGCTGTTTGTCCTTTGTTCTTGAAAAAAACACCATAAGGATAATTTCATGACTTGCTTGTGAGGCAGAGCTTCACAAAGCAGGCCGCCTCACTCTCTCCTCCGGAGTCATCAAAATATCAAAGTCCAGTGGTGAGACAACAGTAAAGGATTGGGTGGGTGACCTTGGACTTTCTAAACTAAGGTCTTTCCCAGGTCTCAGTTTGTAAGAGGCAAAATCTATTCAGTGACTAAACATTGAGATAAAAGGTGGCCAGATTTAGGAAGACCCTTAGCATTTCTGGCCAGAACAGAAAACAATTGCTATTTACCCTTATTCCAAACCATCAAATCTAAACATGCAGCCACAGAGTCTTGGGGTGGGAATATTATTGGCCATTCAGTGAGAGCCAGAAATTTAGGTTTGAAGGCTCCATTTGAAACACAATGGGCTTTATTAAAGCCAGTTTTTTCAGAGCTATACTGTATTTCAATAAAGCCAGGTACACAGGTAATAGATGAATGCTTATCCTCTTCTTCTAAGGAGCTTACATATTGATAAGGGGAAATTAACACATATAGGGAAATAGTGAAGGGAGGTGATTTCAGGAGTCACTAGATCCATAGGGCAGTGGATGGCCACGCCTTTCCAGAAGCAGTGATAGTATCCATTTGATTACTGATCCCAGAGCAAGAAGTGGAAATGAGCTATGTGAGTCAGGGTGGGATGGGGAGCAGGATGTGATGGTAGACATGAGGAAGCATAGTTGATGGCAAGATGTGGATAGATGTGAAGAGAATTTTGGGGCTGGTTAGATATAATAGGCTAGGTGAGTTTGCACCCTTACTCACCAATCAAGGCAGCTCAGCTTCAGGGCAGTTCTAAATCTGAATGAATTAACTGCCTTGGAGGAAGAAAAAGATAGTCTATAGAAGTCTAGTTAACAGGGAGGATGATGGGGGGAAGGATGATTCAGGGGAGATGGCAAAATGTCAGGAGTGAAGGATCACTGTAATTTAGCTTCTACTTACCTTTCAGCCTATTTCATGTCATAACATTCTCTATCATACATTCTATGGTTCAGTCAAAATGAATGGATTACTGAAACCAATCTTATCTTCTGCTTGTTTGACTTTGTGTACACCACATACCATCACCCACTCCTTTTGACATCTGTCAAGATCCAACTTGGATGAGATTTATATAAAACTTTTCAAGTAGAAATGATCCCCAACTCGAATCTCTCAGACCACTCAAATACCTTATATGTGTACAAGTCTTACCCCCTCCTAATTATAATAGTAATAGCTTACAGGTATATAGTACTTACTATATTTCAGGCACTGTGCTAAGGGCTTTACAATTATTGTTTTGTTTGATTTTCAGGACAACCCTGGGAGGGTGGTATTATTATCCCCATTTCACAGATAAGGAAACTCACCCAGAATAACTCAGCTAGTAAGTGTTTGAGGTCGGATTTGAGCTCAGGTCTTCCTGAATCCAGGCCTAGCACTCCATCCACTACATCATCCGCTAGACTGAAATCTTCTTGAAAGCAGGGACTATGTCATTTTTCATCACAGTATTCCCTCTACCTAGAGTAGTACCTTTTACCTAACTAACACACTTATTAAAGGTTGGGTGACCTGAATTTTTAAATTGCTTTCACAAATCCCCTATGAAATAGGACAGTATTTATCCAATGCTTTACAAATGCTGGAAGCACTACTAATCATAAAACAGTGGACTTGGGCTCCTGCAGGCTGGATGTAATTTAAGGCTTGATTCCAAAAAGGAGATAATGATAAGGCTCAGCTTCCTAGCATTAATCTTCTGGGGCAAAGTTACTGTTTCTAAAATTGGATTGCCTCAAAATCCAAATAATTAAATCAAAACAGTGTTATGCAAAGGTCAAAGGATTATGATATTCTATCCTGAGAATTTTTTTTAATATGTAAGGATATTGAAATAAGGGCATTATAATAGAGGATTCAGAGAAAAAGGCTGCTGAATCCTTCTGGGGGCCTGTCTTCACACATCTTAGCCTCATCATTTCCATTGATTTCTACAAAAAGCTATAAAAGTCATGCAGTTAGTTATACAATAGTGCTATAAGGAGATGGAAATTTCATGAATTTTCTTATCAGCCTAGTAATTTTCAGTACATTGCCAAGTTTAAGAATGTTTCCATCTTAAAGTTTTGAAAGACAGTTTGTGCTGACACAAGCCTGTAGCATTCAAAGCCTTAACATTCATTACTACTAAAGGCCCAGGGGCAAGAAAAGGATTTGAAACAATTCAACCCAGCACAGATCCAGGAAACCAGGATCTAGTCAAAGATTATAGGGTTCTGTGGTGACTGAACTTCTCTTCCTAATTCTCCTGATAATATACATCAAACCAGGGAGCCATCAGCATTAACAATCACTGCCTTCCTGAGATGTAGTTTATGAGTGTAAGTAAGGACAGGTACTTCAAGGTCACTTAAGGTCTTTTTTAAAGTGATGAGGGAACATTTTGGTAGCTTACATGGGAAAACTTTCAGGCTAGCAAACTCTAATTTTGGAAAATGCTGGCAAGGAAGATATGACCATGTTGGTAAATGTTCAGGCTGTGGTGGGATTCCAAGAGCTTCTGGAGGGAGGGTGGGATACAGGGTTGATTGGGATATGATCCAATAAAGTGAAAGAGTCCCTGAAAGCTAGATTGCAGAGACTGCCTTAGGAAAAATGGTTAAGAAGGGACTTGCCTATGCCTCTCCTCATTCATAGTGCCAGCTAGCCTCCATGTGGCTGGAGACACTAATCTCAGACAATTAAAATCAATTCGAGTCTACCCTTCCCCCATAGTGCTCTGAGTTTCAGATCCATTCCTCCTTTCTTTTTTTATTAAAAAAAATACTCCACTTCTTTAGCTCCCTGTGTTCCAGCTAGCTGGCAAGAGGTAAAGCAATGTTATGTACATTGTAAGTACCGAATAAATCTTGTTAGAATGGACTGGCTAAATCAAATCCCACCTACAGTGCAGGACTGATCACAGTTTAATGGGTTACCCATTCAAGGAGGATGTGAATTTACAGGAAACCTAGAGACAGTAATGTTTTAATCCATTTTTAACTGCAGAATTTCAAGCACCATATGAGGTAGGTAAAGGAGATTTTGTTGAACTCAGGAGCTTATGTTCTACTGGTGACATGTAAATCATTCAATGAAAGCGTATATACCAAATCATGCAAATTAACCCCGAGGAAGAATGCTAGTAACTGGAGGACCAGGAAAGGGCTTGTGTAGGAGGTAGTACCTACAATGTACTTTAAGAGAAGTAAGGAATTCTATAATGCAAAAGTAAGGATAATAATATCTAGTATTTGTATAGCACTTTAAAGTTTGGGAAGCACTTTAAAATTTTAGCTCATAAAATAATTTTTTTTAGCTCATTTTGTCCTCATAACAACACTTTGAGGTAAGTGTTATTATTACAAATAAGAAATGAGACATATTAGGTGGCTTGCCCAAGGTCACACAGCTAATAAGAGTTTGAGGTCTGGATTTGAACTTGGGACTTCCTGACTCCAGACTCAGTACTCTGTCCATTGTACCACCTAGTTGGCACTAGGAGCTTATTGCATTTCAGACCTATAAAAGATGAAGAAAAAGGAGCTCCTGAAAATGCAAGCTTAGCACCATTCTTGGTATATAGTAGCTGTTTAATTAATATTTGTTGGCTAAATAACTGGAAGGGATGGAATCAATTACACAACTGGAAGGATTAGCCTTAGCAAGAAGATTTCATCAGTTCTTCTGAGGCTCCAACAAAGGAGAGAATGGAGAAGGATGTTGAGGGTATTGAAATACAGAGTACAGGACAAGAAAGATCTCATTACACATGGCTTCCATTTTCCCAGTAAGAAGGAGGTAAAGTCTTCCACTGTAGGGAGATTAAGTAGCTGAGGAAGTTGGAGAAAGTCCTTCCATTTGGAAGAGTTGCTATGATAAATGTGATATTTACAGGGTTCAACCCTGGACCCTCTTCTTTTCTTCATTTATTTTACTTCACTTGGGAATCTCATCAGCTTCCATGGATTTAAATATTATTTCTATGCTGATGATCCTTAAATCTACTTACTCAAGCCTAACCTCTGTTAACCTCCAGACTTGCAATTCTGACTGCCTATTAGATATTTCAAACTGAACATCCAGTATACACCTTAAAATCATTATGTCCCATACTGAACTAATTATCTTTTCTCCTAAATGTTCCCTCCTTTAAATTTCCCTACTGTTTAGGCAAGGGCACCACCCAGGCTTATAATCTCTCTCTCACCACTCCACCATTGCCATACATAGCCTGCTTTGTTGATCTCTTCCCACTCCAATTCATCCTACACTCAGTTATCAAAATGATTTTCTTAAAGTGCTGGTACAGCTACCATCACCCTTCTACTCAATGAGTGGCTCAGGATCACCCCAGGACCAAATATAGAATCCCATTTGACACTCAAAACTCTTCATTACCTAGATACCCCCAACATACACACCCTTTCCAGTCTTCTTATGCCCCCTCATACTCTCTTACCTACTTTTTGGTCTAGTGACACTGGCTTCCATTTTGTTCCAGTCCAACTCCAAACATTTTCTTTGTCTTTCCCCCATGAATGAAAAGTTATTATTCCTCATTGCTCTGGCTTCCCTGCCTTCCTTCAAGTCCCAGCTAAAATTCCATCTTTTTCAAGGAACCTTTCCCAATCCCTCCTCAATTCTAGTACCTTTCATTATTTCCTATTTGTCGTACATGCAGCTTGTTTGTACATACTTATTTGCATGTTGTCTTCTCCATTAGACTGGGAACTCCTCCAGGGCATGGAATACCTTTTGCCTTTCTTTGTATCCCTAGTGCTTAGGACATAGAGTGGTGCTTAATAATGTTTACTGACTGACATCAGATTCGGAGAATGGATGGCAACTCAATCAAGGAAAAATAACAGGACTGTCACATATCACTGAGGGGCCAGTGAACAAATTTAGAGTGAACGTAAGCACCACAGTTGAATGACTTTCTATAGTTTTACAGCGTGTAATTAGGAACTGAAAATGTGGAAGGTAGGGGTAACCCAGGGTTGGACTTCAGCAAGGTATGACTTGATGATAAGACAAGGGGACAAGGGATCCAACAGTGACTGAGTGTACAGTCTGAAATGATCAACCAGTGAAAGTTATGTCACAACAAGGGTATTAAAAGTGGAAGGGAGAGGTAGAGAGTTTACTATTAGCAATGATGAATACTACATTTAAGAGACACGGAGAAAGACTGACTGATAGGAGGTTGTGGACAGAGAAAGGAATTTCAGAATTTGGGATGACATAGGTATGGATGATGGTAGGAAGAAGCTAAGTTACAAATAGCTTTAAATGCCACACAAGACTTTCTATTTGATCCCGGAGGTAATAGGGAACCACTGGAATTTACTGAGTAAAAAAAAGGTGACCATGGCTATTTATACTTTAATACTATTACTTTGGTAGTAGAGTGCAAGACTGAGAAGAAACTTGGGGCAGGGAGACCAATTAGAAGGCTACTGAAAGAGTTCTGGCAAGAAATTATGTAGGCTTGAATGACGGTGGCGACGTGAATGGAAAGAGGACGTATAGGAGAGATGTTGTAAAGTTTAAAAGTGATAAGAATAGGCATGGATTGCCAATGTAGGGTGACAGATGTCAAGGATGACACAGCCAGGATCATTCTAAATGCCTAAAAATGTTTATCATGCCTCCTCTAAACCTTTTCTCCTCCAGGTTAAATATCGCCAATTCCTTCAATGGATCCTTGTATCATGGGAGTTTCCAGTTCTCTCAACATCCTATTTGTCCTCTCCCAGATATGCCCTGGTTTGTCTTTTCCTTTCCTAAAACATGGCACCCAGAACTAAATATGGCATAAAGGACTGCTGCATTATTACTTCTCTTGTTCTAGGCTTGATGCCTCTCAAAATATAGCCTAAAACAGAATTAACTTTTGTCTCTAAGTCATGAGTTCCACGAAATCCTAGTTTTAAAATGAGGAAATGTCAAAAAAAAAAAAGCACAATGTGCTTCACTGACATAAAACTTGGTAGTTTTCTAGATCCTTTGCATGCAAGATTTGCTTTATATAAGACTTAAATTAGGATGAAGGTTGAAGCATGAAAAGTCAATAACTACTTTAATCACTCAATTAAAGCTCTGAAAAATCATTCCAGCTTTGTTGGCAACACTTTTAACCTTGCACCATTTAAAATGAAAACACCAACTGAGAAGTGCATTTATTATACAATTCTTATATCAATATTTACTGAGCACCATAGCAATGCACTGAGCACTTTGTCAAACGTGTCCCTAACCACTCAAACTGCTGCTGGAATTTAGGGCAATCCTCTATTTTCACAGAAAATCCAAGTGAAAGCTTGAAAATCCTATGCTGTATTTCTGCCAGTTTAACTTGATTTATAGGGTTTAACTGAGAGCTCTTCAAGTAAACACTGTAAGTCAGGCATCAGGCACATCCTCTTGAATTATAATTATTTATAGTGATTTTTAGTGATCTGAATAAGTTCCTTTAAATTTGAAAACAGTGACAAACAAGTTTCAACAACATGCAAAATGAGGGACAAACCAGTATTTAATCTGTAATGTCTATGATTATATGCAGACTCCTAAATAAGGAAATTATAGGCTCTGATTTACAATATAAGATATATTTCATATCCGGAGAGCCTTGAAGACTCTAAAAAAATCACAGGTCACATAACTGTGTTTCTTTCCATTTCTGCTTATCAAAAGAAGCTCAAATGGAGAACATCAATCACATCAAGCTAGTTGCTGATTCTGTACTTGAAATCTTGCTATGTTATTTTTCTCCTTGGCAATTTTAATAGACCACTTTAGCAGAGTCTGTTAAGGCTTTCCTAGTTAGTTAGAAAAAGGAACAAATCTCCAGTTTCAAAAAGGATAAGAACTAAACTTGTGATTTCATTGAAACAGGAAACTCCCAGATGAGGAAATTCCCTTTAGTATGCTGGGTAACACCTTTGCAACTTAAAATCTTAAGATTTGCTTAGAGTACTTAGAGGTTAAGTAACTTACCCAGAATTAAACAGCCAGTAAGTGTGTCACAAGATGGAATTCAATCCTGATTTTCCTGGTGCCAAGGCCACCTCTCAAATGAGATGAGTAAAGCACATAGCATAGTGCCTGGAACATAGTAGGTGCTTAATTAAGGGTTGTTCTCGTTCCTCCCCTTCCCTAGTTCTCAAAGCATGATCCTTGGAGGCCTCCCTGTGGACCCCAGTCAAAATGCAGAAGCCCATAAGAGAATCAAGCTGACTTCTATCAAAAGTCGGATACTAAAGAGATTTACAAAAATATGTAAATCAATGCCACTCTTCTCACCAATTTTTTGGTTTTGAATATATAATTACTTTTTACTAAAAATATTCACATTACATTAATGTAATAGGTTTCCTATTGTTATTTTTTAAATGAGCTGACAAATACAAAGTGAACAGAGTGCAGGGCCGGGTGTCAGGAAGACTTGAGTTTCAACTCCAACCTCAGTTTTTCTAGCTTTGTGACTTTGGGCAAATCACTTAATCTCTGCTTCCTGTTTGCCTCCATTTGCCTCATCTTTAAATGAGGATAATAATTATTTGCAGGGTTATTATGAGGATCAAATGAGATATTTGTAAAAATGTTTAGCAAAATGCCAGAGACATAAGTAGATGCCATAAAATGCCAGTTAGTATCATTATTTAAAATAATCAATTTTAATTCCTATACAGTAAATATCAGTAGATATAATTCCTACAAACAAATTTAGAGAATCCTGAGTTATTTTCAAAATTGTAAAGGTATCTTGAGGTAAAAAAAAAATTGCGAATCACACTACAGCATGCTGAAGTCTCTCAAAATTTTGACCTGTTTTTTAAAATTTCTGTGGCTTCCTCTTCTAATTCATCAAGGTTATTTCCCAAGTTGCCTTACCCTACCTCAATTATTACTTAAAAGGGATTATTTTTTAAAATTAATTCTCTAGCTCCCCATTCTAGGGTCTTAGTAAGGATAGTTTATCTGTATCTAACTCAAGCAAGTAAATTTGCCTTGAAGGCCTGCCTCTCAATAATACCACAGATAAAACATTTTTTACTTTCTACTTACTAGGAATTTGCTTAGTTTCGTTTATACATACTATTTAAAAGTGCTCCATAGAACAGGTCAAAATTCTAAATTAATTTACTTCTGGAGTGTCTGCTGCAGAATTCTGTATAAACACCCAAACTGACAATTTCAGATATAGCATGGCTAGTGGAGTATTTATCTCCTAGAAGGCTTGAAAGAACAAAATTTCATTTAGTGACACACTGACATCTAGTGGAGATTTATTGTGTACTAAGGGATACCTGCAGTAAGCTTATAAAAGAAAAAAACAACCCACTCTATTTAATGGGGCAGAACCTCAAAAGTAACACAAATCATAATGTAATACTCACATGAAGCACGAAGAGGAAAAAAATTAAACAAAGGCAGGCATATATTCCTCAAATATTAAAGTTCTGCTAGTTTAAAAACCCTGTCCATCTTACAGGAGAAAAATTAGATGAGGGCGACGTGAGGGTCAAAGTCCTACCTTGTAGGTGACAAAGCAGCCCATCAAAAGAAATGTAAACCAAAAATCTCCTCCAAATTCCATAATTCAAAAAGCCCAACCACAAGACTGTTTTAAGTGGCTCTTTTTGTCATCTACATTTGGTGACAATATGTTAAAATCCAACAAAAAATCTAACAACTTTTCCATATCCTCAGAAATCATTTCTGGGTCTTTGAAGTGAAAATTTATTGGTTCCAAAGTAAGTTTCTGTAAGTAAATATGCATGGTAAAATCACTTGGCACAGTGGCAAGAATTGATTCAAACCTGCTCATTTAACACTCTGCATTTACTTAAGGTTTCAAAATGTAAACCAAAACAAATGTTTCCACTATCCCGAGCTTTTCAAATTACGAAGTTCACAAAAAATAAATTCTGGCTTCTGTTTCCTCAAAGGGCTCAATTCCAAAAGACTGGAGGGATATACTGAAATGGCCAGGAGAGGTGCCAATTTTATTTCCCAAGTCAAACTTGAACATGTATGTACATGTGAGAAAATGAGATACAATTAAATATTCGGTAGGAATCTGTTAGAACATTTTGATCTCTAATAGAACATAAGTAGCAAATCTATTGCATGACTTATGTGAAAAATAACAACAGTTGACACTGATAGACTGTCTTGTTTCACAAAGTGTTTTGCATATATCTTGTGTGGATCCCAAAGTGGATCTTATCTTCACACAACACAGTATACTCAAATATAACAATTTCTAATATAATTTACCAGCTAGGTATAATGAGATTTTATTAAATACATTAAAGTACTAATAGAATACTTAATACTAACCAAAGGTTTTTACCCTTATTTCTTCCCTATAACAATATAAAGAAATTGATTAGTATGCTTATCCTAACTCTGTAATGAACTGTTCTGACTTCAATGATCAAATTGTCCACTAAAAACTCAGGAACCAGAACCAAAATTAGTAAACTTTGCTACTGCTTTAGCATCCTGCCTCACTCACAAGGTTATTTTTGCTGGCCAGTTGATGATCCAAAGACTCAAACGTGGCAATGAAGCCATAAATATAGAATTGCAATGTCCAGGCTTATATATTCCCAGACAAAGGGCTAAGATGCTTCAGATGAATTATTCAAAGAAAAAAAGCATTTATTAAGCATGTTATTTGTGCTGGAGCTTCCTTTGCTCCCATGTATACGCTACCAAATGAAGGTGGAGATAATTATATACCCTATTGACTAGGTCCACTACAAATTTGTGTTTATAGCTTCAACTATAGATTGTCACTACAGCAAGGCAATCCTTTTACACCACCCAAATGGCTCACTATCCCACTCTCCAGAGGCTCCTACAAACCTTTTCATCCCTCCTCAAACCTCTCCTGGTTCCTCCTCCCCCATCTTCTCAGCTGAGAACCTTACCTATTTTATTGAAAAATTGAGTCCATTCACAAAGAGCTCCTTCTCCTCATTTCATATAACCCAGATGCCTTCTGCTACCATCTCCCATGAAAAGGCAAACCCCTTTACTAATGATTCCATTTCATTCCATCTTCTCTAGCAGAGTGCCTCAAATTCATCTTGAATTTCTCAGCATCTACTGGCTGGTTTCCTGCTGCCTTACAAACATGCCCGTATCTCCCCCATCCTCAAAAAAAACTTCACTTGATTTATCCATCCCTACCATCACCCTGTATCTCTCCTGCCTTTTGTGGCTAAGTTCCTTGAGATTATCTCCAATAGGAGCTCCCACTTTTCTTTTCCCAGGATTCTTAACTCAACTGCCTTCATCATTGAATGACTTCATCATTCAAAAGAAGTTGCTCTCTCCAAAATGATCAATGATTTCTTAATTGCCATAATCAATGGTCACTTTCAATCCTCATCTTTAAGGATCTCACTATTGATCACCCTCTTCTCCATGCTCATTTCTCTAGTTTTTTGTGATACTACTCTCTCCTGGTCCTTTTAGGTGCTAGGTAGTACACTGGGATAGAGGCCTGGGCCTGGACTCAGGAAATCCTGAGTTCAAATCCAGGCTCAAATACTAACTGTGTAACCCCTGCCTGCTTGAGCTTCCTTGACTATAAAATGGGGATGATAATACGGCCTACCTTCCTAGGATTGCTGTGAGAGTCAAATCAATCATTCAATATTTATTAAGCATCTACTAAGTGTCAAGCTACTGTGTTAAGCACTGGGAATATAAAAGGACAAGTCTTTGCCCCAGAAGCTTATAATGTAATGGGGGAGATATGTAAACAAATACATACAAAGCAAGCTATCTACAGGAGAAATGGGAAAAAATAGAAAGCACTAGAATGAAAATAGGTTAGAAAAAACTTTCTGTAAAAAAATGGGATTTTAGTCGGAATTTAAAGGAAGCCAGAGAAATTAGCAGGTAAAGCTTAGGAGGGAAAGCATTCCAGACATGGGGGGCAGCAAGAGAAAATGCAAGGAACAGAGATGGGAGTGTTTGCAGAATACCCAGGAAGCCAGTGTCATAGCAGAGTAAAGGTAAGGTAAGTTTGAATGTCAAACAGCATTCTATATTTGACATCTGTAAATTAGGTATTTGTAAAGTGCTCAGCAGTGCCTGGCACATAGGAGGGAATAAATAAATGCTTGTTCCCTTCTCTCCTATTTGATCACTTCTTCTTAAGTGTCTTTTGCTGGAACTTCCATCTAGATCATACTGGCTAACAAGATCTATCCTATAGGGCTCCATACCAGACCTCTCCCTTAGCCTGTTGGACATCTCAACTGGATATCCTGTTACAATCAACAGGACCAGAAGTAAACTCATCATCTGCCTCATTAGAGGAAGCTAAGTGGGGCAGTGGAGTGCTGAACCTGGAGTGAGAAAGACCTCAGATACTCCTTACATAAGAGCTAGGTGGTACGGAGGATAGAGCAATTTGGTATCAGGAAGACTCGTCTTCCTGAGTTCAAATCTGGCCTCAGCCACTTAGTAGCTGTGTGACTGTGGATAAATCAACTTAATTCTACTTTGCCTCAGTTGCTCATCTGTAAAATGAGCGACAGAAGGAAATGGCAAACCATTCTATTTTTGCCCAAAGGGGATCACAGAGAGTAGGACACAACTGAATAATACCATCATTCACCAACTGTGACCCTTGGCAAGTCATTTGTCTGCCTCAATTTCCTCACCTGTAAAACTGAGATAATATAATAGTACCTACCTTTCCAGGGTTGTTATGAGAGTCAAACAAGGCATTTGTAAAGAGCTTCACATAGTGTCTGGCACTCCAAAAGCACTAAGTATTTATTTCCTTCTTCCCTTTTACCCCCAGCCTTCTCCACTTCCAAACACCTCTATTAATGTTGAGAGTCCCACCATCATCCCAAGGGTTCCCAACCTAGGTATCATCCTCAATTCCTCTCATTCTCACCCATTAAATCGCTCTTTTGCAGTTACAGGGAAACAGCCATCCGGGAACAATGGCACAGTTGACTGCAGAGAGGGAAGGCTGCAGCAAGAGCATGTATACCTGCATCGAAGAAGGGTTTGGTGAGGAAGTTATGGCTAGGGCTTATTCCCACAAGAAGCAATCACTAATCAGGAAAGCAGGAATCTCACAGTGGAAGTTCATTGATTCAGATCTGCAAAGGACCTTAGTCGTCTAGTCCAACTCTCATTTTACAGATGTAATGACTGATTTGCCACAAAGTAGTAACCTTCAAGGGCATTGTCTGAACTAAGATCCAGTGCTCCTGTGGCTGACCTTGTCATCATGTGCCTTATGTTTATGGTTCTTGTTGTGTGGGAATTGGCCTTTAAAGTCTCCTGGCCTAATGCAGACAGGAACATTCCCATTCTCACCCTTTTCAACCTGGTATTCCAATGGAGTGGACTACTAACTATTGAACTTTTTTAAGATTCAGTGCTATACTGAAAAAAACTGGATCTTCCAGGGGTATGGGAGCTGAATGAAGGAAATGAAATTAATGTCTGTCAATCAAAGCATTTAATAAAGTGTTTATTCTGTTACGTGCCAGTCACTGTGTGAAGGCCTTAGGATACAAAGTAAAAATCCGAGTTCCAGATCTCTGTGAACAAATGAAAAGTATTTACTAAGTGCTTACTTCGTTCACAGTACTATGTGCTAAATGATAGGGATACAAACAGAAAAGTCAGACTCCCTGCTCTCAAGCAGCTCACATTCTGACTGGGGAGAAAACACATGGAAAGTTTTAGCTGCAAGTCAGATGAAAAAGCCCCATTATCCTTAGGAAGGAACAGCAGAGCCAATGGCAATACCTCTTTAACGTCATTTCATGGATAAAATTTTATCAGTTTTTAAGGTTGAACCATTCAACAGTGCCAAGGACCCTGGTGGCAAGAACTTTCTTTTCTGGGTCTTTAATAGATGTTTATCTAGGCCCTGCAAGAGCAGTGGGCATTAGAAGATGCTTCCCAGGATCGTGTCTGGGAGGCAAGTATTGCTATGTCAAAGGTTTTTGGGTTCAGGGTCCTGGACTCTCCTCATATGGGTCTAAGGGTAGACTGGTGGTGGTTTGATCTGCCTGGCACAGGCTACTACAAGGAGCTCATGCTTCAATGTAGGAATACTATAAAATAAACACACTCTGAATGAAGGTCATTGGAATGGGAATGTAGCATGTGTGTGCATGTGCGCGCATGCACACACACGCACACTCCTCCACGCTGAAGGAAGCCTGAAAATTCCCAGAAAAGTTAATGGGGAGAGAAAAGTCCATGGATTGGGGACATATGTAAAAGCCAGAAAGGAAAGCAAATAGGACCAGTGTCCCTAGACTGTAGAGTACGTAGAAGAGAATAAAGGATAAGGAAACTGAAAAGGTAGGAAGAGACCAAATGGTGACAGGCTTTAAAAACAAGAGAGAAAAATTTCTATTTGACTTTGGATGTAATGGAGCTATTGGAGTTTATTGAGGAGGGAAGTGACAAGGTCAGAGAGGCACTTCAGCAAGGTCACTTTGACAGTCGGGTGAAGGATGATGAGCCGCAGTACAGAGACCAACCAGAGGGTACTGCAATGGTCCAGGCATTATGGGATCAGGGCCTTCACAAGTTATTGTCAGTGTAAGCAGTAAAAGGGCATGGAGGAGATAGTTAAAAAATGGCAAGACCCAGGAAGACAGGATATGTGGGATGAGAAGGGGGTGAGAAATTGTGAATGACACTGAGTGACTAGAGTAGGGGTTTTCTGGGTAGTAAGGAAGTTTGGGCGATAAGTGTCTTAGGCATGCTGAGTAGGGGATGTCTTTAGGTTTTTCAAGTAAGGAGTCTCAGCTCAAGTCCTACCTTCCAGAAGAAGGCTTTCCTGATCCCCCTTAATGTTGGTGTCTTCCCTGGAGATTATCTTCAATTCATCCAGTGTTTAGCTTGTTGCGATATCATCTCCCCTATCAGACTGTGAGCTCCTTGAGAGCAAGGACTGTCTTTGGCCGTTCTTTGTACACTGGCACAGTGCCTGTCCCTTAGCACTTAATAAATACTAGCTGACTGACTCAGGAGCATGTGGGTTTTGATATTTTATGTCCACTTATCTCCTACACAGTGCATTTTCATGCCTAGATATAGCATTATCTCCAGTTACTGCATTATTGATAAAGTTCTATCCCTTCACTGAAAGGGACAGAACAGTAATCCAGGGTCTGGATTTGAAATTAGACACCCTTAGTCTACATGATGGCTGACTAGCTATGTGACTAACAAATCATTTCATAAAAATAACAGCTAACATTTACAAAGCTTTATTTATAACAACATGACAACTTGGGCAAATAATTTAACAATAGTAACAGCTAATAATTACGCTTTAAGGTTTATTCAATGCTTTACATGTTAACTCATCCGATCTCACTTAACATCTTAGGGCCTCAGTTTTATTTGTAAAACAAGGAGCGGAAGTTAGACGTTAGGGAATTTCCACAGTCATGATGATCTTCCAATTCCTTCCATACCCTTTTCATGTAAAGTTCAGAAAAACAATACATAGTCATGGTAGTATGTAATAGTGGAAAGAATACTGGATTTGGCATCAGAAGATTTAGACTAAATTCCCAGCTATGTGATTTGTATGATCAATAAATTTCAAACTGAACAGGCTTCAAGTTTTCTCATCTGAGAAATTGGGACCGGAGCAGCAAAGGCACTGGGACTTAAGAAATGGATTTCCCAGTGCTCCTCACATCCTCACTGTGCTCTCAGTTATGTATGCAGAATTTAATTGGTGGATGACTATGGTGGTACACGAGTTTGAAGTTCTGGGAACCTGTTGTGGTAACTGAATGTCAGCATTAAATCCAGCACCAATATTGGTAAATCCTCAGGAGTACCATATTAAGGAGGAGTGAACCTAACCAGGCTGGAAATACAACAGATCAAAGCTTTTCTGTGGATTGGTTAGTGTGATTAGGCCTGAGTGTGGCTGGGAAAGATAAGAAGATCTAGTCTATAGGGAAGAAAAATGAAGCAAAAGAACCTTAACAACAGATGAAAGGCAACAAATTATATATAATCTCATAGCTTCAGGACAGTCAGCACTCAAAAAAAGAAGTATCATACATACTCTGCTTCAAAAATTTCAATCAGGGTTTGGGATTTATACCCTGAGATGCTCTGCAAAAGGAACAGAAGAATCACCACCCTGAAACCTTCAACTTTATAACAAGATTCAGGTAACTAACTCTTAATTCTCATGACTAGCGGATTGACCAAGAGATGTAAGCTTGCTCAATTTACTAAGAAAGCTGTTGCTTCTGTTAAACATCTTACATACAAACATCAACATACAAAAATTCTTACTATAAATAAAATATGTTGAAGGAAATTTATATGATCAATTAAATTCTACATTTCTAATCCATCCCATAGAAAATGTTTTATAAGATCTTAAAATACTAAAATAATTTGAACTTTTTTTCCAAGTTAATTCATTCATAGCTATAATATATGTAAATCAGATAGCTTCAAATAAACCAAGTAACAAAAAAAAAACCCAAAGAGAATTATCACAGGTAAGCTCTAATCTTTAAGTCTATTATTGACCCAGTATCGAAAAAACATTGTTAAAGCTACTAACTTCTAAATAAAACCTCCTAGAGAGCCATTGGACTGTAAGCTCTATTATACTATAAACTCTTGGGGAGCAGGGATTATCTTTTGCCTTTCTTTGTATCTCCAGAGCTTATCAAAGTGCCTGATAAATACTTCATGCTAATAAATGCTTACTGACTTGGCCAAAAACTTGGTTTTATTAATAACCTTAATATATTGCTATTATATGTACACATGCATACACACACGCACACACACTACAAGTTTTAAGTGCCAAATTACTGGAGAATATTTGTTTTTTGGGTCCAAAGCTATGCATCAAAATCCTAGTTCTTCTTCATAAGTATTACCTCTGCGACCTTGATTTACTTCTGCTGACCTCAGTTTCCTCAAATGTAAAATGAGGGTACGAGGTTATTGGTATTCTAGCCCATTCTGGGAACCTTTCCAGCTCGTGTAGTGCCAATACGTGAATGTCATTTCCAAGATACTTACATATAATTTCTAAGGTGAGCCAAAACACTGAAATATCAAAATCCTGCAAAAGATTGTACTGAATTGCCCACTTGCCACTGAGTTATTTTGGTCTGAACAGAAGGCTCTCAATTTTAGCACTGCCAAATGTTCCCAGGCACAGAAGCAATACGCCATCTGTCCTGAAGTGGGAAGTATATCAATTCACAAAATCCTTGGTGAGCCCAACCAAGTATCTTAAATAACCCCATTCTCGGTTGTTTGAAAACTTAACGTGGCCATTAACAAGGTTAGATGGATCATAACTTTGAGAAGATGGTAATATTCATGTAGGGTGACTGGAAAGCCTTGACATATTCTTGACTCCTTAGTCACTACCACTACTGCTTTGAGAAAATATTCATTAGCGATGGACTGGACAAAAGCAGCCCTCAAAAAACTACAGAAATAAGGGCTTTTGTAGGAACCAATAATATACTCAAATATAAAGTGTTGCCAGGCAAGAGAGTGAGTTTGTCACTGGAAGTATTCAGGCAGAAAGGGCTGGATGATCACTAATAAGGGAAGCTGAAGAAGGAATTCATCTATCATGCAGCATAAAATAAATGTCTTCTAAGCCCCCTTCCAACTCTGAGCTTCTCTGTAAGAGTACTGAATTCTTACTTCATTTATTCACCAACACTTACGGAACACCATGTGCAAGCTATGATGTTAGGACAGTGGGGAAATAAAAATGAGTAAGAAATGGTCCCTTCTCAAGTGGTTTACAATCTAGGAAGGCAGATAAAACTGCACACAAAAAAACTATGATGCAATATAGAATGTGATAGCAATTGTGGCTGCTTGATCCCATGTTAATGTAAGCTATGAGGGAAGGTCTTCAGGGAGAAAGAAGACTTGAGATATACCTTAACAGAATTTGAAATATCACCAGTGGAACAACTGAGGTGACTCAGGTGATTGTACAGAATTCCCTCTGGTGTGATTTTCTGGTAAGTTAAGCTTAAGGTCACTTTTACTGCTGGAAGAATTAGGAAACTAGTTAGCCATCTACATTTCTCTAAAACGCCATTTCCTTAAGAACATCAAAACAATTCAAACAATTTAGCTTTTGAATACTTGTTTCTAGCTGTTACAAAAAGTAAGATCAAGATTCTGTACCCACGACTAATTACTGAATTATGATACTGATTTAATCATACTGACTTGTTATATAATGTGAGAAAGTCAAATTAGGACGTATGTATATTGCCCTTCTGTGCTTGACTGCAATAGCTTTTTATGGCCCTAGAAATGCATTACATTTGCCAAGCTAACAACAATAGTGGTTGAAATCTACATAATTTGAAATGCATAATTTAATTTGTTAAAAAAAAATTAAAGATTCATCCTCTTAATTTCAGAGTCCTACTTACACTGTGGTGTACTGGTCTTTTAAATAAATTAGTAGCCTTTATATCATCAATACATTCCCATGGTAACCTGGCCTCGTGGAAAACTTTTGCTGACAAGACAATTGTCAAACTCAAGTGTGACATACACATAACTAAGCCCTGTAGTACCACTGGCGTTCCAGAGTATGCCCTTCAAGGAAATGATGGAAGCTTCCACAAATACAGGTAATAGAACAGGAGAATCGTGTATGGTGTGGCTGGCACGATTCCCTTCATTCCTATCAAGAATGGCAGAGCCTATTTGTCAACTCTAAAGGTTCCAACACATTTTTGCTTGCAAAGTCACATCAGGAGGTTCTTCTATGACTGCCAATACAAAGCTGGTAAATCAGTCACTCATTCCAAAATGATTTTGGAAGCGATACTGGCTACTCAGCATATGTACCCTATTAGATGTTGGGAGAGAAAGGGTGAACTTGGAACAACGAAGGAGGCCATATTAAGTGGGTAAAGGATTTACATAATAAAAGGGAGATAAACTGCTTTGAAAATCTGCAGGATTCATTTCAGATTTCTCTCACCCATGACAATGTCATGAATTATTTTTTACTACTGAGAAAATGTATCAACAAAATATCCAGTAATTTGTTTAGACATTAAGTAAATGGATTTGTTTACATAATCAATGCAACTATAAAAGTACTGCTAATTGAAAAATGATAATGCATGGTATAATTATTAAAGAATTATTATGTAATTTATTTTTTAATTTGCATTGGTGTAAAAAAAAAATCAATTCAAGATGTTCCAGGTCATGTCATTAAAATTCTGTCCAGGGATACAACATAAGTATAGATTAAGTAAGTCTGTATCACATGCCAATAGCACAGTAATTTAGTTGGAAATCTGTTAACAGCAGGATTCATACTCAAAATTTGCAGTTAAGGGTGGTTATTTTATATTGTGATAAACAAGCCAAACATTGACAAAGTTAGAATATTAACTCAAGTCCCTAGAAACACCTTTAACATCAGAAAATAAATAAAACTTCAAAGTTCCTTATTACAAAGGACAACATATTTACATCCTATTGTAAATGTTAAACTCACTTAAATTTTAACACACTGATGTATTTTATAAATATCAGTGAATGTATAACACTAGAATACCCTGATAATTCTGTGGAAAAAAATGATGTATTTATTATTGAATATTTGACTTTGTCCACAATACAAAAGTCTGTGGATGAATATTTAGCAGTTGGATAAACAAATTAGTGTCATTTTCAAATATTTATAACAATCTTTACTCAAATCAACAGTAATTACCATATAAATTCTATTAAAAGGCACAAAGATAAAAAGATAAAAATTATGGAAATTTCTAGCTACATGATGAACCCACTGAGCTCTCAAATAATATGCCAAATTTAAAAAAACCCTCTGATACCTAATAACTATGATATAATTTTCTGTTCTTCATGGGGGAAAAGTAAAGATTCTTTGTAGCCACTAAAAGTGAGCTTGTAATTTTTAAAAAGTTTCTTTCTAACATATTAAAACAGAACATTAAAAATGAAATGATTTAGTAAAAGAGAAACTTTTGCCTGAAAAGTTGTCAAGATATAAATTAATATTGGAATATTAATTTAAGTTTATACAGAAAACAGACAAGTTGGGAGTAGAGCTTCAAAAAGCATGTTCAATAAAAATTATCTGATGATGTTATAAAAGCAACTAATAAATGGTATTAATTATACCTTTTGCTTAATCCAACCTTAAGTGACACTTATTAACCGAACACCTTTACCCAGAACCAGCCACCTGTTTGATGACACCTCTCTCAAAGCTTTACTAAGATGGAAACCTCATACGCGCAATATAAATACAGTAATAATGTAATTTCACTGAGATTTTGCTTTTGTTGTAACCAATGAAATCACAGAATGCTAAAGTCAGAAGGAGCTTAGAGACTGACTTGGTTCAGCATTCATTTAACAGAGGAAGAAACTGAGGAGTAGAGGGATTAAGTCATTTGCCTAAAATTATAAGGTTAACCAATGGCAGAACCAGGAGTAGATTCCAAGTCTTTTTCCTACTACACCAAGCCACGATTCTAAGGGGATAGATACTGTAGACATGAATGCAGGTTCTTCTGTGGTATAATGTGAACTCATCATGTCATGCTATGATCATTTTGAGGGACTCTCGACAACTTATAAAAACATCTTTCGAACCTGTGTTTCTAGGTGTAGGTAAGGTCTACAGGATGATAAAACATGATTCAATTTCTCTCTGGCTATACCTGCTGAACACTGATTGAGGGGACCAGAGTAGAGAAGGAAGAATCTGAAATTTTGGAAAGCTGAAATGTTGTAGTTAACCAGTTATGTACCTAATGTGATTTGTAAGCATCCTTATCTTGAAATTATCCCTTGCTCACTAATCGGGAGTGTTTAAACTAGGCTTTAAGAAAAAAATCTCAACAATCTTCTCTCTCTAACCCAAAACTTACCTGTCCATCCCATTTTAGTATTTGGAAATTTTTATATGCCTAAAGCATACACCAAATCATAAAATTTTTTTGTTCCCATATTTCATGGGAAGTGGGCACAGGGAGGCAGTAGTACAGTGGAAAGTAGGAATGGTTAACACCTTATTTTCTCAGTCTGGTGAATGGGAAAAAACCCACTGGTACAAAGTGAGCAGGATCTCAGAAGTATATTTTTACTCCTCAAATTAGCTACACTGAAGGATGTTCCAAGAGTCAACTTTGACTATACAAGTACAACACAAATATATTTATTGTTTAACCCATTTTCCCTTAGTAAAGAAAGTTTCGTGAAAGCTAGACCAAAAGTATAATTTTATCTTTGCACACATTCCTCTAAGACTTCTCTATTTTAACAAAATTATTTTCCACATACACTTAGAGGCACTCTTAGTGATAACGCACACAACTAAGAAGAGATTATTTTTTGACCCTGAACCAATTTTCTTATTAAGGTCTACATACCATGAACTTTATGCCAGAGATTTCTAATAGGGAGGTTGTATTTAATAACTAGAGAAGAGACCTTTATAAAATTACTCTGGAATTCCAATTATTATTGGACAACAATACCTCAAAAGTTATCCTAGTCATGAAATAGAACTTTCTACTCCCAACTGTAAAAATTGCAACAAAAATTAAAAAATCCCTGATTGCTAATAAATAAAACCATAGGATGTGTGTGATATTTAAAAACACTGAAATGGATTTTTAAAAAAACATAATACTATTATGTGCTTTTCCACACTAATTCTACAAATCTATTCCACCTTAATAACTAATCAATTTTTTTTTTTGCTTAACTTTGTCCTAGGAAGTATTTCTGCTGAAATTAATATTAATAATGTGAATGAATACATTCTATAAAAATTGAAGTCCAGCAGCATAATCAAAATCTGAAAAAAGGCCTATTCACAAGAAAATATGAGAGATATTACTATTATACAGTAATATCTAACACTATTGATTTGACAGACATCAACTCAGAAGCAAAAAATCCCAAAGGCAGTAAGTTACAGTGGAAAGAGCTCTGGGTTAGGGTCAAGCAGCTGTGTGTGTGTGTTCGTCCTTCATTGCTGAAGCACTGAATTCTAGTCCCGGCTCTGCCACTAACTAACTACAGGTTAGTTAGGCTAACTACAGGTTATAGCCTAAGGAAGTCATTTCAACTCTTAGAACCTCAGTTTCCCCATCTATAAAATGAAGGACTAGTTTGGAGTCATCTGTCACACACCGCAGCTTCATTGCAGCCCATAATACTCCCTAGCGAGGCCTGAACAAAATTAAAAAATAACTGGGAAAATTTAACTAAATTAAATAAAAATACAGTAAAAATTACTAAAATGTTAATTTGTGGTTTTCTAAGTCAATATGCAGCCCACAAAGATACATATATATAGTTTCGTGGTCTGCTAACCACTGGATGAAATGATCCCTTAACATCCCTTCCAGCTCTGAAATAATATAATTTATATTATGAGTAACCTGAGATATCTAAAATATTTCATTTTTTTAGCCCTGCATTAGGACTTTTTATATGATCCAGGGTGGTCCAAAGACTCTCCAGTAATTAATTACAGGTTATGCTCATTATAACTCAGGGGAGCAAGTTTATACTTTCAATTAGGTTTAATAAAAATTAAATATTTAAGGTTCCACAATTAGCACTTAATAGTTTGCCCAGCATTTTTATCTTGTCCATAAATATACCAGATACATCTATTGTTGATCTATAAATCCCTTCAAAGATTAACTTAGAACATTAAGACAAGGAAACTACACCTCCGGGAACATGTTTATTGTGTTCGAGATGATACATTAGGTGCTCGCTCTCTGAGCTACAAAGGGTAAAAGGAAATCCTTTCATTACAAACTGACAAAGGTAAAAGGTAAAACATTTTCCACAACAGCATGTACCACATAATTGGAAATAGATCTGGGTTTAATACAAATGACATAATTTCTAGTCATCTAACAAGCTACTTTAATAACTTCATACAGATTATGAATTAGGCTAAAATGCACTATAATATTTGGTAGACTTCAGGAACAGTATCCTTAGTACATCACAAAATACATTTTGATATCCCAAAGAAGCAAGACTTGCAAGTAGGCATTTTAAACATAACTATTCTACAGCTACAAAGTTCTACTCGTGATAGCATTTACCTTTTTGGGTAGTCTCCCAGTCTTCAAAGGATAAAAGCAGAGAGTAGAATCAGTATAACATATACACAGAAGTCCGTATTGTAAAGGCTATAAAGATTTGCTGCACAGTGTAAAGAGGCCTCCTGCTTCTTCGCACTGAGCAAAAAAGACGCCATTTATGTTGCATATCTCTTGGTCCACTGTCTGGCTATCCTGTCATGTTCTGCTCTGTTGGTCAAATACTGAGTGGCTATGCTCCCAACCAGAGGATCAGCTGTAAAAAGGGAAGAATATTAGAAAATATTTTGTTAAGTCTTTAATGACTTTAATGATCCAGTATGCCAGTCTCCCACAAATGAAAAGGCTGTATTTTCCAGCAGTTACCTAACAGAATGGCAAGAGAATTTTTTTCAAAGACAAAAAAAAAAAATAACGAATGGCTGAAATTGTCATGATTGGCTGATTATTCCCCATGATCCACCCCACCCTTTGCAAAATAAATAAGTGAATGAATAAACAGATACATAAATGAATAAATAAATAAATGGTCTTGCTCATTAAGGAGTTTCTAAGAGAAGGTATCATTAACAGGACTGTTTCTGTTTCTTGTAAGATTAATGCTGTGATATATTATTAATAATAATGATGCTAACAAAATTTTAAAAATATTTTATATTGATTTTATATTCACCTACAATCAAAGAATACCAGACATTTCCATCATTTGAGATGAACATTTATTTTTTGCCACTGTGTATCTCTTATGGTTTAGTAGGTTATCAATTTCAACCACATTACTTAGTATCTTTGATTATTATGATACAACAAAATCAAATGCAAAATAACTCAGCTAAAACAAAAACCTCAATAGATACATAACTACCTTTAAAAAAAAACAAACCAAAAATCAAGTGTGATAGTCATGTGCATTTATGTATATTACATATTTTAAACTTTAGTTTTAGTGTTATCCAGAAACTCCTGACATAATATGGTCTGGTAGTCTGTATCAAAATAACCAAATTATTGACTACTTCTACCAAGAAAGAAACTGGAAAACTCTTCCATTCATCTGTAAGTGTCTGACTTCAAGGGCATGGGGATCAGCAGAAAAGAGACCCTGCTTTATTCCTTTCAAAAGGGAACACAGTACAGGGCAAAACAAATACCAAAAGATTAAGAGAAAGAGCAGCACTCTAGGATGAAATTGCTTTTTTAAAAAAAAATACTGGAGAACTAACAACTGAACTAAAAATGAAACTTATACTAATGTTGTCTCATTATTTCTTCTATTCATCAGTAGTTACTTAATTTTCATTCCACATTTAAGATGACTGGGGAAAGACACAGAGTGAAGTGATTTGTATGTATTACTTTATGCTTATGATTTGCTTACCAGGGTTGCAATCTGTCAAGAGGGAACAAATAGACAGCAAAACCTTTGAAATAGTCAGAGCAGGGCTCCAGTTGTCTTTAAGGATATCCAGACAGATGACTCCCTGACTGTTGATGTTGCAGTGATAAATTCTGGTACGGAAAGTAACCTAAAGGTAGTCAACAGTGAAAATGGAATAAAAATTCATCCTTCATAATAGAAACCTCAAAGTCTCGCTTATCAACGCAGTAAAGAAAAGTGTTATCACAGAGATTATAAAATACCAAACAACAGAAAATTCACCTGGGGTTCCCCTTCTTGATATAGAACAATAATTGGTCTATTATAGTAGAAATATATGGTTTATTTGATTAATTAGGTCAACAAGACTGATCTAAGTAGCCCCTTGTAGATAACACTTTGAAAGAAATGACAGAGAAAGATTAAATAGTCAGGGAGTTGAAAGAGCTTATGTAAAAAAAAGTTGGGAGGGTAAATGGGAGAAACCGAAGATGCTCTGTTTACCTCCATGTGTCTATCCCTTATTGTTTCCTTTTAAACTTCCTCATACTGTACTAAAAAACCATAATGAGAGTGCCAAAGAAGGCAACACAATTTCCTCAATTAACAAAATCTGTCTTACCTAAAAACACTGTTGTCAGGTATGTTTTCCAGTAGCAAAAAGTATTATCAACTGTGTCAATTCTTGTCACAATGAAAAACTTAACAAAAAGCAACACAGTGAGGTTTGGAGGAGTGGCTCTAGAAATGGCCACTTCAGCTATTCCTCCACTTTCATTTCCCCATCTGTATTCTTTCAGATGGCTACCTCTCATATTAGACTGATAAGACAGTGCTGAGCAAATACAGCTGCAGAAATGAGGCAAAGGCAGCCTCTGTAAGATAAAGAAGCATCCTTTGAAAGTGAGGGTATGAGAAGAGGCAAGCCACAAGAAAGGACAGTAGGACAGGTAAGAGGTAGACCAGTGAGAATATGGATTATCCATGTGCAGAGTATTAAAAATGGACTACAAACAATGATGTAAAAGGAAAGCATCATTAATCTTGGTTTAGCAAGGCTTTAATAAAGGCTTTAATATAACACACATTTAGTAATTTATCAGAGTCCTTCCAGCAACCAATAATCAATTAGTAACTATTAACTAGTGTTCCTGAGGCAGCAAGATGGCTCAATGGATAAAACACTGGGCCTGGAGTAAGGAAAAGTCGAGTTCAAGTCTGGCCTCAGATAAAGGTAGCTGGTTTGCTTTAATGCACTGGAGACAGAAAAAGCAAACCCCTCCAGTAACTTTAACAAGAAAACCCAATGGACAGTACGGTGCACAGGATGATGAAGAGTCCGCCATGTCTGAACCACTGAACAACAAAAGTGTTCCTGAGTGGTAAAAGAGAATGGCATTTACATTATTTTTAAGGAAATTTCAATACCTTGCTTGAACTTAGATATGTTTTCGAATTCATTAACAGAGAAAAATGATGCTATCTAACATAGAAGAGAACAAGAGAGAAACAAGAATTGCATTAAGTTTTCATCGGCTAGATCAAACTGTCAGAAACCCTCACTTAAAATAATGAGGAATTAATAAAGGGATTACAACGACGTAGTAAAAGTGTGTGGAAAAAAATAACTATTCTTTAAACAACCAAAAATCATAATAACAAGTAATAAAAAGTGGTAATTAGTGATGATACATAAAATTCACAAAGGAGGAGAGGAAATGGAAAGGTCCTCAGAGACCATCTTGTCCAACCTCCTCATGTTACAGATGAGGAAAGTGAAGCCCAGAAAGGTTGACATCTGCTGTACCACACTGCTCCCCACTGTCCCTTGATTTGGGACCATAATTTTAGGGGGAGGGAAGGAGAAACTAAGGGGTATGAAATACAAAGTATTTTTCGAACTCTGAATGCAGGAATCATTTCTTTCTGAAAAGTGATTTTCTTTCTTGTAGGATTTTGTTCAGCAAGAAATTGTTTATTGACCTTTCAACATCAATAACTCAATTTCTACTTGAAGAAACTGAGCATGTAAAAATAAATGTCAATAATCCAGTACACTCATAGTCTTATTTTCTTAAGATCTGGCTTATTTTATACAGTTTAATACATTTATATTGTAGTACTTTTGAAGGCTAATGGGCAGATAAATGAAAGCAGTTACCATTTTAAGGGTTTTCAGCCAATTAGAGGTTTTACTCATGTGAAACGTTTATTCTATAAGGTTGAATCTTCCAAGTACATTGTGATAGGGATTTGTTAGGATCCCAGGAACTTTGTGAGCAGTTCTCAGTGGTGTTAATTGTATTTTTAGATAGCAGAGACCATTTCTCCCTTTACACTAACTTAATCATAGGCAAAAATAAACTTTATTTGAAAAACAATGAGGAGTACATACTCTCTCTATAGATGTTAAATAGGACAGAAGCATGATAAGGAATAAATATGTAAAAGAAATAAATGTTGAAGTACCTGCCTTTATACTATTACCTCTTAACAATGTTACTGACTTTAAATCAGGCTTCTTCATCTGGAGTTGTTAATTAATAAATTATAGATTTAAACCTGGAAGAACCTCCTATTCTCCAGCCTTTCCATTCTTTGAAGCCTCAGGGACTGTTCATATTTATTTAGGCATCACTCTAAAGCTTTTGGCCTCTGGCTTGCCTGTTCTTAGTTTGAGAGTGAAAGAGCTCTGTACATTGGTTAACTAAACTTCATTATGTTTTTCCTTCTACATGAAAATGGTTCAAAGCCGTCTTCCCTACCCTGTCTACTCAACCCCTAAAATTCAGGTGGAAATTGCTTTCACAGACAATGAGGTAGTGTGGCAGTTTTCCCCTATGACAATCTTTTGCTTAAGTAAGATAGGAAACATGCTTATGACTCCACATATATATTTGTTCTGAGTTTTCTCATTATTTGGTCTCTCTACTAGATTATAAGATTTTTGAAGGCAGGGACCCATTGACCTTTGTATCTTTCTCAGCATCAGGCAGAATGATTTGGTCCTGGTTTGCTGAATGGATGAATAATGAAGAATGCAGTTCTAAGGAATAAATACATGATCTGAGTGGTTTGCCAACTCCTATGTTTCTGTCAGCCATGTCTGCTTCCTTCCTCCAAGCCATTTTTAAGCTTCATAAATGCTGGCTGCCTGAGCGATATTCTCAGTTTTTATACTGCTCCCTTAAACTATCATTACATAAAACTCACATAAATGAAATTATTTCATCTGTTATATTTTGAAATACCTCTTTTTTTTAAGGGGAATGGGCAAATACTAAAACAACCCTTACCTTTGGTGGCTTAAATGGATAATCTGATGAAAATGTGATATCCAGAAAAAACACACCACCTTCATATACAGACCCTGGTGGTCCAAGTATAGTTGATCTCCATTCATAAATGTTATCTCCTTTAGGCCCAGCACTATTAAGAAAGAGAAAAAAAAGTATATCAGTAAACAATATTTTAAATGTACTCTCACACATTTAGGGCAAATTGGCATTATGGAAGGCTAAAAAAGTTTAGATTACTCTAAAGGGAGTAAATTTGGCATTCTCTGATGCCTCTGTTTCTCAATGTCCTTCTATTCAGAATGACTGCAATGCAATCACATTTTTATATTGTTCATGATGCTTGATAGATGAATATTGATTGAAAAGAATATTGGAGTTAATATAACTGATATCACTGATTGTATCATCCACATTTTCCTAGTGATCTTTAAATCACTCATTATTCTGACTTTCTGAGCATGGGTGCTCAGACACATTATACGTGCAGGGTGTACTTGATTTTGGTATCATGGATCACATAAGAGCTGAAAGGGATTTGGGAAATCAGGTTGTCCAACTTCTCCATCTTTCCCAGAGATGTGGAAACTGGGCTCAGAGAGGTAAAGCAATATGTCCAAGTTCATATAAGTTTAGTATAATGTGCTTACTTGATTAAAAATAGGTGATATCAACAATGATATATTAAACCATATTAATAACTACTGACTCAAAGGTAAAATATCCAAAAAAAAATCAGACCAGTATTAAAATCATTGCCTGTATACTGACTGATTTTTAATAAAAACTTAATATGCAAATTATATCTCTGGTTTGGGAGGGAGGGATAGTACTTATATTGAGACGAGGAAAAAAGGGTGTTGAACATTTTGAGGCACAGCTAACTACAAGACATATCTTGAATAACGGAGAGGCCTGCTTGAATTTTAAATACTTAAAAAATATTTTCTGTTTTAATTTCAATGTCTATATTAACTAATGACAACTTAGTCAATTAGCATCATTAGAAGTTAGGTGTTCCGTACAAGTAAATTTCCCAGATAACTGATACTTATCTATTTTAAGGCTCAAGATTTTTTTAAAAAATCAAATGACTTAAATTTTGAAGGAAAAAGATCACATTCTTGTGAACACAAATTAGTTGGGTTTTTTTTTGACCAAGGGTCTTCATTATGAACACAAATTACTGTTGTTGTACTGTAAATAGAATGATGCCCTAAGGAACTTCTGAGCTATCTAGGAATTTCTCCCTTGGAAATCCTGGCCTCCTCCAGTTATATTTTTCAATGGGAATTCACTGAATCATAGGAACCATACTAGATGGGTTGGTAAAAAAGCCAATTAATTCAATCTCTTCATTTTACAAGTCAGGGAACTAAGGTCCAGGTAGGTTGAGTGACTTACTTAAGACTACACAGAAGTAAATGTCAGAGATGGGATTTGAATTCAGCTTGTAACTTTTCATTATACCACCTGGCCTTACTGTATATTTCCTGTGCAATGAAGCTATAATAACGTGCTACTGTTAGCATATTGGTATTGCAAAATGGACTGGTGATAAAGAACTGTATGGTGAAGGACCTAAGTGTGGTTTCACCTTTCCCACAAAATACTGCCTATAAGTTTTATAGTTTCTGTTCAGTGGCCATTTTTGCTCACTTTTGAGTTCACAGTTGTGTTTGAATTGTTAAGGTTGCCAAAAGGAAAGTGGCTTGTTACAGTATAGCAAGCTGTTGACAAGTCTAAATTCTGCCAGGACTACTTTAACGAACGAACAAACACGAACACACACGCTACAGGTTTTAAAAATAATTTGCTCTCTTGGGCAATTAAATAAGCCTCGTTCATGCTTGAATGCAATATTAATTTACTTAGCACATTCTTTCTTCACTGACAATAAAAAAGCAAACCATACTAATTCAGGACATACAATTACAGTTTTTTGTTATTTTTTTTTTTAATTGCAAGGATCTCTAAGGGTAGCTAGTTCAAACCACTCATTTTAGAGAAGAAGGGACTAAGACCCACAGATGTAAAGTGATGTGCCCAGAGTCTAATCTGTAACAAATAGGCTGGGATCTGAACTCATGTGCATGACATCCAGCACTCCCTCCTACACCACCATAGTGGTGGAATTGCGAACTCAACTTTGCTTACAAAAATATCAATACGGCCTAATGCCAACACCAGGGTAAATGAATGAGAAAAAAAAAATCATTAATCAGCATCTGCTTTATAGTTCCATTATTTGTTTGAAATCAAGCTATTCTGTGAATGGAGTATCATTATGCTTTCATTTCTTTCCTTCTCTCTGCCAAATACGATGCTTATCAGTCTTTAAAGTTTTTTTTCTTACTTAGTTCTTAAGCTGCTTTTAAATTCCACTTATGTCTTCTATACTGATGTAACTAACAATAAAAAAAAACAGGCAGGTAAATAAAGTGTCAAAAACAGTAACAAACTTGAACTTGGAAATTTTCAGTGAACAGCTGCTCTTACTGTTGAACAGTGACATTACTTGAAACACTAACAGCAGGGCTACCCATGTCTTAGCATAATCCATTTCCTCATTGCTTGAATGCTGATTGAGTAATTACTCTTTGCCAGGGATCATAAACACTATTCACTTCTAACAGAGACAACTACCACAAAGAAATTTTAAGCATGAAATTGATTGGAAGAAGCAGTGAGGAAGTGGAAAGACTAGCTTTTTCTAAGTGAAGGCCTGTGTTTAAAATCCCAAATCACTTACTAGCTATGAGATCTTGGGCAAGGTACAACATTGCTGTGGCTCTCTTATTTACAACTCACAATAAGGCTCTGATGATCAAATGAGATAATAGATGCAAAATATTCTTTAAATTGCCACGTTATGGAAAAATCAGCTATCATCATAATTAATTCTTCCAATGAAGACAATTAATTTTTCCCCCTCTTGACTTCCTACCTTACCATCTTTTTTGGTGTGTTCAGCCAAATGTCAAGATTACCCAGAGACTATTTTGTTTTTCTCCTCATGAAAAATAAACTCATAAAAATTGGGTAGCTAGATATATTAATGTACTATTTGTGGTATTCTGAACTGGTCTAGTCATTCTGAAAAGCATTTTGGAACTATGCCCAACACCACTAAACTGCATATCCATTTACTCAGCAATCGACTACCTACATACTCCAAAAATATCAAAGAGATAGGTATGAAAATATATCAGCTCCTTTGTATTATCAAAACAATTGGACATAATGGAGGCGACCATTTATTAGGAAATAGTTTAAAATATTGTTGTATGAATGTAATAAAATAGCACTGTGCCATAAGAAATGATGAAATAAATGCTTTTGATGAAATGGATCTGGAATGACCTACCTGAACTGATGTGAACAGTGATCAGAACCAAGAGAACCACTGATGTAACAGTAACAACATATTTAAAAAAAAACGAAACTTTGAAAATTATGATCAATATAGGCCACAATTCCAGAGGACCAAAGGTATCCTGAAAAGGAGGTAACAGGACTCAATGTAGAATGAGAAATGTGTTTTTGAACACAGCTAATGAATAATCTTTTTTAATAATTATTTTATTTTCAGTGTTCTATAATCACCTCCATATATCTTAGATTCTTTTTCCCCTTTCTGCCCCCCTCTTTTCCCCCTCCTTCCCTCAGAATCTTATATAGGTTCTACACATATATTCCTATTAAATACAATTTCATCCTAGTCATGTTGAAGAGAAGAATTAAAATGAATGGGAGAAACCATAAAACAAAATATAACACAAGATAAAATGGTCTGCTTCATTCTGTGATCCAGTTCCATAGTTCTTTCTCTGGATGTGGAAGGCATTTTGCCTCAAAAGTCCACTAGGAATTTGTAGGTCCTTGCATTGTTATGAAGAACTACCAGAAAAATTCCTTACACACTGTGGTTGTTGCCGTGTTCAAGGTTCCCCTGGTTCTGCTCCTTTCACTCAGCATCAGTTCATATAGGTCCTTCCAGGCCTCTCTGAAGTCTTCCTGTTTGTCATTTCTTATGGCCCAACAGTATTCCCTTACATTTATATACCACAACTTGTTCAGCTGTTCCCCAATTGATAGGCATCCCCATGATTTCCAGTTTTTGGCCACCACAAATAGTGCTGCTATAAATATTTTTGTACATTTGGGACCCTTTCCCATTTTTATGATCCCTTTGGGAAACAGTCCCTGAAGCAATATTGCTGGATCAAAGAGTATGTACATTTTTGTAGGCCTTTGGGCATAGTTCCAAATCACTCTCCAGAATGGCTGGATCAGCTCACAGCTCCACCAACAATGAATTAGTGTTCCAACTCCCCCACACCTTCTCCAACATTTATCATCTTCCTGTTTTGTCATGTTAGCCAATCTGATAGGTGTGATGTGATATCTCAGAGTTGTTTTGATTTGCATCTCTCTAATCAATAGTGATTTAGAGCATTTTTTCATATGACTATAGATAAGATATCTTTAATTTCTTCCTCTGAAAACTGCCTGTTCATATCCTTTGAACAATTATCAATTGGGGAATGACTTGTATTCTTGTACATTTGACTCAGTTCTCTATATTTTAGAAATTAGGCCTTTATCACAGTTACTAGTTGCAAAATTTTTTTCCCAGTTTTCTGTTTCCGTCCTAATCTTGGTTGCATTGGGTTGCTTTGTACAAAAACTTTTCAATGTAATGTAATCAAAATTATCTACTTTATACTTCATAATGTTTTCTACCTTTTGTTTAGTCAAAAATTTCTCCATTCTCCATAAATCTAACAAATACACTATTCCTTGTTCCACTAATTTGTTTTATAGTATCAATCTTTATGCACAGATCACGTACCCATTTGGATTTCATTCTTGTGGACTGTGTCAGATAATGGTCTATGCCCAGTTTCCAACACTGTTATCCAGTTTTCCCGGCAGGTTTTGTCAAACAATGAGTTCTTAATCCCAGAAACTGGAGTCCTTAGGTTTATCAAACAGTAGATTGCTATATTCATTGACTATTGTGTCTTGAGTATCTAACCTATTCCCCTGGTCTACCACCGTTCCTTAGCCAGTACCAAGTGATATTTGATAATTGCTGCTCAATTTGAGATCTGGTAGGCCTACAAGAATAATCTTTTGTCTGACTGAATATTTTATTGCAAGGGCTTTCCTTTTCTTTTGTTTTTATTTAATTGGGAATGAGGAATAGAAAAAAGAGAAAATGAAAATTCTTGCTAATTGAAAAAATTAAAAGGTTTTGGCAGAAGAATTAAAAGGCATAAAATCTTTAAATCAGCTAATTCTTTCATATAATGATGGATTTTTCCTTTTTTTTTTTACTAATAAAAGAGTCAGTGAATATTCCAATCTTCCCTTATATAATGTTTCACAAACACAAAGACTTCACTATAACATTAGTTTTACTCTACATGGATAGTAAAAGCTTACTAAATACAGGGAATAAAGTGATGCCTTACATTGACCAGATTCTTAGATTTTAAATACCTTAATTAAATTCTAATGTTGAAGATCAGTACAACATAGTGATAAAAATGATTTTCTCACCCTGAGAGTCCACTATTCAATCTTCTTTACTTGGTTATTCCTTATACCGCCCCCACGCACTAAGAGTGAGTATCCTCCCAAAATTCTGAATTCAGTCCTTTCTACACTCTATCCTTTTTTGAAACCAAGGTTTCCTCTATTATCTTTATGCAGAAAATTCATAAATCAATATAGTCTCCCTAACATCTATTTTGAATTCGAGTCACTTGTTACAGCCCCCATCCCCTCTTCCAATCATCATCATTTCTCTTTTCTTTTATCCTTCTAGGCCTATTGGTTCCCAAGCTCGGAGTCACGCATTTTCTCTTTCTGGATCTCTAAATCCAATCAGTTGATCCTTTTTGCTCATTCTGCCTCCATATTATACTTCCTCTCCCATCCCATCTCTTCTCTCCACTCAGCCTCTAAACTCTAGTTATGACCTTCATCACCCTGGTTTCTTTCAAGTACCAGCTAAAATTCTACCTTCAACAGAAAGTCATAAGCAATCCCTCTAAAACCGAGAGTGTCTTCTTTTGGTTGGTTATTTTCTATTCATTCTGCCCATAGTTTGTACACACACAGTTATCTGCATAGTGTCTCCCTCATTTGAATGTGACCTTCTCAAGCAAGGGCTGTGTCTTACCCTCTCTGATATCCTCAGTGCTTAGCACAGTGCCTGGCACATAGCAGGCACTTAACAAATGCTTGCTCTGAATGTCTTATCTCACCACCTCTGGAACACACTCCTTCCTCATCTTGTCTTCAAAGCCAGGTGCTTTTACTTGAGACCTTTATTTCCTGATCTCCTCCCTGCCTTATTAGCCCTCTCCCTGTGAAATTTATTTTCTGATACCTTTGAATTTAATTACTTGGATACACTATATTCTCCTAGTTGAATGGAAAGCCCCTTGAGAAAAGGAGCTGTTTGGTTTTTATTTCTGTATTACCAGCACCCAGAAAACTGCCTTACATATAGGTGTTGAAAAAAATTGTTGATGTGGATTGAATAAAAAATTATACATTTTAGTACAAATAAATGTTTCTAAACTAAAGCAGGAAGTCATAGTTTTTGAAATACATGCTGTCAGATTCCAATGAAAAATTAATTGTATTACAAAAGTTCATAGTGCCTGAATTTCAGAATTCATTTCCACACAAAAGCAATAAATGGTTAGATTACTGAGCCAGTCTATAGGACTTTATTTAATTGGAAATAAATAAATGCACTTCCTATGCAATAGTGATTTTTAAAAAGACCACAATGCACTCAGGCTAACAGTCTGTTCCCAGACCGTGAATATGGATGATGGAATTGGGTCAAAGCGATATATATTTAACTCAAATGTGAAATGAAAGAAGGAAAGCAGCAGGAATGGAGAAATGCAAAAGAAGGACTTAAAAACATAAAAACTGGCCCCCAAGAGGGAATGAGATGGAGATTCTTTTGATCTTTCAGAAGAGTCAGAGGTGCTGCCCTTCATATTGAAGGAAATGAAATAGTATGGTATGGACTGGAAATCAGAAGACCTGGTAAGTTGGGCACACCCTTGCTTTTAGGGGCCTGAATTTCTTGGTACAGAAAATGAGGGGACAGACTACAGGTTATCTTCTAACTCTAAGAAATTTCTATAGAGCAACTTACCAAGCAGCTAAGTGAAAGCCAAGTGGAGTGATGGAGGAGGGGGGAGGTAGGGAAAGTGAGTGGGGGGGAAAAGAGAGGGGGGGGAGAGAGAGAGGGAGGGAGGGAGAGGGAGAGGAGAGAGAGAGAGAGAGAGAGAGAGAGAGAGAGAGAGAGAGAGAGAGAGAGAGAATGAACAAAAACACTGTCATAGAAAAGGAAGTAGCAGAGGAACCAAAGTTCATCATGTCTTGACAATGCCGTGTATGCTCAGAGTGATTCTACTTACTAGCTTGTAAACTTAGAACAGTCACTTAAACCATTTGGGGCCCTAGTTTCCTCACCTACAAAATGAGAGGATGGGACTAGATAGATAACTGTCCTCTGAGGTCCCTTCCACCTCCAAATAGGTAATTCAACGATTGCTCCGGCTATGGTGATGAATAGAGGAAAGGACTCAGATAAAAGAAAAGTAACCAAAGCCACTGAAGACAAGAAAACAACGCAGTAGACCCTAAGGAACATGTAGAAATTAGACATTTTTATGTCAGGTAAAATTACAAGAATCATCATTTTCTAGTACTCAATGAAAGCTGCCATTCCTGGTTCCCCTGGCCAATGCCAGGTTTTTTTGTTTTTTTTTTAATGTCTATTAATAGAGTGCTAGGAAGGATAGAGTATACATTGATATGGAGAGTATATAGTGTATAAGAGTATACATTTAGAACTGGAAGAGACTTGAGAAGTCATCCAGTCCATTTGGGATGCAGAGAGTTGGAGTGATTGCCCAAGATCACAGAGACAGTAAGTATTAGGACTGGGATTTGGACCTAAGTAGACTGAAGTCATATTTAGCATTTTCAAGCATGCTACCACAGATTGTTTCCTTGTTGTCTTCTTCACTGCCATTTCCAAACCCTCCTCTACCACCACCTTTGAAGCAATGGCTCTTTTAAAATTTACACCCAGCAAAACTAACATGTCCAGATTACTTACTGCTTTGATCCTAGCTAGAATCTCTCTGCTGCTGCTCCCATACTCCCTACTTGGGAGGGTTAGAAAAGGTGAAACTATCCTCAAGTCCTACTCAGACAAAAATATGTGTAAAATAAGGAATGTCAACATAGGAAGTTCAACAACTAGAAATGACAGCTGACAGCAGTGGGAAAGGGAGAAAAAAAGCACCTTTTAAAAACACAGCAATTAGGCCACTATTCATGAGGATAAACATCCCCAAGACACCTTAGTAGCCTGTCAGTTTCTAAGAAGAAACGTATTTAAGAACTAAAACAGTTGGATAAACAAGAAAAGTTAAAACCCACACAGGCTCTGAAGTGCTTTAATTAAATTCTTAACAAAGATTCTAACCAATTAGTATTATACTGTGACCTAAATTTCTACATAGCAATTCAATTTGGGAATTACTTATACTTATGGTTATTTTATCATTTAAGCGCTACATTCATTTTGTTGTATCAATGGGGTTACATCAACTGCCTTTCCCTAAACAGGTGGATAAGATTCAATTTGATTAATGAAACAACTAACTGAAACAAAAGACTTTCCAGTACTATGAATCAGTCACAATTAAGTCAGGCTACATGATTTTGTCTGCCAAACTGTACAGAAACCCTTCAGTGACCCAGAACACAAGAGCACTGATTAAAATAAATCTAGTAAGTAAGTAGTCTCTATTCAAAATGGTTTTCATGCATGTTAATAATATATTTTCAACATCTGACAATGATGGAGTAGGAAAAAAAAAATTAAATACAACTAAAACATTTAATTCAATCAACAAGCATTTAGCAATTACTTCCTCTGCTCAAGGCACTGTTCTAAGATTGGGGCTACAAAGACAAAAATGAGAGTCCTTAGCATCAAAGAACTTTTATATAACCAGGCTAATCTCCTAACCCAGGTTTTCTTTTATAATACTGGAACAATTATATTTAAGAAATTTATTTATTTAAGAAATATATTTGTTGGGGGGGTGGAGAAGGGCAGACCTTCTCTAGCTCTCCCCCCATAGCCCATAAAAAGGAACAAATTCTGAAGCAGCAGAAGCCACACACTGACAGAGTGAAACAGATTTCCAGTCCAAGATTGCCTGCAAGACTGACAGGAAGGGTCTATCACACCCAGCTCAGAGCAAAGTGGAGCCTAGTCTTGGCCATGCAGCACCAATAGGACTGGAGCAGGTCTCAGAGCACAGAATCACGGGTAGCAGCTGTGGTTTCCAGATTTCTCAACCCACAAACACTGAAGACACCTTCAAAGGTCAGGAAGAAAGCTCTTTCACCTGGGTGAGAGGGGAGCTCAGTCTGGCACCGGCCGCAGGCGGCAGCATCCACTTTTGGAGCCCTGGTCTAAAGAGCCTGGGGAAATCAAGTAGCTAACGTGGGTCTCAGTCCTGAGTAGCAGTCCTGGGGTGAGGGGAGCGCTGGCCTGGTAAAGCTGGTGGTGGCTGTGGAGAAGGAATCCTAATCACAGTTCCAGGGCAGAAAATAGTGCTTGCGGTTGCTCACAGACCAGACTATATGCCAGAGGAGGAGTAAACTTCTCTCCCTTGATTGTGCTACCCTGGAGGAACTGAGAACTTACAGGCCCCTAGAGTATACCCTGCACTTGACAAAGGACTCAAAAGTCAAATAACTGGCTGAGAAAATGCCCAAAAAGGGGGGAAAAAATAAGACTACAGAAGGTTACTTTC
Source organism: Bettongia penicillata ogilbyi (assembly GCA_023548195.1). Lineage (NCBI taxonomy): Eukaryota > Metazoa > Chordata > Mammalia > Diprotodontia > Potoroidae > Bettongia > Bettongia penicillata. The sequence continues at coordinate 861,669 of JAJHZJ010000035.1, read as the reverse complement.
AAATGAGGAAGAACAAAGCACACCATCAGAGGAAGACATCAAAGTCAAGACTTCCACATCCAAAAACTCCAAAAAAATATGCAATGGTCTCAGGCCATGAAAGAGCTCAAAAAAGATCTTGAAAATTAAGGAAGAAAGGTGGAGGAAAAACTGGGAAGAGAAATGAGAGCAATGCAAGACAATCATGAAAAGTGTGTCAACAACATGCTAAAGGAGACCCAAAACAATGCTGAAGAAAATAACACCTTTAAAAATGGACTAACCCAAATGGCAAAAGAGGTCCAAAAAGCCAAAGAGAAGAAGAATGCTTTAAAAAGCAGAATTTGTCAAATGGAAAAGGAAATTCAAAAGCTCACTAAAGAAAATAGTTCTTTAAAAATTTTAATGGAGCAGATGGAAGCTAATGACTTTATGAGAAACCAAGAAATTACAAAACAAAACCAAAAGAGTAAAAAATAGAAGACAATCTGAAACATCTCATTGGAAAAAACTGACCTGGAAAAGAGATCCAGGAGAAATAATTTTAAAATTATTGGTCTACCTGAAAACCAAGATCAAAAAAGAGTCTAGACATCATCTTCCAAGAAATTATCAAGGAAAACTGCCCTGATATTCTAGACCCAGAGGGTAAAATAGAAATGGAAAGAATTCACTGATCACCTCCTGAAAGAGATCCCAAAAGGAAAACTTGTTGGAATATTGTAGCCAAATTCCTGAGTTCCAAGGTTAAGGAGAAAATATTATAAGCAGCCAGAAAAAAATAATTCAAGTATTGTGGACACACAATCAGGATAACACAGGATTTAGCAGCTTCTACACTAAGGGATCCAAGGGCTTGGAATATAATGTTCCAGAGGTCAAAGGACATAGAATTAATACCAAGAATCACCTACCCAGCAAAACTGAGTAAAATACTTCAGGGGAAAAAAATGGAAATAGAGGACTTCCAAGCATTCTTGTTGAAAAGACCTGAGCTGAATAGAAAATATGACTTTCAAACACAAGAATCAAGAGAAGCATGAAAAAGTGAACAAAAAAGCCTTAAGGAACTCATTAAAGTTGATCTGTTTACATATGTACCTGTAAATACAGTATTTGTAACTTCTAAGACCGTTTTCTGTATTACGGTATTAGAGGGACTATGTGTGTGTGTGTGTGTGTGCGTATGTATATATGTGTGTTTATATAAGTATGTATGGGTATGTATTATATATGTGTAGGTATGTATATGTTCATGGGTGTATGTATATGTGTGTATATATGTATATATACACAATACCCATATCTATCTACCTATACACACACACCCACACACACACACACAGAGGGCACAGGGTGAGCTGAATATGAAGGGAGAATACCTAAAAAAATAAAATTTACTGTTGAATGGAATGTACTAGGAGTAAGAGAAAGGGAAAGGTAGCAAATCATCTCACATAAAAGAGGCAAGAAAGAGCTTTTACAATGGAGGGAAAGAGGGGGAAGATAAACAGAAATAATTGAGCTTTATTCTCATGGGATTTGGCTTAAGGAACAAATAACACATGCAACTGGATATGGAAATATATTTTACCCTGCAGAAAGGCAAGGGAGAAGAGGACAGGAGAGGGAAGATAATAGAAGGGACAGCAAAGTGGGGAAAGGGATAATCAGAAGCAAACACTATTGTGGAAGGACATGTCAAGGGAGAGAATGCAATAAATGAAGGGCAGAATAGGACAGAGGGAAATGTGGTTAGTCTTTTATAACATAAATATTATGGAAGTGTTTTGCATTGTTACACATGTATGACCTATATTGAATTACTTGTTTTCTCAATGAGGGTGGGTGGGGAGGGAGGGAGAGAATATGGAACTCAAAACTTTTAGAATGAACATTAAAAATTGTTTTAGCATGCAACTGGAAATTAAGATACACAGGCAATGGAGTACAGAAATCTATTCTGCCCTACAGGAAAATAGAGGGGAAGGAAGATGGAAGAAGGGTGGGTGATAGAAGGGAGGAAGGGGTGGATGGGGTGCATGCTGTCCTGGGGTGGGGGTGAGATGAGGAGTAAACTATGACTTCAAATTCTTGTGGAAGTGAATGTTGAGAATTGAAAAATAAATTATATATTTAAAAATATATATATATTTGCTGATGATGATAGTTAATAGTTATATAGCACCACTATGTGCTAGGCACTCCATTAAGAGCTTTACAATGACCATTTCTTTGATCTTTACAACCCTGGACATTGTCCCCCAAACTGAGGAAACACAGTTTAAGCAACTTGCCCAGGGTCTCCCCGCTAGAAATATCTGAAGTCAAATTTGTACTCAATTCTTTCTGATTCTATGGTAGCCCAATACTAATGTGTGTGTAAATAGAACTTTGTGTATATAGGTACATATGTATGTATGTATAATATGTGTGCCTATATTTACACAGATATATAGATACATATTATACACACAGACATACACTCAAAAGGTTTCTTTAAATGTTTTATCTCATTTGAAACTCACAGCAATTTTGTGAGGTAGGTTCTACTGTAATCCTTATTTGCTAGAAGGGGGCGAAAATGAATTGGAAAGAAGTTAACTGACTTGCCTAGGGTTTACTTAAAAGTGTTGCTTGAGGGAGGATTCAAACTCAGGACTTTCTGACTCCATGTGCAGTATATTATCCATTGTGCCACTTCTCAGCCACAGGAATACCAAAAAACCCCTAGGAAATAACCCATCATGTCCCACACTCTTCTTATCAGTCTTCTCATTTTTTGGATAATACTTATAAGCCTTGACTATAAATCCTGCGTATATTTGGTATTTACTTATCTTGGACAGTTTCTACTATCCAAAAGCTCAGTAAGAATTCATATTGTGAATGTACTCAGCTCTAACTTTTGGTGAGATTTAGTAACTTGCCTACAGTCAAAAAGTTTATGTCTCAGGATTCAAATCCAGATCTTCCTGACTCCAAGGTCCAATGTTTATCCCCTAATAAACCTAGTTGCCTGTTTGAGTTTAGAATGAATTATTATAACTACATCTAGAACTTTTTTCCATCAATAATTTGGGAATTTTTTTACAATGAAGTTTATCTTTAAACAACCAAAAATGTTATTATTTTACAACTCACAATGGTTAACTGGATAAAAATCAAAAGAGAATTAAGCATAGGTCCACAATGCATAATGTCTCCTCTCCTATCATCCAGTTACGGGCACCTCCTCAATGATGAGAAGAACTGAAGAGTAGCAGAAGAGAGTGTGAAAGGAACATTTTGTAAAGAGGTGAAGGAAAGGGGAATGAATGCCTGAATTTAAGATACGACTTACTCCCTGACTGAGACTAAGATTTAACATACAATGTACTCCAAACCATTAACCTTTTGACAAATTTACCAGGATGGGTACTCCTTGGGGAAATGAAATAAATGTCATATCCAATTTTTTTTGACATAACTAACAAGCTACAAGAACAGAATGAGTCTCATGTAAAAAAAAATTCAAGTAAACAAAAGATATCTTAATACAGGCACCTCAAAACCTTCCATAAAAACTGCTAAACTAAGCTTTTGGTCAGAGAGCATGGATAAAACTTTTATCAACACCAACTATTATGAAAATAAAAACTCCACTGTATTTGATTTCTCTAGCATTTTTATTTGTATAAGAAACCAAATCTTACTGATAATCAGCATTCACTTTATCACAGGGAGAAGATAGCACTACTACAATCTTTTAATAAAAATGCTTTAAAATAAAAAAAAATTAAGAAACCTTCTTACTCTGATGAAAGTAACTTTTTTAAAAACTCGTTATTGCAGTATCCCAGGATTATTATACCTCAGAATATCTGAAAATAACTGCCATGGATTTTTTTTTAAAGCCCAGCAAATAGATTCTGATACTTCCTGGTTGTGAGTTAAACATTTAGAAATCAATAGTAGTATTTCTTTCTGGTCAGCAATGTACAAAAAAGGTCAGTTTTATTCCCACAAGGAGAACAAAGTGGTGTTTTCTTTTTTAATTATAAAGATTTAGTTTACAGCAAATCTATTTTTTAAAAAATCTTTTATTTCTTCAACTAAAGAGAAAATTTTAAAATTTCACATAAAAATACACACATATGTCTCTATTAATGTAAAAAGGACATTATCCCTCAAAGATCAAAGGTCAAGAAACATAAAGAAACAAAGTGGTATTATTAACTGTGATTTCATTGGTGTAGGTAACCCCCAAGGTGGAAACTACACCATGCCCATCTTATTCACAATTTACCAGTAATTTATAATCTTAGACAACTGCCTGGGGCACTGAGGTTGTGATATATATGCCCATCATCACATGTCATTCTGCCCTTTTGTAATTTGTTTGAAGACTGCGTATGAACACTGCTAACAAAATATTAGCAAATCTAGAAATGAAAGTACCAGTTGAAACATTAAAAATTAGTCTAACACACTAGCCTGGAGAAAATAATCTTTTTTGTCTGATGCAGACTGGAGGTCCCATCACTTGCCTTACAAATCTTATTATTTTTCTATAAAGAGCCTAGAGAGGCCTTCTATGGTTTAATAGTTATATAGATCATTGTCCAAGAGACATGTAAACTAATACATATATATTTAGCTGTCTACCTAATTTGTTTCCCTATCTATACATGCATTATTTTGAATGCTTTCTTGATCCAGGAATAAGGCCTTTAGAATAATTACCATATAACTTGTGTTTTGCGTATATTAAGGCATGTTATGACATTTGCTAAAATACAGCTAAGTCTACTGTACAAATTCATAAGATAGTGCCCAGTTGGAGAGCAAACTCTTAATTGCAAACTGCAGTTCTTTAAGTACAGGTGGAAATTTTTTTATAATAACATTATCATCCAAGTCCAAGAATACTCACAATTCTTTCACGTTTTGACATTCAAAGCTGGAGGCACAATCCAATTAGACAATTTTTAAGACTAAAGTTGTAGTACCTTGTTATTTATGGGTACACATCCATTTACAGTACTCAAGTTAAAACATCCAACCACTACCACTTAAACATAGTCTCTTACAAAAATCTATCTTGAAGAAGAAAGAACTGTCTTTCACAACAGCAAGACAGGTTTTGCCTTAACTTAGTTCCTACAGACAAATGACTATCCCGGTCCAAAATTCTTGTCCCCATTACTGCAAAGGGATGCCCTGGGACTGCTACCCTACGTACCCCTCACCCTCCACTGACTTCCTAATTGGCATGGGCAATTTAGGAGGCTCACTCCTGTGGCTGTGGTCTGATATACATAAGAGTTTGGGGGAATTCCAATATACCCAAGATACAGCTCTGGGTACCTGGAAGAAGTCTCAAACTAAAACTAGGAATGGATTTTCCTCCAAAAAAATTAAGTCATACTTAACGCTGCAATTATAATGACCAAGATGAGAAAACGAACATCTTTCGCTTCTCTGCAGGGATGAGCAATGGCAGGTGTGAATGCTGACTATACACTGGGTTAATGTTCTGCTCCCCTCCCACCCCACCTCCCTTTTTCTTTTAATTCTTTGTTACAAGGGATGTAACTGATAGACTGGCAAGGTTGGAGGGATACATTTGGAAATGCAGGTACTGAAAACCAAAAAACACTAACAAAAAAATTACTCAAATACTTAAAAGGAAAAAAAAAAAGAATGGCATGAATGGTGGGGCTTTTTTAAAAAGAAGTATTAACACGAAAGATCAACTATATTATGAATAAATATACCATGTATTGGTTAAATGAGCTTTTCAAAGACTTAAAGCTAGAAGGGGCCTTTGAAGAAGGTCAGGACAATCTTCTTTTAATATACTAGGATATAAATCACATTTCATACCAGTATTTCTATAGGGAAAAATGTGTTCTGAGTGCTAACTAGCCAACGTAAAAAACAAACAACTTTGTGGAATACAAATTATTTGTAAATTGGCACCTACCTACACTGGAATCTATAAAAACCATTTGGAATTTTTTCAACTCATCCTGCATATTACATTAAGTTCAATCCTGCAGTTTATGCAAAAACTAATGCAATGTTGATTGCATTTTAACACAACTAAATTTTTACCACTCAAGGAAGTTCTCTTAACTCCCTCCTAGATTCTTGAGACCAGGTGTTTGAGGTTCTAGAACCCCTCAGCATTGCTCTGTCCTAATCAAGACTATAACCTGTGGTTCAATCAATATTAGGGTGGAGTGCAAAGGCACACCAGAACTATGTACACTCTCTTTAGGGAGTTCCTCAGAGAACATGGAAACTATTATTCCAGTCCTAACAGGAAATTAAAATTATTGTTATAAATCAGGAGAATGAAGAGAACTACACATTTCATGAGGCAGTTCATTCCAATTGGCCAAAAAGGCATTTTGGGTTGTTTTTTTGTTTTTGTTTTTTGTATAAGTGTTATTAACTGTAAGAAACCCAGCAGGGGAGCACATACATTTCCATTAGAATGTGAGTTCCTTGGGAGAGATAGGAAGGCTTTCTTCGTATTCCTAGAACCAAGCACACAGTAAGGGTTTAAAAAATGGGAAGCCCCTAGGCAGCTCCAGGAAGTTAAGAAGACCAGATTTCAAGTCCAGCTCTGTGACCATCATCTAACCCTCTCAAATATTCTGGGCACCTCCCCAACCGCTATAAATTGAAGAGTGAATCTGCATGGGAAGGGAATTTCCACACAGAGGAAAAAACACATTGTTTAGGATACCATTCATCCAAGGATTAGTATGCATTTCCCTAGGGTTGAGATACAGTCTTTTAAAATAACAAATGACTAAGAAAATAAATCAATTAACACTTGACCTACCTCAGAGACATCTCACTAGTCAGTGCTATACCTCTTCCATACTCTACAGATTCTATGTCCCTCAAATTATCTTTCCTATGATTTGAAAAACAAGAAGTAGAAAGGACACACAAGCCTGGACTTGTGCACCAACTTTGTAGGAAGAATGAATGAATTAATGAATGAACGAAAAAGCATTTATAAAGTACTGAGTTTGTGTCAGAAGAGCTATAACACCTTGATTTATATACTTGGAATATTTCTGGAAAGTGTGTAAAATGGATTTTTACAATCTGATTCATTTTAAATGCCTTATGACAGCTTAATATGATTGACCCCACTGAAAAAATAAAGACTCCTTTTGCAAAATGCACAAATAGCTGGCAATGCTTTATAAATTCAGATATATTCATATCCTGATTGGGAGGGAGGGGTTTAGGTATATTGCCAACAAATTCCCTCAACTTATTCACACTTCACTTCCTTGAAGGGGTTTTCAAAAGCAAATATTTATAGTGAAAACCTGACTGATCCTTACATTTGGTTTCTAATTCTGTAAATTAAAAGGGGATGAAGGGGTACCCTACCCTGATTTTTCCCTTTCCTCTCCTTCCATATGAAGTTTCATGGGGGATACCAATTTATTATTTTATTTCAAGGTCAGTTTTATGACGCTATAATATTATTAGACTCTAAGATAGTTTACTAAATATATTATTATGCCTATTTTACACATGGAGAAGCAATAAACATTTATTAAGCACCTGTTATGTACTAAGCACTAGGTTAAGCACTGGGGATATAGGAAAGACCATTGTTACACAACTGGCAAAAATGGAATCCAAACCCAAGTCTCCCTGACTATAAGTCAAACACTAGCTCTACCAAAATGTTAACTGGATTAATTAAATTCTATACTCACCCACAAGGCATGTTAAAGCAAAAAGAAGTCTCCTTCCCCTGACAGGCCATGACTGCTTTTAGGAACTCTAGAACAGGACCACAGACTGTTTACTTCGGATACTGTTGTTTCCCTGCTGTTCCTCTATCACAGTTAAGTTATGTGTTCTTTAAAATTCAAGACAGATACTCTACACATGGATTCTAAATCCCTTTTTCTTTTTTGACAGGGTTACTAGATTGGTTGATCAGGGAATTATCACAAAAATATTTAAACATGGATTTCAACACTTCCTGATAACTTGTGGACAAGATGGATATATGAGAGTTAGATGGCAGTAAAGACAAGTGCATTAAGAACTGGGTGAATGCCCCCAAAGGGCAATCACTAATGAATTTATGTCAAATTTGGAGGGAATATAATTCAGTACCCCAGGGATCTGTTCATGTCCCTATTATTGTATAACTTACTTAGATGAAGAAACAGATGGCATGTTTCTTACCGTAGTAGATGACAGTCTGAAAAGAATTATCTATCTAGCCAAGGGGTGTCAAATTCAGTAAAACTCCCTAGTACAGGCAAGAACTGGATTAAAATGTAATTGGGAACATGTTTAAAACAACACAACTTAGATAATGTTAATTTGTGGTTTTTTGAGTCAATATAGACACCGGGATCTGGTTTCATTTCAGTCTGACATCACTGAGCTAACCCATTATATGACAGAATCATGATTCTAAAAATATATTTAGTGCAACATCCCCCTTCCCCCCAAAAAAACATCACACATGGGGCTTCCCTCCATTCCGTGGTCATTTGACATCCAACATAGCCACCTTCCTCTACACACAGACAACACACAGACTCTGGTCTTGCGGTTAACCAAGATTTTTTCTTTTGCTCCCTTATTGCCCTATATTTCACCCCCTTCTCAGTCTTTCTGACTCTTCTGCCTTCCAAGATGCTAGTGAGGCAACTGGGAAAAGTCATTGTACAATTAGGCTCACTGTATTAATGTGTAAGACTGTAGGAAAACCTTGGCCTTGGACTCTTCATTCATATTTCAAGGTCACTAGTCGCTTCTGGAGACCATAATAATTATCTGGTCTTCCTGCTGTATTTTATTAACTTTAACAACTAAAATAAAGAAAGATGTAATAATGAAAACAATGAAGACATATCCACCATACAAAGCTGAGTTAAAATCAGCAATCTTCTTTGCATTACTGTCCAATATTCTCCCCAACAGAACGCCACTATTATCCCATCTAGACTCTGGGTTATGGCTTAAAACAGATAGCAAGTAAAGGCATTAACTAGAGGTGTGAGTGTTTGACAAAATCTTATTGGGGGAATCCTTGTGTCAAACAGTTACCATAGAGACAAGAAAGGTGAACAGGCAGGTTGTTACAGCCACCTTTTCTGACACCTTAAAGGCCTTTCTAAGCATCAGTGTTGAGTTATATTGATCATCTATGAAAAATTTTCAGTTCTAAGGCTTAAACTATTTTGCTCCTTATGGGGATAAATAAAAGGGCTCCCGCTCAAGTACTGTCTGTTTGACACTCTTTATGAGCCCTAAACCTACTTTAAAAAGAAAAAAAGCCAGCTGAATCTTTGAAGCATGACTTTTCATTGTAGAGAAAAGAAATGTGCTGAACCACTGGTGGGGAGGGGGAACCTTTAACTACTTAAAAGAAAAAAAGCCAAGTCCTTTACTTTTCTAAAGCAGAAAGAAGGTATTTCTTTTATTACCTAGTTCACCTCTTTATACTCAATTTTACAATATGAAAGTAAAGAGAAACTGTTTTGTTATAACTACTGTTTTGAGATAGTCCTTTCCAGCTCATACTATAATCCTACCACCCTAAATTCATATCATCTGTTGAGAAAACCTTCAAGAAAAATCCCAAATCTATTTAAAAAGGAAGTATATAACACATTTCTAATAGAAAATATTTGTATTATAAATAACTTTTGAAATATTTCCTAGTATAGCCTGATTTAAGATTTTCCAGTGATTTTCAGAAATGTTTGGATGGACAGTTGTTAAAGACAAAGTTGTTATTGAATATTTATAACAATAATTCAAAATTTCATGTTATCTATAATTTCACTGGTGTAAGAATTTCTTCTACCAATCCATATAAAACTTGGTAGTAAAGTCTCAGGAAGTTACCAGATGCTCAGAGACTCATCAATGGTCATATAGCATCAAAGGTCAAATATGAACTCAGGTCTTCCAAATACTGGGTCCGATGTTTTGTTTATATTCAGTATTCCAAGCTTCCTCTCTAGGTCTAATATAAACCCTAAAAAGTGTACTTGGAATACTGTGTTTCATAAATGCGTATTTTTAAAAAATCTAAAATCATTTTTTTCAAAATAAATAGGTTTCATATTTTGATGATAAGAAAAAGCAACATACTTGTACCACTGAATTTCTGAACATTTTTTCCCCTGGGTGTAGATGAAAATGAACACCTGGGGGCATTCTCTACCTCACTCCCATGTTAAAAGAAAGTAATTAAAAATGTCAATTCATGTTCAAAAGAACCAAAAGATTAATATGCAGAAACATATGGAATTATTTCCACTATGCTCTTCTCCCATGCTACCTACACCCCAAAAGCTCATTCTCCCAATGGACTACTTCTCACACTGGAAGTACCCTCAGACCAGCGGGCCTTACCTTCCTAATGCCTGGTTCCTTCCAGAACCTCCAATTTAAGGAGACTCAGGTCAAACAAGTCTCTCTCTCTCTCTCTCTCTCCAAGCTGCACAACTAACTCATCTCTACAAGTCTTTATTTTCTAGCATCCCCACCCCCTTCCATTCCCTATTTTTTTAAGCTCTCATTTAAATGTAATCTTTCTCCCTTAGAATGTAAATTCCTTCCAAGGGCTCAGTACAGAACTTGACACATAATAACATAGTGAGAGTAAATGCTTGCTGATGGACAATCCAACAAGCATTTATTAAGTACTTATTATATTATGTATACTATGTAAAAGGTGTGTTGACCTTGCACATTAATGCTTCAGTTTTCTAATATGCTCAAAGAGGAAGGTGACCACAAAATTACAGGAGTATAGATTTAGGGTTGAATGACACCTTAAAGGTTAACTCCTAAAACTTTCAAAGAGGTAAAGTGATCATCCAAGGTCAAAAATCAGGTTATCAGTGACAGAGCTGGAAATCAAATCCAGATCCCAATACCCAAGTCCAAACTGAGAGTTCTTTTTATGAACTAGTTATGCCTCAAATTTGTGAATTTTCTTGAAACCCTTTAAGCACTAACTTTTTTGTTTATTTTAACATGTTTAATCTTTCTAAATATATCACACCTTTTCCTGTGATCCAGAAGAGCATATAAAGAACATGACTTTAGTCATTCAGGATCATCACTACTTCGAACACTAATTATTGTACTGGGCTGTAGGATGAAGATGATCTCAGGAGTGCCAAGGTACTCTGAGCTGTTTTCTCCCCTATGCTAATGAACCCAAACTGCTGTACTTTAAGTTTTGTCTACCTTTAAATGAAAAAAAAAAAAAAAGGTTTTCTCTGCTTCCTCTCTGTTCAGCTACCCTTCCTGTGCTAAAAGACAGATTTCTAATAGCTCCCTTACTCATGCTCTAATTTGTACTTTTAATTTATAAGGGACCAGGAACCTAGATAGACAAGTTTGCTAGAATGACCAAAGTTTGAGTGTGGACCTGAGAGGGTCTCATGCGGCCTTCTATTTCTATTTCTCGGAGGTCTGTTTAACTTACTTCTAGATAGGTGTGATACTAGAGAATTATGCTTTCAGGGAAAGGTAATGAAAGAGCAGAAAGGGATTTGTGTACTAGGATATGCTTATTTGGGGGTATGGCATTTATAGAGATGCCTATATTTATATGTAAATGATAGTGAAGCCTATCATTTTCTATTGCTGGCTCTGTTTGGTTCTCACTCCACAAAACATCATGTACAGAAACCCTCTGGCACCAGTCCCCTTTTCATTTTCCTTTTGTGTGTGTTATCTTCCTCCATTAGACAGCAAGGACTGTCTTAGTACTTATATCCACAGAACTTAGCACAGTGCCTGGCACATGGTAGACCTTTAATGAATACCTATTCCCCTAATTGTGACGGCATATAAGTAAGTCAGGCTTTTAACAAAAATAATAATAGCTAGTATGTATATAGTGCCTTAAGGGTTACAAAGTACTTTACAAATATCAGCTCATTTTATCTTCACAATGATTCCTAGGAGGTGGGTATTATTGTTATCCTCATTTTACAGATGAGAACTTTTAAGTTCAATGACTTACTCAGGGTCACACAGCTCATGAATCATGAGGTCGTATTTGAACTCAGATCTTCGTGATTCCAGGTCTAGTGCTCTGTCCCCTGCACTACATTTTAAATAAATGAAAATAGCTTTTACAACAAACACATAGCTACTATTTGACTGCTAATATAGCAGCAATGTGGAATCCAGGAAATCTGGGCCAGGCAAAGCCCATGGGAAATAACATTAAAATTCACAAGTAGCTAACAATTTTCTTTTAAATACTTTTAATATACATCGACAAATCTCAATTTATTTTATTTGAAAACAGTTAAGTATGCATTATACTATTTTAACTATGTACTATGAGGAGATGTGAGTCCCTTGCCGGGTTATCTTATTTCCTGTTTCAATTTTAAAGGATCTTTGGACCTACCCCTTCATATTCTGAGTGAGGAAAATGAAGTAAGAGACTACTGGCCCTCAGTCTCAGGATTGGGAGGCTGTTTCCCATTCTTGTAGAGGCTATGTTCCAAAGTACATTTATAAGTACTGTGGAACTAAAAATACAATGTTTTTTAAGGGAGCAAAGTTATATATGTTGATTAAGTTCTCATCGTAGACTAGAGAAATCTATATAATGTGTCATAAGGCATTAAGAGTAAGGACAACAGCGGTGGTGGGGATTCCAGTTAGTGACTTTTCCCAGGATCTGAGAGACTCCAGAACTTAGTGCTAGGGGTGGGGTTGTGTGGAGGGCTAAGCATGAGGTTTCTGGGGCTAAGGTTAAGGAGCTGTAGGAGGTGGGGCCTGGGCCAATATAAACACTGAGACATACTCATCAGTCAGCTCTCCAGTAACTCCCTTTCTTTTCTCTTTCAACCAGGGATTGAGGCTTGCCAGTCTACAATTGCCCTTCTACCACCTTCAGCGTATGACCAAGGTTTCCCTCCTTCTTGGCTCAACACAGAACAGAATACTATATAGTCTCTCACAGTTTCTGTCCCTGAATCAATCACACCATCCTTCTGAGATTTTCTAAGGCATTTTGATGCATTTAAGGGCTAGTATGACCAATAATCTCATCATTTTCTCTTCCCTTCTCCTGACCTATATATAGACTTCAGCAATCATCTCCCCTACCTGCCATATATCTTCCATTTCATTCATTTATACATATATTGATAGTTGAGGCCCCCTTTCCCTAATATTAGCATTCTTGGGTGTTTTGAAAAGTTTTTCTGCCCATCACAAACATATCTGTTTCTCAGGAATCTAGGCTAACATTCATATGTAGAATGCCAAAGGAGAGCTTTAAGTCCTTCTATCAAAGAACCTTTGTCCTTTCACTCTAAAGGGCAACCTGAGGGCATTCTCCAGATAACAGCCAAACCACTCAAGTTAGAGACAGAATTCCCAGCAGATACTTAGGCCCACACTAATGGTTATTCTGCATAATTATGTAATTTTAATTGCTTTCCACTCTTTTGGGGGGCCCTTTCCTCCAATAAGGACAATAAAATATTCCCACACAACACCCTCCAAAATTAGGAGAAGGGTACACCTGAGACCCCAGAAAACATATTTTTGTGATTCTTTTGTGAATGGACCCTTAATGTGGGCACAGGGAAATGAGAATAGGAAGTTGCTGTCTCCTACCCTATTACATATCACAAATCCTATTTATTACAATTACAAATCTCAAAAACCCCCAAATACAGATCTGTGAGTAGAGACAAAAAATAATTTGCTTTCATACCATGGCTCTCCCAATCTCACTATAGAATCCTTGACATAATTCAGAGGTGGGATTTTTGTGTATAATAGAGGAAACTGTGATGTCATATTTGGCGCTATGCCCTACCATATCTTCTCTCCCCACCCCCCACCCCAACTCAGGGTTATCTAATTGAGCCTTGGAGATTTCTAGACTCTCTGCCTCCCCACTACTAGCAATAAAGAAAATCAATCAAATAATTATTAAGAGCATACCAAGTGCTATACGCTAGACATTGGAACTACAAAGTCAAAACCTGACTCAAATATAACAGGGGAAACTATACACAAAATAAATCCAAGTTAATTTTGGGTGTGGGTCACTAGTAGTAGGAGGATGAGGACCCATACAGGGGTTAGTCAATATGTATTAAGAACCTACTATGCACCAGACAGTCCTCTAAGCACTGGGGAATTACAAAGGGCAAAAACCAGCCATGAAGGATAGGCAGAGGGAGATGAGAAAGAGAAGCATTCCAGGTATGGGGGACAGTCAATGAAAATGTCTGGAGCAGAGAGATGGAGTTTCTTGTTTGACAAAGAGTAAGGAGGTCAGTAAGTGTAAGGTTGGGGGGGGCGGGGCCGCTGGGTTATGAAGGGCTCCGAAAACTAAACAGAAGATTGTATATGTGATACTAGAAAAGATAGCGAGTCAATGGAGTTGACATTTGAGCAGATCTTCAAAGGAAACCTGCCTTCTGCAAGATGAGAGGCGCTGAGAAAAGTACACTACAACATGAGGGACAGACACCTGTGCTAAGGCATGGAGACTGGAAACTGAAATGTTCACAAAGAATGTCAATACGGATCAATCTGGCTGCAAGTACTGTCTGTGAAAGGAAGTAATATGTAAAAAGCTTGGAAAGGTACACTAGAATCACAGAGTAAGGGGCTTTAAATGCCCCTCCTCCCGGTCCCATTTGATCGTATTTGTTACAGGAGGTATGTCAATAGGGGAGTGACATGATCAAAACTGGGCTTTAAGACTATCAATCAATAAACACATATCAACTGCCTACTATGCATGCACCAGGCACTGTACAAAGCATTGGGGATATAAAAAGACAGTCCCTGACCTCACAGCTCTCTAATTGGGGAGACACCATGGAAGCAATAGACAAAGGAAGCTAGCTAGATGTACATGATAAAAAGGAAATAATTAACAGAGGGAAGGCATTAGAATTAAGGAGGGTTGGGGAAGGCTTCTGGTAAAAGAAGGATTTAGTTTATGATTTAAAGGAAGTCAGGGAAGAACTGGGGGGAAGGGGAGGGTTGCTGGCATGGGGAACAGAGAAAATGCTGGGAAAAAGGTAAAGTCTCATTCCCAAAACAGCCAGGGGGCTGGTGCAACTGGAACAAAGAGTGAGTTGGAGAGTAAGATGTAAGACTGGAAAGGTAGGAAAGGGCTAGGTTATGAAGGGCTTCGAATGTAAACCACAGCGTTTTGTATTTAATTCTGGAAAAAACAGGAAGTCATTGAAGTTTTGGAGGGCAAAGGGAAGAAGTGTGTGATATAGTTGGACCCAAGGTTCAGGAAAATCACTTTAGTAGCTTAACAGAGGATGGATCAGAGTGGGGAGATATTTGAGGCAGGCAGCAGCACGAGCAGGCTATTGCAGTAATCAAGGTATGAGGTGATGAGGGCTTGTAACCAGAGGGGTGACAACGTCAGAGGAGAGAAGGTAGTGTATTTGAGAAATACTGCAAAGTTGAAACCAAAAGACCTTGGCAACAGGTTGGATTTGGTGGGTGAGAGATAGTAAAGAATCCAGGATCACTACTAGGCTGCGAGCCTGAGGAACTGCTGTCCTCTACAAAAGGGAAGGTAGAGATAACAGCATTTAGGCAACTGTTTGGAGGTAAGACTGGAGAGGGGAGAGAGGTTTTTGCAACAGTCCAGGTGAGAGGTGATGGAGGCTTTAGCTAGGGTGGTAGCTGCGTGAGTAGACTTAATGAGACTTGGCAAAGAGCTGGATATGGTTGATGAAAGTGAAAACTAAAGATGCCTCTAATGTTGAGAAACTGGAGGACCTGAGAGGATAGTGTGAGGAACTTCATCAGGGCAGTCCCATTCTGAACTCCCTGATTTTGAGATGCCTATTCTGAAATATCTAGGCTGAAATGTACAACCAGCAGCTGTGGATGACTGTTTAGATGGGAGGTGATGGAATGCTATATGTGGGTAGGATAGCAGAGTGTCATGTGTGAGGATGAGAGGCCTGTTTGGCTGGATCACTGAGTATACAAATTAGCCTGCTCAGGCCCTGGTTGTGAAGGCTTTAAAAGCTAAGCAGAGGAATAATTTTTATCAGAGGGATTCAATGGAGTCCTTCAAACAGGGAGGGAGGTCAGATTTGTTCTTAAGTAAAATACTTTTGGCTTCAGTGTGTAGGGATGGGGAAAGGCTTGAAGAAGGGAGGCCACTTAAAAGATTGTTGCAACAAACTAGTGCAGAAGTACTCCAGAAGAGAGAATGCGGTGTAAGAGATATGATAGAGAACAGAGCAGCAGGATTTGGTAATTTTTTTTTAGGAAAGGACTGAGGAGGGGACCAGACAAAAAGAACCTTGAGGGTATGGTTTCCTTAAAATCCTGAGGAGGGGGTTTCGGGAAGAGAGTGGTCAATTGTGTCAAATGCTACAGAGAATGAAAGATGAAGAATGACTTTAATAGCTGACATTTTGTTCCTGGATTCTTTTCTCTTTCTAGAATATCCACTATTTTACTACAAAAACCATCATTCATAGAGGCATTTGCTACCAAATGTAGGAATATGAATAGGAGAGATTGATCCTTTCTATTTTAAGAAAAAAATTCTATGAAGTCAGAAATTACACTGATTTAAATACTGTATGTTATAGCTATGCTATTAATCTTCTGCCCCTGCCCCTACTGGATTTTCAGTTCTTGGCAACACAGTGCTTTATTCCCTACCTAGCACAGAGCCCTGTACACAGCAAGTGCCTAATATGGATGCTGTATATTTTTGAAATATGTCCCCCTTTAGAAAGACAGTTCCTTTCCAAGAGAATTGGTTCCATTTTCCATATCTGAAAACCCCAGTGTCCAGTTAAGTGTCTGGCACATGGTAGGACCTTGTATTTACTGTAACGAAAGGAATGAAATAGTGAGTTAAAAGACTACTTCTAAGCCCCCTATATCAAATTTTTTTCACTTAGGATCTAGTTGTGCAAAGTAAGTTGCATTTAAGTACTAATGAAAAGACACACAAAGCACAGAGACAAGATTCATGTGGATTTAAGAGACAAATAAGACTCAAGCCACCACAGTGAAATGTAGTTGTGAAGATTAATCCTTTTTGTCTCCCCAGCAACAGCCAATCCTAAGGACACCTCAGACAGTGCCATGGAGGTAAACTAAGAATTATGATGGGATGCAGCTCAGTAAAATGGAACAAACACTGGTTGTAGAATCTAGAAATTGTTGTCAGTGTCCAACTCTTCGTGACCCCATTTAAGGTTTTCTTGGCAAAGATACTGGAGTGGTTTGCCATTTCCCTCTCCAGCTCATTTTACAGATGAGGAAACCAAGGTAAACAGGATTAAGAGATTTGACTAGGATCATAAAGGTAGAAAGTGCCAGCAGTCAAATTTGAAAAATTTAGAAGATCTATGAGGTACATACTACTTGTATGACCTTAGGCAAATCAGTAATATTCTCTGGGTTTCAGATTCATCACTTATAAAATGAGAAGAGACTGCATTAGATGAGCTCTCCTACTTCTAGATTTATTTAGTCATGAAGGGACAAGGTGCCTGAGGTAACGTAAGGGTGGCCCTAGAAAGGCTGAAAAAGAAGGGGAAAAAAAGATGTATAGGAATCCCAAGCAACAGCAAGGAAAGAAGAGATCAGCCAGTATGCAAAGACAACTGTTCTCAGTGTCAGATATATCTAAACTGGAGGCCACCAGTTTTTGATAAATGAACCAATGAATTCTTATTTATCTTTTCATTGGCACAGAACTTGCAGATCTAGATATATCACTTGCTGATTAGCTCTAAGTAAGAAAGTTGGTAGGAAAGAAATTAAGAGTTCAGCACAAAAAAAGATTATCTGGAAGTTTTCAATATTCTATAGTGTTTCAGGGTTGTGGTAGGGCACTGCACTCTATGAGCAAAGCAGAATTGCAGTACCTCAAAAGAAATGCGAGAAACATAAATTTAGAGACAACTCCACTCTAAATGTTCATATGGACTACTTGTATCCAACCTGTTATAGAGCATTCCGAGCTCTTATTGGTCTGAAAAGCCACAGTCGGGACACACTGCACCCTGACCTCAACATATTAATGTAATTTTGGTCCTCTTGGAGAAGGAACAACAACAACCAACCAACCAACCAGGGAATCAATCAATTACTGAATGAAAATGGTCAATGTGATTATACTATTTAAACATTTATTAAGTGCTTAATGTGTCCAGCATTGTACTAGGCCCTGGAACTACACAGACAAGCCAAAAGCAGTTCCTATTAAAAGAAACATTTTGGAAAAACTGATTTAAAATAGTAAAGAGTACAGTTATTATTGAATAATAGCTTTAATATTATGTGATCTGCTCTCCTGGGTATTTAATTTAGTAATTAGTGTCATTGGCTTAGAAATAGTTTGTCTCTTCTTTATAAATACTGTTTCAAATTTATACTATTACAGTGCACATGGTTTAGAGAATTCATGAAATCACAGACTCTCAAAGCCAGAGACTAACTACTCTAAGATCCACTTGAACAGTTATTTCTTAACAATTTAAGAATTCCTCAGGTGGACCTCATTCCACACGGGAGGATGATCCCTCTGAGAGAGCCTACTCCAGTTATGGATGGATTAATGCAAGGTAAAGCTTTCTCTACTTCCAAATCTTCAAGTCATCAGCTGCTCTAGTCACAGGTACCAGAATCTCCATCACCTCCTGGGGAACATGGCAAAACTTCAAGTCAGGGTTTGGAAAAGACCTACAACTAATATTCAATGAATCCTTTGTGGAGAATACAAAAAATCTTAAAATATAATCTTAAACTTTAAGAAGTCTACAATTGAGCTGAAACATTAACTTAAAACTTTATAAATAAGGTTCAAATTTTGTTTACAAAAATGAAAATTTATGGTGGTCACAAGTGACAAGCAACATCAAAATAATTTTTCAAAATACTTACTTTTCCCTAAAAGTTAGCTTTTTTTAGGAAGTTTTGTTTTTAAAATTGAATTTCCGAATGTATCTCTTCTTCCTTCCTTATCCAGCAAGCCATCTCTAGTAACAATATAAAGTTAAATTTTTTTTTAAAAGGTCATTCAGCAAAAGCAAAACAACAACCCAATCTGACAGGATCTGCAATACTGCACACCCCTCCTCCACAGTCTCCCATCTAGACTCTTTTCTCTCACTAGACTGGCTTCCTTAAGGAACAGAAAACTGTCTTTTGCCTTCCTCTGTATCCCCAATGCTTAGCACAGGGCCTGGAATATAGAGGGAGGAGCTTAAGAAGGAAAGGAAATAAATTTTCTCATCCATTTTCCAGGGCCAAACTTGATGACATTGTACACAGTGTTGGCCTTGGAGGATGTGAGTTTGAAACTCACCTCAGATGTGCTAGCCATGTAACCGTGGGTAAATCACTTAACCTCTGAGCCTCATTATTATAATGATAATAAAAATAGCACCTATCTCCTAGGGAGGTTATGAACAACAAATAAGGTGATACTGGAAGTAGCATATATAGATGCTGTTATAATTATGCAACATTGTTTCCTTTCTGCTGTTCATTCTGTTTACATACTGTGGTTAGTTTGTAAACCTTCCCATGAATCTATGAATTTTTCATGTGTAATTTCGAAGGCACAATAAAACTGATAAAATAGAGTCACAAAACACAAGTTAGATTACTTTGTTATATTTTGTAATATACGGATCTTTCCTCTATCGTTGATCCCTGAGACAGGGTATATGAGTACTGGCTAGTGAGATCTCTGGGTCAAGATGGAATTTTAGTCACTTTCTTGGCATAATACTGAATGGCTTTCCAGAACAAGTGAACCAACTGACACAGTTAAACAACAGTGCATTACTGTGTCTGTCTTTATACAACCCTTCTAGCATTGACTATTTCCGTATTTTTTCATTTTTGCAATTTCCTGGGTGTGAAATTAAATCTTTAGAGTTGCTCTGAATTTCTTTTTATTATTAGTGACATGGAATACTCTTTCATATGGCTGTTGGCTTGTAATTCTCCTTGAAAACTTAAAACATTTAAAGAGATTATATTGAACAAGATAGATACACAATTTATAACTGCTGGAATAAAAGTTATTACTAGATTTGGCTTCAGGGTTTCCCCAAGTCCTTACTCTAAATCTGAAGGATCCAAGACAATTACAATTGTCCTGAAGCAATTCTTTTTATTATTCATTTATTGAAACAGTGGCTTTTGAAATGTTTTACTCTTCACATCCCCTTAAAGAAAGCATCTCAACAAAAAATTCTTCTGTAATAACTTAAACGTTCGACAAATTCAATTCACTAAACATTTATCAAATTTGTACTATGTAAAATCAATATGCTAGGCATGAGGAGACAGAAATGACTAAGACATGATACCTGCCCTTAGGTCTTTTTATCCTGGTTGAGGAATTGACAAGTATATGCAAAACAGCTATAAAACAAATCAGAATGTGATAAATGTAGAAAGCCCCAAGCAGGAAAGCTTCATGCAGGAGATGGTGGATGAGTCAGGCCTTGAAGATTTCAAGCGTGGGAAAGAAATCTAGGAATGGGGTATACAGAGATTGAAAGGGCAAGAAATATGAATGAACCTTAGAATGAAGGTTGAGTGAAGGTATTATGAGACAAATCTAGAAAAGGAGTTTGGCACCAGATGATGGAGGAGAGAGATACAAAAAATATATATGAATGGACTCTCAACAGTTGGAAAAAGATAGGATTCAAATACAACACTGAAGAAGATTGAGGGAATAAACAAAAGATTTGAAAAAGGGATACTATGGGGCTTACTCACACTCTTTCTCTCCTAGTTTATGGTTAACTCTTTTGGACCTAAAATGGAAGTATTACCTTAAAGGTTTTTATGATTTCATTTAAATATAAAAATAAAACAAAAACCAGAATCAACTTCAACCTGAAAAACAGTGCATTTGTGGCAGTGTTGTCATCAATTCTGTAAACTAGAGGAAATGACTACTATATCTTCATAATTAATATTCTTTCCAATTTAAAACTAAAATCATAGTTCTGCAAAAATAATTCCAAAAAAAGTTAACCCCACCAAATCCATTATTTTCAATGAATTCTTTGAATTCTCCTAAATTATTCACTGGGCATTAGTAGCTTCTCCACAAGAGAAGGCACTGGAGAACAGACAGCATTAATTTTAAACACAAATGACAAGATAAAATTATTCAAAACAGATCAGCAATGAACCTCAAAACCTGGCAAATGTCAAGATTAGCAAGCTAATTTTAGTACTAGAAAAAAGGAGTTTTCACTGTTAAACTTTCAAAATACAGAAATAAGTATGTTTATTGATTAACTGAGCAGGAAAACAGTCATAGACCTGAAGGGTTTAAGAAATTGTTATTAATGCTACAAAATGCTAAATTGTCTTTAGTTATGTCTCCATAACAATTCAATAATTCTTGCACTTTTTTGGGCAAGATTTAGCCTTTATTGTGATATAAATTGGATCAATATGGTTGAAGAGGTTTTGTGGTGATCTTTTCTCATATAAAGCCTCCCTTCCACATGCCCCTCCTCCCTCTATCCTCTCAGCTGAAGACCTCTCTTTACTGAGGAAACAGAACCCATTCCCTAAGATCCTTCCCCCCAGTTCCCTCTCTCAAAATCTCATGACTCTTCATTCTCTCTTTAATACCTGAAGAGATGATCCTCTTCCCTTCTTAGCCCTTTCCAATCTGGCTTCTAACTTCTTAAATTTCTTTAGCCAGAGATCCATTTAATTACCAAATCTGATAGCATTTTCTTCTTGTCTTCTCCGTAGTATTTAACACTATCACTCTCTCCTCTCTGGGTTTTCATAACACTTCCCCCTCAGTTCTTCCATATGTCTGTCTGATCGTTCTTTAGGGATCCTTATCTATATCTAGCCACCTTTTTTTAAAAAAAAAACAAACATTCTTTCCTTGAGTGATCTCATCAGCTCCCAAGAGTAGAATGATCACTTCTATGCCTAAGACTTCGACATCAAGCCCTAGTCTGTCAGTCTCCCAAGACAAATAAACAGCAAATTAATTACTTATGCACTAGACATGGTGCTAAGCACTAGGGACACAAATGCTAGTAAGCAAGGCAGTCCCTGCTGACAAGAGCTTATATACCAATGGGGAGGAATACAACACAAACTGGGAGTCTAGCAAAAGACATCAGCAATGTGGACTTAGCAGGGAGGCAGGGAGGTGTGAGATGAAAGGATGAATCCAGGCAAGGTAAGACAAAAGCTCACCAATCAGAACTCAACCTGCTAATCCAGGGAGTCTAAGGTTCTGGTCACATTACTAACTGCCTACTACTAGGTGCCACACACTATGGATGCAAATGGAATATAAAACAAGCTAGACTGCTTAGAAGCTAGACAATCTGTTCTCCAAGAGCTCACACTTTTAACACAGAAAAGGAATTTCAGTGGGGTGGAGAGGGCATCGGCCAGAGGTCAGGTGGCAGTATCTGGGGGTCTGAAGAGATTAGTACGAGCACTGAATGCTTTCCCCCGCCACGCCTCAATGGTGTCAGAGGGCTAAGGGACTGGGGAGGCAATGTTCCAAAGGCATTCCAAGTTCAGCACACTTAAAACAGAAGTCAGTCTGTTCCCTAACACACTCCTCAATTTCTGTGAAGTCAAGTCATCATCTTCCTAGTCATACAGTCCCAGTTTTCCACTATTCCTCAATCTACATAGAAAATCAGTTGCCAAATCTCATCACCTCTTAATCTCACCTCTCAAGTCTCTCCCTTTCCCATTCTATCCTTTACATATTCCTAAAGAAAGAATTCTGACATCACTTCCCTGCTGAAATAGCTCCAGTGGTTCCCTATTACCAACACTATTTCTCCTATGCAGTAAATCATGCCTTGCAACAACAACAAAAAGACAAAACTAATCAATCTGTTACCACCACAGTGCTGGCATCAGGGGATGTGAGTTCAACTTCAACCTCTGACACTATCTGTGTGACCCTGTGCAAAATCATTTAATCCATTTGGCACTCAGTATTTTCAGCTATAAATGAAATGAGGTTGTATGATGTAAGTAAGTTCTAAGGTTTTTTCCAGCTCTTGATCTCTGACACTCACTAGTCATGTGAACTTGGGAAGCTCACTTAACCTCAGCCTGTCTCAGTTTCCTCAACCATAAAATGGAGTTAATAGTACCTACCTTCCAGGGTTGTTGAGAAAATCAAGTAAGATAATTTTTGTAAAGCACTTAACACAGTTCCTTGGCATAGGGAGGGGAGGCACATAATTTTTAAAAATGCTTGTTCCCTTGCCTTCTCCTTGCTATGAGTAAGAGTCAAAAACAGTGTATGTAAAGTTCTATAGCCTAGCTTTCTCCAACTCTGCAAGGAAAGGAAAAGAAAAAAAAGGAAAGGAAAAAGGTACATTTTTGCATATTTTCTCCAGGGCTAAGCCCATGAACTCCTCCACTGCTCTTAGAACCCCACCATCTCACCATCATTCTGCTACTGCCTCCATCCCTGTAGCCATATATTGCTCCCCAGAGGGGGCATGTACTTATGTGCAGACCTCCCCTCCAGGCAACCACACCCCAGTCTCTGACTAGCAGAGGTCTGTCCCTCCACTCCAGTCCTCATGCTCTTTTTCCTTACAGTCACCTTCCTTTTAAAGGCTAAATCTAAAGGTACATAACCCAGGTATTTGATTAGCCTTGTCTTTATCCTAGGGATGGTTAATCACGTTGATTAACAACTCATGGCTACTTCAGTTCATCTGGAATTAGGACATAATCACACACTCATTATCAAAGAGGTGATACTGCATGAGTAATCTCATAGGCCAAGCCTTTCATCCCATCAGAGGCCATGCCAGGCTCCTCCTGGAGTGAAATTCTATTTTAGAAAAGAGCTCTATAATCTACAAAGCTTTCCTTCCCTTACATTTGCCCTGTACTTCGCAGTTTTAATACTGCTGGGCCCGAGATTTGGCATTTACAGAAAGTCCCCCTTCACCATTTTTTGGAGGTTTGAGATACAAATTGATTAATTACATGGTATGGAGACTAGGGGTTTGTTAAAGTAGCTAAAGGCTAAGGCTGACTGGGGTATGGGCAAGAAGTGACTCATGTTCAAGCACACAAGCACACAAAAAAATTATTATAAATACACCTGAAAGCTTTAGGAAGTCAGGGTGGAGGGAGAGAGGAAAGGAGTTTTTGTTCTCTCCTAAACCCTTGCTTGGCAGATGTATCTATACCACAAGGGCTGACTGATAACTGGTTGTCTGAGACTAGAGAAAAAAATAAGGAAAAAGATAATCAAAATTATAGCTACTATAAGAGAGAAAGGCCAACAGGATCTTGACACGAGGCCCAGGGATGAAGAGCACCTTGCTGAAGCGAACTGTGGCCCAGAGATAGAGGAAGGAGTCAGTCAGCTACATATTAATAACTATATAATGAGGTTAAACAAGAGGACTAAAGATTAAGTGGCATTTGAGGAGGAGAGTTAAGACATGGGCTTAATGACTGTTCTACATTCTGATGCTTAAAGGGGTAGCAGAGCTAATGTTCAGCAAGGCTATCCTTATAGCCTCTGGCTTGAGTTATGTAAGCTGAGTAATGTATTTAGATCGTTACAGGTTTTCTCTAGGTCATCTTGCAACCCTGGAGGTCACAAGAGAAGGGAATAGTGTGGGAGCAAAAATATTCACTATACAGTTAATTCTACACAAAATGGTTAGCCTAGAGTCCAGAAGACTCAAGTTCATATGCTGGCTAAGTCATTTACTTTGTCTGCCTCAGTTCTCTCAAATCTAAAATGAAGATCATATTAACTGTTATGATCAAATAAGATAACATTTGTTAAATGCTTACTTAGTGTTTGGCACATAATAGGTCCCCAATAAATGCTTACCCCTTCCTCCCTTTCCCAACTAATAATCAAGTTGAAAGCTGGTGGAGGATAAATGGAAGAATTTGGCTGCAGAGAGATGGAATTATTTATCGTGTACTAAATCTATCACCTGTTGGATAGGAAAATGCACTCAGAATACTCCAAATATACTAATTTTTCACATACACACCCCCAGCTTAGGTCAAGGCCTTTGTAAATTTGGATATGAGTAATTAATTCTTTAAAGATTCACATCACAGGACTGCCCTTAGTCCTTTTACTCCTGGTGTATTTTTTAATTAGTTAAGATACAGTAGGGACAGGACTTTGGTGTCCATTCATAAATCAGGTACTAGGTAAAGTTCGGATTTTGATAGCTAAATGAGTGTTTAGTATACCCTGCATACTCTGCCTTTCTTCTGAAATCAAATTTCTTGAATCTATACAAACAAACGGTGCTTCCTCTATTCGCTTAAGTCTAGCCTCCACTTCTCCCTCCCACATTCCTCAAATAGCTCTTCTGATCCCCTGGCATCTTCTGACTCCCAAGCACAACAGCCTCTTCTCAGCACTCACTCCACTCAGCATCTTGAAGGACACCACTGACCATTCTCCTCCTATAT
The DNA here is from genome assembly GCA_023548195.1 of Bettongia penicillata ogilbyi. Classification (NCBI taxonomy): domain Eukaryota; kingdom Metazoa; phylum Chordata; class Mammalia; order Diprotodontia; family Potoroidae; genus Bettongia; species Bettongia penicillata. Next base: position 836,181 of record JAJHZJ010000035.1, on the reverse strand, counting down.
CGCCCAAGTTTGTCTCTTTCAACAGTTCGTCTTCCTCTTGCAACCTCAAAAAAACAAAACAGGCATTCCTCGCGCTTCTGTCCTTAGCTCTCTTTATGCTGTTTCCCCTGGAAATCTCTTCTATTCCCACCTTCAAATAGTGCATAGGGATGCAAACAAGTGACTCCAAAATGTCTATTTCTAATCCTGGCCTTGCTCCCAAGCCACATGTCTGCTAAACATTTCTACCTGTTTTTTAAACAGCACCACAAATACAAATCTAAAATAGAATTATCATCCTTCAGAACTCAGTTTTTTTCATGGCTTCCCTCTATCCCTCTTTCTGTTAATGATGCTACCATTCTCTCAGTGCCCTAGACTAACACTCTCGGGGGTTATCTTTGACTCCTTCCTAACTTCCCCAAATCCAGCCAATATTTTCAGACAATTCTTTCATAATTTCTCTTCCATCTGTCCCCGCCACTGGTCCCTTTAAGTCTCATTCAATCCTGTGGGCTTTAAACAGAATCTTTCTGAATTTTCACTGAGTCATTCCCCAGCTTAAAACAATTAAATGGTTTACCAACCAAATGATGATCAAAACCCTTAGTTTGACATTCAAGTCATGCACAATCAAGGGGAGGGAGAGGAGAGAGGATAGGTGGTAGCAGGGGTAGAAAGGACTCAATCCAATCTCTCTCCCACTTATCCTATCCCCCCAACACACCTTGACCTTCCTACACCCACAGTCTCATTTGGCGCTCTTGTCTCTAAGACTGCAAGAATCACATTCCTCTTCCTACTCAATAAAAGCGCCACATAATTGTGAACCACACGCCCTTCAAGGCTCACTTCAAAAGCCACTTCTTCCACCAGGTGAAAAGGATCTCTCCTTTCTCGGAATTTCTTATGTAGAAATCATAAGATCACTTACAGCACATTGCCTTGTATTACAGTTTTGTGTATGAGCCATTTCTTTATTCAATCAAGAAGCAGTTATGTGCCAGGCACTGGGGACACAAAGACAAAAATCAGCCAGTCAATAAGCATGTATTAAGTGCCTAATACATGTGAGGTACTAAAGAAAGGCCAAAGACAGTCCCTACACCATGTAATACACATTTCCTGCTCCCCAAAAGTTTGCATTCTATTGGGGAAGACAATATGTACATGACAATATACAAAATAAATGCAAGGTAATTTTTGGAGAAGGGGCTGGAAAATCATGTATGGCTGAACACAGTATACTGCTTTAGTTGAGTTTTGAAGGAAACTAGAGGTTCTAAAAAGCGAAAGGGAGATGGGTGTACCTTCTAGACAAGGGGAATAGACAGTCAGGCAAAGGCATGAATATGGAAGAACAAAATGTTGGCGTGAGAAACAAGAAAAAAGCTAATCAGGCTCCACCACAGAGTTCAGGTGGAGAGTAACATACAATGAGGCTGGAAGGGTAAAATTACAGCCAAGTTATGAAGTTCTTTAAATGTCAAATACATAAGATTGCAACTGATCCCAGAGACTGTAGGAAGTCATTGGAGTTCACTAATTTGGGTATATACTGGCTGCTACGTGGAGGAAGAATTAGATGAAAGTGGAGAGGGAAGGACACTTGAGAGGAATTAAGGGACTGGACTAGATAAGAGGTTCTTAATTTGGGGTTCCTGAACTTCCATAGGTTTTACCAGATGGCCATTACCAAAGGATTCCACGACACAAAAAAGACTAAAACTCCTGAACTAGAATATTCTCACCAGCTTTCCTTTATCTTTCTCAACTTTAATCTCTTTCACCCACTCAACATGCTTAAATAAATTATCAGGCTTTACGGTTTTCCCTTGGATAAATATTGCCTTTTTCCCAACAGACTATTTTTGCTTAAGTAGTCATTCTATCCTTTAATCAAGGTTCAAATACCTGATTCCACATGGATTTGATGTCAACCCCTCCTCTGTTACCCCCATTCAATCTCCTGCCAAGTCCTATTGATTTCACTTTTGTAACATCTCTGAAAAGCACCCCCTTTCTCTGCTCTGAAACTGACACTATCTTGATAGAGGCCCTTCTTTACATCTTGTCTAGATTCTCGCAAAAAACTGCTGGTTGGTCTACCTGCCACAGGTCTCTTTTCACTTCAGTTCATCCTACTTCCCTCCCCTCAGTTGCCAAATTCATGTTTATTTCCCCAGGTTTCTCTCTGGATCTCATTTTGATGTACCAGTGTTAGACTACTAGCTTTCCAATCTTCTTTACAGTGGGTGTTGATAACAAGTTACATATTTTGGACAATCCTTCACCAGTTCTAACCTTCAGTTCTTTCAAAATCCCCAGTTAGGTATAAAACCATCTACTTGATTTATCCACATTTTGCTTATTTAGATTAGATCATCCTGAGTATTTGATCTAATACTTTTCAGACAACTTATCTCAGATACTCTACAAAGTACTCAATAGGAAAATTAGAAGGGGGAGCAAAGGGCCTCATGCTAACTAAATTGCATTAGCTTATTCAGACTTATACTAACGGATTTAGGGACAATTGTGTCTAATTAGTAACTGGATAAAGACATGCTCTCTGGATTACTGCCACTAAAAAATATAGCAAGTAAATGACATATTTGCTTCATGATAGATGGAGAATATATACAGTGACTAGGTAAACACACACAAAAACGAATACCTAGCCAAGTGAAAAAACTAATGTTCTGTGAATCTAGGCTAAGATACCATACACTAGTAATTGTTCTTCAAATATTGGGTTAAAGAGTAACACACAGTACTTTTATAGACCATTAAGAACATTATTAAAAAAAATAACTAGTACAGGATGTACTAGTAAGAGTCATGATAATGGACTCAATACAATTTTGGCCTAATGGCCGGACATTCTTTTGCTGGATAAAAGCAATAATGCAGTAAGAATTTACTGATGTTTCTTCCACTAAGAAGCATCACCCCGCAAAAAAAAAAATCTACTTAGAAAAATAAGCAAGTAGGAAGTTCTATCAAGCAGATATTCAAAGGCAGGTATCTTAGCAAATGGAGTGGTTTTCCAAATACCATTTAGATAAGTTATGTAATTAAAGCTTTACTTCCTATTTATTGACTCACCAGGAGTTACTTTACCTATTTTATAATTTAGAATAGATTCATGCTATAAAAAATAAAACGCAGTAATAAGACTGGATTTAGTAGTGTTTTTCTGGATGACACAACATATTACATCATGTATTTTCACATCAACCTAGCAAAGTAGTAGAGCTTCACCAGTATGTCCTAATGAACCATTTCAAAATGAAATATTTAAAAACTACATTACTCAGCCCCACACAAAAAGATGATGTATACAAGGCTGCAGACTGAAGCATATACTACACATACATACACACATACGCATGAATGTATGTACGTAGAGGACATGGCCAACGTGGGAATTAGTGTTGTTTTGTTTTTGCTTGGCTTGCTTTGCTTGGCTTACATGTTTGTAATGCTTTTTTCTTGCTTTCTCTAAAGAAGGTAAGGTGGGGTAGCGGTGAGGGGAGAGAATGCAAACCTAAAAATAAAATGGAAACTTTTCTTTAAAGATAGAAAAGATACTACTGCCTGATCCTAGAATTAAGCCCAAGTCACTAAATATTGCTAGCAGTCTAATGCTAGACAATGAGTGTAGAAATCTAAAAATTGATCATCAATTTTTCTGAGGGATCTTGAACCAAAAACACACATTATTAGTACTGTCTTAGACTGACCACTGCTAAAGAAAAAAGTTTTAAATTACATGAATGAACCAAATAACAAATGCCTCACAGTTTGAAATTATCAGCACTGTATTTTAAGAGTTTTAATGAAATGCCACTAATTGAAAAGGCTCACCTTTTAATACTAAGTAAAAGGCTCCTAACTTTTTGATCACTTGTAAGACACTATCACTTTCCCAGTCAAGCTTGAAACCAGTTACCCCCAAATCTTTACTCTTTCCCTACTACTCGTCCCCACTTAACCTGCTGCCAAGTCTTATCCATACCATACCTTGACTGCTGATTGGTCAATCTGTTATAAGTCTCTCTTCAGTTCATCCTACTCCACCACTCAGCTTTAAATTCATCTTCAAAAATATAGATTTGACTGTCACACTCTCTTATTCAAAAAATTTCACTGGCTCCCATCACTCCTATGAGGAAATATAAAACCCTCTGCTTGACATTCAAAAAAACCCTTTCTGACCTACTTCCTTTCCCCACTGTGCTCCCTTCCCTCCCCGCCTCCACCTCCACCTCATCCCAAATTTCTGAACTTATAGCTTATTTCCTTTTCTCTTTCTGATGATCCACTGCCACCAGTCTCCTTTACTATTCCTCAAACAATATAATCCATCTCCAGGCATTTTCACTGGCTGTCCCAAAACCTGGAATGTTCTCCCTCCTCAGTTCTGCCTCCTTGCTTCTTTCAAGTCCCAGCTAAAACCTGATGTTCTAGGAGAAGCCTTTTTTGATTCCACACCCTCCTCCACCTTAATTCTAAAGCCTTTCCTCTGTTGATTATCCCTGATTTATCTTGTCCAACTCATCTTACAGATGAGAAAACTGAGGCAAACAGTGTTAAGTGACTTGACCAGGGTCACACAGCGAGTAAGTGCCAGATCTGAATACGCAAAGAAGAGTCTTCCTGACTCTAGGCCCAACAGTCTATCCACTGTGCCACCCAGCTGCCCTCCTGCCCTGCATGTAAGAAATGATTAATAATTCTTGCTAAACTTTTTAAATCAGTGTGAAAAATTGCATATATACACAGATGTGCATATACATCCAAATACAGAGCACAACATACAAATATTCAGGACCTGCTTTCTTCTTCCACCCTTGCTCTTTAATTATACAAACATCCTCTTTGACGAATCAAAAACCTTTTACAGTTACATAGAAATCTGGAAAGGCAGCTCTTGCCTCACTGAAGTGGAAATTAAAAAAAAAGGCAAAGACTCTAAAACAGAGGAAGAGATCAATAACAAGGTAGTTATTTTATGACTTTCTGCCATTCATAAAGATTTCAACTGATAAAAATAGAAGTGAGACCACTTCAACCAGAAGATGGCATGCTTGTCCAGTCAAAAAATGAAACAAAACACAAAGATTATTCTTTACAGCTCTCTCTAATACTTGACATTTCAAACGACCTTACCCTGACTCTCCTCAATGGAATACAAATAATGGATGTAACAGTTCTCCAGCTGCAGCTTTTCCTTCCTTCCCTACATTTTCTTAACAATGGCCCCCAAACACAGAAAACAGCATTGCTAAGTAGCATAGTGAAGAAGGAAGATCTCTGGGCCTGGAATTGGGAGACCTAGACTCAAACCAACTTCCACCACTAGCTACAAAATTCTGGGGAATTCAATCCCTCAGAGCATGAGTGTTCTCATCCATGAAATAGGGTAATCATATTTATACTATCATAAGGTTATGAGAAAAGCACTTTGTACCCATTAAAATATGATATAATAACCACAAAGAATAGCACCTAAAACTTTGGAATTTCAGAAATATCTTCTATCACTCACATTTTATCCCCAAAGCTTTTCACAATTCAAATAACGATGGCCTGCCCACCAGTATTAAATTTTACTAAAAAAGAATAATAAATTTAAGAGCATGGCAGGCAGGATTTTATTTCTCTGCTATTTAACTTCATTCACTGAAGTAGAGTCTGAATATTCTTCCACCCTCCACAGCATAGAACTGTAGATAAAACAGGTCTTGAATACCTCCTACCAAAGAAATTTGTTGAGGAGTCTCACCAAGTTGGAAGTTCCACAACATGGATTCTAAGGACATCATCATAAGACTGCAGTGTATTTAAACACAATTCAACAAAATGACCACTTTAAATATTTCACATAGGAAAAAAAAGACTCAGAATTATTTCTTAGAGGAACCCCTTAAGGAAAAGAATTGTAATCTTGGTATCTTTTCAAACTGTAAGGCCTAAAACTATAATGGAAATTTCTGATATCCTAGCTTTACTCTTCTTAAATGAAAATATCATTGACTCTTAAACACAATATACAGAAAATACCGAAACAATAAATTATTTCATCTGTTTGATATGAAAGTAAAAAAACAAAAGGTAGCTATGAAGCCTGACAGCTTCACCCTTGGGTGGGTGGGTGGGTGGGTGGGTGTGTGTGTGTGTGTGTGTGTGTGTGTGCGTGTGTGTGTGTATAAAATTATTTCCATTAACAAAATACATTAAAAAAACTTAAGCATTATACACATTTTTCATAAAAATATACCTCTATTTAAATATCTGTGATGGCTATCCCAAGTACTTCTCTGTTACAATAACTTTCCCATGGGGAAATAAACCTCAAAAATAAGTTGATGGTGCTTACCCATCAACATTCTGTTGCTTCCCCCAACCCATCAGCACTATGCAAAATTAAGAAAACTTTCCTGTTAAAAGAAACACTCACAATTTTAAAATGTTTTTACTAACCACAAATCTAACAACATTTCTCCATTCTCAATGCATCTTTAAAACCATACAATAAATTAGAATGAATACTACATAAACTAGATTGGTGCCTTAGTTTGGCATTAGTCCCCTTCATGGTGTCAAAACATGACGGCTTCTCAGAGTGGTGTGGAACAACACAACATACACATATACACATCGCGAACCTCTGGTTAACTGTTCAATTGTCCTAGAGTCTAACTGCAACCAACTTGCTATGTGTACTCTAAAGACAAGACTGAGAGACTATTAAAATCAGCATTTCTGAATCACAGTGGAATAAGGAGACAACTGTGAAATCTATTAATAGTTCTTAAAAAACCTAATTTATTTTCTTTACATATGGTAACAATGGTCATATGTTCACTTAACATCTCCTTAACTATCTGAAAAAGCACAAAATACTCCACTTTTCCTTAGAGACAGCAGATAGAATGCTGAGCCTGAAAAGATTTCATGAAGACCTGAGTTCAAATTTGACATCTGATACTTACTAGTTGTGTGACATTGGAAAAGTTGCTTGCTTAACCTGTATTTACCTTAGAGTTCTCAATTATAAAATGGAGAACATAATTACAAATGGAGAACACTCTCAGGAGTGTTTTCAGAATGAAGTGAAATATTATTTGTAAAGTACTTAGCAAAGGACCAAATACATAGTAGGAACTTAAAAAATGCTTGTTCCCTCCCTTGCAAAGACATTTCAGTGGGGTAACTGAAAGCTTAACAATAAAGTGATGAACACAAAAATTTGTCAGGTTCCAACCTTTTCAACAAAATTACAGAAAGAAAATTCCCTGAATGATAGCTAGGCAGATATGATGAGTCACTGAAAATATTTCTCCCAAACTTCAATTTTCTTTATGTCCATAGTACCCATGCGAAGAGGCTCCTTTGATCAGGGGCCAGTTGAGTGACTAAAACAAAAGATTTCAATGAAGTCCATTTAAAACAGAGAACAATACATCTTTATCTTATTGAATGGCAGAAGTTGGTTGTTCAAAGGGAAAAAATACAGAACAGATTAGGATTTGGTCCTAGTCAGGTGTTGTTATTTCATGCCACTGGAACCAACCTAGACATTTATCTGTCTTGTTTTTCTTTCCTTAGACAAAATTCCCCTTCAATCTTAAATGATTTCATGAATTAAGGAAGTTTCTCTTATCAGAGGGCTCTACCCCCAAGACAAGTTTCCTGAAGTAACTGAAATACTGGAATACTCCTTTGGAGAAGAACTCAGAGGAGAGTGGTTACTTTTCTGTAGCGTTTGTTCACTGGTTTTGCAGCAGCAAAGTTTACCATCTAAGGAAATTATCCCTTAAGGACAAGAATGAGCATTTTTAGGAAGCCTACCATTAATTTGAGTGCTGAGAGAAGCCAGTGTCGCTTCCAGTCCTTACTGGTAATGCACAATATGATGCATTTTTTTTAAAGCTACTACTTCTTGAAGAAAAACTACCTTTGAATTGACCACAGTCAAATCAATACCACCTTGGGTAATAGCTCGAAGACAGGTATTTGTCCTCCTCTCGGTCTGATTTTCTCTTTCTCTCGCTCTCTCTCCGCTCCTATTAGGTGGTTTCCTTTTATCCAAGTTATTTTACGAGGATGGCCCCAGTTCTGAGAAGATGAGAAGGTCTGGATAGAGTAGTTGCAAACCAGTCAAAGCTAGTGTAAGCAGGTGCGCTGACATACTCTATTAATATGGCCCTTTTTTTTTCCTTTGGGGGGAGGAAATCAAATCTTTGAGCTTATGTAGGATTAAGTTACTACTCTTTTCAAGGTAGGGAAACAAGTGATCTGGAAAATGGAAAGTAGAACACCAGGAAAATGGTTGTGTTAATGTGACAAAAGATAAAAAAGGGGAGGATTTGGTTTGGGTATTCTCATCAGTAAATCCCAAGACTGCAACGTATGAAGGGTTGGTGAAACTGGTGAACTCTAAATTATAGAATGGTTAATTCTCATTCTTCATCTCCTTTTTACTAAGACAATCTTCTGCTTGTTGAACCGTAGACTTTTTCCTAACATCCTCTCTCCAAAGAAAGATCAGAAAGGAGGGGGGGAGGGGTGAGTTTCTCAGGCAGGAAGAAGAGTCAATCCCAGGGAGCAGGATTGGCAAGTAATGGTTAAGACTAGCAATAATGGGTGAGCTAAAGACAGTGAGAGTGACAGAGACAGAGAGAGGGAGAGAGATTTAGTGGGAATTCAGTGGGAATTAAAGCATCTTTATAAATAAAAAAGAGAAGCAAATTTTGGCTTTGGGGTATTAAAGAAAGAACTTTAAAGGAGGTAAAATGTGTTTCCACACTCTTACTTTCACAAAAAAAGCTATTATAAACCTAAAATAAAAATAAAATGAAAAAAAGTTCTACATATCTTCTATCCCACTATTACAAATTTTAAAAAAATACAGAATCTTAGAGCTTTTATAGTTGTCTTAAAGTTAAATGTTTTTACATCTAAAAATTTCTGGCAAAATCTTTCCATTTAATGGGCCAAACAGCTCTCCCAGAAGAGTACCTTCAAATTTAATAGGAGTTTTGCTTCACATTAACCATTCCTCTCACTTCAAATAAAAGGTCTGAATTAGCACAAAGAGGTAACTAGATCCCAGACAGAAAACCAAGGCAAGGTTTCTGTGATAGTGAGATTTTGTCATATTTGGGGGAAGGGAGAGGAATCCACATGGTATTTTATCATACTAATGTGAATTCAGTTTTATTTCTCTCAAATGATACTGAATGCTTTAAAATTCTTTATAGGATCTGTACAGATGTACTTATTATAATAATAAATTACTGATTTAAAATTCACATTATAAAAGAGAATTCAAAAAAGACTTGATCTATCCAATCTTAGAGTTCAGAGTTCCTAACGAGTCTTGAATAAAGTTTTAAATAAAAATATTAAGATTTACAGTTGCAAACCATGGTGAGAAGGAAGAAAAATTCACATCACTACGTCCAGAGTCTATGCGTATTGGTTATTTTCAATGGCAATTCCTCATTTCCCTCATTTTCATTTGTCATTCTTTAGCCATGTCCAACTCTGTGATCCTACTTGGACCCTTCTTGGTACAGATACTGGAGTGCTTTGCCATTTCCTTCTCTAGCTCATTTTACAGATGGGCAAACTGAGGCAAACAAGATTAACTGACTTGCCCAGGGTCATGCAGCTAGTCAGTGTCTGAGGCCAGACTTGAACTCAAATCTTCCTGACTCCAGACCTGGTGCTCTATCCACTGTATCACCTCACGGACTCAGCAGCATTGGTTATTTTCATTACCAATAAATTAACTGGACCAAAAGATGCAAGATAATTTTGACTGATTAGGAAACTTCAGATCAACCAATACCCGGAAGGAACCACAATACACACAGCAGATCTTCCTTGTAAATTTTAGTTTGATCATGTCTGCAGCAATCACACAACTCTTACTCAGCAGCACCTCAAACTGCTTAAATCACAGCCCTACCTGATGTCACACTACTAAAGGTTTGCTACATATACAAGCACATGAAAACTAGATGAAGCTATTTGAAAGTTAAACAACTTGTGACTGACCAAAAAAGTTTAAGGGCATTTTAGGAATCATTAAGTTTGATTATTTGCCCAGAGTTATACCACAACTCGCCAGACACACAAAAATGCCAAATTCAGATAACCACCCTTAGTTAAGTTATGGTTTGTTGAAGGTACTCTGCAGTTGTTTATTAGATATACCTTTTCTTCCCACCCACCATCCCAACCCCCCACCAAAAAAAACCCTCCACCACCTTTCCCTTTTAGAATTGGTTTGACCACAGTTAACACTGGTAGAAATATCTGATGTCTTAAGGCAGTGGTAACAAACTCAAATAGAAACAGGGACCACTAAACCAAACATAAGAATTCCCACAGGCTACATATTGACTTAGAAAACCACATATTAACATAGTAATATTAACATGTTAATATCTATGTTCTATTGTATTGTTATTTATTTTGTTATATATTTCTGAATTACATGTCAATCTAATTCACACCTGGGAGTGCTGACCCATGCTCTGTGTTTGTGTCTCAAGGTAAAGTCTGAACATGAGAAACAGAGTGGACTAGCTGTATGACCATGGAGAAGTCAAATATCATAGTGTTTATTTCATACCAGTTGCTGTGAAGATCAAATGAGAATATACAGAATTCTGAAAATTTGGTAAATTGTAATGTAAAGGTCCAAGTATATGAGTGTCTTTTGTATTATACCAAATAGACAGTGGGTGGTGATTCTATCAATTTCTTCTAGGAATTGCTATAGGATTTAGAGCTTGGGAGCTGGACCTGTAGTTAGGAAGACTCAAGTTCAAATGCAGCACAGATACTTAGTAGCTGTGTGACTGGAGAATTCACTTAATCACTGTTTCAATTTCCTCATCTGAAAATAAAGAAGATAATATCACCTGTTACACCCTACTGTGGTTAAGGATCCAATGAGATAATATTTGCAAAAGCTCTTTAAAACCATAAAGCACTCTGTAAATGCTAGCTATTTATTATTATTATTAAAACATCAACTATGAGCATCACTCCCTCCCTACACATAATTAGGTTTTCTGAATTTACAAAAACTAAACTTTCAGCACTAATAATTATCTCAAAACATTGAACATAAACCTTCCAAGAGCTGATTTAAGTTTTTCTTGCTGCCTAAAATTAAATCCAATGAAAACATTTTGGTTCATTTTTGACACATTTGATTCAAGAAAACTTATTTTTACTTCTCCTACAGTCAGTTTACTCTTATTATTTGTATGAAGAAAAAGGTGAAACTCTTTTGGTGCTAGTTAAATTTCAGCATCATTTCTTGAAGATACTGTTCAGGGCAATATCATACCTTTTAGGAAAAACCATAATCCCAGGTAGAAATAACATTTTGCAAAAGTGCCCTCCTCAATTCTTCTGAAAATTACTTGGACATCAATTTTATCAGTCCTGAGAGATTACCACTTACTTTTTGAAATCAAAAATGAAACTGATATATCAAAATTTATCAAAAAAGAAGCTAAGAAGTCAAATTCTGTTTCTCACCTAATAAATCCAATAAAATCTCACTAAAATGATTCATTATTGCTCATAAATTTAGGATTGTTTCAGCCAGATTATTAACAGGTAATAATGTGATTCAAATACAGCTTTAATTTATACAACCTCATATTTCAACGATCCCAATGACAAATTCAATAACACAGGATAGTAGCAACTTAAATTGTGAACACAAAGTAAGACATGCCATTTAGCAAAAAGGATTTGGAGTTAATGGTGTAGGATACCATCTCTTTGAAAAGATTTGTTTTCATTCAATTGCTTAAAAATCCTACTGTGTTGGTTATAAAACAAAATTCACACATTAAGACAATGAGATCAATTCTCAAAAGAAAGATATAACTACCAATGATATTTAAGTGGTATTTACCACAAGATAGATCATGATACTATAAAACATTTCAGGAAAACAAACAAAAACCAAAAACTACAAGATAATTTTAAAGAAGTAGGGTACCTCTGGTTTTCCATAATCAAGGAATTTTACAGAAACCAGGGTGGGCTCTGAGAAAGATGTCTGAAGGAAGTCAATTCCAACTGGCCTGATGCAGTGCTAGATACATAGGCCCACCCTCAAGAGTGGCCCTGAAAGGCCACTTGATCAGTCTAACCAGGTAAAGCTTGGTTACCACACTACAGGTAAATCTCTGCATCAGGGTACAGAACAATCTGTTTCCTGAACTATTGAAAGAGGATATTATTCATTTTATGCCACGTATCATTGATTTTCTCTCACTGGACTGATTAAACTTAAGAAGAAAGAATCAATTTTCCCTTGATTGTCCTCAAGCAGCTACCACCCCCATCTCTCTTCTCCCTGGCATCACAGCTCAAGCTTCTTAAAAAAGTTTTCTACTAACAAATGCCTTTATTTCCTCACCACCTATCATGACTGTGATTCCTGGAAATCTAGTTCTGTCCCCGGAACATTGAAATTGCCTCTTTTGGGTCAGCACTATAATCATTAGTATCACCACTGGACTATATGTTCTGGACATCTTGAGTACTAAAGACCTAGGTTCAAATCCCCACTCTGAAAGCTACTACTTGTGAGACAACACTCAAAATACCAATTTTCTAAGCCTCAGCTCCATCATCTTCAAAATGGCAGAAACATTCCAAAAGTATCTACTTCATATGGTTACTATGAAGTTCAAGTGAGATGATGACATATAAAATTGTTTTATAAAATTGAAAGTGCTATACAAATATCAGTTATTACCAGGATTTGGAAGGCACTGTACTTCAAGTAAATACAAAAGACAATACCAAATCATCCTCATTCTTGAGAAGTTGTGCCCAGCACACAGTAAGTGATCAGTAAATACTTTCTCCATCTGTTTTGAAGTAAGATGAGGATTCTGACAGAGATGAAGTCTAAGTATACTTCAAAGGATGCCATTCTGTATTGAGTCCAGAAACAACTTCTAGAATATAGAGTGAGTAAAGAGAAGAGTGTGAAATAAATAAGGCTGCAAAAAGTAGACTAGAGTCAGCCTGTGGAGGTTCTTGAATTTGATGTGAAGCTGGGGAATTTGTATTTTATCCTACAAGCTATAAGGAGCTACTGAAGAGTTCTGATCAGGGGCCTTAACATAGATGATTATTACATAAGGTCTGTGCTTCTGGCAGTCATACAGAGAATTGACTAGATAAGTAGTCTAATTAGGAAACTATTATAGTAGGCCAGGGGGCCCAGGTGAGAGATAATGGTAGCTGTGTAGATGGAAAGGAGTGAATTTGAATTACGCAAGCATGTGTATGATATAGCTGGTATGTTGGGGCTACAGAATTAACAAGACACGTCAAACAACTGGATATGGGGGTGAGACAGAGGTAAGAGTCAAAGTATGACACCAACTAGAAGCACAGTGATACCTTCCACAAAAATGAGGAAGTATACAGGAGGGGAGAGATAAGCACTGAGTTCCCATGACTTCAAAGATCAACTCTATACAAATGATTTCCAAAACAGCATCTTAATTCTGGGCTCTTGTTAGGTGTAGCTCTACAACTACCTACAGAATAACCTGAGCAGGATACCTCAGCAGCATCTCAAACTCCACATGTCCAAAAATGAACTCACTAATTTGTAGTAGGAACACTACCTATTGATGTCCCTGACTATCTACTGATGTCCCTGAACTGAAGTCTAGCCTAGTTTTTTTTCTAAAAGGTAACAAAACAGTATTTATGACTTAAGGGGTCCAAAACCATTGAGGTAGCTCCATGTCACCCAAGTACAAAATCCTGGCTCAACAGTCAGAGGTGCCTCAGGTTTCTGATCAATGATACCATCATGGCATAAGCAGAGGCAGAGTGGCAATGGCCTAGTGAATCAACAATCATTGTTAAGTAAATCCCTTTTAGTTCAATATTATATTACCTAAGAGTGTCTCATTATGTTCTAATCCCAAACCTGAATTGCCAAATTTGCCTGAGTAGGGCTTGGCCCAGGACACTGTCTTATCCCTTGAAATACCTTTTCTTTCTGTCTGAATTGACTGTTTCTGTCTGCAGCAGCACCATTAATTACATTTTTCACATCTGAAACTTCATATTAACTGTGATTTTTTTTTTCTCTGCCACCTCACCTCTCCTATCCAGTCATCAAGTCTTGTTGTTTCTACTCCTAAGACATATCTTTCACCAGCCCCCTTCCCTTTAATTCCACTGCTACCATCTTGTATCACAGGCAGGCCCTTATTACTCCTTACTGGACTACTGAAACAACTTCCTACCTCTAACTCTCTTCACGGAACTTCCAAAGCAATAGTTCTTGACATTTAAGACAGGCGACAGTCTGGTGCCACACTCACTTTGTAGTCTTATGTCATCTTGCTTTCCATCCATGCACTTTATACTTCAGGCAAACTGGACTTTGCTTTGCTTTCTAAACATGACCTGTGCTCCTGCCTCGATTTTGACTCATACTTGTGACATATACGCTGTGCTGGGGATGTATTCCCTTTTCTTCATCACCTTTTGATTTCATCATTGATTTTCTATTCATCCTTTAAAGTTCAATCTGAATGTCACTTATTTGATGAGGTCTTCTGTGATCTCCCCCCTTTTACTTAGCAATAACCTTCCCCTTCAGACCTCACACAAAACTTCGTTTTGCATCACTCTTCAAGCTATTCTGTAATAATATGTATTACAGCTATCCATGTTTGTATCTTATTCCTAGCTAGACTATAAGCTTCGTGAGGATTAAGGACTGATTTATCTAAACTTTCCATTTCCTCCAGTGGTATGCAGAGAGTAAGTACTTAAATACTAATTTAAACTTTGTTGCTCTATTTTTTATTAACAGAATTTTTCATTGAAAATTCTGTATCTATAAACAATTGTTTTTAGGATATATGGTAATGTTAAATGCAACTTCCTTCAGAACCTACATTATCTGAACCTACATTATCTGATTTACACATGCTACTAATGATGCTACCTATATGAAAATAAAATTAAAGACCTTTATTTTATTTTTATCAAAATGTGAAATTGCATTTCTTTTCAGAATATACGATTTTACATTTGTAAAACATATCAAATTACTTTCACAAAACTAAAAATCTCACAGAAAAATTGATTCATATCTATAAAGCAGAACACATCATTATCATTTCATCTTTATACTATCATCATATACATTACACGATCAATATTCTATTGAAAAACTAAGTTAGAGAGAAATTTCAAGACAATTTATATTCCTATAATTCTCTTTAGTTAGAGTAGTACTAAACAGCTGGGAAAGACACTAAATGATTTTTCTGTCTTTAGACATGATAAAGCCATGAAACAAAAATACACAATGCCCTCAGTTCCTGGGATTCCCTATCTGCTCCTGCAGTGACAGTGAACAAAGAACACAGAGTAGAAAATGTTAAGATTCACATAGCTTATCTAAAACTTTCACTGATACATCAGAATGAAATCCTTGTCCAAGGATCTCTTAGTTGACTGATATAGAAAACTTAACAGAGACCCAGGAAGAATGTCCTTCCCTCCCACTCCACTCCTGCATGGTGGACAGACCCTCTGTAAAAGACGTTGGGAAGGACAGAGATAATAGTCACACATAATAAAAAAACAGGGATGGAACACCTACTTCAACAAAGCCATTAAATAATGAAGTATAAGTAAAATTTGATAATTTTAAGGCAGTATGGTTTGGTGGAAGGAACCCTTTAGAATCAGAAAAGCTAAGCTAGAATCCCAGCTACAGTACCTCTGTTGCACAGAGCAGGTCATTTTTGCAGATCTCAGTTTCCTCATCTGTAAAATGATGAGGTTGGACTACCTAAGGTCACTTCCAGCTCTAAAACCTATGAAATAAGTAAGTTAATAAAAAGCGTTTTTCCCCCCATATAATTTACAGGCAAGCCCTGTCCAAACTGAAAAACTAGTACTCAGATAATTATCAATTTTTAAAAAGTCAATCTTAGTATAAAAGAAAATAGCATATCAATGAGTAAAGTCCACGATGCAGTCTTCTGATTATTATATGAATGTAGCTTTGAGGTTAGGCATACAAGTAAGTGAGCTTTAAAACACCTGGAATATATAAAAATAAGATACCTGCTAATTTCACATTCAACAGCTCCGGATGATCAGAATTGTGAACTACTATAGGCATACTTTGGGAAAGATGCCAACCTTTCAACTGAGGAATGTTCACTGACTTGAACTGGTTGATGACTACAGATATGGAAACCTTTCCCTTATCCATTATCTCTGCAGCAGAATATAAGCTCTTTGTGAACAAGAACACTCATTTTCATCTTTATATTCCTTGCCCCCGGCAGTACCTTGTGCATGGCAAGGACTTAATAAATGTTTGCTGCACTGAAGTGCTGAATTAAATTGAGGACTGCTGTTCTTCCAAGAGATCGACTTTCTCCTCTCACTTTCTTCAGATCTAATATCTAGATACAGTCTAGATGGGGCACTCAATAATACTGTTCCATCATAGACCACCCTTTCTACTATCTTCCTTCCTCAGAAGAAAGCTCATGGTCTCTTTCCCCTGGCAGTCAGACTGCTGTCTACAGAGTAGCTAATGGAGAAGTAAAAGGCACATTTCCTCAAAAATTTCTTGAAGACAGAGCTCAAGTGATACTGGCTAGACATATTACAACCATAGAGGCAACAACACTTCCCCAAGACAACCTAACTTCTTCTATTTGAGAGGTTAAACAAAAATGAAAAGAACATTTTAGTCCCCAGTATGGCAAGTCTCCTATATCAAACAATACCTACACTTGGCTTTCTAGTCCAAAGGTGGGTGGTTTTGCTATCAGATATCTTCTAAAACAAGTCAATTTAAGGAAAGGGAAAAATTCAGCTCTGACTCCACACACTTAGCCTCTTTAATCTTCATATAGTACAGATACTGAAGGATGGTAAGGAAATCCAAAGATCATGCAGCTTCCATTGAGGGTTGTTGCTAAGAGAATTTGGTGGATTCCCTTCTGTATGGACCTGTACATTGATATAAGCAACTGGAGTCCAAATGGAAACCTCTCTCACTGGGTGAAGGCCAAATAAAAATGCACTGTCAATTTTTTTTAAAAAAAAGTATATAAAGTGATATAAACAGCTAAGATATTTTCAATAAGAGTTGATGATGCAGGAGAGATGAATTCTGAGTAATAACACTCAAGCGGCTAGAGATGGCTCCTCTGTCCCTAGTTGACTTAGAGCCAACCATCACATTCCCCAAGCAAATTCCCTGCCAGCACAAAGAAGACCAAAGCATCAAACCAGCTAAGTGACTAATGCAAAAAAGATTTAATAGCATAAATACGCATCAACAGGAATAAAGAGAGGAAAGTGAAAGAAGGATGATTTCTCCTGAGGTTTCCCTTCTATTCACTCAATTCCACAATCAATTTCCCCTATTAAGATAAGTTATATGCACTGGTTAAAGTTTAGAAGAGACCCTAGTCCAGATCACACCCTCTAACCTTAGGTGTTCCCCAGGTTCTCTACTTGGTAATCTCATCAGATTCCGTGGATTTAATTATCATTTCTATGCTAATGATTCTCAAATCTACCTTTCCTGCCCCAATTTATCAGCTGACCTCCAATCTTCACATCTCCAAACGCCTTTCAGACATCTCAAACTGGATGTCTAGAAGATATTACCAAGTCCAAAACAGACCATGCTTTCCCCTTAAACTCACAGCTCCCTGCCCCTTTCCCTGTTACTGTACAGAGCAAGCAAAGTCATTCTCCTATTCCCTCAAGGCTCACAGTCTAAGTGTCACCCTCAATTCCTTATTATCTGTTGCCTAGACTGGTGGGTTTCACCTTTGCAACATCTCTCAAATACTCCCCCTTCTCTCCTCTGATACTATCGGCCACCAATCTGGCGCAGGTGCTTATCACTTCATGCCTAGATTATTGCAAAAGCCTTTTGATGGATTTGCCTGCCTCAAGTTTCTCCAGTCCCACCCTCCACTCAGTCATTAAGTTAATTTTCTTACAATGCAGGTCCAGTCATATGTCCTCCATACTCAAAAAAACTCCAGTGACTTCCTATTGCCCCCAGAAGTAAGCACAAAATCCTCTGGCACACAAAGCCCTTCTACTTCTACTTCTAGCCACCTTCTACTTTTCCAATGCTCTTCCACCTTAATCCCTTGCCATGTACTCTGAAATCCACTGATAACTGGCTTCATGGCTGTTTCATGCTCAAGACACTCCATCTCCTGACTCAAGTATTTTCTCGGACTGTCTTGATGCCTCATCTCTACTTACTAGCCTTTTTTAAATCTCAACTGAAATCCCATCTTCTATAGAAAGCCTTCTCCAACTAGTTTTAATTATAGTCCCTGCCCTCTGTTAATTACTTCCTGTCTATCCTGTACATAGCTTGTTTGTACACATTTGTTTTCTCTCCCATTAGACTGGGGACTTCTTGAGGGTAGAGACCATCTTCTGTCTCTTTTTGTATCCCCTGAGCATAGCACAGTACCTGGAACATAGTAGACCCTTAATAAGTGTTTACTCATTGACAGACAAAATGTTAATCCAATGATGCCTCTCACTAGTCAATACTGTTACAGAACCTTTTACAGGGACCTAATTAATCTTCATAATATTTTAGTGAGACATCGATAGAGTATTAAACTTAAATTCCATATAAAGGTAGAAAATTGTTAAGGAATTTGCTTTTGGTCAAAAAAAGCATTAAATGTCAAGAGTTGAGATGAGTTCACAGAACTAGTGACTTATGCCTATATTTGGGGCAGCTAGGTAGCACAGTGGATACAGTCCTGGACCTAGAGTCAGAAGACTCATCTTCCTGAGTTCAAATCTGACCTCAGACACTAGCTATATGATCCTGGGCAAGTCACCTAACCCTATTAAGTAAACAGGAGAAGGAAAAGGCAAATCATTCCAATATCTCTGCCAAGAAAACCTCAAGTGGAGTCATTAAGAGGCTTACACAACTGAAAAATGACTGAACAATGACAAATGCTTATATTCAGCAGAACAAATTATATGTCAGACAGGAATTCATTCCTACATTTATTAACTTCCACTATGTTGTATATTCTTACATATGTACAGAACTTGATACTTGCCAGTGTTTTTACTAACCACACACTACTTGGTTCTCATAGACAGCCAGCGAAGAAGCCAAAAAGGTTATCATTACACTCATGTAATGTCTAAATAAGACAGGCCACACTGCACAGTGGATACACTTTGGATTTAAGTCACCTCTGGCAGTCACTATGGGCCATGAGGAAATGACCACTGGGCCCAATACCTATATCACAGGTCACTTAAATGAGGTGCTTTAAAACTATTATTACACTCATTAAATGCTCTCAAAGAATAAAAATGAATGCCATTTCCCCTCTGTTGACTTAAGTGCTAGTTTTACTTTAAAACATGGGAGACTATGCATATTCAAACCTCCCAATTATTTAAGCCAAGATCCTCCAAAACAAGAATATTTAGGCTTAATGGCTAGAATTATGGACAATTTCTCTTTTGTTTCTTCAGATTATGACTTCTATTTCAGTGAAAGCAGAATCATAAATCAAATCAGTAGTTAAATCAGAAGTTCCACATTTAAGCCACAACCTTGCCATGAATTCTGAGCTATGCTTTGGTGAAGAGATGAGCTTTTATTAATGTCTTTGTTTTTTTAATATCACCATAATTTGTACGGTACCCTTCCTCATATAACAAATAGTCCTGTTAAAGATGGAAAACATCATCATAACAGATCAGTACATTAAGTCTGAAAAATGTACAACGTACAACACTTGTGGACTTCTGATCTCTGCAGAAGGGTGAGGTTGTCTTTTCATATCTCATCTTTTGAACAAAGCTTGTTCTATATAATTTTATGATATTCACTTCTAATTTTTTTTTGGTGATTCTGTTTACATTCTTGTTGTAATTATGAATACTGTTTTCTTGGCTCTGCTCACATCACTCCGCATCAGTTCAAGAAGATCTTTCCATGCTTCTCTTTATTCATCACTTTTTGCGGTACAGTAATATGCCATTTGTGTACACAATTAGTCTAACCATTTCCCAATCAATGAGCATCTACTACTCTGTTTCCAAGTTTTTGCTATCTATCCTGTTATAAATATTTTGGTACGTAAAGGGATTTTCTTCCTTTTAGTGGTCTCTTTAGAGTAATAGTATGTCTAAGTACGGCCATTTTAGTTCTTGATTTGCTAATTCCAAATTGCTTTCTAAAATGACTATATTCGTATCTAGCTCTAACCAAGAATGAATTAGTGTCTATCTTCCCACAACCCATCCAATATTGACCATTCCTATTGTCAGCTTTGCAAAATATGTTTTCTAATAAATAAATGTTAATGGGCAGAAGCAGTTGCTTAATTCATTTGGCCAAAGTAGCAAAATTCATTCATCATATACTTTTAAGGTAAAAATCTGGGGTGTGAATTCCTGAACTGTGTATTTACTTATTTACAAATTATGCATGCACTACACTATGCTAATTATGTACATTATAAAACATATATAAAAATAGGCATCCCAAAAGAATGACAGCAATGAAATAATACATTTGAACCCAGAGTTCACTGACCTAAGGGGAGTGACAAGATTGGACCCATGCTTTAGAAATATCATTTTGGTCATCTTATGGAGGATGGATTGAAGAGGAGACAGACTTGAAACAGAAAGACAAAAAGGAAGCTAATTTTTAAAAAAAAATCACAAGTGAAAGAGGTGTTGAGAGCATGAATTAGGGCACTGGCTGAGTGAGTGGACAGCAAGGGTCATATGTGAGAGAGTCTGTAAAGTAAAAATCTCAAGATTTAGCAACTGATTAGATCATATACTGTCTGACGTTAGGTCACAGGTTTCCACTTTGGAAATCACTAGGCTATACCAAAAAGTCAAACTTAATTCTCTTGATAAAGCATTTAGAATTATTCTTTCAGACAGTGAGCACTTGTTTGCTAAAATCAACCAACAAGCATTTGTTAAGTACATACTATGTGCGAAGCACTGTAATACAAACACAAAAATGAAGCAGCCTTTGCTAAAAGTTTCCACAAAAATTAATTGGAAGCCACTTTATTCTGCATACACACACCTGACCCTGGCCTATGTAAAAAGATATTACTGACCTATGTACAAGGATATTATTGGTTAAAGGCAATCAGGAAACAGCAAAATATACTGATTTTGTGTAACTACATATTTGCTTAAAAAAATACATCCTCTACTAGTAATGAATCAATAGAATCATTTACAAACCAAAAATAATAAGTTACAAAAACAGAATATAACCACCCTCCCCAAGAAAAATGAATTTATAATGATTTGGATGGAAAGGTTCCAAATGTTATTCTAACTTCACATCATAAGAAATAACAATTCTAAAATATGTTACTTCTAGAAGGGGAATCCCACTTGATTAATTTGCTATTTATTTGTAAGAAAACCAAAATCTTGAATGACCTCCACAAATAGATAATAGATTCCACTCCAATGTTAACACATGCAAGTCCACAAGGGGCTGGCATATTGCTTTAGCAATGATCTCACATATATTTCTTCCTCCGTAAAACCACCTTTCCAGAAATAAGCAGTTTTTCAGATATAGCAAGCTATAAAACAGTTCAAGAGGTCTCCAATAACCCTTTCATTAGTTTCAGATGCAAATGAATTCAAAATACTGAAACATTTCCAAGTAAAGTCTTATGAGACAGGAAGGATAAAAATTCCCCTTTCTTTCCCATCCTCCACACTTCCCTGAATCAGAAAACTTAATGAAGATTTTAAGTTGTACTGTCAGTTACTACTGTATCTTAGGATTTTAAATCCTAAACCCACACTACGGAAAATTGTGACATTTTCATTGGACTTTAGAGTTTTCTAATTATTATTGCAGTATGCCATTCTTTCACATTTCACAGAGAGAGCTTAACCTTCCTGTTACTTACACATCTAGGACTCTGACCATATTCTCAATTGACCTTTCTCAGAGACAAGGGGTATTTAAAACATCTGGCAAGCAGATGGATAGGGGGTGTGGTAATACTACAAAAATCAAGGGCCAAGGTGACAGCAATCCAAGTTCCAGTATACTACTTGTAATTTAATAGTAAGCCTCCTCTCAACTCTTCTCCCCACCAAACCTAAAATAGCAAAAATATTTGTTTTACAAAACCAGATACACACTCCCTTCCTCACTTCCCTAACTGAAGATGCATTTATTCATTCATTCTCTTTCCCTTTGTCCCCACTCCCATTCCACCTGGTCTATGTACATATTTTGTGGACAGAACTACCACTGAAGCTTCAATTTCTGAGGGGTCCTCAAATATTATTATTCCTTTGAAATTCAAGGTACAAATCAAATGAGATACTATGTAAGTGCTTTACAAACTTTAATATGTTCTAAAAATGCTGTTAGTTATTGTAATTATTATTGTTATAAATTAGGTCCATGCAATGTAATTGCGACAACATGGTTAGGGGTAAAACTATACACTGTACTTTATGCACAAGTTTATGCTCAACTTTTAAAACTCAACATGTTGTGTAAATGTAAATTAGTACCCTGAAGTCAATGATATACACAGTTTGGATAATGCTGCAGCAATTTATTTTACCTCAATTATAAATTTTGTGTCCCAACTCATCTTCTAGGTAAGACACAATTCTGTCTCTTTACAGAATGAAGAGACACTATTTCTGGACCTCACTTGCTTCAAGAAATAAATCAGACATCAGACCTCTATATCAGTATTAGTCCGATTAGAACTGCTGGGGGGGGGGGGGTAAATTAGAGGAAAAAGGCAAAATGCTGGAGATTAGTGTAGGAAATCTACAGATGACCAAAGCAAATTAGCACTTGATCTTCCATTTAGTTTTAGTTGCCTAGGGGTACAAAGAAATTAAGGGGTTTGCTCAAAGTCACATAGTATGTGTCAAAATCTGACCTTGAACCCAGGTCTTCCAGACTTTTGAGTCCAGCACTTTATTCACCAAAAAACACAGCCTCTTTTTACAATGTTACCTATTATTATGAACTTTCTATTTGGTGTTGGATCTTTGAAGAAGATGCCTTAAAAAAAACACATTCTTCCCCAGGTAAAAAGGTTACAAATGTCAAAACCTTCACCCTCTTAACTTCTTATTGTTAAGTAAATGACTACTGGAAACCAGCAAGCACCATACATCTAAATAGTACTTGTGACCAACAGCAACTGAGAAAGATGTAAATAAATGCTTAGCCACCTACTCTAACGGAGGACAAATTGTCAAATTTTCAATGTGAGCATTCACACCTCAGAGATCGGCAAACACTACCAAAACGGCTTGATTTATTGTTCTGTTAACAGTCTAGACTCAAGAAAGTGGAGAAAATGTTAATAAATACAGATTAAAATTAAGTGCATAGTGCCTACATTTCAGAGGGTTGGTTGTCAAACATTTACTAGCCCATCACTCACTACAGAGGCTATTTAGATATAGTCAAACATGGCAGATAGGGTCTGGGGGCAAGCAAAGAAAGTCCAAGAACTAGCAATTCCTTGCCTCCCCTGCCTCAGCAGTTTTCTTCTTCCACCCCAAAGTAAATACAACTAAAGAATCACTTTTCCTGGGTGGGAATTAGCAGTATTCCTGTCTATTAAGACTGAAGGACTGTTTCTCTGTTCCCTTCCTACACACCTCTACCCCATTCAACCACACAACTCAAATCCAGTATGGGACTTTTAAAAAAAAAAAAAACACCATCAAAACCCGCAGTAATACCCTTTCCTACCTCCAAATTCCTGGCTACCACCAGGCCATCTCAGCCTCAGTTTGAGAGCAGAATAATCCTCTGAGATTATTATAGCTCTTTATAAAAGCACTAGACAGACAGGAGCAGGAACCTAGCCAGAAAAGTATTTTGAATTTAAATACAATTTAAATTTTAAATGTTTTCAAACACAAAAGAGGACCCAGGTGGGACTAGAGCAAGTACTACACACAAAGTCAAAGATCAAGTGATCTTTTTATAAAAGGGAAAGTTAAAAATCAGATCTTAAGAGAATAATTAAACCCTTCAGCCACACAGAGGGAGATAAGGACTGGTGGAGATCAAAGGGCTATGGTGTGAGTAGAAATAACCTACGATTGTTCCCCTCCCTCAAGAAAGCATCTAATTTTGGTTTAATGTATAGAAAAAAATTAAGAATGCAGACACAGCACTTTTGCTACAATTTTGTCAAATTTCACACGCACACACGCACACACACACACACACACACACATTTGCTCTTTAAAAACCTATGGACAGGGCTAGAAGGTACTTCAGAGGCGGGATACCTTTACAACCCTCTCATTTTATAAATGAAGAAACTGAGGCCCAGGGAGATAAAGTTACTTGCCTACAGTCACACAGGCAGGAAACAGACCAGGAACTGAATACTGACCTTCATGCCTTCGAATCATTTCACTACATGACAATGTGTATACCATGAGGGCAGTTTCTTATACAGGTCTCTTTCTTGTTGCTCTTTGCAAACTGGAATGTTTATATTCATTAATGACTAAGGCCACAATAAAAAAAAGAAAAAACATTTAACAACTGCCATTATATGCCACACACTGCAGATATAAAGTCAACCAAAATGATATGGTCTCTAACTTTGGGAAGTTTACATTTTATTGGGGAAAGTACATACATATAAACATTTATAAAATACATAAATGGCAGCATGTAGCAGGTGTCAGGAAAAGGCCCATGTAAAAGGTAGGGCAAGTGACTCCACCCGTCTAAACTTGAGTTTCCTCAACTGTAAATTTAGAGGGCTGGACTAAATTAATAACAGCAGTAACAGCCAGTGTTTATGCAATGCTTACTACATGCCGGGCACTACGCCAGCGCTCTACAGTATTTATCCCATTTGATCTTCATGACGGACCTGGGAAGTAGGTGTTATCATTATCATTTCCATTGTACAGATGAGGAAATTAAGGCAAACAGAGGTTAAGTAACGTGGCCAGGATCACACAACTAACAAGTGTTTGAAGCCAAATTTGAATTTAAGTCTCCCTGACTCCAGGTTTTGCACAATGTAGCCACTGTGCCACCTAGAAGACCTCTGAGGTCCCACTGGTTCTTTCTGCTACCAAAAATTCTCAAAAGTGGAAAAGAATTTACCTATGTGGCTTACCTTTTATCTTCTGCATTCCTCTTTCCACTTAAAGTGGAGCGATTAGAGGCAACAGACATGTAAATATTGTCTTCTCTCCATTCCCCCTTCCCCCATAATTAATAGCAAAAGTTCATGAGCAAGAGCGTCCCTGTGCAAACACTGTACTTGTGAAGTATGCTGTCCAGTGATTACAACCGAGAATTGTGGAAAATGTTCCGGCCGAACAATAGTCACTCATCTCATTTAATATGAAAGTTGCATCACCCCACTGAGTGAAGATTCACTGAAGTGGGATTCACTGAGATGGGGAACAGATGGCAGCTCTGCTCTGCTTGGGTTTGTACACATTTTGTGACAACTAGCTTCTGCTTGAGTATGATACAGCAGTCCAGGTGGTATTATCTGGGTACTCAGGTGAATGAGAAGAAGAAATATTTTCCCCCTTGTTCTATAAAAAACTCAGTAACTTCAAAAATTCCATAACAAGCCTGAAAACTTGTTTTCAGAGCCTTTGATGCTGCCTCAAAAGAATCTGTACTAAGGTAAAAAGATGTCTTCCTATAAAGGTTTCAAAGTGTTAAAGAAAATAAATATATTTTTTCTCTCCCCTTTTAAAATCCTGACAATCCTCTAAGCTCAATTTCACTCAGGTAAACTACACATTTTCATATGTAGTTTCATCATTTCCTCACTGATGCCTGATGAGAAGCAACCTGATGTAGTGGATGGAAAGGTGGCCTTAGAGACAGAAGACCTGAGTTGAAGTCCCCTGCTCTGACACATACTGGCTCTGTGACTCCGGGCAAATTAATTAAGCTCTCAGTGCTCAAGGCCTCTCTGTAAGTTACCAAAAAGGTGAGATCCTACATGAGTTAAAAAGTTTCTTTCACCAACAAAATCATATGTCCGGTTTCTACTCTCTATTTCTGTTGGAAAGCCAATCACAAAATGACCATTGGTGGTAATTATCTGTTATTATGGCTCAATGGATAAGAAGTCAGCATATACATATGGTAGAACTAGGTTCAAATAAGCCTCTAACAGGTATTAACTAGTCACAATCTCTTAGTGTCACTAATTGTAAATCCATAAATTGTATTTTTGCATTGTTTTCCCCATTAAGAGCTTACTATTCTGATGAAATCAGTCTTGGATAACAAATGAATGAATGAATGAAAATACTACTACTGCCAACAAAACCTATTACATAAGTAAGGTATGTTTCTATTGCAAATCTACAGTGATTAAAAAAAAAAAGACCACACAACCCTTGGAGGGCATCTGAGGATCCCAAGTAACTGTTCACATTCTTATGGAGCTTTCAGGTTTACTTAGTATTTTCCACACAACAACTGTGAGGAACCAATTATAAATGTAACCATTTTTACAGGTGAGTATACAAAGTGTCTCAGAGGTGAAATGACTTTCCAAGAGAGTTGGTGTCACTTAACCAACCTCAAAGCCAGAATTCAAACCAGGTCTCAAGATTCCCAGTATTCCTTGACATCAGCACTTTCTACATGACCAGGAACGAAGTCGTTAAAATCAGCACTACATCACTCTTACAATAAAAAATAATTCAGAAAAAAAATGCTGAGTTTGCAGTCAGAGGACTGGGATTTGAATCCCAATTTTTCTACTTAGGCAGTCACTTAACCTCTTTATGATCCAATGAACTTAAGACAATCTCTCAAGAGACAAGAACTTAGTAGGAAGTCCAAAGAAGGGGGGGAGGGGGGGAAGGGAGGGCAGCAGGATGCCCTAAAATTCTGAAAGAATTTTGGATTCTGGTCAACAAGAGGAGTCAACAAAAAGCAGGGGAAGGGGTATAGGACTACTGGTTTAAACAGTCTAGGTGTCTGTCTTTCTCTCTTACCCTTAAGTCCCACACCATCAGCTGTCTTTTGGACACCTAGAACCAGATGTCATGGAGGCATCTCCAATTCAAAATGTCCAAGGGAGAACTCAGTTTCTCCCCCACCCCCCAAACCTCTTCCCAAATGTCCGAATACTGTTGAGTAAACACAATCCTTCAAGTCATTCAAGCTCACAAACTTCAATGTCATCAGACTCCTATCTAATCCTGTGCCAAATCCTGTTTTAAATTTGTTTCTCCCTTCACACACCTTTCATGTACATTCCACTTCTCTCCACTCACATAGAAACCCACATCACTTCTCTCCTGAACTATTACAAATAGCTTAAGTAGTCTCTTTGTCTGGACTCTCTCTACTTCCCACCCAACTTTCACTTCCTCACTAACATAGATCTGGCTGAGCTATACTCACCCCTTCCTTTCACTTAAGCTCCTACAGTTACTTATGATCTCTAGGATCAAATATAAAGTTTGTTGCTTAGCATTTAAAGTCCTTCACAACCCAGCCCCTTCCTACACTTTAATCCCTTTTATGAACTCTGTGATCCAGCTGTACAGCTGTTCCTCACAAAGGACACTCCATCATCTGACAGGTGCTTTTGGACTGATTTTCCCCCACACCTAGAATGCTTCCCACCCCACCACAGAGCCTCTCACAAATCCTGGCCCCTTCAAGACTCTGCTCAATTCCACCTTCTTCAGAAGGACAAGAAAAAGCATATTTAGGGGTTTTCCCCCTAAATATTCTCTCTTTAAGGGCAAGAATAAGTATTTTCTTTGTATCCCAAAGTTTAGCACAGTGCCTGGCACACAGAAAATACTTAATAAATACTT
Organism: Bettongia penicillata ogilbyi; assembly: GCA_023548195.1. NCBI lineage: Eukaryota > Metazoa > Chordata > Mammalia > Diprotodontia > Potoroidae > Bettongia > Bettongia penicillata. The sequence goes on along the minus strand of JAJHZJ010000035.1, from coordinate 808,233 downwards.
CCTGATTGACTGGAAAAAGAAGAAAAAAAGTTTAACTCACTAAAGAACACAGGTTCTTGAGCTAAGAGACCTCAGGCCACCTAGTCTTAGCCCTTCATTTATAGATAATTCAATTAATTCATAAACATTTACTAGGCACCTACTATGTGCCAGGCAAAAAGAGGAAAAAATGAGGTTAAATGACTTTGCCCAAAGACCTTTTGAAGGAGGCAGTTCAATATTTTATGAATGAAGAAAATGAAATTTCAAAAGGTAAAAGGGACTACTAGTATGTGGCTAAACCAGGACTTGAATCCCAAGTCCTCTGTCCCCAATCCAAAAATTTCCATCATACTATGTTGTCTCATCCTTAAGTAGTAAGTGAATTAGATGCACCCATGAATCAACTGGATTTAAGCTTCAGCATCTTTTTAGTTGGCAAACCAACAACAAATACTCTCAAACCAACCAGATACAGACCACTACAAAGCTTCAACAACTTTATTATTGTTTCTAAGGTTACCATTCATCAACACTGACTGAAATGCTAACATCCATCTTACTTCTTGCAATTTTGTTGAAAATTTAAATACCTGTCATTTCTTATGGACTTTAGAAGTATCTCTCTTCCTACTTATTATGCTTTAGACAATTCCTCATCCATAGAGATTGAAGTTTGAGGGAAAGGTTGGCCTTAACTCCTTAGTTTTATAACCCCAACTCTTAATTTTTCTGGCAAGTTCAAATTTGTATTTATCACTACTGTAAGTTTTCAATGCCTCTCCATTGTTCCTTCCTTCTAGGAGTATCATTTATTTTAGTTTCTGTGAGTTTCCTTTTTCCCCCAAATAAAATCTTATGTTTTGCTCTACTTGGGACTTAGATTTAAATTTAATGCAGTACTTAAAATACTGAAGTGCAATAGCATTAATGTTAACTGTCAGGCTCTCCACTTACATTTTGACCTCAACGAATTGTGAATTTACAGGCAACCTTTAAAAACAATTACCAAAGTAATTACCAAGTAATCAATCCTGCTTAAAAAGTACATACAAAAGCTAAATGATAGAAAAGTATGCAGACTGTGAGACCCCCACTCCCTTAAGATTTAAGTTAATGAGACTGCGTATAGGAGTCACACTATTTGCTAACTATGCCATGTTTTGATAATGTGGCAGTTTCCAGTTGTTCCTGGAGGCCTCCTTAGCTATGTACATATTTAGGCGGCACCCCTAAGGCTCTGCCCTAGGTTCTCTCTTAATATTAGGTACGGAAATGCATATTTTGAATATGCATTTTAACAATTCTCATTATCAGCTCTAAGTATATTCCGATTAAAACACTGTCCATGATAACATTTCACTTTTATGCTAATATGCAATGCCACCTAGTGACTAGAGAAAGATTTAATTTATTAATCTATTACCTAGCTCTCAAATAAATAAGCACATGTTATTGCTCATATATTAAATTCATCTGAAAAGCCAAATCTTCCACACTGGATACTGCCTAATAATAAAACATAATTACTTTGTGAATATTACATATAAAACAGCTTATATTTATACAGTCCTTAATAGTTTATGAAGTGCTTGCGTCACAATATTTCTATGAAGTAATGGAAGTATTTTTATTCTCACTTTACAGATGAGGGAACTTGGACTTACAGATTAAAGTAACCTGCCCAAATTCTCTAAGTTAAGGCAAAAACTCAGGTCTCTAATCACTAAATTCAGTATTTTTTTCCTTTAACTATGCTTCACTGAATACTTACCTATAACTGTCACATGAATCACTCAAGTTCAAAAAAAACTGACCTTATTTACAAGAAATTTATTTGTTTCCTTATATTTAACACATAAGGCAAATAACTTGGAAATACCCTGAAAACAGTTACAATTGTAAATTTTTGTCAATGACAGCTGGAAATAACTAACTAGCAAATGATTCTAAGACAACTGCATATGAAAATAAAAGATCATTTACATAAGTTGGAATTAAAATGTGTGCTGGGCCATTTTATTTGATCTGTCAAAACACTGTACTGGTGAAAAGAACCTGTATCAGTTTTGTCACCAAAGAAAAGAATATTTAAATAATAATACAATTTACTATAAATAGCTCTTCATAAAAGGGGTCAATAACATTTTTTCCCCTATCAACTGAGCAAACCTTGAATTGAAAAGCCCTGTAGGCCAAACTGATAGCTCAATGCTGGAGATCACAAATTAATAGACAGGAAATGATATTTTTCTGTCATCCATTTGGTCTCAGAACAAGCAATTCAAGAACAAGACACATTCAAAAAAATTTAGCTGTGTCATCATGATCTTGGGTTCTTAAGAACAGGGATCTGTGAACTTTTAAAAAATATTTTAACTCTCTGAATATAATTGGTATCAACAGAATGCCAATGGAATTCACTGTACAGAAAATATTATGGACCTCCTACGCCCATGAGGTAGAAGTTTCAGTAGGTTCTACCACGATGTAAAGTCTTTGACTATGGCCCTTGGAACATAAGTGTTTCTTAAGAGGCCATTCTTATTAAACAACCGGGAAACATCACCCTGCAAAATAATTCACACCTCCTCTGTACCTTGCTGCCCGGAACCCCTCCTTTCCCCTGATTGGAGAGCTCTTCCAGATCCTCTGCCATTTAAAGTGGTCTTCTAGCAGTCGAATGACAATTTTCCACCTTTCTACTTGTACCTCATAGTCCCCTCCCATTCTTTTTATGCTGTCTCTCCCCATGCCACCCCCCATTAAATTGTAAGGTCTTTGAGGACCTTGTCTTCTGCTTTTCTTTTGTACTTCCTTTGTGTCCTTAGCACAGTGTCCTAAATAAGTTTTTAAACTGACTTTACAATAAGGATTGCCACCTGATAAAAAATGGGGGCATGGGAGGAGTTTGCATGGAAAGTCATGAAATAAAAATGAAGAAGCAAATAAAAACCATGTATTCATAAGACAAAAAACCTCCCACAAAATGTTGGAATGCTAAGAAATTTTTTTTACTCTTCATCTCTTTTCCTAAAAGCCATTAGAAAAGAAAGAGAAATAATGATTTTTTTCATTCACTTTTAATTTGAGCCAAGGGTCTATGTTATATTTGTCTTTATATCTCTGGAACCTAGAACAGTACCTTTCCTATGACTGGCATTTAATATTTAATTCACTTCAAAAGCAGCTATAAAAACAATAATAGAACATAATGTTATCACATTCTATACCTCAGTATATAACATAGTCTCAGTAGTTAAATTAAGCCTCACACTCACTTTTGCGAACAAATGCTGTACATCCCTAGAGAACAGGAAAGGTGGAAGCGCTCAAGCTTCACGTCAGGCAACAATTATGAGAGCCAAGAATTAAAGTGCTTTCATTTTCTTTTCTTTTTAGGTTATGGGACATAAAAAGCACACCAGACTAGATGCATTTGAAATCCTACACAATCTTGCTCCAATCTACCTTTTCAGGTTTATGGAACATTATGCCCCCTTTACACAGTCTTCATTTCAGTCAAACCGCACTACTGACTATTCTATTGAAGCAGGACCAACAACATTAACTTCTGCAAAGCTTTCCATAATGTCTAGTCTCTGCATTTTCTTTATCCTCCTTTTAATTATGTGTATAAGGATACGGTTTTGTTTCTTAGAAATTTTTAGTGGTAACTATATCATTCTCTACTTTGAGGAATATTTATAATCAAAATTACTTTCTGTACACACATTTTTGTTCATAGCTATATTAATGGATAATAATTAGGATTTCTGTGTAGGAGCAGTTTATCTTACTGCCACCACTGGAATCTAAGTAGCATTCCAGAGGAAATAAGGCCTAAACCATTTCCACACTACACATTCCTCTCACTTGAAAGAGTAGAAACTTCTGGTGCTTGCTTGCTAGGTAACTGTCATGTATCATTTAAATATCGACTGCCCCTTGTTTTTTGCTTTTGTCCTTAAAACCAGTCAAGGTCTCCATCTCTTTACTTAATTCACAGGTAAAGTCGTAACGTTAATGAAAGGTTAATGGTGGGTAAGGGGCAGACTTAAAGATCTTCCCTGCCCATTAATAAGCCTCAGATACCTTTTGTTAATTTCTTGTGAGGCACTGGGTCATGATGGTGCCCATGATGGTGCCTTCCAGCCCTGAATAGAGTACATATATATAATCTGAGGTGAGGTTTTACTTTGGGGCTGCCAGTTGGTGTGCCAGATGAGACTCTGGGTAGCCGCTAAGGGGCCTGCCCTCCCCCATTCTGAAAATCCAGATGTTGGTGCTTCTCTCTCTGGTAATGATATATGTACATATTGTCTACGGTCAAACAGTTGGAAGCCTTATCTGTTGGTCTTTCTGTTTCTAATTTCTGTTTATCTTTTCTCTGAAGTTCAGGGTGCTGACTTCTTCCCCTGACCTAAGTGAATGATGTATGTGCTGACCCCTCCAAAGTTGCTTTCCTTTTAGAAAAACAGATCTAAGAACCTATATAGCAGGCCCTTCTGTGTATGCCAGGGTCCTTGCTGTTACGAAAGTGTCCACCTGGACCTAAAACAGCCTCATGGTACCTGGAGTCACAGATAAGACTCTCCCCATATTCGCCCTTAGGCAAATCAGGTAACATTCCACACAATCAATTACTGTTCTCAAAGATACCGAAGAGTACATATAGAAGCAGAGGAGATGATATGGCTCAGAACCACCATTTTGGAAACCCTGAAAATGAACATCTCTAATGTATCAGAGATTTTGTTTTTCCCCATACAGAAAAAGAAAAGCTGGGAAGCCATTTATGAAGCTGCCCCACCACCACCCCAATTTGTAAGACCACAGTCCTCTGCTTCGACCTCAGTCTTCTTACGGCCTTGACTGTCTATGTAAAATATCCTTTCATGAATCTCTCTTTGGACACATGTCTGGTGTCAAGATTTCCTCTCTCCCTTTCCAGGATTGATACAGAGTTACTACATGATCATTCATTTGGAGAGGCATCTCCAGTGATTATGTACTTATGTGCAATGACTGAAGGAACTGAAATAAGTACTAAAATCTGAGTCATCCTCAAAGAAGATTCATTCCAAATGCTAGTTACCTACCTACAAGATTCCATCTCCCATCTCAGTGCCTCTTCATTTTCTTATCTGTTGAATGTTTCTTAGGACTCTTAGAATCCCTAGCTTCTTCAAGACTCAGCTTCAGTACCACTTTCTATAGAGACATAGCCTAATGTCCAAAGCTGTCGGTGTTCTCTTAATTCCCCTCCCCTAAATGATCTGTACAAATTTTATATTTACATCTCTGTTGTACCTGTTGCTTCTCTTTCAACCATATATACCCCCTTCCCCAATCTAAGTTCTTAGAGGGTAGGATTAATTTTATTTTGGTTTGTGTAGCCCAGTCATCTTGAATGGCTCTGTCACCAGTTTCAGGTGTAACAATATTGAACATTTGTCTACCTTGGCCCTGAATTTGTAAAACTAGATAACTTGGCTTATGATGTCAACTCTCAATATTTTGATAGCTCAGTAGCAACTTAGAATGAGTTGATGAACCCATTAATTGCAATCCAATAAACCCAATTTAAACAATTTAAAGTGGGTTCATGTTTTCTGAGCACATTGCTCTCTCACAAAAAGATGCAAAACTTGTGTATAAGCTTAGCAAAGACAGAATGGAGCACTACTTTGGTACATGGATGGGAAGCAAAAGCCAAAGTGGAAAAATAATTTAATGAAGATGTATGACTAGGGATGTGTATACAGGTTTACACATCACACCTCTTTTTCCCAAAAGCATTTTTTCTCTAAGTTACACACTACCAGCCAAGTGATGTTTTAATAATTAAGGGTTGAAAGCTTGAAACACTTTGTTTATCTACATCTTGAGAAAATGACTCATTTAGTTATTCTGGTTTGAGGAGCTATACAGAAAATGAAAAAAAAAATCATTATGGGAGGCCACTGAAGAATTATCAAGATCCAGCATGCATACTACAAATTGTTAAGACTCCCCATGAGGAAACTTTCCCCCTTCTCTTCTGGTTGATACTCTGAGAAACACCTGCATTACTTTTAACTACTAGTTGTAGATGTGAAGAGAAACTAAAAGACACTATGAGAGCACCCAGACTAACTTAGACAAGTACTTTGAGTAGGACCCATTATTCAACCCAAAGAACCAGTTTTGTAAAAATAATAGAAAAATAAAAGTTACCCCCAAATGTAACCTAGCTTGTAAAGTAACCAAAAATCTTTGTACTACAGAAAAACAAAATACCTATAAGCATATACAGAGTTTACTGACACTGTTACCAGTTCTGGTAAACTAGTTTTCCCTGTCTTGAGATTAGCTTCCACTTTATGATAGAAGTTTAAATGACAGGAAGAAATACAGCATGTAACATACTAAATGTGTAATTTTCAAATACCTATCTTTTAAAGGTAAAATAATTTTTAAGAAGCCTTAATCCAGCAGTTTCTGACTACTATTGAAAAGAAAGAGAGGAAGAAGGGGAAGGGAGAGTGGAACAATCCTGACAGGCCTACAATGTGAACTTCTATTCAGTTTTGTGCCAGATATCTTGTTAACATCCAGCAAAGAGTAAAGCACACTAAGAAAATAGGTAGTCAATTGAGCAGAGTAATCTGAAGTAAACACAACTTACAAAGTAAGCCAAGGAATCATTTTAATGACCAGAAAACACTGACATGGATTAAGAGGTCAGCTGTGTTACAAGTGCTATTAAACTTCTGGTAAAGCTTGATAGAAAAGCAGTGTGATACAATGATACAGACTGATGAACTTGCAGTCAGGTATACCAGGGCACAAACTGCAGCACGTGCCCTTAGTACGTTGTGTAGCCATAGATACGACACTTAACCTCTGAGGTGCTACATGACAAATAATTGTTGTATAAATGATTAATTCAAAACAGCAGACAACCTACTGATTTTCTATTAGATACTGGTCCAAGGATGAATTAGACAGAATAAAGGAAGCCTGTTCAATGTCTAGTTCAGTTTCAGGAGAGTACTAGATAAGCAGATAAAGGGGAGAGACTTAGTCTGGGAAAACAAAGACTGAAAGGGAATAAAATCCAAGTCTATAAATCCTGAAAGGTATTAAATACTGCCTTGTTCACTAAATGTAACATTTTTGAGAAATGTTAGATACTTTTTAAGTTTTGCAGTAAACATGAATTGAAATAATGTATTATTCTTTTCAATGTAGATTTATGGAATTCATACCACAAAGAGATGACAAGGGCACAATAATATTTTTAATATTTAACAGTAGGATTGGAGGGGTCTTTTTAAGTTTAAGTTCATGGATAATGACATCCCACAGGACCTCAGTACTAATCACTTATCAATGGACATTTGGGGATATTTGACCTGAGGTAGAGGTCCAGGAAAATAAGCATGCCTTCCCACAATAAAAGAGGGCACAGAATGCGTTAAAAGGAATCTGACCCAATGTAATAATCTTGGGATCAAGCTTACATGAAACAATTCGGTAAAGGTTCAATCAATATAACTAAAAGTTATCTTAAGTGAGTCATTTAAAAGTGTATTTAACATATCCCTCTAAAAAATCACTTTGCCTTTTAATATATCAAAGATAATTTGGTTATTCTGAAATATTTTGGAAACATCCCAAAGGTGTTAAAAAAAAAAAGAAGTAAATGCAGAGCTTTAAATTGAAAAGAAAAAATACAAACAGCTCTTTTAACAGATCTGTTAACAGGAAAGATAAACTCCTAGTTTACATCTGAAGTATTTTAAAATCATTTTCTTAGTAAATATGATAGTCTGCTTTAAAATGTGACATAAACGCTGGCCTTCAATTATATAATTGGCAAAAGGCCAAGAAGAGATAGGTCATGGCTGTCACTTGCTACAGAATATATAGATGGTTATTTTGGCAGGCAAAACTGAATTCAATAACAATGATTTGTGGGGTTTTTTTCCCCTTAAGCACCAGAAAGAATTTTTACTACTGAAAGCTTTAAAGAAGCCTAAAGCACCAAGTTGAATTTGGAACCAATTATATAATTTATTTAGTTTAATACTAGTATTATATTGTTTCCCCTCAAAGAAACTCAGCTGCATGGCAGTCAGTTTAATCAATTAAAATTCATTTTTGGAAAGACTAGGACAGTATTTTAGTTAATATGAGTACAGCCTACCTTGGATCAGGAAGAACTGGTTCTAATCCTGCCTGACACATATTAGCCTGGACGACCTCACAAGGTTGTTGTGAGAATCAAGTGACATCTTGAACTGGATGTCCCTAGTCAATGTGTCCAAACGGAGCTCATATTCCTTCCCCCAAAGCCTCCTTTCTTCCTAACTGCCCTATTTCAATAGAGGGTACACCATTCTCCTAGTTCCCCAAGCTCACCCCACCCCGGTGGGCTTTCTGGACTCCTCACTTTCATACCCCAGGTTCAATTAGATGCAAGGGCCTGTTGTTTCCACCTTAGTATCTGTCACATAAACTCCCTTTTCCCCTCTGGTAACTCGGGCCTCTCTGATAGAAGCAATCATCACCTCACACCTGGACTGATGCAATAGTCATCAGTCAGCAGATTGATCTCCCTGCCTAGAATCTCTGCCCTCTCCAATCCATTCTCCAGTCAGCTGTCAAATTGCCTTCCAAAAACACAGGTCTGACCACATCAGTCCCCCATTCAAAAAGCTCCAGTGACTATTACCACCAGGACCAAAGACAAAGTCTTGTTTGGCTTTTAACGCCCTTCCTAATTTGTTCCCTTAGTACTTTCCCAGTTTTCTTACACCTTACAACCCTTCCCAAGTACACTGATCCAATGCCACAGGCCTCCTCACATACTACACTTTATCTCCCACTCCGAGCATTTTTAATGACTATGCCCTGGGCTTGGAAAACTCTCTGCCTCCTAGTTTTCCAGGTTTCTTTCAAGTCTCAGATGAAGTCCTACCTTGTGTAAGAAGCCTTTTCTAGACATTAATGCTACTGTCTTGACTCCAGTTGACTCTAATTTCCCCTGTATATATCCTGTTTGTACATAGTTGTTTGCATGTCTCTCCCATTAGACGGTAAGCTCCGCTTTGTGAGAGGAAGAACTCCCTTTTGTCCTTTTTAGTAACCTCGACTTTTTGCATAGTGCCTAGCAAATAGTAGATGCTTAAGCACCTGCAGGAAACATAGTGCTTAAGAAAAATTAGAAGACTAACGGAAAAGAATACTCGCAAAAGTGCTTTAACACTATGTTAATGTTGGCTATTATTAGCTATTATGCTAGCAAATGACCAAACACAAGTCACCAATTCTCATGGCCTCAGGCCAAAATCTCTTTGTTAATAAATTAAAGAGTGGTTAATCTACATTTGAAAAGTGCATTTTGGCCTTCCATTAAGTAATTGGAGGGCGGGGTCTGGAATCTATAAAAATAAAATAAAATAAAACATCGTTAAATATTTTTTAAGGTAGGTCATTTAATTGTATGTTAAAACATTAGCATCCTACTTTATTAAGTGAAACAAAGCATGCATTTTTAAAGTAAAGATCACCAGTTTGTAAAACATTTAGAAACTTATGACATTCCAAAAGAGAAAAACATTAAGTTCAAACTTTCCATCTTAACATACTGGAAAAAGCACATTATTTGGAGTCAAAGAACTTGGGTTCAAATTGGGCTGAGCTTATTTACTACCTTGTGATTTTAGGATATAATTTCAACTCTCTGCGCTTCATTTTCCTCATCTGTAACCTTTAAAAAGGGAAGGGAGTAGCAGGGCATTTAAAATGGCATTTCTGCGCATAAGACTTTCTATTCTTATAAGTATTTGCACCTACAACTGTCCAGTACAAAAGCAAACATACTTGTTCAGTCGTTTTTTCAGCCCTGTCCCTCTGTGATCCCATTTGGGGGTCTTCATGGCAAAGATACTGGAGCAACTTGCCCTTTCCTTCTCTTTCTGCTTTTTTTAACAGATCAGAAACTGATAGAAACAGGGTTAAGTGACTTGCCCAGGCTCACACTGCTGCTATGTATCTGTAATCAGAGCTTGAGAAGTCTATTCACCGAGTCATGTAGTCCTGAACAATTTATTTATGTGTCAGTAAGAGGCACTAGGCATAATTCATCACAAATGTGCAATTGAAAAATCTGCAATTGAAAAGTAGAACACTAGAAATAATCCTGGAAAAAACAGTTCATTTCATGCTAGTAAATGCTAAGAAAAAATAATTTTTGGACATGTTTATTATGTTCAACTTTGGTGCCTGAAAAAAAAACACTAATTACATGATATTAGTAAATAATTCAGGCACAAAAAAAAACCCTGGCAAATAAACATACCTACCTACAGGATGCTAAATAAAATCCTATGGTAATTTATACCATGCTTACATGCTGAAACAATGATGCAATTCCTTCTGAAATTAAGTTACTGAAAAGAGAACAAACAATTTGAAGCAAATTATTCATGAGGCATCCCTAGAAATTTGTGTTAGAAACTTTATCATAAGGTTAAGATAGATTCCAGTAAAATCTAGGAGTTACAGTTAAGAATATTACCTCCTCTTTGTTTGAGCAGGGTGAAACAACTTCAGTAAATAAACAAGATAGAATAATTCTGATGCAGTAGGCAAGAAGCAGCCCAGGGGAGTGTACAGCTAGCTAACTTTACAGCCAACACGACCATTTCTGACATCTACTGGCTGTGTGACTGTGGGCCAGTAACAATTTCTCAATGCTATAGGCCACGAGAGTAGACTTAATGATAGAGAACGAACGGATCCGATTAGTAGAGTGAATTTCCTCACCAGGGAGGCTCCCCACTACCGATGAATCACTCACTGGTCGAGCCATCTATCGCCCCCATGCAAGTATATAGACTACTTTTAAGTGTTTATCTGAGTCCAAAAAAATCTACTGGCTCATTACTAAAATACTGAAGAAGATATTTTATTCTGAAAACAAGATTCAGGAAGCTACTACTTCTGGGAAACTTAAACACTCAAATATATTTCCTGTCACAAGAAAAGTTAAAGTGATGTAATAAAAAGACACTCTCTCCTTTGTTGGGGGATATCTTTTAGATATAGAAATGTGCAAATCCTGTTGCACCATCCCAAGCTACAGGGAAAGAGGAATTTATTCATAATAAAGACTTATTAGAGGGATATTTTTTTCCTAACACAAAATGTGTCTACAGATGACGGTGATTCATCTTTCTTTTAATTCAGGGTTAAGGGACTTACCCAGGGTCACACAGCTAGTTAAGTGTCTGAGGTTAGATTTTAATATTTGTTGATTCTTGATAGAAAGGGAAGGAGCCATCTCCAGTCGTCCTAATCTATATCTTGCCACTGGACCCAGAAGGCTCCGGAAGAGAGAGTAAGGCTGGTGACTTTGCACAGCCATCCCTCACTTAAATCCAATTCACTTGCAAGTCATGATATCACCTTCTTGATGTCATGGTCCTCTTTGAGAATGAAGGATAAACAACAATTCTTCTGATTCAAGAATGTGAGAGTGTGAGAGTACCCCACTTTTAGATAAAAAGTTCTCTCAAACACATCTTTCAAGCCTCAGATTCTGACAGGTCTCCGGTCTCCAACTGAGTAGAGCTAGCAACCTGCCCTTTAACAGAGAGGGCCTGCCTCAGCTAACTGCCTCTCTGCAGCCTGAAAGCAGTAACATAAGAAGTCTGGGGGAACAGAATAGTGTTAGTGAAGTCAGAGGCTGCTGAACTCAAAATGGGCTGGCAGAAGACAATATAAACATTCGCAACTTTTCATCCAGAATCCAAGAATTTCTACTATATGTTTTTTCTTCTGAACATAGGCCTAATATCTTTCTGTAGTGCATGAAAAATATTTTTATGCATAAAAAAGTGCTGTTTTTGATTTCTGCTAAGTCACCACTTTTCCCAATCACTACACCAACAGCATAAAAGTAAATAAGCTTATAGACTATATTGGAAAATAAAAAAGAAGGGGGAGTTGCTAACACAAGTGTTGGTGATATCATGATGAAGGCATCCAAGGTTATACACGTTCTCATCTTGCTAAAATAGAAACTCATTGAAAGATCTGGAGACTGTAACTTAGGCCAAGCATGAAGTCAAGTTAATCCCCAGAATTACAGTACCCATTGAGCCTCAGGTTTGCAAGGCCATCTGTGCCTCCTGTGGATACCACCACTGGTCTACCAGTTGGGCTTTTATGACGACTTTATTGAAAGGCCTGCTGTTCCTGTTGTTTGGACACCTGTGTCTCCCCAGCTGGAGCAGCTGTAAAAAGTATAGTATACTTGTAAACTTTAACCTATTAGAGATCAAGGAGGCACAAATCTTAGTAATACTTTTTGGAACCAAAATGACACTAAAGCAAGGTTACATGGATAAATTTCAAGGGGCCAGTGAACCTGGATAGGGGAAAAATTCCATCTTTACTTCAATGTAATTGCCTTCTGTTACTTTTTTAAATCCCCCAATTTGTGTGCATTTAAAAATATTATTTATAAAAGGTTCTACCACACTGCCCAAGGTGTTCACGGCAAAAAAAGGGCAGGGGAGGTGGGAGGAAAGGTTAAGAACCTCTACACCGAAAGAGACTCCAAATTCCTATGATGACTTTTTTGGGCAGTAGTAAATATAAGCATTATTACTAAAATAGTGTTTTCTAAACCAGAATACAGATTATTTTTTAAAACTTCCTCCCCTTGAAAGCTGCAAGGTTATAGATTTGACAGACTGAATTTTTTCCAGATAAGTCTTTCTAATCATCAACCTCTGGCAGATATTACAATCAATCTAATCACAGAGAACTCAGTTAAAGAGTAATCTGTTTCAGTCAAGTCCCAATCCCTCTTCAAGACCTCCACAGTGACTTATGAATCAGTATCCTGGCCTTTGGTTTCAAGAGCCCTCACTGGGCCACTCTAGACTTAACCCACTTCATTTTGTGTACTCCCCCCTTCTTGAATCACTCCGCCGAATTTAGGTAAACCCTCTCATCGCAGTCCCATCATCCCACTTGCTTTCCCTAATGCCTTGTTGCCCAGGGCAACTAATTTCCCCTCCAATCCCCAGGCACAGGCACATAAACCTCACATCTTTCAAATCTCCAAAAATCCATCAAGTTTTTGTTCTCTCTACAACTCAAAAAGTTGTGGAATTGTCACCTTCCTCGGCAGTTTCCCAACTTCCTGTAAGCAGCGCAGTGATTTATTCCTGCCCCCACCTTTTCTGATTAATTAATACATCTCACCTCTTCACACTCCCCCACACTAATTTACACTAATTGTACTAATGTACATAGAATCATAGCATATAAGAGCTAAAGAGAAGCACCTTAAAGACCATCTAGTTCAGAGAATGAAAAATTCTGATCTGAATCTAGGAGGCAGCCAGCAAATTTGGGAAATTATAATTTTGCTCATCAACTCTCAAGGAAATTAAAGCAAAAGGAAGCAAAATAAATAAATAAATAAATAAAGGGAACATTTTGCCTCAGGATGTTGATTTCCAACATCGGATCAGGCTCAAAAACAGCGCTAAACAAGTCTAACCAGAGTATTTCTTACTTCTCCAAGTTATTCTAGTAAGTTATGAAAGTAGATGAGAGTAACAAAGAATACTTCTATTATTTCAGGTACAACTTCACTTTCAATGAAGCTGTTAGATTACTATGGTGAGACAGTGACTGACTATGCTACCTGTCCAAGGTTGTACAGCAGAAAAACTAGGACTAGAACTGTCAGGTCTCCTGAGTCCCAGTATTGTGCTGCTAATGATAACAATAATGATAATGACAGTAACATTTACACAATAGTGCTTTAGCATGTGCCAAGCACTTTACAAAGATTTTCTTGGGGCAGCTAGGTAGTGCAGTAAATAGAGTACCAGCCCTGGAGTCAGGAGAGGATCTGAATCCAAAATCGGCCTCATATACTTGACATGTACTAGTTGTGTGACCTTGGGCAAGTCACTTAACCCCACTTGCTGCCTTGCCTCCTCACTCCAAAAAGAAAAAGAAAATATTTTCTCATTTGATCCTCACAAGGACCCTGGAAGGTAGGTGCTATGTATATGGAAGTGTCATATACCATACTGAAATGCTTATTCATTTAAGAAAAGGATGTTTTCTGATCAGATACAGTCTTCAAAAGATCTAATGCAATTACCGGCATATTTTTTAAAAGCTCCAAATCATTAATGAGCTGGGAAATTCAAAATAAAACAACTGTAGTTTCAGCATGCACCAAAGTAAACTGGCCAAGATGAAAAAAAGAGTTAATGCTAGAAGAACTATGAGAAGTCAGGCATATTAATACACTATTACCCAAATTAGGCCAAACAGCTAGTATGGCTTGATCAGGGAGAGTCCTGGGGTGCAATTTTTCCTGTCTTCTAGAAGACTGGGTAGGAGCTAGGTTATGAAGAAATCTAAATGCCAAATAATAGTTTGCATCTGATTCTGGTAGTAATAGAGAACTTGAAGTTTACTCAGTAAGGAAGCTGAAATGATCAGACCTGCATGTACTTCAGGAAAATCTCAAAAATCACTGGTCTATACCCCAACAAGGAAGATGGGACTGGACCTGGGAGAGGCTTGACCTAGTGCAAGTCCAAGTCCAAAATGAGGTGGAGGCTGTGCGAGTAGAGAGCAAGGGGCAACTGCAAGTAGTGTTACAGAGCTAGAAATAACAAGTCTTTTCTAGCTACATGATTAATATTTTCTGGCTATGTATTGGCATTTGCACTCAAATATGTCCTTGATGATATTTATCAGTAAATTATTCATATCAGTGTCTGAGTTACCATGGCCAAAAAAGTCTCTGTCAAGTAGCCAGTCTACCAACCAACTCCCACCTAACAAATTTAGCTGAACTCAGAAATAACATCAAAGGATGTTAGCATATCTAATGAAGCTGTTAAACCTGGCAAAGGCCCCTGAGTGCAAAAGGGTGAATGTCAATTAACACAACTCTTGGTGGACTAAGAACCCCTCCCTCTCCACCTCCCCCACCAAAAGCAGCTATATAAATTATTAGGTTAAAACTGAAAGTCTAATACAGCCTGCCCCTCTGCCAATAAGTGATGTACAACAGCTGGTTCAGAAGTAAGAACTGCACTTATGTTAAGACTATCCCAATAAAGCAACAAGGAAGAACATTAGCATGCTTTCCTAGTTTAAATTCTTTCATTTTCATTGTCTCCAATCATTTCTTTCAGTTACATTTTCTTGCCCTTTATCTCTCATTGTATCTCATCATATAACAAACATGTCCAATTTTTCTACTAGAGATACCCATTTAACTTTGTCATATTACTTATAATCTTCTTAAAGAAATAAATTCTAAAGAGCCCTCTTCTGGAGTCAGAAGACCAATGTTATCTGCCTATAAGAGCCCTTACCCATGGGAATATAATTCAGATAGTATAAAATGCCCTTTATAATTTAGATTCCCCTCCCCTAGAAAAATCCGGTCTTTTTCCCAATGACCTAATTTTCACCACGAAACTGCAAATCCTAGGGGATAGGAACTCTACATAAAATTAACTGCCATTTATACATGGTGTCTCCAAAGTCTTAGGGCTGCTCTGAGATTTTGGAATCAATAGGGGAAAAAAGATATCACACTTTCAGGGGTGGGGGGGAATCCAAATGGTATTGGATGACACTGAATCCTACAACACCCCAGAAAGATAAGTACTATAGGTATAACTATTCCCATTTAAGGAAGAAGTTAAGGCTCGCTCAGATCGGTCAACTAGGCCCTGGCCCCCTCTGCTATTAAATGTCAGGAGTAGGATTTGAACTCAAGTTATTCTGACTCCATGACTTCATGTACAATAAATGTTAAAGGAGTAAAGAGGGAAGAAAAATCAATTCAATCTGAAGTGGTCAGGAAAAGGAATGAGTTAGACAGTGAAGAATGGGCAGCACTTGGACTAGGGCAAAGGGCTGGAAGGGAGAAGAGGAGAAGGAGGAGGGATCTGGACAAAATCACAGAAGCAGAAAAGCACACAAGGTGTGCTCAAGGGACAGAGAGTGGGCTAGTTTGGCTGAAACAGAAAATTCTTATACATGGGAGATAAGGCAGAAACACAGATGGGGCCAGAGGGCAGAAGGATTTGATGAAGAGCCCTCAGGGTTTTCTGAAGCAGAAAATGGCATGATCAAAGCTATATTTTGGGGATGATTAATTCGGCAACACTTATAAAAATCACAGATCTAGACCCCAAAAAAAATTGGCAACATTGTAAGGGAAAAATTGGCCATGGGACAAACCAGAAGTAGGAAGACCAGTAAGATGACTATTTTAATACACTAAGTTTGTAAGGTGAAGAACCTGATTGACTTTGTAATGGATTACAATGAATGGACTCTCTCACCTTGCCTCCCTGTGCATCTCTTCTTTGGAGGCAGCCAAGACATGGAATACAACAGCAGAAAACCCAGTTTAAGGAGCAAGTAGGATTCCAGAGGGACTAGTGATGTTACTCACAAAGAAGCCATCATGAATACTGATAATCAAGATATGATGGCACATAATTTTTCATTGACCTTTGTTGCCTCTCCTCTAGACAAAGATGATTTTAAGCAGCAACAATACAACCTTCTACACTAAATTTGATCTTATTATACAGACTGCAATCCCAATCCTATTTTTAAGAAAATAAAAATATAGTAAAACCTGAATATGATTCCCCAGAAAATAACAAAGAAGCCAAACTTATAATAGGCCAATGGAAATGCTGGCCAACCGTTTTTGAGTAAGTTGCAAATAAGAATGGATCAAGGAGTTTCAGAAAGGGGATGAAGACAGGGTAGACAAACTATTATCTATCAAGAAATATTAAACAAAAGTAAACAGCAGAGAAAAGTTAAATATTAAGAACAGAAAGAGAAAACCAGAGGTCCAAATTGTAAAGGAGTAGTAATACAAGTGAAAAGTCATAAAAAGTTAATGTAAAGAAGATAACTTCCTAACTCACAAACATGTCAAAAGGTGACCCTTATAAGTAAGACTTTATGATAGAATGGAAGTGGAAAATCCAGATTACAATAGATGAAATGACTACAGAGCATAAAAATGAAGACAGTGATTGCAGAAGAGTCAATTCATCTAGGAGATAAAGAGAAGAAAAGGTTGAATGACAGAAATAATTTTTAATAAATTACAATTAATTATTAAAAGTAAAACACTTTTAATTGATTTCTTTCAATTGTCTAGGAAGTAGGAAAAGGTAATAAAGTGGGAAAGAGGTTAAAGATAAGAACAACAGAATAAACATTTCAAAATCTGATTTCTGGCAGCTTACATGAAAAAATCTTGTGTAGAGATAGAGCTTTTTCTACAGGTAGAAGTCACTAACGAATAGCTCAAATGAATCTAAACATAAGCACATGCCACCACATCTGTATGTTTTTGATTTCCTGTATGATTCCAGAGTTTAAGAGGGTATGAAAAGTAAGAAACATAGGGTGGGGAAGAAAATATAAGTTATAAATACAAAAAATTGTAAGAATCAAAATCTCTTGGTTTTGGGGTATACACATACAGCATTTTATATACATACAGCATTCTGACATTAATAAAATAAGTATTTCCAAATTTCTTGTTGCAATCTTGGAAAAATTTATGACTACTATCATAATACTGTACTAGACACAGATGAAGGCCTATATTAGACTGAGATTGTATGACTGCTCCACTATCAAAGCATTTGGGTTCCGTTTTTGTGACAAATTTTATTCCAATAAGAGACCTTACCTTACACTTTGATTTGCAGTCTACCTTTAACATAAAATATAAAACAGACCTACATTCTAATAAAGATACCCAAATTATTCATTGCTAAAATCTTATGAAGAAACATGCTAGGTGAATAGGAAGCATGTAAATGGGAGCTTCGGAAAGTGCTCACCTCTCACACATGGTATAGGGGCTATGTAAGTTTAACAGACGTAGCAACTACAGTATTTTGCTACCAAATATTATATTTTATTTTTTATGTACCTATGTTTTCCTAAGGCAAAAATCATTTAAATTTGAAAGTCTCCTAAGGGCCAGACTTAGAAAGGGCTCTAGTCCAGGGCTTCTTAAGCTTTGTTCACTCTCGACCCCTTCAGCACTTCTTAAACTATGGGAGGCAAACCTACTCTAGTCCAGCCCCTGTCCAATGATGGAAGTAAAGTGAACAGCTGTTGGCAAGGAGCCTGGAGTCAGAAGACCTCAATTCAAATACAGCCTCAGACATTCACTGGCATCACCCTGGGCAAGTCACTTAACCTGTCTGCCTCAGTTTCCTCAACTGCACAATGGGAGTAACAGTACCTACCCCACTGAATAGCAAGGATCAAATGAGATATTTGTGTAAGTGCTTAGCCCAGTTCCTGGCATACAACAGGTGTTATAAACATGTTTATTCCCTTCCCCCTCCTCCTAACTTAAGGTCATATAGTAAGTAGTATGATTAAGTAATAGAGCCTGGATCATAATTCAAGTCTTTGGTCTCCAAATCCAACGTTCTTTTCCTGCACTGCATATCTTGGCAGGGAGATAAAAATCACTCTCTTTTAACTTGTTTATTTTAGAACAGGGAAAAGACTATTTGGCATACAAATTTTCTGGTAGTCCAAGGCTTCTAGAGATGTATATTGGGGGGAGAGGGAGAGTAAAATTAACCTCCCTTAAAATGACTATGAAACAGAATAATATCCCTATAATTCTATGGACCTTGGTGTCGGTGTTTGTATAGCATGGCCTCCCCCAAACAATTCGGTTCATGGCAAAATTTCCCACAACTGTGATTCCACTCCAAATTACAAGAGGTCAATCTATCAAAGATGCAACAAAAGCGACAATGACCATCAAAACTAAATATGAAATGTGAATAAAATCACAAAAAGCTCTATTTCTACAGGGCCTTCCATTTCTTAAAAATAAATAAATTGAGAAGACTTCTGAAAGTACATGTACATGCATGCACACACACAGTCTTCTGAGATCATTTTTCTTGGGTTCCTGAAATAGATGGATCCCCTAATCTACTGCAATTTAATGTGTAAAATAATCCACTTATAAAGGGCCTAAAGTAAAACTAACTACAATTACTACCCTCAGAAAAATGAATAAATGATGTTTATAAAAAGTCACACACATTAGAGGCTAAGGTAGGACCAAAAAGATGATTTAAATTAATTCATGTTTCCCTGGGTCTTTCATTCAGATCAAATGATGTGGAGCTATGCTCCCATAAAGTGACTTCGGACTAGAGATGTCTTTATTTGCCCCCGGACAAACTGGAAGTTAAACGGGATGGCAAAGTATATTTGCTCTGACGGAACAAAGGAACTTCTGAATGGCATCACTGGTACAGCTGGCTGGAAATACCTCCAAAATACAGAGGCAGACAAAATCCCAGAAAATGCAGTGCGTATCACAATCCTATCCAAAGGTTTTACTACTAACCATAAAACCAAAACACCAGGCATACACACAAAGAGCCAATTCGAAACAAGACCAGGATTAAAATAACGTTAAAAAACAAATTACACTCCACACAAAGACTACTCTTCAGGCTACAGACGCTCACTACCATCAGAGGCATTACCATCATGACACAAACAGACATTCAAAGGAGCAACTCCTAAATGTTCACCTCTTTTTATAAAAGTTGTGGATTGTCAGCATACATAGAATTTCAATGCTTTTCATTTTTTCTCTTCAGTGCTCTATTCTGGTGAGAGTGGAGGCACACCAGAATTAAAGACAACACATTCACTTGAATCTACAATACCACTAACTTTTCAAATTATTTCCACCAATCTAAAAGGCATCACATAACCCTGACAGTTCACTCTAGAACATATTAGGAGTGTTTTGCTAAGTAGACCAGTGAGCTAATGTACTAAATGTGCTAAAGTACGAAATGCACTAAAGAAAACAACTTACATATATTAAAATAATAATAACTCATATTTACAAAGCACCCTAGGAAAATATATCCACATTTTAGAAAAAAACAGTATTTCAAATAAAAAAAAAAAAACTGATCTGAATCAGCATGAAATACCTCTGAAAACCCAAGAAGTTTCCCTGCGACACCTAGACTATAACAAAATTAGAATTGCCACCAGGTTAAAAAGATAGGTATATAAAGTAGAAAAGTGTATGTATATGTCTCTTTCAAGGCATAACCTCTAAAAACTTCAGAAAATCCCAGATGATTAGGTAGTTTTTTCCCAACAAACATATTCTTAACATCTAGGAGTTTCCCATCTTCCAAGCAATTTACATACAACTTCAAAACATCCAAGGGAGAAAAGATAGAAAAAATTTTGCTAGACATTATTTGCTCAAGACATGACGGTCAGCCATGTCTAATGAGTGGAAGGCACCAAAGTTCTCACTACCACACCAAAATACTCCCCCAAATAAAGACATGTCACAGAATCTCTAGGTTGGAAGATTCCTCAGACCATTATATTAGCTGAAATCCTGTCTTCAATATACCAAACAAGTCATCACCGAGTCCTAGGTCAGAGGATTTAGGAGGCCATTTGAGAACCTTGTTCTAATCTGCAGTCCCCCAGGTTTCACAATTCTCTTCTGTTCCAAACTCCCAAGCAAACCTTATTTCCATTTTTACCATGCTTTTAAAGCATTTCAACTGTACCTCTTATTATGGGTGCATAATTTGTGGTTTCCATCCTATCTCACAGATTTGAAATTGTATTTGCATACTATTTTATACTTTTAAAAGTATTTTTACATTTATCATTCCATTTGAAACTCACAGCTACTCTATAAGGTAGATAAGTATACATATATATATATGACTGAAAACTTTACAGAAAGGTACACAGAAGAATAGTCAGACCTTAGCATATTCATCCAAGTAGCCTATAACCAAAAGGGAGCCCCACATAGTAAGTATCATGCTACAGGAGAATCAGCCTCAGAATATTATCCCAGCTTTGCTTGGTAGCTAATTGTAATTCTGTCACTCACAATTATATCCAAATAATTTTTCATATATTTTAAATATCACTTTTTTGAGAAATGAGCTCCACTAAATTTATTACTAACCATTAGTAACTTAAATTGATAAAATCACAAGGATTGTGTACACACACACTTATCCACCCCTAGAATTTTTAGGGATTGAATCTGATATTCACCAAATATACCACAATCACAATTTTAGAGGTTTCATTTAGGTTTTCTCAGTCTTCCTTTGAAGACCTTAGATTCTGATTTTCTCACAGAAGGGTCTCCCCTCCCCCCCTCACTATTTTCTCCAATACTTTTAAATTCTCTTTACACTTTATGAGTACCTCGAGGGGGTGATTTGGAAATGAAAAGCTGTTTATGGAGCTAATACCCACCCCAAGGTGACCCTCCTCCACTCCACCCAGGCCTTCCCTGAGAGATCACCTCCCATTTACCATCTCCCTCATTAGAACATGAACTCCAAGAGGGAAGGAAACATTGTTTGCCCTTTCTTTGTGTCTCCAGCATTTATGACAGTGTTTCAAAAACATGATAAGGCCTGAATGAATGTTTTTTAGCTGATGGACTGAAAAGTTCTTGAAAACTATAGAGACTGGGAAATAAATAAAAACAAACCAACCACCTTTTGGTCTTTTACTGCCAATACTAAGACCTGAGTCAGGAAAGAATTGACTTCAAATCCTCAGTCATTTGTGAGTTCCATAACTTCGTAAAATACTTGAAGTACTACCTCACAGGAACGTTGTGAGGCTTTGGTGAGGTTATGTATGTGCATTAAAGCATTATGTAAATGTCAACATTATTATTATTTCTTTTCTCTTGCAAACCAACATACTCAAGAGAGACATAGCTTAGCACAGATGAAAGGCTGGGGTAAAACCCTACCCAGGTTACAAGTGATCAGTTAATTTTTTTCTTTGGGGGGGGTGAGGGGGGGGAGGAACTATATTAGCTTATATGAAATCCTACAAATACCTTTTGACGTTATTAGTGAATCAAAACTACTTTGAAATGCACATAGAATGGATTTTATCCATAAAGATCACAGCCCTGTGCTTGACCATGAAAGAACATTTCATGAAAGAACATTTTCTCAGCCACCTGAACTTTGTGTTCTAATTCACATCCAGGGGGGGGAAAAGCAGCATGCATTTTGACCACAAGATGTTACTAGCGATTAAAAAACAAAAAAAAAACAAACCCAACCTACTCAAGTCTGGCATTGGATGAAAAAGCCTAATAAACCTCAATAAAAATATCATGAACTCAAAAAGAAGAATGAAATATCTAACATTCCATCAAAGGGGAAAAAAGAATTATTTAAAGAAGTCTGTGATGTGGCCATCAAAATAGTTAACAAATATAATTTTGAATTCACAGCATGATAGCAAAAAAAGGCAACAATCTTGAAATTAAAAAACAAAACTAGTTAGTCATTAAGAGTCAGGCTTAACAAGAAAAAAAGTACAATAAAGCAGTAAAATACACCATTACAGTATTAGTTAACCATCAGTACTAAACTATGTTGCCTTAAAATGGTCACATTAATTTAGCAATGACAAACTTCAACAGGTGCATGGAACAGTCATGCCAAAGGCTTTACATATGAAATGAAACATACATATCTCCGGTAACGACAAATGTTCTCTGGTGGGCAAGGGTGAAAGACAAGACACTATCTCAGAAGAAGGGATAAAGGAGCATATTCTCTGCTGGTAATCGTCAGACTTAGAGAAGTTAAAGACAAAAAGGTCATGCAAATAGCCCCCTCTTTTTCTTCAACCAAGTATAATATCTAGCAATAGCTGAAAGACAAAAGAATCAAGCCTGCTCCTTCTATATTTAATGAATTTCAAAACAGCAAACAGCAACAACAACAAAGAACACCCTACTTTACCAAAGTAACTAAGAAAAGGTAACCATTTTCATTACTTTTATAGGATTCCAGGACCCTCTGTATACTTCTTCTGAGAATCAGAATGCTAAAACGAGAGTTTTCCATAGTCCGTCTGGACAAAAAGATTTAGGGAGCAAGGAAAAGGCTAATGACTATATTACTCAGTAAGAATAACAGAAAGAGTTTTTCCAAATCTTAAAATTTCCTGAAAAATCTTCAAGCAGGTCCCCAACTCATGTCACTGGAAAGAGGCTATTCAACAAATACCTATTGAGTAGCTAACGTGTGCAGGGCCTTCCCTGTGTTAGGTACTGGAGTTAATTGGGGGGTTTTAAATAGCAATGCTTTAGTGAGGTTAACAACATTACTAAAAAAGAACAGTCTCACCTGCTGATTGATTCAATTTTATTCAGCTCAAATTTTTAATAATAAAAAACTTAAAGGTTTTTTGCAACTTTTTTCAGCTGCATTCAGGGGGTAGTTCTCCATCATGTTAAGCAATATTCATTATTACTGTATCCTCACACATTTGGCAAATAAGAGTTTTAATGCTTAATTTTATGATCCTCACTTTCCTATTTGTAAGAATGGAGAAGCTTAATGTACTAGTCAAATGTTAACAGATAGGTAAAATTCTATTCTAACCACTATCACATCTTAAACAAGTATTGTAGTGAATATATATGGCCCAGAGAGCCTAAAAAGCGAAGACCACTACAAATGTATAAGTAATTACTGAATAAAGCCACTATGTTCAACATGAATATGGGGGGAAAAGCATAATAAGAATGTACGGCTTTCAACAAAACATGCAACGTGTACAATCTCTCTCCTTTGCATGTAGTTTCCATGTCTATGGCAGTCTAATGAAGTGAACATTCAAAGAAATGAAATAATTTGGGTTTTAAAATAATTTTATGTTAACCACATGTTAAAAATCTCTAAGATAAGAAGCAAGATGGTATTTGTGAAAAAGGCAGTAGAGTTGAGTTAGAGGGCCTGAGTTGGCAATCTTGGTTCTGTTATAGGGCCTCAGTTCCCTCATTTATAAAAGAAAGTTGGACCAGACAATCTATAAGGTCTTTTTCACCACTAAGTCTGATGAAACAATGACCAAGTCTTCAATAAAATGAATTCTCACTATTATAACTTTTGAAGTTTATACTTAAATGTATTCATGAGCTAGCTCATCAAAAAATTTCCTCCAACCAAATTTATATCCCATTTTGAACCAATAAAAAGAACTACCCTGTGACTTTCCTTCTCAAGTCCTAAATTTTCTCAAGAGCAAAATAAGAAATTGCTTTAGATGACCACAAAGATCCCTTTGTATCAAGCTATCAACAAACATTAAAATCCAGCCTCAGACACTTAGTATAGTTGTGTGATATGGGCAAGTCACTTAATTCTGCCTCAGTTTTCTCATCTGTAAAATGAGCTGAAGAAGGAAGTGGAAAACCCCTCCAATATCTTTGCCAAGAAAACCCCAAATGGTCTGACACACCTGAAACGACTCAACAATAGCAATATTAGGAGAACTGTAACTGAGATTTCACAATTCATCATATACAACCTGAACCTGGCTTAGTCATCTAACAATAGCCATGTGAATAAATACAATAAGAACTAATACGAAAAAAAATGAAGAAAATAAAAGTCTGTCCAACTAAACTGTACAATATTGCAGTAGAGGAGGAAAGAAGGAAAGAAAATCAATTATACACAATCACCAAAAAGACAGTTCCCCTCCGATCCCAGGCGAAAGCCCCATTTTCAGAAGTTCTTCCTGAATCACTGAGAAACAACCCACCACCCCTAAAGTGCAGCAGTTAAGACAGTCTTCAGGTAGCATATGCACTTAATAGGAAATGAAATCAATCTCTTATTGATGGGCAAGGACAGCCAGTCAGAGCTTGGCAGTCCACTGGAGCTTTAACTGTTCCTTAATCAGAAGGACCAGGGCCATTTGCAAATCATCTAATACAGTAACTACTTTCAGATCTTTGAAGTATACCCATTCTTAACATCATAATCAGAGGCTGTGAATCAGCCATGTCATTCTGATGTCAAGTAACTGGTTACTTATGACTATCCATGCTCATTCAAACTTTGTCTGAGGCTGTACAGATTTCATGGTATGAAAAGTTTCACTGTCATATATTAAGAAGCTTTAACTGTACATTCCTGTCACTTTTCCATTTTTTAAACCAGCTTAATTTAGTGTTAAATTATACACACCATTCCAAACATCTGCCATGTCACAAGGCTGCCAGGGTTGGGGTACACTTTGATTCTCCTTTTTTCCCCCAGACTGGCTCTATGATTTCAGTGGTAGGAAACTCCTTCAATCAATGCAAGCTGGTGTCCTGCTCAGCAACTTAGTTTTAGTGACCTGGAGCACTGAGAGGTTAAATGATTTAGTCAGGGTTACACTGCCAATATGTGGTAGAGACAGGATGTAAACCCTTATCTTCTTGATTCTGTAGCATCCAGGTCAAATACTACACTAATTCACTAATACCACACTAATTCAAGGTTATCTGCCAGAGCCAAGAAGTATCTTTGCTGAAAATTAAATATTCTAAATACACTGTAAATGTTCAAGGTTAAGTATAGTTTTATAATGCCTAGATCACTTAGAATACTTATGCATTCATCAAATACCTGTTGATTGACATTGCAATGCCACAAATACTATTATTTTTGTACTGAATGTATGACAAGTACAAGAATCTAATATCATAACCGGACATTCACAGGTTAGATTCTTTCTAAAGTAATCATCAATGTGTATGTCATGAATGGAAGTATTATGTAACAAATTTGGGCAATACAATATAACCTTATCTAAAAACTGAAAGAATGACTACCATCAAGAACATACCTAAATTCTCCTTCTGCCCCTAAATACATTAGGATATTTATGCTATAGGTTCAAATGCAATATGTAAATTAGGAAGTCTCACTGACAAGAATTATTAAAATATCATGTACTGAGTTATTAAGCAATTTTGGCCTGTGTTCTTCCATCACTCAATAATTTTAATTATGAAACAGACAGAAACATTTGGAGTATGGAAAGAATCTCTTCAGCATATCTTCATATCACTCAGGAAAACAAAAATAATTTTCATAAATGAAAGTAATTTTAAATATCACACTTAATTCAACAGTAAATCTACTGTAGAGTGACCCAAATGAAGGTATTACACAAAAGTTGTTTGAAAGTTAAGAAACTTTTGTTAAACATTATCAGAGATTTAAGGAAATATCCCTTTTTGGGAAATGACTTTGTTCAGCTAGGTTTTTTTTTAATTTATTTAAATTGCTCATTTGATTCAAATGTGTGTAGAATTTATATGAATTCAAATTTTTATCTCTTTGGGGAGAAACTTATTTAAAATGATTAAGATACAAATGATAAGAGGGGTTTGTCTTAAGAGTTTGGAAAACCTGAGTTCAATTCCTGCTTGGTATGTACTACATATGAGACCATGGGTCAAATCCTAACTGCTCCATAACCACAAGAAAATTCTTTTAAACCTGTAAGTTACAAATCTGCATCAGTGGCTGGATTTTCTGATACCCAAGTTTTCCAGATTGATGAAATCACAAGCCTGGAGAGAAACAAAGGACACTGCTTTGGCAACAACCTTTGGATTAACTCAACACACCAAAATGTGGCACAGAGAATTATATGATTTAGAGAAAGGCACTTTTCAGGTCAAAAGTATTGAGCGTTTACAAACCCCTTATCTTATACAGGAAGACACAGACTCAGAGGGATTAACTTTCTTGCCCAGTCAGATAAATCCAAGACTTAACCCAACCCCATATTCAGTCCTTTCTCCAGTTTACCAGGCTGTCTCCCCATAATGCAACTCTGCCAGAGCCCCTGAACTCCCTAACAATTAAATATGCCAACTAAACCACTAAGTATCTAAGTCTAGTGCTGGGACCAACATATTCGTTTGTTGACTGATACAATGAAATTAAACAAATAAAGAGTTTCAGCACTGAAAGTGAAGAAGAATTCAGGAGTTTAGTATATATTTGAACAATCACATGTTAGACATGAACTTAAAAAAACTGTTCTCTTCCCCAAATGGTCATATTCTAGAAGTGATGGTCCAATAAACATAGGCATGCTCTTCAATTTTCCCCAGAAACGTATTTAAATGCCTAAGAGCCATCAATTGATCAGTATGGGAAATCTATGGAAACAATCTGCAATCCCATCATACCTGATGAGTGACTGGGAATTTCTGTGGCCAAAAAAAAATCATCACCCAGTAACAAACTTTCTGGTAATGAGCCTCTCTGAACTTGGCTCTTGGACAAAAGATATAGACCAAAGCCTGGCCCACAATCAAAGCCTTTCCAGCTTGACAGGACCTACCAGAGCTTAGGTTCTTGTTGACTGAACTTTCAAAAACCCAGGATCATACCTCTGCTTCAGTGAGGCAACTGAGTAGGTAGAGGGTATATGTATGAAGTACAAACCCAAATATATAAATGTATACAATATACATACTTGTGTTTGTATATTACCTATGTGTCACCCAGAGATTTACCCATTAAAAGAATGGGGGGAAAAACATGGAAATAGTTCATAGTTGGCATTATTAAACACATGCTTGAGACTGTGATGTGAAAGCAGAGTTTAGGAAACCTATTCCTTTTCACAAATGAGTACATTAGTTTTCACCATTTTGCTAGTCTAATAATTGTCTTGAATGAGCCCTGAGCTTGAAAGAGAGAGAGAGTCAAAAGATCAATGAACCCTGTTCCTGCTCTCTCTAAAATAACTTTCAAAGGTCTTTTGGAGATACTTTTGAGTTAACTAAGTCAGATATACTTCTTAATTATTTTAACACCTAACTATTGCTAAAGTGCATGTCACATTCCTACCTTATACAAAGAAAACACATAAAATCATTTATATCATTAGCAGATGATAAGACTTTTTTTTTTTGGAAATTTCCGACTTTCCCTGTCATTTTGAAATCCTTAAATGGCTTGAACCAACAGATCATTGATAGACAGATATAGATATTTTTTTCTTAGTAAAAAGAAAAACAAAGTTAATTCTAGAAACTGTAACTCTTCCAACAGGTTATCTACAGACCCCATAGACTATTAGGTAAAAGAGTCAATACTGTGGTTACAATTTGTCCTACAAAGTAATATTCTGAATTCTGACATAAGGTTGCCTATTCAAAATTAGTCTGTGTACTCACTTTACAAAAAAAAAAAAAGCCTTTTCTTTTCAGCTTACCTAAAATGTAAAGCTTATGTGCTGAAAAGAGGTAATTCGTACAAAATCACCACCAGATAAGCAGGGATCAGATCACAATGATCTTAAGATCCAGTTAACACATAAAACACAAAAGTTAATTGTATTGCTCTAAGGAGTATGAATCACAGATTTCAAAGAAAAGTCTCCTCTTTAATACTATAAATCGTTACATGCAACAAAGATACAACTAAAAACACTAAAGCATCATTACATCAAAACCATTAAAATTTTTTCCCAGCAGCCTGTCACCTCTTAAGTACAAACACTAGATGCTGAATATTTACAGTAGAATATACTTCTAAAGTTTGATCAGTTGTAAATCAGTCACATTCTAAAAACCAAACACACTCTAAAAGGAAGACTAGTGAAATGGAAAATATTATTAGCTAATTTTATTTTTTAAAACTTATTCTGCTAATTTACTTCAATTTAGCTTTCTTAGGTTGCACTACAGGTAATTCTTCCCATTACAATCATTTATTTTTAATCTACACATTTAAATCACCTAGATCACCAAGAATTCTCCCAAGTATTGGAGACATTTGTTAAAATGTAAATAAATCCAACAATACAAGCTCTGGTAACAACTAAACTCATTATTTTAGCACATAAAACGTGTCCTTCAAGCACACTTCTCTGAGTAAATCAAATAGGAACAGCTACACTCTGTACTTTACATTTTTCTAACTTTATAGTCACATTTTCTGCACTTAGCTCAGTTAACATTTCACAAAAGCAGTAAACTTTAAAGCTTAGAAATTTTTTTGAAGTTTTCACAATATACTTTTGAATCTGACACACTCAGCAGCACAAATACCACAATAAAAAACAGCGCCATTCATAGTGATCTCCCTTCAGAGGCACAAAATCATTGTATTCACAAATCAAAATTGCATGACATTCCATTAAACATTTTTTCCCTCATAGTTATTTAATTCACCTTAGACAATCTTTATTTTATAATAACCTACCTACAAGTCAAAAAAGAAATAGCTTGCCTGTTTTGCTAACAAACATCCAGACACACTTATTAATTTCTCCACATAGTCCATAATTTAAAAAACAAACAAACAGAAAAATTCCTGCTACATACCTGCAGTTTGGAGGTGGATCAAGGGTTATTTCAGCTAGCTCTTTCTGAATTCTGTTGGTGAAATGAGAACAGACACAAAGCATTGGAGATAGTCTATAGAATAATCAGGGAATTACACTGCCCTCTACCAACATGCAGTTAAATGCAAGACTGGCTTTGCCTTCAGTAATGCTAACATGGCTGCTTCCTCTTTGTTCTCAGAGGCATAACCCAAATCCCATAACAGAAACTTTGCAGCTTTTTTCTTACTTACTACTATAAATAAATGAGACGTCAGTACCTGATTTGGGTAGTAATCTTCCACTAGCATTGAGTAAAGTGAATCAAATCCATTTTGGAACACTTTTTACTTAAGAGATTCTCTTTTCAAGCTTATATGCAAATGAGGCAAGAAGGGAGGAGGGAATGCACTAGAATATTTGACAATGACTTTAAACGAGTTTTACTGAGGCAGAATTAACAAACTACAGCAGGGAGCACACAAATAGTTTTGACAATATTTTATCTGTTTCTTTGTACTTAAAAACGTTTACAAATCAATTGGAGAAAATTTACAAACATTACACATGAACACTTTGAAGATTTTTTACTTTTAGCATCTGACTGAATCTCTTTCCCACATCCGAAATATAGTACTGAAATTGAAAAGTGTATTTTCAGATTACAAACTAAGCATGTGTTGCAGCTTCCGTCAACTTCAGAAACTTAACTTTTCCTTTCCATCTTTATCTTCTAAAAAATGTTAGATGCTCTGAAGACTTTAGCCTTGTTAAGTAAGTCCTCTGACAACAGGTTACAACAAAATGAATCATTTATGTCAACAATTTATCTATTTCAAATACTGCACGTTTGATAAAAATGATCTCCAAATTAAGTTGACTTAGAGATAAAGGTAAATAGGTGTGAACCTATACAAGCAATATCCCTGAAGTCCTACAAAACTGATAAAGTTAAATAATTTCCCCCATTTTCTATGTACTTTTACAAAGATTTAAAAAGCACTGCCTACAGATAACTTTAATGTTGCTTAACGATAAGACTGTGTAAGTCTTCAGAGACAAGGAATAATCATATGGGTTAATGACTCTCTTCTACAATTTCAACACCAACATTGATGGATTTCCATTGGAAGAATCTGTTTTTCACACCCATCAAAGTGTAATATAAATCAGCAGAAAACAAATGCTTTTTTCCACCCAAAATATGAAAACATGGATTTTTTTTCCCTACTGCCGATCCATATGAATGTGGACAGTCAAGTGCACCCACAACTTTCCTGATGAACAGGCAAAGGGGCAATGCAAGTTCTGAAATGACTTAACTGGAAAACTCAGGTTCCACAGTTTTATTTGCTCTTGCATAACAAAATGCAGAATGATTCTACTTACATGTGAAAAAAGAACTATAAAGCATCTTAAAGCCTCTCTTTGCTAAGGGTGAAGGTGATGACTAGTTTAGCTACAATAATGTCCAGTATTTTTTAGGACGTGACAGTTTTTTAGAACAAACTAATACATTTTACATGCCAAGAGGATCACACAGAATTCCAAAAGATATCTAAAACTTAGGAGTTACTGCTGACCTGACACTCTATTATATACAAGTTGAGAAAGCAGAGTAAAGGAGGAAAAGCAACCTCAAAGCATCATCTAATTTGAGAATATATAGCTTTTACTAAAATAAAAACAAAAGTCAGGGTATGTGACATTACATCTCCACATAGAGACTCTTTTCCTCAAGCCAACACATTAGTGAAGTTTGCTTTAAGGTATTATTTTTAAAAGTTTATCTCATATACAACTCAGGGAAAGGCAACTTCTCATTTAACAACAAAAGTTTGTAATTAAATATTTTGGTTTCTGTCTTTAGAGATAATATAACTGAAGTCCTACTCCACTTAGACTACAGTTTACAGACTGTGCTTTCAAAAAAAGTCACCTCTCCTAGGTATTACCTTTTAGCACTAGTAGATAACTTAGCAGTGGTTTTGCTAGAGAGTTTGGTGTTCTTTTTCTGCTGGGTGGCAGATGGTTTTCTTTCTTCTTGTTCCTCAGGTTCTGGTGCTGCTGGGTCCCTCTGATCTGCATCTGAACTACCACTGCTGGTACTTGGACTTTCATCATCTGATCTTTGCCTATCACTGGACATCTTGGTCAAGCTATTTCTCTGAAAACTTTTAAAAAAAGAAAAGAAAAAAGGGGGTTAAACCTGAAGAACCAATTCCACATCATTCCTTTCTGCAAACTGTTTCCTAAAATCTGTCTTTTAAACGATAAGCCTTTTAAAGTGTCCATACCCTTATCTCATGGTTACTGCAAGGTTACAGAGGGAGCTGATGTATGGACCAGAATGCCAATATTTAAAGATTTACAGAACTCAACTTGGAAAACCCACTCACAATTTTTTTCGTCCCTTGGACAATCTATCAATTGTCTACTTTCTCAGAAGGCACGAAACAGATCTGCCAGGGAACTTAAGCAATGAACATTAATAACATATGACACATTGTAAATAACAGACCTCGCTGAAAAATGTTAAAAAGTCACTAATAACGTCTAAATATTTACACATTTACGTTGGTCAGAGCTACCAAATTCCCTCTCTGAAAGAAAAACACGTCCTGTTCATCACCCATATGCTTCCCAAACGTGGCAACAACCCCTTTCTCTTTGCATTTAAGCCTTTAAGCGCTAGACCCCCCCACTCCTCCCCAAGGAAAAAGGGGGGGGACTCATAAGCAGCCTCCTCGTTTACACGGCCAGCAGCAAGGGCTCATCTGGCCACCACAGGGCTGCTCCACGGCGAAAAGCAACGTCCAAACTGCACCTTCTGCCAGGCTCCCCGTGCCACCGCTCCTGGCTCAGTTCTTACATTACAGACCGACATTTTGGCCAAAAAAAAGCACCGGGAACAAAGCCCCCCCACCCCCAGAAGAACTCCGAACGGAATTCGCAAAAGAGAAAAGAGAGAAGCTTCGGCTGGGAAATCGCAGCGGCGGCGGCGGCGGCGGACATGCAGCTTTGCAGCCCCCTTTGTGGGGAGGACGGAGAGGGTTTGTTATGGTAGGAGGCAGCGCTCCGGTATCAGCGTGGTGTGTGCACCAAGTGATGCGTGAAGTCAGTCCCGGCTCCTCGGGCTCCCGGAGACCCACAGGGCGAGCGCCGAAAACAAGAACAAAGCTCCCTCGGCCCCCCTCCCCCTCCCCCCCCACCCCAGCTCGCCCCGGCGGCGGCGGCTCCTGCTGCTGCTGCCGCGGCTGCTGCTGCTGCTCCTGCCGCCGCCGCCGCCGCCGCTGCTGCAAACCGCCCCCCCCCGCCGCCCCCCCCCAGGAAAACCCTTCCAGCTTTACCTTCGCCGCCGTCCTGTCCCGCTCACACGCAGCTGAGATGTGGGGGAGGGAGAGAAAAAAAAAACCCTTCCTTAAGGAAATGGAAGCAGCCGGGAGGGGGGGAAGGGGGGGGGGAGGAAAAAAAAGAAGCAGAGGAGGCTCTGGCCGGGGAGTGTGGAACATTGAAAGTCGGAGGGGGTTGTGTAGTGCGGCGCTCTGGCCGGAGGGTGGCGCCGCCCAGCGCCTTTGCAAAAAAAAAAAAAAGAGGGAGAGAAAAGAAAACGGGGGTGGGGTGGGGGTGGGGTGGGGGACGGAGGGGGGGAAGAGGAGGAGGAGGAGGCGCCGCTGGGTGAGGGCGCGAGCTCCCCGGGAGCCCAGATGGAACGGGGGAGATCCGAGAGTTCCACGGCCTCCCCTGTCCCCGCTCGCCTCCCGATCGGTGCAGTCAGCAAGTTCCCTGCGAGCTGGGAGGGAAGGGGAGGGGTGCGGGAGGAAAGGGGAGGGGGAGGGGAGGGGGAGGAGGAGGAGGAGGCGCGCGTGCTCGCTTGCCTGGCTGTGGGGCGCGCGCCGGCAGCCCGGGCTGGCTCCCTCCCGTCGCTCGCTCGCTCTCCCTCTCCCTCTCTCGCTTTCTCGCTCGCTCTCTCTCCCGCCCCCCCCCCCCCCACGCTTCCCCTCACCCGGGGGGCGCACGCGTCTGCCCGCCCGGGCCGGCCAAGGACAAAGAGTGCGCCGCCCGCCGGGGACAGGGGCGGACTGGCCCGAAGGAATGCGCCGGGCCAGCCAGCCAGCCCCGGGGAGGGCGGGGGCACCAGCCCGAGGGGCCGGAGGGCCGATTTTGCAGCAGGGTGGTTTCCGGCCTGCACCTCTCCGCTCTCCCTACCCCACCGCCCTTCCCTGAGCTACCCACTGGGCTACCCACCCGTCGGGTCTGCACGGGGGAGGAGGAGGGAGCTCGCCGTCTGGTGCACCTCGGCAGTGCCAGCAGGGAGGGTCACCCCCAAAGGCTCTCCTCCCCCGCCTGGCACCCTTCCCCCAGTGCGGGAGGAGGCGGCGGTGGCTCTGGATACTGAAGGCTTGGGTGTGGGGGGAGGGTGGATCCTCAGGGCCCAGGATCTCGGCCCTGCCACCCCAGACCTGTAGTGGCTGTCGAAGGCCACCTCGCCGCCTCCCTCCTGCCCGGGAAGATTGATTGATGTTTACCGAGGAGTCCAGGGACCGGGAAGAGCCATCTTCTTCCTGCAGTCCGAGTGGGCAGGGATGGAGGGGGCTGGGGGCTCGGGAAGGACGGGCCCGGGCCCCGGGGGCAAGAAAAGATTTCAGGGGGCTCGGCGACCCCGGCGCCTTTTCCGCCCTTCCCCTTGACAGCGCTCCCCCGTGGGATGGGGTTCCGGAGGCCCTGGAAACTTAAAAGGGGGAATACCAAATTTAAATGTCCCGCTCACGCAGGAAAGGGGCGCGACCGCAGCACATTTCTGCAGCGCGGTGCTGCCATGCATGCGAGACCCCGGCCCTGGGCACATGCACCTTGCTGGCAGCGCGAGTCAGGCCGATCCCCAAACTCAGGAGACTCTCTCTCTTCCTTCTCTCCCCCCCACCCTCCAAGTAGTTCTGATTAACCGTTCATTTTTGGTCTCCAGGCAGTCGGCCCCAGGCCCAGTCACCAGGTGGCCAGAAATACAAAAACTTCCTGTTTACAGCCCAGACCTGCCCCTGCTACTGAGCAGCCCTGGTTCTAGGGATGGAGCCCAAGAGGAATTTGTGGATTCCACTTATACAGATGTTGGCAAAAGAAAAAAGAGAGATCAGAGGACTTACAGTATGGGAAGTTCAACAGAAAGTACATCAAAAAGGGAAATGTGCCCCCATACTGGGCTGATTTTTTTTCTCCCCAAATAGAAAGGTGTTTGTGAGAGGTTGCCCCAAGTAGATCTGATCAGTAAATAACATTCGTATATTTACCGAAGGACACAAGTTGGAGAAAAACGGTGTTTCTGGGAAAATGGACTTTGACCCTTGCTAGGAGTTTGGACTTTGTTCTGGCAGCAGTGGGGAGCCATGGAAGGTTTTTGTGCAGGGGAGTGGGTGGATAAAGTGCGCTTTATTTAAGCAAGATGAATGGGAGAGGGAAAGGCAGAAACACCACTAGCAAGGAGACCACTTGAGGGTTGTCTGGCTGTGAATTGTTAAAGCACTGGAGTTAGATGGTAATAGTCAAAATGGAAAGATGTAGAAAGTTGTAAAGAAAGAACCAGGAGGATTTGGTGACTGGTTATAGATGAGGATAAGGGAAAGAGAAGAATGTAAGATGATGCAGGTTTTGTGCCTGGGTGATAGAAATAGGGCAGTCAAGTAAAGAACTTGGTTTGTGGAGAAAAGATAAATTCATGGAGACAGAATTTTATAGCAGTAAGAGGCTTAGAGGTCTGGAAAGGACATCATTTGGAGCCTTAAGACGTGGGCTCAAGGCGCAGCCAGTTTTGCCATTTACTGTACTAGCTGTGTGACCTTAGGCAAGTCACTAAACTTGTGAGTCTTAAGTTTTCTGCCTCCATCTGTGAACTTATTTAAATATGTATGGAGTTTAAATCAGTAATTCCTGTTCTGTTTACCTTAATTAAATTAGCTTACAAATGTGAAAATATGAAAATGCTTTATAAATTTTGAAGGGATATACAATTCACTATAAGGTGAATCATCTCTCTCATTTTACAGATTTGGACCCAAAGTTCTAGCCGATGATTAAGTGAAAAGAACAGTAAACCCTTAAGTTAGGTGACCCAAATTCTAGTCTTTGTTCCATCCGACACTAACTAAAGGTAAATGACAAATAAATCATCTTTTCAGTCTCAGCTTCTTGGTCTGTAAAACTGACTGGCATCTAAAGTCACTTCCAGCTCTTGTCTGTGTTAGGTACCCAAAATAAGTTGTCTTGAACTTTCTCCTCTTTGGTTAAAATGTAAGCTCCTTGAGGGCAGGGACTTTAATTTTTCTTTGTAGTTCTCTTTATAAATGAATTCACATATCCAGTCCCTATCCCTAACCTAAAGAGGGCCTCCTATGTAACCAGCACTTGGTAAGTGAATATCTGTTGATTTACTTTTTGTTTCTCCTAGTATTCCTCCAGCCTGAAATGTGAACACTTTTTCAGATTTCACTCATTCTTCAAGATCCAGTCAAAATCACATCTTTT
The DNA here is from genome assembly GCA_023548195.1 of Bettongia penicillata ogilbyi. Taxonomy (NCBI): domain Eukaryota; kingdom Metazoa; phylum Chordata; class Mammalia; order Diprotodontia; family Potoroidae; genus Bettongia; species Bettongia penicillata. The sequence goes on along the minus strand of JAJHZJ010000035.1, from coordinate 772,419 downwards.
TAAAAACTTAGATCCATGATGTCCTCTTCCGAACTCCTAACACACTTAATCCCTATCCTGTTCATCCAGAAATTAGTCATGTAGTTCCTTTTGATGATTTTAAAAACATTTTTCATACTTTCTTTTCATTTCCCCCCCTCTATTAAACATTTCAACTATCTCTACCTTGTATCTCCAACCAGACTGTTAACTCCTGGAAAACAAGCAGACTTGATATCCCAAAAAAGGATTAGGACGGTGCTCAAACAGCGTTTGTTGATGGATTTCTTTCGTTGATTTCAGCTGTTGTCTTTCTTTTCAAGTGCGCCCCAAGTTCCCTCAGTATTCCTTTAAGTCCCTGCTTGCTCTTTATTTTTCTTCTTTCTTTCTCTTTTCCCTTTCCTTCCTCCTCCCTTCTTGTTTCCTTCTTTCCTTCCTTTCACCCTCTTTCCCTTTCTCCTTTCCTTCCTCCCTCCGTTCCTCCATTTTTTCCTTCTTTCCTTCCTCCCTTTTTGTTCCTTTCCTTACCTTCTTTTCTTCCTTGTTGTTTAGTTTTTGGGAGCAACATGATGCTTTGCAAATAGTACTAGACTAGAAATTAAGTTACCTAAATTCTGGTTAGTAGCAGAGCTAGAATTGTGTGACATTGGACAAGTCACTTCATTTTTCTGGGCCTCTATTTTCTTGTTTGCAGAATAAGAACACTGGACTTATTAATTAAAATCCTGGCCAGCTCTGAAATATTGTGATATAGGTATCCATTTACCTATACCCATCCTTCTCTATGCTGTCAAGGCTTTACCAATAAAATGTTATCTATCAATAGAACTAAACTGGTTTTCTAAGGAAGACATTTTTTTTTTGCAGGGTGTGAGAAAGGTCATTTTCACTCATTTTTATCTGAAGTAGTGAGCTGCACTTAAGGATATTTTCTGGAAGAACAACACCTCTCCTTTTTCAGATAGTTTTGAAAAAGAGTGGATGAAGTGGAATACTGTCTCTAGTTCCCTCCTGGTCCTGGAATGCCTTCTGTCTTGGAGGATTTTGATACAAAATTAAAAAGTCTTTTTTTTTTCAAGATCAGTGATGCTAATAAACAGTGTTATTGAAGTTGTTGGAGGTATAGTTCCATATTAAACATTGTATTACACAGTTCTGATCATGTCACTGCCAACTGAATACAGTCTATTCTTGGCATTTAAAGTCTTCCATAATCTGACTCTAACCTACCCCTCCAAGTTTGTCTCACATTAGTGTTTCACATATTTCCCCTCCAGCTTAATGCGATTATTCTCCATTTCCTAAAATCATACCCTGCTCTCCTCATCCATGCTGTTGTTTATGGTTTTTCCTATTATCAATCGGAATGGTGAAAGAACCTAAAATTAATATCGTATGAAGAACAGTTGAAGGAACTGGGGATGTTCGGCCTGGAAAAGAAAATATTTGGACTGGAGGTGGGATTGGTGAAGAAACATGACTGCTGGCTTCAAGTATTTGAAGTCATATGGAAAGGGGGCTAGACTTCTCTTTAGCTCCAGAGAAAGAGTCTAGAACAATAGTTGGAAATTGCAAGGAGGTCAATTTAATCTTGATGGAAGGGGAAAAAAATCAATCAGCTATGCAAAAGTGGAATGGGCTGCTTTGGATTATCAGGTGTATTACAGTGAGGATTTTTTTTTCGGGTATAGGTTGAATTAGTCCTTTCCAATTCTGAAACTGTAATTCTCTAAACTGGCTTTCAATGAAGGGAGGGAGAATATAAAACAAGTTGAAAGTACCAACTGTTCCCAGATAAAGATTCCAACCCCAGTACACATAAGATTTGTCTTTTTCCAGCCACGTTGTTTTGGATCTCTCTCTCTCTCTCTCTCTCCCTCTCTCCCTCTCTCTCTCTCTCTCTCTCTCCCTCTCTCCCTCTCTCCCTCTCCCTCTCTCTCTCTCTCTCTCCCTCTCTCTCTCTCTCTCTCTCTCTCTCTCTCTCTCTCTCTCTCTCTCTCTGTCTCTCTCTCATCCACCCTCCCTCCATTCCCTACCCTCCCTCCATTCCCTACTCTCCTCTAACTTAGTTGAGTACTGGTAGATTCAAATGTGTAGCCTAGATACATTTGTTTGAATAGTAAAGATCTGCATTTCCAGATCAAAAAGGCAAACATTAGTGTCATTCTTATTCAGTTTCTGGCCCTCCCAAGTAGTCCTCTGTTCGAGGCCAGGAAAAAAAATGGATAACAAAGACATTCTCCAGGGGATAGCACCTACAGCTTTTCAAGATCACACAGGAAAAGTGAGATTTTTACCAACCAAATAGTCTTTGCACATATACATTTTTGACATTAACTTTTTCTTCTGTATTCCTTCACGTTTGTCTAAATTAAGGTTACCCAATAAGAAATAATACATGTGCATCCAGCGTTTTGAATTAATTTGATTGGCATTCAGTCTTGTGGAAAAGATTGCAGACCCGAAGCCATTAAAGAAAAAGAAAGAAACCGAATTACCGCAAGATGGATTGGAGAATTTTATTGTGGCTGAAAAACTAGCTGATTGAAAACAAAGGTTAAAAATAAATAGGTCTTTCTTGGATAGACAAGTGTTAAAAGTGGGTACTTCAGGGATCTCCACGAGGAAGAGTCTTTTTTAACCTTTTCGAAAGTATTCTAGAAGAGGGCATATACAGTAAAATTTCAAAGTACAAATTATATTAGCCCTTCTAGGTAGTAAAATCCCAGGTGAACTAGGATAAAGTAAAGAGGTCATCAGCCTATGCAAGCTAGTGAAAAATGGCAAATGAGCCTCATTGCAGGAAAATGTATACAGAAAAATAAATCTAATCTGCATTTAAGTGATAGCCTTAAATTCAGAAGAACTGGGTTCAACTTTTGGTTCTGCCAATAACTATAACTGTATAATTTGGTACAACTTAACTAATCAGAGCTATTATTAATACTTCATAAAGGCTGTTGTGAGTCTCAATGTAAAGTACACATATTTACAATGTAAAATACACATATTAAATATTTTTAAAGTGTTATATAACTGTAAGCTTTATTTTTTTAGACATTTATGAATTTTTTTAATTGAAATTAAGAAAAAATCTTAAAAGTCATGTGACCCCTATACAATTGGTTGCATGGGACCAATAACTTATGTCCGCAAAACTCAACCCTGGATTTACATGGACTGGGTTGAGTCTTGGAGACTTCTCCCAGGAATTTCCTTTGGGCTCATGCCCCTACCAAGGATTTCCCTGGAAATATGAGAATGTGGCTCTTGTCTAGGTCTCTAAAGTAAAAATAAGGGGTCCTCAGCTCCCTTGCAAGGACTCAGGCTGACAATACCTTGAATGTGGGACAGACTTTAGTTTACTTATTGGAAAATTCACCCAGATCCATGAACAGTCATGAAAGCTCTCCTTCCCTCTCCAGTGGATCTTTTACCTTCCTGTGGATCTAAATAGTCCTACAGACTTGTATTATTTTTCTGAGTGGGATCTTCCTAGAAAAAAATAAAAATAAAAGCACTTAGTGGCCTATAGAATCAGTCTTTCCCTGCAGTGTTTCACCTTCCTCAGTAACTATGCAGTTTCCCTATAATGAAGTTACACTCCCCTCAATAGGGAAAAGTATGAAGGGTTGCTAGAGGGCGTTATCACCTCCATTTTCAAGATGAGGAAACTGAGGCTCGGAATGGTTATGTGACTTGCCCAGAGTCACAAAGCTAGTAAGTATCTGAGGAAGGATTCAAACTCAGATTTTCCCAGTTCTAAGTCCCATGCTCTATCTACCCTGCCACCAGATGCTTCTGAGACAGACGAAAAGTGGAGAGAGAGCAGGTTACGAAGGCCTTTGAAAGTGAAACAATTTTTTACCCTTCCTTCCATTGAACGCTCCCCCGCCACCAACACACATACCTTTCCAGCAATCTATACAGCCCGTCACACTTAGAGAATTAGCCTGTTTGGGACCTATCACAAAGGAGAAAAGAATTCAGGATCAATAGGGAGTCCCCAGGACCTTCATAGCCAATACAATTTATGGTACTAGTGATGGGCAAGGTTTGGGTTTGAACTTTTTGACTGATTCTATTCCATTTGCTTCTCATTCCAATTCCTACATGATCCAGACCGCTGGTGTAAAAACTCAGTGTTGTCCAGGAGTTTCTCCATAACCTCTAATGGTTCCTTATCACCTCTAAAATCAAATAAAAAATTCTCTGACATTCAAAAACCCTTTCTAACCTGAGTCTCTTACCCCTTCTCTCTCTGTCTCTGTGTTCTCTTTTCTTCTCTGTGTTCTCTCCTCTCTATCTCTGTCTCTCTGTCTCTCTCTCTGTCTCTCTCTCTGTCTCTCTCTCTCTCTCTCTCTGTCTCTCTCTTTCTCTCTTTCTCTCTCTCCTCCCTTAGGCAGTCCCTTAAGCACTCTATCTCATTTTCCTCATCTGGAAAATGAAGGTGATTGTAGCATTTACCTCCCAGGGTTTCTATAAGTTAACATATGTACTTTGCAAAATGTAAGGACTACATGAATGCCAACTATTATTATTCTTTACTCTCCTTATGAAAGGACAAGGAAAAGGGTGTGGCTCAGCAGCATGACTAACCCTGACTCAGTCAATCATCCTCCATAGTACAATGGGGATGTTTACACCTTATGTAGGGAGTCTCTTCAGTTCCAGAACTAACCGCATCAGTAAGCAGCCGGTAATAGATAGGACAACAGTGCCTAGATACATACACCATAGCTGTAGATAAGGAAGAATCTTAGAAGAGATTAAGTGACTTATCCAAGGCCATATACCTTACCAGACGAAGAGCCAAGACTAGAATCCAGAACCCACATCCCTTGATTTCCAGGGCCTTCCCCTTTCCATTATACCACAATGGTTCCTAGTCCTCGTATTTGTTCTGTGTAAATTTCAAATTAGGCTAGTGTCAAAATGACTTACAAAATGCTAATTCTCATCAGAAAATCCTGGGAAACAAAAAAAGGAAAACATGCCTCTTTCTTGTGTGAAAATATAGTGCATTCTTACATGGAGTGCTTCAAGCACCTCGGTAGCTACAACTTAAGATGGATTTTAATATGGGCAAATAAAATAGTCTAGGGGGTGGATAGAATTCTTGGTAAGTATAGACTAAAATATTTAGGAGCCTCCAATGTAAAGGACAAACTTAATTTGTTCACTAAGCCCTTATAATGCACCTGCCATCATCAACCCCTTGAAGTTTGAAGAAGGTAGTTTTATGACACTTTACACCCTAGGAAGTAAATCTATCCAGGTGCCCTGAGAGGTGGTATAATGCCATAAGATAATGAAAGTGAAAATAGATTAAGTGTGTAAACAAGATCCCAGATGATAGATCTGTCATACCTATATACTTAAGTGAAATAGATGGGTTTGAATCCTGACTTTGCATCTTTTTGAGTTAATGTCATAGAAAGATTCATTGCTAAAGATCTACTCCAATACCTTATTGGGTTGTGAGGGTATTCCTGGGTCTTTGAAGTTTCTGCCAAGGGAGTACTTAACTAAACTGAAAAAGTTTGGGATATTGGACCCGGAGATAGAATCTATGTCTGTCGTCCAAGGACCAATCCAAGTTCAAAGAGATTCGTTATTAGTGATTCATTTTTCAACCAACTCAGGTCTTAAGACTATTTACTAAGTCATGGACAGACTACAGTCTGAGGCTGTGGAGAAAGTATCTGCAATGACAAAATAACATGTTGTAAAGAGTGAGTCTGAGAGGATGGCTAAGCTGCTCTTCTACAACATCTTGAGACAGTCACTGTCAGAGTGTATAGGACTGATACAGTTTTGGTCTGGTCTAGGATGTCATTTCTTATTGGCAGTTAGGTGACACAGTGAATGCAGTGTTAGGTCAGGAGTCAGAAAGACCTGAGTTTAGATTCGACCTCAGACACTTAGTAGGGATGTCACCTAGGCAAGTCACCTCTGTCTGTCTCAGATTCCTAAACTATAAAATGGGGATAATATGGCACCTATCTCCCAGGGTTTTGATGATCAAGTGAGATAATATTTTTAAAGTGCAAAGTCTCTGGCACATGGTAGGTGCTTAATAAATGCATGTTTCCTTCCTAATATTTCTTGTTTATTCTAGGGGCAACTAGGTGGTTGTTGCATCGGTGTAGGTGTCAGGAGGACCAGAGTTCAAATCTCACCTCAGACACTTGACACTCACTAGTGGGGTGACTTTGGGCAAGTCACTTAACCCCAATTGCCTCATCCTGAGTCATCTCCAGTCATCCTGATGGATATCTGGTCACTGGATTCAGATAGCTCCAAAGGAAAAGTGAGGCTGGTGACCTGCACCGCCCTCTCTCACTCAAAAAAACAAACTCAAGTGAAAGTCATGTTATCATTTCTCTGATGGCATGGTCTTCTTTGGCAATGAAGGACGAACACACACATGTTTATTCTAAAAGTACAGATTTAGGAGAAAAGATACTTCTTCATAAGGTTATTTTTTTAAAGCCTACATTAAAAATTATCTTGTTATAAATTGGTAAAGTCAAATGAAAGAGAAAGTTAGGGTTAAGAATCCTAGGGAAAGGGAAGATTAGCTAGGCAAGAAAGATATTGTATACAATCCACACAGCTGTCCTCAAACATTAATTACTACAGCTCCCCACCTTGCTATAATAAAAAAAGCATCAAGATAGTCTCCTGATGCTAGCGATCAGTGGAGTAGTCATGTTAGGAAATTTGACCCTGGTAGTCTGTGATAAAATGTAAACTAGAGTTTCATGCAGAAAATGAAGAGGTGGTATTCATATTTTGTTTTGTTTTGTTTTGTATGAGATACTGCTGAAAAGAGGGATATGAGGTAGAGCGTAGGAGAGAAGAGAGCATGTTTTGTGTGGCTGAGTGGATGCGAGGTCTAGTACAGACCGTGGACAATTTGAAATTATGTTTTAGGCCACTGGGTGTGGTTCTTAGAGGATTTTAGATTGACCCATAGGGTCAACTTCTAGGGAACATGGGGATAATGAAAATGAAGTCAATGAAGGGCAGCAAGTTCCCAACCTACATCTATCCAGACCCCCAGTTGGGTCTTGACAGAAAAAGAGAGCTCCAATTTGAGGGGAAGAGTAGAGCAAACTGATCCAGAACCAGAATATTAGCTGTCATGTTGTTCCAAACAGTAGTCAATAAATCTAGTCAGTTGCTGCTACTTTGGGCAGTTGAGTGGCACAGTGGATAGAACACTGGACCTGGAGTCAGAAAGTTGTTGTTAAGTCATTTCAGTTGTGTCCAGCAACTTGTGACTTTATTAAGGGTTTTCTTGGTAAAGACACTGGAGTAGTTTGCCATTTCCTTCTCCAGCTCATTTTACAGATGAGAAAAGTGAAGCAACCAGGGTCAAGTGACTTGCCCAAGGTCACACAGCTTAGTAAGTATGGGGCAAGATTTGAACTTAGGTCCTCCAGGCTCTGGGGTTGGCACTCTATCTACTGCACCACCTACCTGTCTGTCAGAACTTGAGTTCAAATGGTCAAGAAGAATCGACTGAAAATGACCGAACAACAATCAATTAAATGCTAGCTATCGTTAGGCTAAATCGAATAGGAGCTAATTGTCATCTTCAGTGAAAGTAAATGCTTTGAGGCTACTTGATTTAAAATTAACCACCCTCAATCACCTGAAACCCCCAAAACACCAGGCGGAGAGAGCTTGTAAGTACTAACTGAAAAGAAAACAGCTACAGCATTGAATGGTTTCAATTTTATCAATGTAAGGGTAGGAGAAAGGGATGCTGTGTCAAAGTCCCTCAAAAAAGACCTGCTTTCCCCTTTTCCTCTTTGTGCATTAGATAATTCTCACTTTCTTGTCTGCTCCCACTCATGGTCAACTCCCTGTCCTTTTTTGATTCAGCTATTGTGAATGAATCACTTGACCTGTATATCAGCATTAAAGGAGTGTTACCAAGAAAGTACATCTTCAGCTAACATTCTCCACTCCTCTTTCCCTGAGTTAACAACCTTATCTCTTTTCCCCATGCCAAGGATGGAAGATTGTAGCTCCATCTTGTTCTTAGCCCCAGGCCCAAGGTCAGTTAAGAAAGCTTTAACATTGGGACAGCAATTTGCCAATCACCAAAGGAAACCTGGCCACAGCTCTCAGGAGGTGAGATCTACCTAAAATGCTTTTTCAGTAAAGCTCTGAGTGGGCTTGCAGTTGCTGCATTCCTTGCAAGGACTTTTGGGGACTTTAGAGTCTTATCAATATTTTCAAATTTGACAGCTGGAACAGGTGGACTTTCTTGCTGAATTCTGCCCCAGAAACCTGGAACATCAAGAGTTCTCTGGAACTGGCTAACGCTGTCTCCAGGTTAAATTTTAAGGGTGAGCCTTTACACCTTGAAAATCTGCAGATTCTACAGGTCAGGGCTTGATTTGCTGTTTTGCTCATTGCCTAGATTTAAGAAATGATGGGGGGAAATGCCAATAATGCAGATGAGACATCAGAGGGAGTCCTGAGGCTCTGGAGAGCTGATTGCTACCCATTGTAGTCTAGCTGGCTAGTGCAGAGCTTACACCAGCACACGGCTATTACTGTTTGCTTTTCACTATGTTGTTCTCTGTCCTTTCTCTTCTAAACAGAATTCCTTTCAAAAGTTCACCCCCACAATGTCATCACTTTAAGCCCCAGTCTCTTATTGCCCTTGCCAACTCAAACACGGGTCTGCTCAAAGCCTTTGGGTGATTCAGTCCTTTACATCAAGTGTGCATGTAGTACATTATAGGAGGTTATATCAGTCTGTCAGATCAAATTCACACTGTGGTATTTCTGTGGTACAGAAATTTGGGGGGAAATATTAACATCATTACTGTATTACTAAGAAGAGAGGCAGCCTAATGTGATGGACAGAGAGTGGCTTCCAAGATAAAGCTGCCTGAGTTCAAGTCCCATCTCTGGAATAGCCTGGCTGTGTGACCTTGGGTTCACAGGTCACTTACTCTCTCAGTGTTTGGCAACTTTCTAAGGTTTTAAGTTGCAGAGAAGGAGCTGGACAAAGCTGGACCAAGAGGTAGTTTTCTGAATGGGAAATTCTATCAGTGAAGAAACAAGACCACTACTTATCCTTGGCCCTAGACATTTACCAGTTGTATAACCTTGGACAGGTTAGTTAACATTTCAGCCTCAGTTTTCCCATTTTTAATATGAGGATAAGCAATTACCTCCCATAGTTGTGAGAATTAAATAATATAATACAGGTAAGGCCCTTTACAAATCTTAAAAGTGCTAGTTATCACCAAGAAGCATCAAGTAAGTACATGTTACTTTTGAGTTGTTTTCAGTTGTGTTCACCTCTTTGTGACTCAATTTGGAATTTTCTTGGCAGAGATACTGGAGTGGTTTGCCATTTCCTTCTCCAGATCATTTTACAGATGAGAAGACTGAGGCAAACAGGGCTAAGTGACTTGTCTAGGGTCACACAGCATGTGTCTAAGGCCAGATTTGAACTCAAGAAGATGAGGCTTACAGACTCCTTGCTCAGCTCTCATCCATTGTGCCACCCAGCTGCCCAATTAAATATACTGAGTTGAAATATTGTGCTTTCTTCTTAGGATCTTAAAGAAAAAACAAGTTAAATTAGAATATGCTATTGTGTCAATACAATATTGTATCAATGATGACATTTTTCACTTTTTTCTCCTCTATTTTACCATTCTTCCCCCTCCCCACCCCCACCCGCATGAAGCGGAGAGATGAGCTCCAAGGGGTTCTTGCTTCTGGTACCCAGCACCCAGTAGCATGACATTGCATCCTCCTCCCCTTGGCCTCTTAAGAAGTCTCTGATTTCTCTCAAGTACTATAGGTTAGTACCTACTGTCAGGTACCTTCATTTCTCCCCTCCACCACCACCCTACCTTCTTTTTATATGTCCTTTTATGTGTTGCCTTCCCCTATTTGGAATAAAAGCTCCTCGAAGACAGGGACTGTCTTTCTGCTTGGATCTGTATTCCCAGGCTCTTAGCACAGTGCCTAGTGCATAGCAAGCATTAACAAATGCCTCTTGACTTCTCTGGTTTATATGCCACAGTACTATGCAAGTTTCTTGAGCATAAGGACTTCTGGTTTTTTTTCTTTGTATTTCTATCACCTAGTATCATCTTTTTTCACATTACAGTCAGTGATCCTTTAATAAATGTTGAATTGAATTAAAATATGGATCAAATATGCGGTAATGGAGTGTTGAACTTGCAGTCAGGAAGTCTTAGGTTTCAGATTCTGCCTCTGAAACTGTTAAGTAATCATGGACAAGTCATTTAACTTCCCTAACTACCTAGAATTTATATAGCTCTTTAAGTTATCCAAAACACTCACAAAGGTTATATTATTTTATTCTCACAACAAAACTAACTAGAATTTATATAGCTCTTTAAGTTATCCAAAACACTCACAAAGGTTATATTATTTTATTCTCACAACAACCTTGGGAGTGGGAGGTGGGTGTTATTATGTCCATTTTACAGATGAGGAGGTTCAGTGACCTGCCCTGGGTACCACAGCTAATAAGTGTCTAAGGCTCAGTTTCCTCATCTATAAGGTTGGAATACTACTACTTGTAGCTACTTCAGAAAGTAATGAGAATCAGATAATTGATTATGTTTAAAATTCTTAGCAAACTTGAAAGTGCTATGTACCATAAATATGTGCTATTATTGTTAACTAAGGAGAAGGAGGATTCACTCTCTCTATAAGAGCTGCATGCCTCTGCCTTTGAGGAAGAAGTCAATGGTGACCAAAGCATGGGCTCCTCACCTGTGAAATAATAATAATTATAGCAGCATAACAGGTAACATTTATATAACTATTTAAGGTTTGTAAAGTGTTTTGTATATATTCTCTCATTTGATTCTCACAAGTAGGTGTAAAGTAGGTGCTTTCAATATCCAAATTTTCAGGATAAAAAAACTGCCTGGGCAGTTTTCAGAAGAAACCAAAGTTATCTATAGTCATATGAAAAAATGCTCTAAATCACTATTGATTAAAGAAATGAAAATCAAAATAATTCAGATATCTTCTCTCACTTATCAGATTGGCTGAGATGACAGAAAAGGAAAATGACAAATGATGGAGAACATGTGGAAAAATTGGGACAATAATGCACTATTGGTGGAGCTATGAACTTGTCCAACCATTCAGGAAAACAATTTGAAATTCTGCCTAAAGGCCATAATGCTGTACCTTCCTTTTGACTCAGAAACACCACTATTAGGTCTGTATCCCAAAAGGATCAAAGAAAAAGGAAAAGAAGCTGTATGTACAAAAATATTTATAGCAGCTCTTTTTGTGGTAACAAAGAATTGGAAACTGAGGAGATGCCCATCAATTGGGGGATGGCTGAACAAGTTATGGTGTATGATTGTGATGGTGACTATCGTATTGTAAGAAAGGAGAACAGGATGGTCTAAAAAAAACCTGGAAAGACTTATATCAACTGATGCAGAATGAGATAAGCCTAGCCAGGAGAACACTGTACACAGTAAAACAATAATGTAATACAATGATCACCTGGTATGGTGGTATGGTTATTCTGATTAATGCAATGATCCAAGACAATACTGAAGGACTCATGATGAAAAATTCTGTCCACTTCCAGAGGGAGAACTGATAGAATCAGAGGATAGACTGAAGCATAATTTTTTCACTTTTTTTCATTTTTCTTTTCTGCATAGCTAATATGGACATGTTTCGCATGATTTCACATGTATGATTGATATCACATTTCTTGCCTACTCAATGGGTAGGAGAGGGGTGGGAAGCAAGGAGAAAAAACTCAGAACTCAAAATTTTAAAAAAAAAAGTTAAAAATAAATAATACTTTTTTTTCCTTTTTATATAAAAACTCTTGGCCAGGAATACATAGTAAGTGTCCTGAGGCCAGGATTTGAACTCAAGTCCATCTTGGATGGCATACACTCCATAGAAGAGGGGCTAGCTCAGTAGAAAAGGACATTGTTTGTAAGCAAGAGGAAAAAGTCTGATTATGCAGCAAAAAAATAATCCTTTTGTTTCAGACTTGAAAATACCCACAACCCTCAACTTTAACAGTTGCTAGTTCAGCTACCTTGTAGGACCATTTCATAAATGAGGCAAATGTCCGGTTAGGTGGCAGAGACAGAAATGTCAGCACTAATACCAATTGAAAGTGTTGGTAATTGGGTCCAATTTGCCTGAGGTTGGAGGAGAGACTGAAAATGAGTGAGGATTCAAAACCTATCCTAACATAAACCTTCATAGACTGAAATTTTGGTCAGTAGTAGGAGGGAAAGGAGTTGGTAGAAAGCAAGAACTGGCTGGCCCTCAAGAATTCTGCTTCCAGTGGAAGAGTTGAAGGGGCTGAGGTGGACTGCAATACTGATAGCAATTTTCAAAAGGTTTGATATTGGTCAGACTTTACCTGGGAGAGAGTGAGAATTGAGAAGAGGAAGGAGGAGATAGAAAAGGTTGCATACTATTCCTCTACCTCTATCTCTTCTTCTTATGCCTTTCCCAGGTTTTTTCTGTCCCTTTTTTCCCTTTGTAAGCCTGATAGAAACTTGATATAATGAAAATTATTATATTTATTGAAACAAGTTTTTTTTTTAAATATTCCCTTACCTAAATTTTAAAAGAAGAATGAATGAAAAAACTTTATTGTATTTACAGTGTGTACAATGTGTTAAGCCCTGGGAATATAAATATAAAAACTAATCAAAAAGCACTTAACATAATGCCTGGTACTTAGTAGGTGTTAAATCAGTGTTTGTTGATCTAGCTAAGATAATCCCTGTCCTTAAACAGCCTATATCCTAAAATTGAAAAACTACATAATGGAGAGTGTTAGCATAAGGAAAGGATAGTTCGATTTAAAAAATTACAGGTATAGTGAGTAGAACCATAGGGGAGAATGGTTCCCCTTTCCAGTAGCGATGGCAATATTTATTTGATTGTACTTCCAGAACTAGAAGGGGAGAGTCTTCTAAGATGGTGCATGCATGAGTATGGTGAAAGATGGGTTGGAGTTTCTAGTGAGCCAAACATTTCAAGAGGGAAAGGATCAGAAGGTGAAAGTTTCAGAAATGAAATGATTAAATCATCAGAGGTGAGGCCTCTGATAGACTAAAGATAGTATATTCTACGCTTTATATTTCTCTCTTTTAACCCACTTTCTGAAAATTAGTCAATTGATTTTCACTTCAGTGTAGCCCTTAGTTTTATTTTTCTGTGAATCAGTGGCCTTAAAGAGATACCCCCACCCAATGGTGCTTTAAGTGTAAATGTTGAGAATATCACTAAAATATTTTTGAGTTAATATATTCTTGCATAAAAAGTATTTGTTAAAAATTACTACCTTAAAATTTTAAAACATTTGGAAATAATTATACATTCACAGTAGTGAAGTCAACAAAAATCTATTAAGCATTTGTCATGGAACAGGCATTGTGCTAAGCTAATTTCCACACTTCTATACAAGCGGAAAGAAAGACAGTCCTAGTCCTCAAGAAACTTAATCCATTTTTGCCCTGTAAAATAGGTTCCATTTACTTATTTTCTTTTTAAAATAGCATTTTGTTTTTTCCAATTACATGTAAAGACAATTTTGACATTCATTTTTAAATAAAATTTTGAGTTCCAAATTTTCTCCCTCCCTTTTTATTCTCCCCCTTCCTATGACCATAAGCAATTTGATATACATTATATATGTGCAATCATGTAAAACCTATTTCCATATTAGTAATGTTGTGGAAGAAGAAACAGTTTGGAAAAAGAAAAAAACACACAAAAAAATAAAGTGAAAATAGCATGCCTCCATCTGCATTCAGACTCCATTAGTTCTTTCTCTGGATGCTGATAGCATTTTCCATCATGAATCCTTTGGAACTGTCTTGGATCATTGTATTTCAGAGAAGAGTTAAGTCAATCATAGCTGATCTTCAAACAATGTTCCTGTTACTGTGTACAGTATTCAAGGAGCTTATTTCTAATGGGGAAGACAATATGTTGAATGAGAACATAAAAGATAAATGCAAAGTAGGTGGAAGGTAATCTTAGAAGTGTTGGCACTGGTTTCTGGGAGAGAACCAGGAGATGCCCCTTGAGTTGAATCTTAAAGTAAACCAAGTATTCTAAAGTTGGGGGTTGGGAAATAAAGTAGCATGTGCCAGAAACAGCAAGCAGGCCAGTATATTTGGATTGTAATAGTTGGAAGGGAGCAGAATGTAAGAAGATTGGAAAGACATGGAGGTTGGGGTTAGGAAGAGTTTTAAATGCCAAATATCTCCCCACTCCAATCCATCCTCCACTCAACTGCCAAAACGATTCTTCTAAAACTAGCATTGACTATATCAACTCCCTGTCACTCCTCTACTCAACAAACTCTGCTGACTCCCAATTGCCTCCAGAATAAAAAACAAAGTTCTTTATAGGAATCATCTTCATTTAAGTAATTATGTATGGTATGATGCTAGAAGCTGGGGATAAAAAGACAAAGATGAAAAATAACCTCTGCTCTGAAGGCTTCTCCTTTCTAACAGATTGGGAGTCTAAAAGCTTATGAGGAAGGAGGGGGGTGTCACAAAATGCACAAAAATAAATAAAGAGAATACACAGAAAAATGAGGAGAAAGACAACTTTAAAAAAATAAAAGAAGTCTTCACAGTGGAAAATCAAAGGAAAAACAAGGCTTTCCAAAAAGAAGAATGTGGAGGGCAGTGCATTCTGCATATATAGAATAGCCTGTGATTATACACGAAAGTATGGAATATAGCATTTGGGGAATAGTGAGCAAGCAGTCCAATTTGGCTTGGAAAGGATAGTGTGTAAAAGGGAATATGACAAAAGCCTGAAAGGGTAAGTGGGAATTTGATTGTAGAGGACCTTAAATTCCAGACTGAGGAAATGCTGTTTTACCCTATAGTTAATAGGGAGCCACTCAAGATTTTTTTTTACAGAGGAGTTTTATGATCATACTTGGGTCTCAGGAAAATTATTTGGGAAGACCAATCAAGAGGTTTTTATAATCATAGTCTTAAGTGAAAGGTGATTGAGAGCCAGCCTGAACGAAAATGGTATCTGGATAAATGGAGATAAAGGGATAGATGAGAATTTTTTTTTTATAAAATCAATTAGATTTTGATTGGATACAGAAGGAATGATAGGAAAAATAAAGGATGACATTGGGGTTACAAACCTGGGTAATGGGAAAGTAACTTTCTACAAAAGTGGAAGATTGGAGTATGACTGGTTAAAGGGGAAAATATTTCCTTTCTGTTCCTGTTGAACTTGAGATACTTAAAGGACATTTAGAAACAGCCAATTAATGATGAGAAACAGGTTTAGAAGAAAGTTTAGTGTTTCATAGCTTTTGGAACCATCTGTATAGAGATAATATATTGATCCATAAGAGCCAATGACATTGCTAAGGTAGTGTTTAGAGAGAGTGGGACTCAAGACAGAACTTTGGGAAATAATCACACTATCTGGGCAGGGTGGGTGATGGATGATGACCCTGCAGAAGAGCTTGGGAAGGATTGTTCAGATAGTAGAAGTACTAGGAGGGAGCAATATCACAATGTCACTCTGAGAGAATGGGAGGAGGGTATACTTAGACAACTGTATTGAAACTACCTTATGAAACAAGCCACATGGAAGGTAAAGACACTAGAGAGCTATTTTGAAAAGCAGTCTGGAACTATTTTCTACCATCTGAGGCCAAGCTGCTTAGCATCAACAGTCATTAGATTTATTTGAGTCCATCTCTAATTAATAAAAACAAAACAAAAACAAGTAGTTTTAAAAATCTTCATTGTACAGGTAAGCCATTTTCTTAAAGCATAATGCTTTTATTTGTTAGTCCTTCATTCTCCAAGAGGACTGGGGACGGCAGGAGGCTGATGACTTGCAAGTGAACTGGATTTAAGTGAGGCAGGGCTGTGGAAAGTTATCAGCTTCACTCTCTTCTCCAAAGTCCTCAGAGTCCAGTGGCAAGACATAGTTCAAGATGGCCCCAGATGCAGTGGGAGACCATGGCCTTCGTAAGCCGAAGTCTTTCCCAGGTCTCAGTTTGTTCGTGCTTGTTGGTGTAAAAACTTTGAAAAAATAAAGATCAAACTGCGGTATCTTTCAAAAATTATAAATAACACATGAATGAATAGGCAGGAATGAAAAAATCAGCAAAAATTGGAACATAACAGGCCAAGAAGGAACCACGTTCATATGAACTTTGGTGTCCAAACTCAATGCCTATTCTTTGATATTTTTGTGACAATTCTGATGTAAAACCCAAACCAAAAAAAATCTGTTTTTTAAAAGAGTTTTAGGGAGAATGATGAGATGATAGTCAGCTTTCTCCATATCTTCTTAAAGCAAACTTACTAGGAACTTGCCCTTGTAACGGATATTTGTTTAAATGAATATTCTTTCATTTATCTGAAGTCCAAATAGATGACAGTTTCCTCATAAGAGGTCATGTTTTCTTCTTACATATTGTTTTTTATTGCTTGGCCAATTGTCTGTTTCAAAGATATGACATTAAAGATGTACATAAAGTATTAATGTATGATGACATAGAGTCTGAACATGAGGTAAAAATGCTAATCAGAAGCAGCAAGAAAACTAGATATAACTATCATAGAGACATAATTTATCCTTCTTGAGAGTATCTTAATAGCTGTTCATCAACCAATTATGCATTTTCTTTTCAAAGACCTCATTACCACATTGCTTGTGTTTTGAAAGATATTTATTTAAGAAAGAACATTTTAAAGAAATGTGCTGACCAGGTTCCTAGAGGATTGAGGTTAAAAAATCATAAATTTAGAGCTGAAGGAACCTTAAAATCTATCCATCCACTTCCTTTTTCAGATGAGGTTAAGTGATTTACCGAATGGTTAAGTGATTTGGCTAAAGGGTACACAGGCAGTAAATGGATGATCCAGGATTTGCATATTGGTTCTCTGATTCTGAACTGAGGATGCTTGTCGCTGTACCATGCTGTCCTGGGTGTGGGAACTGCTTCCACTCCTATCATCTAGTTTACTAAATCCTGCTCTCCTCTAGATCTATTTTTTTTTTTTACAGAAAATACAGCAATATCAGAAGTAGATAGCCTGTTGTAGTTATCTTTTACATAGGTTCACGCTCTCTAGATTGCACAGCCTACCTAAAGTTACTTTGGCTATGTAGAAAATTATTTTGGCAGGAGTATTATCAGTGGGTCAGATTGTCTTTGAAGCAACTTGACTAGGATTACTGTCTAATACTATAAGTTATAAATTCATCTTTAGAACAAAAGAAGACACATTCCTCACACTAAATGTATTCCTAAACAGTAGAATCATTGAAATTGTTTCTGGTATGGTGACTATAAATGCACTTTGTTAGAGAATTCGAGAAGCAAGCAAGATAATATTATGGGGATTCCTACAACGGGATAGTAATCTGATTACAGGTCATGCTCTATAATGAATCAAGAGAATTATCACATAACAACATAGCAAAGTCTTGATTTTCTATGGCATTGGGGTGGAGAGGAGGGACAAGGCAGAAATAACATATACATTGGAATCTGTAGCTAATCCAAAAATCTCAGTGTTAAGCCATTTGTTTCAGCATCCATCAAACTCACTGCTTTGAATTTTCCTCATTGTCTCTTCCTACTCACCCTCTGTTGGGGATGCCAAAAGGCAGCAAAATGAGAGAACAGTAGGAAGGAAGAAGCAAAAATATATATGATATCCCTTTTTAAACATTTACTATTTCAAACATCACTTTGGTTTCATTTATTGCACAGTGATACAATTAATCCTCAATCACATGACTTTTGATTGGTTGGAATTTTTAAAAGATAATTTTTAAAAATTGTTGCTTTGAACTGATCATTACAAAAGATTTAGTACAGTGTTTTAAGACACTGTGACACAAAGTTAAACTGTGTTATCATTCAGATTGGATAGCTTTCAAATGCCAGAAGTTTGGGGAAATGTCCTTGGAAGGAAGAATTTAGACATTGTGAACCTTAGGAAGGAAAAAAAGTTTCAAGTAGATATTTTGGATTACTTCCTAGTTTTTTATTTATTTTTGTAAATAAGTATTATTAAATAGTTTGTACCAGAGGCAAGTAAATCCTTTCTCAGGTCTGATTTAATTTAATTTTTATCTTCTAGTTTCTGTTATGTATCATTTTATATAATGGTTAGTATGTGCATTTTGGTAACTTAAGCAGTATGAACAGGAAATCATATTTCATTTGGATAGTGAATGGTACATTAGGCATGCTTTAAAAGAAAGTGTATTGGTAACAGCATAGTATATACTATCATTAAAAATGTATACTTTCCAAATGAATAGATGTTCTAATTTATACTAATTTTGGAAATTAAAGATTGTAATCTTTGAGTCAAAGAAGGATTTGGAGCTATAGCTGTATCGTTTAATCTATACATTATTGATGAAAGAATACACAAAGCCCTTTTTCATTTTTATATGAACAAACCCCATAGTACATGTAAATGCAGAAAGGCAGCAAAGCCAAATGTCTTAAATTAAAGTTTCATTTTAAAAAGTATAGTAAACAAGTGTATATTGGAATTTTCTTTTTGTTAATGATTATTTGAAAAGATTTCATTTTGCCCTCATTAAAACCAAAATTCTGAAAGCAAAACCTTGCTCAAAGGAAAGGAATTGCTCTAGTTTCGATCATCACTTAAGTGACCTTAAGTCTAGACATTTCTCCACAGGTGGTAGCATCATTGGAACAGTTATCAGATGTCTTTATAGAAAGAAATAGCCCTTACAATGCACATGTTTCATGTTCAGTTGCACTTCATTGTGTTGTCCTGAAACCTCCTGCCTCAAGGCACTGAAGGTTACTTCTATCCTCCCCAAAGGTGCTTGCCCTGCATCAACCATGAGACCATATTTCATTGACAGTGACACTAAACAACAGTCATAATCCACTTCCTCTGTCAGGTCTAGACCACTCTCTAAAGCCTGTCAATTAGAGAGGTCATTTTACCTTATTTACAGAGTTGAGGGTATGCATTGGTGCATTTTATGACTTGTAATAATGTGCTTTGCATTGAAAGGGGTTAGAGTAAGTTAAGAGAGCAGTAATTCCCAAGCCTTTCTGAGTTATAACACTCTATTATTTCTTGTATGATTTTTTGACACCTTCCTTTCCTGCCACTCTCTGAATCCCACTCACATATGTCAAATGTAATGGGAGATTGAAGAAATGAATTGCAAGGACTAATTCCTAAAATGAAGGATCCAGTAATGCCAATAACACATCTGTATTCTTTTTAATGTCAATGTTCAAATCACAGTCCTGTGTGATTTTTTTGACATATCTTGGGAAGTTTACCATAGGGAGCCCTCCCAACTTACTGGGGGTCTTCCTTACATTATTTGGGCATCACGAGAATAGTAGTGGAGCATATGGGGCTGTCAGATCTATTCCGCCAACATTTATTAAGCAATTACTATGTACAATGCACTGTGCTAAATGCTGGGGATTCAGCTATAAAGACCAAACAATCCCTGTCTTTGAGCTTACATTCAACTTGTATACACAAGAAGGTAAATACAGTACTCACTTTTGTTCTGTTTTGAATATACAGAACTCCTGGAAAGGAAGCTCCATCTGACAACACAGATTGGCATCTCTTCTACAAATGATAATCTTAGAGCTTTGCTTAAGGTCACTGAGAGACTGAGAGATTGAATGGCTTGACCAGGGTTTTGTAATATATTAAATGGAACTGGAACCCACAACTTTATATACACACTAAGGCAATGCAAAGAAATTTCAAGAGGAAGACATCACTAATAACTGGAATGGGAGAGGGGGATACTTGGAATTCAGAAATGCCTCAATGTAGGAGGTAGCACCTCAACTGTGCCTGGAAGGAAGCCTAGTCAGTCTAGGAATTAGAGTGAGGACAGTGTATATTTTGGACATGAGGAATCATGTATACAAAAGTATGGAGGTATAATTTGGGAATAGCTAGCAGACTCAAATGAAGAGTTCTTAAACAGGAGTAATATGAAGTAAGAATGAAATTGTAGGTGGGAACTAGACGAGGGGGAATGACAAGAAAGTTGGGCTTTAAATACCAGGCTGAAGGGCCTGCAGTTTATCCCAGAGACCATGGAAAACTATTGAAGATTTTTGAGAGTGGGGCAGGGACAGTGACATGATCAGATCTGTTTTTAGGAATATCAGTTTGGTGATTGGGTAAAGGATGAATGGGACAAGGGAAAGACTAGAGCTAAAGAGAACAATTAGAAAGCTGTTGCCGTAATCTATGCAACAGTTGTTTAGGGTCTGAACTGTGGCAATAGTTATATGAGTAGAAAGAAGGGGACAGATGTAGGAGATCTTTTGGAGGTTGAATAGATAAAACTTTGTAACTGACTGAATGTAAAAGTTGAGGAGAGTGAAGTCAAGGATGACTCCAATTTTCCAATCCTGGGTGACTGAATCAATAGAGATGCCATTAATAGAAATGGGGAAGATTGAGAGAAGAATAGATTTTGGGCAAAATGAGTTTCGTGTTGGACGTGTTGAGTTTGAAAAGCCTGGAGGACATTCAGTTGTCTGGGTAGAAGACACCTGAAAACAAGGGGCTATGCCACTGGGGTTCAGGACAGAGATTAAGACTAGATTTATAGATTTGATAGTCATGTACAAAGATGATAATTGAACTTATAGGGCTAGATAGCCAAGGGAGAATTATCTCCATGGGGTTTCCAATTATCCCTCATTTTTGCAGCATAACTAATCCATCTTTTTTTGATCATATATTTCTTTAATGGCATCATTTACTTTACTTACCTCGTGTAATTCCTTGTTCATATCTATTACCACCTTATCATGCCCATTTTGCTCCTCTTCATGGCCCTCTCTGTGATTCTCAAATTCAGTTTTTCAAAGGTTGCAATGTTCCATGACTGACAGTCCTGCAACATCACCAGAAGAATATTGTTGTTAGAACACGTGGTGGACCTTTGTTTCAGAGAGAAGTTTCAAGTTATTAAAAAAAAATTCATATATAATATATATACACACATATATATCTAGTGTATATATGTGTGTATGTCACACACATATAGACATATTTTACATAAATAGGGGTATATGTGTTTATAAATGAATTCTATAAGTTCTTCCTTTCAACATCATAATCTGGACAATAGGCATTCTTTGTCTATTAAGGTTTTCTTGTGTGGATGATTAGGCCAAACTCTTTTGAGTGATTATGGATCTCATTTGGGAAGCTTTACAGTGTTCCAGGGCTTAAGGCAATCAACACAATGTCATCCACAAACAGGAGTATCTGGAATCAATAGAAAATTCCTCTTTGTTCTGGACTGTCATATCTCCTCTATGACAATAGCAAACACCCCTGAGGAGAATACATTTCCCTGTTTTGTGCCTTGATTGATGCTAATAATAAATGTCATCAAACAAGATGATCTCGTTACCTCTTTCAAATAGTCTTATATGACTTTTATATATTCATTGGAAGTACCTTTTTGAGGGAAGCTCTGAGCTATTAAATCAAATGCTTAAAAAAAAAATAATCAACAGGCATTAAGCATGGTAGGATCTTGTGTTCTCTATATCTTTCAGTCAGTTTGTGATGGCAAAGATTTGACCTGCTCTGGAATATCATGCACAAAAAACCTGTTCCCTCCCAAATGAAAATTGACTCTCAATGGATATATAACTTATTCTCATAAAACAAGATATTATGTGGATAGGAAAGTTGGCATAAGAATTGGGAGTTAGGGATGTTTTCTCAGTCATTTTCTTTGATAATGTCAGAGGTTTTTTTTTTTGTTTTTTGTTTTTTTTTTTTAGCTTTTGGTATCTTGCATTCTTTCTAGTGCCTTGAAATGTATCACTTTCAGTACAGACTTCCTCTGTGCATTCCTGGGCTAAGCCAAGCTGCTTTTGCCCATCTTGGTTTTCTTCATTGTCATGCCTATTTCCTCAAGAAGCCACTGCTTTGGACTCTGCACTGGACTGAATGTTCTCCATAAAGAAGGTGAAGATACCTGTTTAAAAATTTAAAAGTAATCTGTTCTTCTGAGGTTTCTTAGATACTTGTTAAGAGGGATGTCCAAGCTCTAAGTTAGGAGTCATCCTCCTAGAGGACAAGGAACGAATCTATAACAGTTCACTCTGTACTGTGCTTATCCTTGCACCAAGGACAGCAGCACATGACCTTAAATGCTTTTGAGGATAAAGATGTTAGTCTGTCACTTTTGCAGAAAGCTCTCCAAAGAATCATTCTCTTTTCCTCTCCTTCACAGGGAAAAACAAAACAAAACATATTACCGATGAGTTTTACATGCCATTTATCAAGTCCTGGTGCAAAAAAACAAAAAACAAAAAAAAAAAGGCAAAAAAAAAATTGTTAGCTCAGAGCAACATTAAGGCCATTAGGTTTCCTAACAGTCTGCTCCTCTTTCCACCAACTTATTCCTGACACAGCTATGATTTGAGAGAATTCCGTGGACTTGTTCTTCCCTCTTATGAGGTGGATACAATGTTAGACCTGAGAAATACCTGAGTTCAAATCCTGTCTGACACTTGCTAGCTCTGTGACCCTGGGCAAGCCACCTAACTTGTCTCAGACTCAGTGTTTTCATCTGTAAAATGGGGATGATAATAGCATCTACCCCACAGGGTTGTTGAAAGGGTAGAGCAATACATGAGTTCTAGATATTATTAATACTGAATAGATTTTCCTAACTGTAGGGACAGTTTTTTGGAAGAAATCAAGGAGAAGAGCTAAATCCTGAGGGATGACGTTTAATCCATTACATCTGTAGAGCACTAAATGACACCCTAGTGACCTATGTTCCTTTAAAAGCACCAAACTTACTATGAGGGACTGATTTGGGTACCAGGCATCTTGTGACTTAATAAATGTTAATTAATAATATAGAGGTTAAATGGTTATATGCCATAGTGGTTTTTTTTAAATTTTCAAAAATGTTTTTATCAATGTCTTTTATTTTTTATACCATAGTTATATTCTTTTTTATGTTAGAATTTTATTTGGAATTTTAAACAAGATTTGGAATACCACTAGGCAGAATATACATAAGATGAAATAAACATTTTAAGTAAATGTTTCTTGAAATGCCCCAAATTCCATACCTGAAAGATTCAGTGATTTTATTAGTGTGGGTGTTCTCTTTCTGTCAGTACTGATCACAGTTGCTCCTCAGTTTTGTAGTGAATCTTCATGAATAGCTGTAGCCAAAACTATTCATTACCTATTGATGACCTGTGCTGATCCAGAGGTATTTGTGTAGGGACTGAGAGGTGGCTCATACTTATATACAATAATTAATGCTATCCCATGTATGATCACAATAATATTAACATTATTCTCTAAGTTCTATTTGCACTTCTTTTCTTTGGTCCTTTCTAAATTGTACAGATATCATTTTGGTCTGGCATGTGCAAACCTATTTATAGGTCTGTAGAAACCTAAACTCCACATTTAGGATAAATTTTCACACCACACTAATTTCTTATATATTTTCTTACCCTGGTTCCCACTGTACCCTCCATTGTAACAAAGAAAAAGCAAAGAAAACAACCAAATGACCACATCTGCAATGATCTACTTCTGGAGTTCTCCTCCCCACCACCAGCTTCTTTGCTGAGAGAAGGAATAGATTTTTCATCATTTGTTCTTTGATACACACACACACACACACACACACACACACACACACACACACACACGTATGTACCTAGATTCTGATTAATTGTAAGATATATACGTATACTTGTATATCCATGTATAAGTATATATATGTATATATATATATATATACATGTATATATATTGCAATTAATCAAAATCTGCGTTCATTTTAGAACTGTTTATATTATTGTAATCATTGATTGGGTACATTGTTTTCCTCGTTCTGATTATTTTAAATGATTCTGTAAGTATTTATTAAGTGCCTACTATATACCAGGCATTCTGCTAGGAATCTGAAATATATAGGTCCTGTTTTCATGTAGCTTATATTCTTTGTTTCAGTTTTCTCATCTTTCTCTGAATTCTTCATTTGTCATTTCTAATGGCAGAAATTATAGTCATATACCACAATTTGTTTAGCCATTCCTCAAATATTGAAGACCCCCTTCATTTATAGATATATATTTTTTGCTATCTTAAAAGTACTGCAATAAATATGATGATATATATACAAGCTTTATTTTTGTAATTTCCTTGGGGTATAATCCTGGAATAGTTTAAGCAAGGAAATGTTCTATATGAATTTAAGATTCCTTTCACTCCCGGTTATATCTGTGCAGACACATGTACAATGAAGCTAAGATTTATATTCCTGAAAAGTCTATAAACAAAGTTTTGCATAATGAATTGTATCATCCTATTACATTATATTAGCAGTCCTCATGTAAGCTCCTTGAGGTTGAGAGAACATGTTTTTGACTTTCTATCCTCAACACTTTGCATAGTTTCTGGCACAGAGCAAGGGCTTAATTATTTTTATTTGTGCTTTGTTGTATCACCAAGGCAAGGTTCACAGTGACTATGACTATGCCAGTATAGTTCTGAATTGCAAAGTATAACAGACTCTCCATAGAGAGGACAGACACCAGAAAGTCATATCCCAACATCAGAAAGCCAAATCCATCATAGTAACCAAGAAGTCAATACACATTAGAACTGCAGGGGTCACCTTCATTTCCAAACCTTCCTGCCCACCCCTCCTGACCCCCTACCCCACTCCAAGCCTTCCCACAAGCACACACTCTCAAGACTAGCTGGGCCTACCTGGGTTCTTTCTCCCTCCCTCCACTCTAACTGCTCTCACTCCCTTCTTCCCAGCTCCACTTCACCTTTCCTGTTCCACTTGTTCAGCAAGCTCCTCTCCCCGTATATGACTTAGGCTTCCATGTGATGTAAGCAGGTCACATGGGCCTATTAGTGAATGGGAAAGATCTTTCTATTTAAATTACCATTACACTCGTTGAGTTGAAAGAATCAAAACTTTTTGTTTTCTTCTAATATGTTGGACATTGAGGTTTTTAGTTATCCATGAAATAGTACATAGTCTCAGGCTCATAAGATTTATAGTTGGAGACAACTTTAGAGATTATTATGTCTAGTTTTGTTATTCTACAGATGAGGAAATTTTAGGTAAGTTAAGTGGTTTACCCAACATCACACGGGTAACAAGTAACCTGGATTTGAATGGAGTTTCAAACACAAGTCCCCTAACTTCTCCAGCTCTAGTTAGTGCTTTTTCTAATTCTAATGTACTTTTAAATTTGGGACATCTCAATAAAGTTATTTCTCTCTCTTGTTTTTCGCCTACTTTTTGTTCCTTTTCTTCTTCTACTTTCCATTGTATTCTCCCTCTTCACCTTCTTCCCTTCTCTGGCCTTCCTTCCTTCCTCTCTCTTGCTTTTTCCTTAGTCTCTTTCCTTCCTTCTCTCTCCCTCTCTCCCTTCACCTTTCAATCTGTCCTACTTTAAAGAAAAAAACAAAAAAGAACAGCCTCTACATCAAAGGTTCTTAATCTAGGGTCTGTGAACTTAAAAAAATATGTATATATAATATATATAATATATATTTTATGCCCACATATATATACATATATGATAACTGTTTCAATAGAATACATTTCCTTTGTAATCCTATGTATTTTATTTGACAAATTTTAAAATTTTATTCAGAGAAGGATCTCATGGGTTTCACCACGTTCTTAAAGGCTCCATGACACAAAAGGTTAAGAATTTGTGTTCTACCCCATAGCAAAAGCTAACTCTGGTTGCTATGAACATATATAAATTATGATGGTGGCCAGAGCAAGGTGACTACCCTGAGCACTTAAAAAAATGGTAATTTTTTTAAAATATAAATTTTAATTAATTTCCATTGAGAAATACAGGTATATATACAAGTATAAGGAAAGATAATAAGAAAAGTAGACATAGCAGCCAAAATAAACAAACAAAAAGAAAAATGATTCCGTTGCATTTATCATTAACTCCACCACAAAAGAGGCTTATTAACTTTCACATATTAGCACCCAGAGTTACATCGCTTTGCTTATCTTTGGACCTTCTTGACTATGTATAACATGAATTCATCACTCTTTAGACTTTATCCATATGGCTGTAATCAGCGTGTCCAAATTTTTGTGTGTTTAAAAGAGGTCTGGGCAATGGGGACCTGGTGCTGGAGTAGGTGGAAGAGATCCACATGAATGGTAAACCTGCTTCTAGTACACTTACCTCTGGAAGTGTGAGATGTTGCAGAATGGAAACGCTCAGCTTTCCACTTCATAGTATGGGTAGGTTTTCTCTGACTCCTCTTTGCTTCCTGAATGGAAAGAAAATTCTTGTGATGGACTCAGAGACGGAACCAGAGTATTTGTAGAAAATGGATTAGCCTGTAAAATGGTCTTTGATTTTTCCTGGGGGCAAGTGAAGCAAAGATTGCTGTAAGACAATTGCTGTAGAGGGGAGAGAGAGAGAGGTGGACCAGTGTCCTCATCTCTCTACACTATATGTAGCCCATGACCATGTAATGTTGCTACTACTTTTGCTACTGTTGTATTCTTTCCTTTTAAGTGAAGAAAAAAGGGAGACAAATGACCTTGTGCTCTTTCAAAAGGTCAAAGCCCCCAGACTATTAGCAGTTGGAGCCTCCCCTACCCTGAGGGACAACCTACTTGACCCATCCCAGCAGGCAATCAAACCTGAGCCATAGTTATGATAGTGCAGCATCCTAACCACTAAACCACTAGGAAATAGCTCATTTTGGCCAGTGAATGCATTTCCTATTCACACTCAGTCCCAGCATATCAGCCAGTCACAAATCTTTCCTTCACCACAAAGTCAGCAGACAGGAAAGAGCAGGTAACTAGGAGATAAAGTGGATAAAGTGCCTGGCCTGGAATCAGAAAGAACTGAATTCAGATTCAGCCTCAAACACGTAATAGCTGTGTGACCCTGTGTAAGTCACTTAACTTTTGTTTGGCTCAGTTTCCTCATCTGTAAAACAGGGATAATAATGGAACCTATTTTGCAGGATTATTGTGAGGATTAAATGAGGTAGTAACGGTAAAGTGCTTAGGACATAACTATAGAAATGTTAGCTTTTATTAGCCATATAGTACCTGTGCAGTGCTGAGTCAGACCTCCTCCTTTAATCAGGCTCCCCAGTTCTAGGTGGGTCTCTTCTACATTCCTCTTTAGCTAAGGGGCTCCTTGGCTATTAAGCTCCTTTTAGCCAGGCCCTGATTTCATTTCCTTTTTTTGGGTGTTGTTGCCCTATTTTACTTCATGCAAGTATTCCCATGTATTTTTGAATTCTTCATTTTCATTGTTTCTTACGTTACAATATTATTGCATCTCATTAACATACCACCACTTATTCAGCCATTCTCCAATTAATGTGTCCCTAGTTTGTTTCCAGTTTTTTGCTGTTAGAAATAGTATCACTAAGAATGTTTTCTGTGCAGATAGGATCTTCTGTTTCATAATCTTTTTAGCTATAGACTCACTGATGGGACCACTAGGTCAAAGGGTATGCACATTTTTATAACTCATTGTATGTGCAAATGATCTTGTTAAAAGTGTATATTTATACAAATTGTAACTGATAAAATATGTATTTCCTAGTTTATAAAAATCAGGATAGTTGATATTTAATAGGAAATACCTGTGTTGTTTTATTTTAAAATTATACAAAAATTCTAAATCAATGTATATAGTTTTAAAAATAAAAATTAGTTATATTAAGACTGTAAAATTAATTTATATGAGTCATTAGATATGAAAATATAATTTTAAGCTATTTAAACATGTCTAAAACTATATTCATATTTATAAAATTTCTTTCAAAAAACACCTCTGCTCTGCAAATTTTAAATTATTTTAAATTGCCTTAATTTACCAAGAGAAAACTTTATTTTAATGTTAAGCTTGGCTGGCAAGTTATAGAAAAATACTCATTAGATAATAGAATGAGAAGCAGCCTAGTTTAGTAGAGAGAAGGTCAGTCTTGGAGTCAAGAAAGCCTGGGTTCCTGTCCTGCATTTCATATATACTAGTTGTGTGCCCATCAGTAAGTGGCCTAATTTCTTCATGTCCAAGTCAATTCTCTAAGATTATTTATTAAAGGAGAATGTGCATCTTCATCAGCTGAGTTGTCTACGCAGCTGAAAATACCATCTCTTCCCACCGGTTTGATTGAGTTCAATTTCATAAGCATAGGCAATTCAACTGATCCATATCAATAATATATATGTGTATACACACACTTATACATATACACAACATATGCATATATGTATATATAATATTACATATATCACACACATATGCATATATATAATTGATAGTAATAAGGATAAGCAATCAGCTGAGTTTTACTAAAATGATATTACACATATGATGAACCAATACTTTCATACATACATATATTTGATAAATATGTATCTTCTGGAGAATATGTGCATATATAAACATATATGTATATAAATACATTTAGATGGTAGGAGGTGAGTGTGATTTCAACATATATATAAAATATTTTACCATAACTACAGCTGATTATTTATCTTAATTAGTACTGCCTATCAATTATATTTATGTAATGGAAAACTACTAAATTACAACTATTGCTGAATACTTAGAGACATCCTATACAAACTTTACCTGAACTTGCATGGAATATATTAGACAATCAAATATTACCTAGCTCAAATGTATATTTAATATTTCTAGAAAAATCCTCCTCTGTAGCTACATAAAGTTTCATAAGGACAGATTCTAATTGTCTTTCCCTGGAGAACACTGAAGTATAACTGTCACCACAGTAAGCCACTCTGATAAATCTGCTGGAAATCAAGAAATGCACTTTTAAAATTTTCTCTCTTGAATGAATTATGTGTCAAAAGCACTATTTTCCCATCTGTTTCCATATGATAATTTCTAAACTGCTCCATAAGCTAGGAAGTCTCAAAACACAAATATATGTGTTAATGCAATAAAGACAATATAATTAAGGCTCCATTAGCACCTATATGTCCAACAATTGTGGTGTCATAAAACAATAAATTTGGAGTCCATAAAGAAATATAGAAGGTCCATATGAAGTAAGAAAAGCCAAATTAAGGGAAACAGAACTGTATACACATGCTGCCTCCTATTACATAATTCAGATAGAAAGAAAAGGACAAGGGTAGCAGAATTTGAAAGAGGATACAGAATAAAAACATTTTCTTTGCTTGTTTGCTCCTTGTTAATTTGTTTGGACTTACCAAAGCTAAGGCTTTGGGGTTAAAATTTTACCCCAATGTTTTGCATGTTTATTTGATGATTTTTTAAATTAACAATGGTAAAATTTATAATAAACACATTTTAAAAAGTATATTGTAATTTTGCCTGCATTTCTTCATTTAAAAAAAATTGTTTAAATAAAAAGTTAAATAGTTTTAATTTTAATAGTTTTAAATTGTTTTAGTTTTCAACATTCACTTCCACAAGATTTTGAGTTCCAAATTTCCTGCCCATCTCTCCCTTCTGCTCATCCCTAGACAGAGTACCTTCTGATTACCTCTTCTCCCTATCTGCCCTCTCTTCTATCACACCCCTCCCTTCTCTTATCCTCTTCCCTTCTATTTTCTTGTAGAGCAAAATAGATTTCTACACACTATTGCCTGTATATCTTATTTTTCAGTTGCATATAAAATCAATTTTTAACATTCATTTTTAAAACTTTGAGTTCCAACTTCTCTCCCTTCCTCCTCCCCACCCATCCCCACTGAGAAGGAAAGTAATTCAATATAGGTTATATACGTGTTTTTCCTTTGTTGCTGAAGAAGACCATGCCATCGGAGAAATGATGACATGACTTGCACTTGACTTTGTTTTGAGTCAGGGAGGGCTGTGCAGGTCACCAACCTCACTTGTCCTTCACAGCCACCTGAATCCAGTGACATCACAATGCCTGGAAATGACCCAGGATGAGGCAATTGGGGTTAAGTGACTTGCTCAAAGTCACACAGCTAGTGAGTGTCAAGTATCTGAGGTGAAATTTGAATTCAGGTCCTCCTAACTCCTGAACTGGTGCTCAATCCACTGCACCACTTAGCTGCCCCCAGGTTATATATGTGTGATTGTGCAAAACACTTCCATAATAGTCATATTGTGAAAGACTAGCTATATTTACCTCCTTCCTATCCTGCCCCCCATTTATTCTATTTCTTTTGACCCTATCCCTCCTCAAAAGTGTTTATTTCTAATTACTTCCCCTCCCATTTGCTCTCCCTTCTATCATTCCCTTCACCTCCTGCTTATCCTCTTCTCCTTACTTTCCTATAGTATAAGACAGATTTTCATACCAAATTGATTGTGCGTGTTATTCCCTCCTTAAGCCAAATGCAATGAGAGTAAGGTTCACTCTTTCCCTCTCACCTTTTCCCTCTTTCCCCTCTACTGAAAAAGCTTTTTCTCACCTCTTTTATGTGAGATAATTTGACCCATTCTATTTCTCTCTTTCTCCTCCCAATATTTTCCTCTCTCATCCCTTAATTTTATTTTTTTAGATATCATCTCTTCCCAATTAACTCACCCTGTGCCTTCTGTCTACATATATATAATCCCTCCAACTACCCTAATACTGAGAAAAGTTTCAAGATTTACAAATATGATCTTTTCATGTAGGAACACCAACAGTTCAACTTTAGTAAGTTATTTATTATTTCTTTTTCCTGTTTACCTTTTCATACTTCTCTTGATTCTTATGCTTGAAAGTCAAATTTTCTATTCAGCTCTGGTCTTTTCAACAAGAATGCTTGAAAGTCCTCTATTTCACTTAATATCCATTCCCCCCCCCCCCGAAGTATTATACTCAGTTTTGCTGGCTAGGTGATTTTTAATCCTAGCTCCTCTGACCTCTGGAATATCATGTTTCAAGCCTTTCAATCCCTTAATGTAGCAGCTGCTAGATATTGTGTTATCCTGATTGTCTTTACATAATACTCGAATTGTTTCTTTCTGGATGCTTGCAATATTTTCTCCTTGACCTGAGAGCTCTGGAATTTGGCTACAATATTCCTAGGAGTTTTCCTTTGGGGATTTCTTTCAGGAGGCAAATGGTGGATTCTTTCAATATCCAGTTTAGACTCTGGTTCTATAATGTCAGGGCAGTTTTCCTTGATAATTTCTTGAAAGATGATGTTTAGGCTTTTTTTTTAAAATAATGGCTTTCAGGTAGTCCCATAATTTTAAAATTGCCTCTCCTTGATTTGTTTTCCAGGTCAATTGTTTTTCCATTGAGATATTTCACATTGTCTGCTATTTTTTCATACCTTTGGATTTGTTTTATGATTTCTTGATTTTTCATAAAGTCATTAGCTTCCATCTGCTCTATTCTAATCTTTAAGGAATTATGATTTTCAGTGAGCTTTTGGGCCTCCTTTTCTATTCTGCTTTTTAGGGCATTCTTCTCCTCATTGACTTTTGCATCTCTTTTGCCATTTAGGTTAGTCTATTTTTTAAAGTGTTATTTTTTTCAGCATTTTTTTGAGTCTCCTTTAGCAAGTAGTTGACCTGTTTCTCATGATTTTCTTGTACCACTCTCATTTCTCTTCCCAAATTTTGCTCTACTTCTCTTACTTGATTTTCAATATCCTTTTTGAGCTCTTCCATGGCCTGGGACCAATTAATATTTTTCTTGGATGTAGAAGCTATGACTTTGTTGTTGTCTGTATACTTTAGTCTTCCTTTTCATCAAAGTAAGATTCTATAGTCTGATTCTTTTTCTGGTTTTTGCTCATTTTCCCAGCTATTTACTTGACTTTTAAGTTCTTTGTTAAAGTAGTTCTCTGCTTAAAGTGAGGGTGGGGAGTATACTGTCAGCTGCTAGATCCTGCAACAATCTGTGGGCTTGGAGCTCCAGAAACAGTCACTGTCTCTTCCACTCCACTTCATTTTAAAAACAGGCATAATAGTATCTAGGCTACCCTTTCCACAGAGTAGTAAGGATGGGCAAATCAAACAATAGATGTGAAAGCACTGAGCTCAATAGTTCCTGGTGTAGAATCATCCTCCACACTTCAGATTAAAACTTGTCTGTAACTGTTAGTCTTAGAAAGTTGATTAGCCACACATCTAGTAAAAGAAGCAGCACTGGAACACTGGTCTTCCTGACTTCAACATTGGACTTCTTTCCACTGTGTAGGAAAGACATAGGCAGAGAAATGACCTCAGAGATCACTATCTTATAGGAATAAGGTCATTAAAATTAGACTCCAGGATGAGTTGACAGGGAGTTAAGAAAGGCATGTTCTATGACATGAATGAATGAAATGTCTTTGTTAAGCATTGACTATGTGGAAGAGTTGTGGATAAAAATAGAGCAGCCACTACTATCAGATAGCTTACATTTTAATAGAGGAGACAACTCCTATAAGAGATTTAAGCTGCAAGTCAGGTTGAAAGATTGTATAGACCTTAAGGAACAGTGGCAAAATAGATAGTAATGCATCTCATTTGAAGCTGTTTCCATTAATAAAACCATAAAGATTTCTGATGTTGCAACAGGTGCCAAGGACTTTTGTGCTGAGAACTTTCTTTTCTAGGTCTTCAGCAGTTGAGGCTGCTGAGGAGGTGAGAGCTTCAGCACCTGGAGATATTATTGCAAGGTCACACTCTCACAAGAATTCCTTCCCTGGACTGTGGTTGTGGGGGCCAAACTGGAAGACCAGATGGTCTGCTGTTCCCAGGGCATTTGACCCTACACATTCAGAAGTAGTTGCTGGTCCACTGTTGGTGCTGGTGATGTTAGGAATGGCTTAATTCTTTATAAGGATTGCTCTCCTCATGCTACAAAGGACAATCTGGAAACATGGATGAAGTCGTAGGTTCTCCCAGGACTCTTTGGTTCAGGATCCTGGGCTGTCTCCATTAGAATTTGAGGAGTGATAAAGGTTAAGGTGATTTGACTCACCTACTTATACTTCCTCCTTTCTCCTCCTCAGAATGCCTTGCTAGGCTGGTTCACCAATGCTATCAGGTATTTTGTCCAGGTGTTGATATTGGTAGTGGTAGAAGATGCCTTGAGTTATAAATCTAGACACTAGTGTCACTTAAAAATGATTTATAGAAACAGATTGTTCTCTAATGGACTTGTTTAACTAGAGCCTAACTAAATTTTAAATCTATAAACAAATATATAAATGATTCATGTTTCAAAATTCTATAGTTGCCCAAGATTAACTCTCCTATGTAAAGAGATCATTTTCATTCTTCCTTGAGTGGAGTCTAGAGAGGTCTGAAAAGGAGGAGTACCTTGCAGTACTCCAATTTAAAGGCTACAGAAACATTTATATGTGAGATATATCTGCATTAGAAAAGAAGGCTAACAATCTTCTTGTAAATTCTTATTGCACGTCACTCTTGTTCACACTCTGTAAGTTTCAGTTTGCTTCTTAATCTCGTTCTGCTATTTCCCCTCCCAGTGTCTTCTTTCTAGCAGCAGAGTATAATGGAAAGAGCAGTAAATCTGGAGTAAAGACCTTAAATTCTAATCCTGCCTGTCCCTTGATCACTAGGCCACCTCAGATGAGCCAGTCAACATTTCTAATCCTCATTTTATTTATTTGTAAAATTAGGCAGTTGAACTAGCTGATCTTTTATGTCTCATCTAGCCCTAAATTTATGATGCTATGATCCCTTGGCCTGTGGTACCTGCTCCTCCCTTGTTTCTGCCTGTTGAAATAATTTTCTTCTTTTAAGGTCCCCTACCATTGCTACCTGTTCCAGAAAGCCTTCTCTCAGCTAGGTGGTATGGCAGGATGGAGCTAAAGTTAGGATCAAAAAGACATGGGTTTGATCCCACTTAAATTACTTACCAGATTTATGATCCTAGGGAGTCCCTTTAAGCTCTCTCAGCCTTAGTTCCTTTATCTTCAAAATATGGATAATAGTAGCATTGACCCCACAAATGACAACCTGAATTGATAGAGTGGTAGAGAGAATTTCCTATACCAATTAAATCACAGGTCTAGTCCCCATCTTTACCATTATTTTCTAGGTTCTGTAACTCGTTCTGAAGTCTCACTTTAATTCTATTCTGTACCTGCATCTATCTCTGTCAGATATTTGAAATATATAAAACCTGACTCTTAAGATCACATTTAAAATTTTTTTTAGCTGAATATAGCCCCCAATCTGTCATTCTTTTAAAGAAAGATCTTTGGAAAGAAGGGTTTATATACTTAGAGAATTGAACTTGCCATATGACTATAGTAGCATTTTAATGCAAGGAGAAGCTTTAGAGGGTTCATGCCGTAAATGAGAAAACTGAGGCCCACTGTGTTTAATTTACTTTCCCAAGGCAATATAGCCATTCAGTGACAGAACTGGATTTGGAATCCTCATCTCTTTAGCCCTGAATAACTTGATAAGATCTTCTTTCTTGTATGAGTCATATCCAATAAATAATATAAATGTACCAAATATTAAGCAACTCTTCTCCCAGTAGTCATGTACCAAAGTGCTAAATCAATAAGAATTCTTGAAATAAAATTTTCCAATTGTAGAAGCTTTGAAAATTTGCCTCAAAAAGCATTTCAATGTAAGCATAATTACCAATAATTATGATCAAAGAACAAATTAATATGGCATTTTCAAATTTATGGGAAGTTCATCAGACAGCATTTGGGTTTTTTTTTCTTAAAACTCGCTTTGGGAGTAGAAACATGGTTCATCATCCTGGTCAGAATTTTAAAACATATTTTTGGAACATCTTTTTAAATGGTATGGTCTTGACAGTGAATAGAACTTTCACTAGCCTCCCTAGAGATGTAAATTTACCCACAAAACGTCTAGCACAAGGGGGCATCAGAGGCTACTAAGGTTGGGCATAGGATCTGTCTCTGAAGTACAGGAAGTATATGAATAGATTCTCCGAGAAGACAAAATCAAAAGTAGTATTTCCTCACAGTCCCTAAAACTTTGTGTCAATGGCCAGTTGGTTCAATGACTCCAGGAAGGAAAAAAAAACTGATCTGTCCATTATCTGCTTACTGGAATGTCTCCGATAATGTTCGCATTTCAGAAATATAGAAAACGGTGATACTAAACAACTGGTAAGAGGATAGAGGACTATCTGCAAACTTCAAAATCATGATTTGAGTAAGTCTTGAAATTTTGGAGCAAAGTTACAATACTGTGAATTTTGAGACAATATAGCTTATATTTACTTCATAATTCTCATACTGAAGACACTAGGAATTTTGTAGTATACATCATATTTTGGGAAGCACGGGATTTTTTGAGATGAATGTTTATACACAAATTCTATGCTGAATTCCTATTCCTTAAACAATTCACAATCCTGAATATGTACTTTAGCATTAATTAATATGGATGTTGTCTACACCATTTCAATGCTAATATTAGCCTCATTTGAGTTTTCATCTTAATTGAAGGGGAAATAATACCCTCCTAATTATTGTGTTAACTATAGTATGCTTATATGATAGCTTCAGTCTCTAGGCAGTTCCCTGTGACACCTTCATATAAAAATGCAGGTGATGTTAACTCACCTTGAAATGTTGACCTTATACTTTTTTCTGACATGTGCTTAAATGTGTAAACATTAATTTAGTTAACAGCAATCCGTTTTTAAGTCTCATACTGTTCACCAACTCCCTCAACAATTAGATGAATTTCGCTTATGATTGAATCATGACTGAATTTCCAAATCTTGCTTAGAGACAAATGCCCATTATTATTAGCTCTATCTGTATTTAGAATTTCTAAGGATACAAAGAGGGTAGGCTCAAGAACTGGAGAGGATTTAGGATCTTCTCAATCAGGTTGTTCTTTCCAAAGATGCAGATTGCAATCCATTCATGCTGGCCCATCTTGTGTGACTGTTTTCCATGTACAGTATGTTCACCATAAGGGACCCACCCAACCCTCTAGATGTCTTCTTTGCTTTCTCCTGACATCCCTAGGTCAATAATAGAGCACTCGGATGACTATCTGCTATTTCTTGCTCTCACTATATAACCAACTCATCTTTTTAAATCATGTATTTACCTCATCATACCATTTATTCTAGTTCTCATTTAAAGTGTTTTCTTTAGTACAGTGTATTTGTAGGGATGTTGGCAGAGAGTATAGGACACTGAAGCCAGATTGTGGAGGATACTGAATGTCAAACTAAGGAATTTGACTTGATTCTGTAGGAAATGGGAAGCTATTAAGAGTTTTTTTTTAACAGGAGGAAAACATTTACAAAATATGCTTTCAGGAAAATAAGACAAGCTCTAATGTATAGGATGGATTAGTAGGAAATTAGACATAGGGAAGCCAGTGAAGAAATTACTGTAGTAGTCCAAGGATGTGGCAGTAAGGGCCTAAATTATGGTGGAAGTAACGGAAATAGAAGGAAAGAGACCAATGCAAGACATGTTAGAAAGGAAGAATTAACTTATTAAGTTAACAAGCCCTGCTAATCTATCCACTAGCTAATGGTTAGCAAAGGAGAGGGAGGAACCAAAGATTATTCCAAAATTTCAAACATAAGTGGCTTGGATAATGATGTCAGAGATAAGTAATTCAGGGAGAAATGGAAAAGGTGAGGAGTTCAATTTTAGACATGTTGCTTTTGAAGTAACAAATAGAACTCTTCAGCAGACAAAAAAAAGGAAGCAGGAAATCTACACACATAGGAAACACACACACATGCTACACAAACATATATGTATACACATGCATGCACACACATACATATATACATGTGTGTATTTCTATTGAAACTGCCACATTGTAGAAAAAAATTTATCTATTTAGTTTATATTTCAAGAGTTTTTCTGTTCACAGAAAAATATAGCTAATTTCCCAAAGGTGATCTCTGCTGTTATAGTCATTTAAGTGTACCCACACACCAGTAACTTTGGAATCAGCTGAGGGAATGGTGGTAAGTCATCCTCAGTTATAGGTCATTAAAGATGCAGATTTAAGCCTTTAGGATGATAGATTTAGAATTGGAAGAGACTTCAGAAACAAGGCAATGTAATCATATTACCAACAAGGAAACTGAGGCCCAGAGGTATTAAAGAACTTAACCAAGGTCATTCAGGAAGTAAATATCCAAGCCAGGTTTTAAAACTGGACCTGTGACTGTAATTACACTGTTCTTACCACTTTATCCTCATGCTGATACAGCAAGCAGTGCATTCTCTCCAAGGTGAGTTAACTGTAAATGTCTTCATTTGGTACCCTAATTTCCATCCTGGCAAACATTTGCTACCTTTCTCTGCTTATGCTGCATGCAGCATTTGATTATAGTGGCTGTGTCACTTTTGCCATCTTCATTCATCTGTGTATTCCTGAATTTTGCTTTGATTCTTTCTCTACCAAGCCATATATCAAAATCAACTATGGTTGAAGTAACAAAACTACATGCAAAGTTTACGATCAAAAGAATTCTTCATCCACCCCCCAAACTGCAATTTAGATTAAGCAAGCCAAAGCACATTTTCCTGCGGCTAAGTTCCTGTATGCAATGGTTACTATGCAACAAACTCTTAAATTTTCTTTCATCATCCATGTTTTCAGTTGGGAATGTATCTAATTAGGTAGCGTTTACTGTACTTGTGACAAAGTGACCTTTCTCTTACTGTACAGAGAAATTGCCTATGTTGTTACTCTATATGTAAAGTCACTCAATTATTGCAAAGCTGTAAGATGAGGTTCTAGGCAAGGACTATTTCCCCTGTGAAGGTTGAAGGGATGGAGAAGGACCATCCTAAAGTTGACTCATTGACTTGAGAGTATTATGAAGCAGGTAAAGTCAAAACAGGCAACTGGGTCAGGACAGCTATGAGGAGGTAATTGAATGTAGGGAAGTATTAGTACCACCTGCTCTTCAAACACACCTTTTGTAAACTCCATATAAATTATCCTGTTACTAGACCTTGGTGGGAGGTGGCAAAGGGAGAATCAGATTTGATATTGAAAAAATTTATTCTGAGCACTGGTGATAGAAGTTTATGAAGAGGTGAATTAGGGCCTTCAAAATACCAAATCTCAGAGTTGAAGGGGACCCCAGATGCCATCCAATCCAGCCAACGACTGAAGAGGAATTCCAGCTACAACATTTTGGACACTATCCTCTGGGAGAGTCCATTCTGCTTTCAGACAGCTCTAAATGTTGGGAAGATTTCCTTCAGATGAACCAAATTCTGCCTCTGAAATTTTTCACATTATTCCTGGTTCTATTCTATGGGATCAAGCAGAACAAGTCAATGTTAAGGATGCTCCTTCAGATTCCTGGCAACAGTTACCATATCCTCACAATCCTTCTCTTTCTCCAGAACAAACGTTCCCAATTTCTTCAACTGTTATGTGATAGTATTTCTAGTCCCTTCACCATTACAGCCTTCTTCATCTGAATAGACACAGTTTATCTTGCCTTCACAAGCCAAGAATTGATCATAATATTCCAGATGTGGTAAAGTGCAGTGTGATGGTAATCTCTTTTATTTGTCCCTTTTATAAAGTCTATTTATCTTAGGGGTTTTTTTGGGGGGGGTGGGTGGGAGGTGGGGGTCTACTTTGCTGCTCTTTTGGTTAATATTGAGCCAAAACCCAGATCTTTTTCACATGACCTGTTATCTAACTGTACTTATGAAGTTGGTTCCTTGATTGTAAACATGGATCTTTTCATCCATATTAAATTCCATCTCATTCTCTTGGGACCATTATTCTAATCTGTTAAGATATGTTTGCATGTTTTCTCTGTGAACGATTCCTCCCAGTTTCCAACTTGATAAACATGTTACTTTTGTCAAAGTCACTGATAAAAATATTAAATGGAACAAATCCTTGGAGCATGACATTAAGATGTCTTCCTCCAAGTTGATACAAACCCATCAATGACTCCACTCTCAGAATATGGTCGTTTGAATAGTGCTGTGTCTACTTAACTGTTATCTAGCCTGTACCCTTCATTTTGTCCATTCAGATAGCATGAAAATTTTGTTAAATGACAGGTTGAAATGCAGATATATCATGTTAATGACAATCTCTTGATCTGCAAATCTAGTAACATTGTCAAAAAGAGATGAAGTTAGTCTAGTGTTTCTTGTTCTTGATGAAGTCCTAAGTAGTTTTTATTTACCCCTTTCTCCTTCCTAAATAGTAACAATCCCTCTAATAATGTATTCTAGTTTTATGCATGGAATTGAAAATAATCTCATCAAGCCATCATAGTTTGAAGAATCTATCCATATATTTTGCTTCATTTTGTTTCTCATCTTTCATGATTCTGTAGTAAAGCTTTGTAAAGCTGACATTTTCTTAGTGGGATTAGGAAAGGAAGATTTGCCAACACGACTCAGGAAATCAGGGGAAATGGTCAGATTTCCTCTAGGGTCAGATTAGATTGGTGATAGTTGGGGAGAAAAAGAGAAGGAACTAGTGGAGGAAATTAGGGGTTCAGTGGTGGAAGTTTCTTGTATACTCCAGCTCCCAATTGCTTCATAGCAATAGAAAGTATGAAATTGTTGAGTTTGTAGATAGATGAAGATTTCTAATTTTCTAAAACCAGAAGCATACAATCAAGCCTCAGGAAAAATTAGAGACAACCCTTCTTGTTTTTTTTTCTGTACACCTTCCCATCCGAGGAAAAGATAGAGAAGGAAAGAAGAATAGACAGAATGGAAAGGAAAGAAAACCCTAGCTAGTAAGCAGAGTACGGAAAGGCAAAAATATGGCATTAAACTGACAAATACTACTTCAAGTGTAATTTCATAATATGATTTTTTTAAAATTATCTTTAATTGTGTGGTCTAAAATAAAGTTTTTAACATTTAAAAGTCTCCCCATCCCTAAATGATGGCAATATTATTGTTAAAATTATTTAAATGTTTTTATGTAGTATCAAATAGTTTTTTCCCCTATATGTTTAGAGAAAATTGGTTTAGAAACTTGATCATTGAATAGATGTTTGAAAATTGGCTATGAGTAGTGCATCCGTTTCCACTTAAACACATGGTTGCCATTATATGTATTTGCAGATGTGAATCTTAAACACAGCAACTTTTCCTGTTTGACACAGGGAATTCTCTTTAAACTCATGGCAAAGTAAACCATGGCTTGGATTAGGGAATCATTTAGGTTGCCAGGTCTTTTGTTTTTTCTTTTGGAATATTAAAAGTTCATAAGGAAATTCTATTTGATTTTAATTTCTAGTCAGCTTTCACTATAGTCAACCTAAAACCCCTTGGGGGGGTGGGGCATGGGGGCTTTGTAACATCAAGGACCCTGGCATACACAAGAGGACCTGCAGTACAGTTTCTTAGATCTGCTTTTCTGAAAGAAAAGCAACTTTTGAGAGGTCAACAATCTACTTTAATCAAGCACATATATCATTCACTTAGCTCAGGGTAAAAAGTCAGTACCCTCAACTTTAGAGAAAATACAAACAGAAAAATAAAGACCAATAGACAGGGCTTCTAATGTGTGACCATAAGCAATACATACATCACAGATCAACAGACAGATCCAACTGTCTGACTATATATACATAGTTAATTACTGGAGAAGCACCAACATTTGGGTTTTCAAAGGGAGTATGGGCAGGGTTCCTTAGTGGCTACCCAGAGTCTCATCTGGCCAAACAAACACTTCTATTAAGTAAGCCCTCAAAACAAAACCTCACCTCAGAGTATATGTATCTCTCTCTCTCTCTCTCTCTCTCTCTATCTCTCTCTCTCTCTCTCTCTCTCTCTCTCTGTCTGTCTCTATGTCTCTCTCTCTCTCTCTCCCCTGTCTATCTATCTATCTATCTATCTATCTATCTATCTATCTATCTATCTATCTATCTACACTTTTCAGAGCCAGAGGGTATCACAACCCTTGAGAACCAATGCCTCTTTAGAAATTAACAAAAGGTATGGGTTTTTCTACAAAACAAATCTCCCCTAATCAAACTTCCCTTAATGGGCAGGCCCATTAATAGGTGGGGAAGATCTTTAACTCTCATTAAACTAATTTACATTACACTACCCACACCTGTTAGATATTTAGTCCTAAGCATAGGTTAGAATTGCCAGAGACCTCTAAGCTGATCAAGTCTAATCTCTTCATTTTGTCCATAAGGAAATAGAGAAACAGAGAAGTTAAATGACTTGCACTTGGCATAGTCATCCAGGTAGTTAGTGGTAGGTCTAGAACCAGCACTTGGTCCACCACTTGCACCATAACAGTCCACGGCTTTTTGCTATTATAGTATTCTGTTTGTTTAGTTTACTAATTTATTGGAATTAATATAATTTATAAAAGATTCCAAAAGTCTAATAATAATGCCCAGTATATTGCACACAATAGGCACTTAATGTTTGCTGAATGAATTTTATTAGCTGAATGAATATAGTGACTTTTTCCCACCATAGTATTCTTGTTACCAAGATGATCAGAATTAATGTAATTTGTAAAAGATTTTGTAAAAAGCAAGGCACTTTTTTTTTGTTGATTGAATGTTTTATTAAAAGATGATTTGTGTGTACCAACTCATTTAATCTGTTATTCTTAAAATTGTTCTTTCTCATTATGTAACACATTTTTATATATTACTTCCCAGTGTCCCAAGACAGCTTTCATAAATATCTAGTCTGTTTCGGTTTTTGAGATATGATTGACAAAAATTGGAAGAACTCCAATTTATTGAATACATTACAGTAAGAATTCCCTGTGTATATAGGTTAGATTAGATGATCTCTGAGTTCCCTTGTAATTCTCAGATTCTGTGATTCTCTTCTCTGTCTTATTCATGTGAGTTTAAGCATGTGTATGTGTTCGTCCTTCATTGCCGAAGACCATGCCATCAGAGAAATAATGACATGACTTGCACTTGACTTTGTTTTGAGTGAGGGAGGGCTGTGCAGGTCACCAGCCTCACTTCTCCTCCGGAGTCATCTGAATACAGTGACCAGATATTCATCAGGATGACCCAGGATGAGATGACCCAGGATGAGGCAATTGGGGTTAAGTGACTTGCCCAAGGTCACACAGCTAGTGAGTGTCAAGTGTCTGAGATGAGATTTGAACTCAGGTCCTCCTGACTCCTCCACTGGTGCTCTATCCACTGCATCACTTAGCTGCTCCTGTGAGTTTAAGCAGAGAAAAACAGAATGCCAGTTGACTAGCAGGGAAGCAGTTGCATTTATATCATGTATCAGAGACACCCAAAGTTCCAAAATTCTGGGTTACTTAAAGGAATATTATTCTCATTCTCTCTCTCTCTCTCTCTCTCTCTCTCTCTCTCTCTCTCTCTCTCTCTCTCTCTCTCTCTCTCTCTCTCTCTCTTAAAAAATGTTTTTGTTTTTTAAACATTACCAGCATTTCCCCCAGAACTGCTCTCCAAACTCTCCCAGAAAACCATCCTATAGAATATATAGTATTCTTAAGATAAAAAAGAAACATACAGAAAAAAATCAGCATAACTAATCAGTAAATAGAAACAGTTTGAAAATATGTACAATGTGCAACACGAATGGATCTCCCACTTCTGCAAAAGGGATAAGGTGGAGGTATCTTCTCATTTCTCTTTTTTTGAGCTATACTTGGTCTTCACAATTTTTCAGCATTCACTTTTGATTTTTACGTTTTTGGCTGTTCTTTCCATTTACATTGTTGTGTCATTGCATTTTCTTGGCTGCCTTTCTGTATGCATCACATTTGTCATTTCTTATAACACTGTAATATTTCATTCCACTCATGTACCATAATTTGTTTAACCATTACCAAGTCAATGGGCATCTACTTTGTTTCTGATTCTTTGCTGTCACAAAAAGTGCTGCTATAAATATGTTAGTGTATAAAGGGACCTTTTTAACAATGACCTTGACTTACAAACCTAATAATGGAATCTCTGGGTCAAAGGGCATGAATATTTTAATCATTTTATTTGCACAATTCCAAACTGCTTTCCAAAATAGCTGTACTGATTCACAATCTACTAGTGTGCTTATCTTCCAATACTCCTTCAGCTTTGAAGATTCCCTTTTTTTGACCATTTTTACCAATTTTCTGGGTGTGCTGTGAAACCTCAGTTCTATTTGAATTATTTTTCTCTTATTTTTAGTGATGTCAAGCATTCTTTCACATCGTTGTTAAAAGCTTGCAATTCTTTTTGAGGGGGAACTTTTTGTCCATGTGCTATGACCAGTTAACCATTGAGGAATGGTTTTTTGCTCTTCTGTTAATAGTTTATATATCTTGGATAACAACCCTTTCAGAGAAAGTTGATAGAAAAATATTTTTTCCCGTTTAATTTCTTCCCTCCTTATTCTAGATGCATTAATTTTGTTTGTATAGAAACTCTTCAGTTTGAATTTGTGTCAATGGGCAGACCCATAAGTACAATTGTTGGATCATAGATTTAGAGCTAGAAAGGATCTTAAAGATCATCTATCCCAGGAATTCTTTACCTTTTTATGTGTCATAGACCTCTATGGTAGTTGGTAAAACCTATAGACCAGAGTAATGTGTTATTATTATTTTTAAAATTCATAATTGAAGCAAACGCCAAATTTCAGTTACATTAGTAAAAGTAAAAATCTAATTTTTTCCCCGTCCAAGTTCATGTATTTCTGGTTAAGAACTCTGATACAATATAACCTTACATACTAAGAGGAGAAAACTGAAGCTTATTTGACTTAGGAGCACAGATTTGTAATTATAGGACTAGAAAGGACTTCAGAAATCATTAGTTTAACCATCTTATTTTACAGATGAAGAAAGAGAAACGCAGGGAAATCTAGTGACTTTCTCAAGGACACACAGATAACAATTCATTCCACTCATTCAAAAGTTCATTCATTCAACAATTCATTCACTATCAAAGAGGTTGACCTGAAATGCACTGCAAACAGGCAGACCATGTGATTAATTTAATTACTTTGAAGAAAACACCTAATAGAAAAGCAATGAAGGATGTGGTCCACATTAACAGTCTGAGGGTTGAAGTGAGATAGACAGACTTGAAGCAGCTTCTTTTGACAAAAGTTTGATTTTTGTGTCTTGGCGAAAAACCAGTATAGAAGCAGGATGTGGTCAGACTGAAATAGGCTGGGGCCAATTGTCTCCCGATGGTACTTCATGGACTAGCAAAGCTCTGCCCCACCTTGCGATGTCTCTAAGTGCAGGTGTGTGGTTTATCAGACATTTATATACTGTAAGGTTTACAACAAACTTTCCTTACAACGGTTGTGTTATCTCCATTTTACAGATGAGGAAACTGAAGCTAATGTTAAAAACACTTGAGCCCAAATATCTTGACTTTGTATCCAGTGATCTTTCCACTAAGCCGTTCTCTCTGTCAGAAATCTAATAGCACCAACTTCC
The DNA here is from genome assembly GCA_023548195.1 of Bettongia penicillata ogilbyi. Classification (NCBI taxonomy): domain Eukaryota; kingdom Metazoa; phylum Chordata; class Mammalia; order Diprotodontia; family Potoroidae; genus Bettongia; species Bettongia penicillata. Next base: position 727,979 of record JAJHZJ010000035.1, on the reverse strand, counting down.
AATAGCTAGCATACTAGGCACAGTTTATGAAGAGGGAGTTTTCTTTCATTGCAAAAAAAAATTAAAATTGTTAACAGGAATGCTGCCCCCTTGCAAAAGGGAAATCATAGTGACATAAATTTCCCACAGTCTGCTACATTTCCATGGTAGGCAATAAATAAATGCTTATTGATTGATTAATTAGATATTGATAGATTAATTAATTAGAACTATCTTCTAGCTGGTACCCTCTTTGAATTATTCAGGGCATCCTGAGGTTCAAAGGGAACCTTTAGTATTAGCAAATAAAGTCTAAATCTTCCTTTCCTTATCTAACCCAGTGATTATTTCTATTCCAAAAGAGCCTCTAAATGGAAAACTAAGGCGCCAGAATAGAGATTCCTAGTTTATCACATGTTTAAAATTCACAAGTTGGGATACAGGCAGGTAAATTCCTGGACACATCCCTGTTGTGTTGCCTTTGTGCTTCCTAGGGCCACTTTTGGCCCTCAGGTTACAGAAGAGTCAACAGCATTGACTCTGCTTGTAAATAGGTTAACCTTAAGTTCTCCCCTACCCTCAGTTCCTTCCTACCTCTACAATAAATAGGGTTGGGCAACCCCATTCTGAGAGACTACGAACACACACCAGTCAGGTATCTCAATTGTTCTTCAGTTTGCTCTACTGGGAAGAAATAGTCAAATCACTTAGGATCTTATTTATAAAAAGGGATTCCCAGCACCCATCCCTGGATAAGTTGATACCCCAGAAGTTCCTCATGTGTGCTTGCCTGGAGACCTGTCTACACTTTTCTCTAATCAACTTGAAATAAGACTGAGATGAATCTTTGCTGACCTCCCTCCTTTTCCTACTGTTGAGGAAAGAGCGTTAGGCAAGTCTACCTCGCAGTTCTTTGAAACCAGAGCACCTGTTTCACCTTGTTCTTTCTTCAAAATGATGGAAAAGCAGGAGCAGGGGAGCCACCCAGTTTTATATGGTGAGTTTGAATGCCACCTTCTTTTTATGCTTCCTTTTTTTCCAGGCTCCAATACACTAAGACAATGACACATTTCAAGGTTTTCTTTTGTGCAATCTGGGCAGAGTAGACTCACACGTTCTGCTGGGGAGTTTCCACTTGGTAAATCTTGTCACCTGTGTCTCCAGAGCCAAACATTTCTATCTTTAAGGCAAGACTGACATATACCATCAAACTTGACATTCCTAGCACATGTGCTTTTGATGTCCAGAGGAGCAAGCAAAGTAAATTCAAGGGGAAGAGATGGTTGTTTTTAAACTAGATTAATTTCCGAACACTGGTAAGTCTGTAAAGTGCTGGATGGAGAAAAAAATTTCATTTTGCCTTAATTTGTTTCATACTATCAATCAATTCACAGAACCAAGGACTCTAAAAGGAGATCAAGCACTTCAGAAGAATGCATTATGGATAAGCATTCAGATTTATTGGCCATTTCAAAGAAAAGAACCAAATGTGATCTCATTAAGGCTGAATGGGGGAACATTTGCGTTATGCAAGCACAGAAATAATTCCCAAGATATTAACTGGGACAGAGAACATTGAAGCTGTGATTTCATTGGTAGAGGGAACTCCTTGGGAGGGACTTACTTTCCTAATGCAGATGGGCACCTGCTCTGTATCTATTAGATTTTCAGAGTCGTCTAGGTGCTGAGATGAAGCGATTTAGTGTCTTTCCCAGGGTCAGAGGCAACACATAAAACTCAGTTTTCCTAATAGCTAGCTTTCTGTTCCCCCACCACACTGTGCTGCCTTTATCTACTGAAATCACAGATCTGGCCAAAACAAACAAAAAACAATAACAAAAACCCATCAAAATACAAGAAAAATTCTGAGTCATGAAATGGTGTGTCAAAATATAATAATTTATAATAAAATCTGTGGGAAATATAGTTAAATGAAGTATCTTCTTGAACAAGACCTAAATGAATGTTTGCCTCATAGACCCCTCCAGCCTATAGTAGCCACATCATTTGCATTGCTATAGAAATCATTCAATGGGTATTAATGCTATTGATTTCCATAGCATGGTTTAAGGAAGAAAAATAAAAGTATACTGAAAATACAGGTGCAGTCATGGTCCAGTATCATTATAATAAAAGGATGGAACTTCAAGAATAAAGAATACACTTGACAAACATTTGTATATGCAGACTTCCCTGGCTTGAAACTTCCCTTTGACTTTTCACACCCTTGAACTTTGGAATTCCTGAAGAGCTCTGGTTCCTGATTTGGCTCATTCTCTTGTTTATAGTCCTAGCTACAAGGTCAAAATTATTTTCATGACAATACTAAGGCATTTTAATTTCTAATATTAATAGATATTGGTAGATATTGATAGATATAACCCGTGTAAACAAAACCTCTTTTGGAGGTCCTCAGTAATTTTTAGGAGTGTAAAAGAGTCACCAAGACTAAAAAGTCTGATAACTGTTCCCCTTGGCAAACCCCAATTTTGATCTTATTTCTCTTTCCCCAGACTGCTATTTTTCCTTAAGGCCAGTCACTCACTACCCTGTTGGGTTTTTTTTAAATTTTTTAAATTATATTTATTTGTTTTTAGTTTTCAACATTCACTTCCACAAGATTTTGAGTTCCAAATTTTCTCCCCATCTCTCCCCTCCCCAACCCCAACGCAGTATATAATTTTTATAGGTTCTATATATACATTCAAATTAAGTCTTTTTTCTTTTTTTTCTTTTTTTAAATTTTTTTTGTGTTTATTTTTAGATTTTGACATTCATTTCCACAAAATTTTGAGTTCCAATTTTTCTCTCTATCTCTCCCCTCCCCACCACATAATACCTTGCATTCTGATTACTCCTTCCCTCAATGTACCCTCCCTTCTATCACACCCCACCCTTCCCTTATCCCCCATCTTCTCTCTTTTCTTGTAGGGCAAGATAAATTTGTATACCCCATTACCTGTGTTTCTTATTTCCCTGTAATATGCAATAATAATTCTCAACATTTGTTTCTAATACTTTGAATCCCAACTTCTCTCCCTCCTTCCCTGCCTACTCATCCCCATGAAGAAGGCAGGAAATTCAATACAGGCTATATATGTGTCATTTTGCAAAAGACTTCCATAATAGCCATGTTGTGTAATACTAACTATATTGCCCTCTATCCTACCCTGTCCCCCCGCTTTGTTTTTATTCTCTCATTTGAACTTGTCCCTTCCCAAAAGTATTTACTCCTAGTTATTCCTTTCTCCCATTTGCCCCTCCCTTCTATCATCCCTCTCATCCAACTTGTCCCCTCCTCCCCTACTTTCCTGTAGTGTAAGATAGATTTTCATACTAAATTTAGTGAGCATGTTATTCCCTTCTTAAACCCTATTTGAAGAGAGTAAGCTTTACTTTTCCCCTCTCACTTTCTCCCTTTTCTCTTCCATTGTACAAGATTTTTCTTATCTCTTTTATGAGTTACAGCCTGCCCCATGCCATTTTTCCCTTTCTCCTCACAGTATTTTCATCCCTTATCCTTTAATTTTTATTTTTTTTTTATGGATATCATCTCTTCTGATTCAACACAACCTGTACTCTCTATGTGTGTGTGTTTTGTGTGTGTGTGTGTGTATGTGTGTGTATATAATCCCTCCACCTACCCAAATACTGAGAGAAGTCTCAAGGGTTACAAATATGATCTTTTCATGTAGGAATGTAAACAGTTCAACTTTATTAAGTTCTTTATGATTTCTCTTTCCTGTTTACCTTTTCATGCTTCTTTTTATTTTTGTGCTTGAAAGTCAAATTTTTTATTCAGCTCTGGTCTTTTCATGAAGAATGCTTGAAAATTCTCTATATCATTGAACGACCATTTATTTCCTTGAAGTATTATACTCAGTTTTTCTGGGTAGATGATTCTTGGTTTTAATCCCAGTTCCTTTGACTTCTGGAATATCCTGTTCCAAGCCCTTTGATCCCTTAATGTAGAAGCTGCCAGATCCTGTGTTATCCTGATTGTATTTCCAGAATACTCAAATTGTTTCTTTCTAGTTGCTTGCAATATTTTCTTCTTGACCTGGGAACTCTGGAATTTGGCCACAATATTCCTAGGAGTTTCTCTGTTTGGGTCTCTTTCAGGAGGTGATAGGTGAATTCTTTCAATATTTATTTTGCCCTCTGGTTCTAGAATATCAGGGCAGTTTTTCTTGATTATTTCATGAAAGACAATGTCTAGAATCTTTTTTGATCATGGCATTCAGTCCCATGATTTTTAAATTGTTTCGCCTGGATCTATTTTCCAGGTCAGTTGTTTTTCCACTAAGATGTTTCGCATTATCTTCTATTTTTCAGTCTTTTGGTTTTGTTTTTTAACTTCTTGATTTATCTCATAGTCATTATCTTCCCTGAACTCAGTTCTCTCTTTTAAAGAACTATTTTGTTCAGTGAGCTTTTGAATGTTCTTTTTCATTTGACTTATTCTGCTTTTTTAAAGCCTCCTTCTCCTCATTGACTCTTTGGGACTCTTTTTCCATTTGAGTTAGCCTCTTTTTAAAGGTATTATTTTCCTCAGCATTTTTTTGGTTCTCCTTTAGCAGGCTGCTGACATGTTTTTCAAGTTCTTCTATGACCTGAGCCCATTTGATATTCATTTTGGAGGTGCTGGAGGCAGAGGCCTTGACTTCCTCTGGCAGTATGCCTTGTTCTTCCTCATCTGAAAGGATGGAAGGAGACACCTCTTCACCAAGAAAGTAACCTTCTATGGTCTTAATTTTTTTCCTTTTTTGAGCATTTTCCCAGCCATTTACTTGACTTCTGAATCCTCTGTCAAGAGAAGGGTCCTGGTGCTCTTCCTCTCCCCAGTATCATGCTCAAGGCTGAGATTCAGATCAGCTGCTTGACTCCCCCAGGGGCTTTGGGGTGGGGTGAGGTTCAGATCAGCTGCTCAATTCCCCCAGAGGCTTTAAGCTGAGCTGCCTGGACCCAGGTTGCTTCCATGTAACCATCTACCACCTGCTGCTGCTGCTGCTACTGCTGCTGCCAACTGGGGCCAGTGCTGTGGGAACCCCATTCCCCTTTTGCCCAGCTGGGAAAACCCTCCCACACTGACCTTTGGGGCTTTCTTTGTTGCTTGTGGGTTGAGGGATGTGGGACCCTCCCTAATGGGAATTCTACCCTGGAGGTCTGCTCAGGTCCTGTTCCTCCCAGTTCTGGGTGGCCAGGACTGGATTCTGCTCTGCTCAGCATCCTGTGAGATAGACCTTTTTTGTTGGCTTTCTAGGTAACCTTTGGCTGGAAATCTCTTTCACTGTGTTGTTCTGTGACTTCTTCTGCTCTAGAATTTGTTGAGAGGCATTTTTAACAGGTATTTTGTGGGCTGTGCTAGAGTATATGCATCTTTCTACTCCACCATTTGGCTCCACCCCCAAACCTATTTTCACATTAGTCATGTTATAAAGAAGAATTAAAACCAATGGGAGAAACCACAAGAAAGAAGAAATGAAGAGAGAGAGGGGGAGAGAGAGAGAAAGAGAGAAAGAAAGAGAGAGAGAGAGAGAGAGAGAGAGAGAGAGAGAGAGAGAGAGAGAGAGAGAGAGAGAGAGAGAGAGAGAGAGAAAATAACGTCCAATCTGCATTCAGACTACGTAGCTCTTTTTCTGGATATAGATAGCATCTTCCATCATAAGTGTTTTGGAGTTATCTTAGATCTTTGCATTGCTAAGACAACATAAGTCTATCAAAGTTAGTCATCACACAGTGTGACTGTTACTGTGTACATGATCTCCTGGTACTGCTCACTTCATTCAGCATCAGCTCATATAAGTCTTTCCAGGTTTCTTGAAGCCTATCTGCTCATCATTTTGTATAGTAAATTAGTATTCCATTACATCCATACAACTTATTCAACCATTCCCCAACTGATAGGCATACCCTCGATTTCCAATTCTTGGTTGCCACAAAAAAAGCTGCTATAAATGTTTTTGTACATGTGGGTTCCCTTTCCTTGTTTATGATCTCTTTGGGATACAGACCTAGAAGTGGTATTGCTGGATAGCCTTTTGGATATTGTTCCAAATTGCTCTCCAGAAGGGTTGGATCAGTTTACAACTCCACCAACAATGCATTAGTGTTCAAATTTTTCCACATCTTCTCTAGCATTTATTATTTTCCTGTTTCGTCTTGTTCGCCATTCTGATAGGTGTGATGTGGTACCTCAGACTTGTTATGATCTGTACTTCTCTAATCAATAGTGATTTAGAGCATTATTTCATATGACTATAGATATCTTTAATTTCTTCCTCTGAAAACTGCCTAATCAAATCCTTTGACTATTTATCAATTGGGGGATTACTTGTATTCTTATAAATTTGACTGGATATAAAAGTTCTTTCCCAGCTTTCTGCTTCCCTCCTAATCTTGGTTGCATTGGCTTTGTTTCTGCAAAAAAATTTTCAATTTAATTTAATCAAAATTATCCATTTTGCATTTCGTGATGTTCTCTCTTTCTCTTGTTTGGTCATAAATTCTTCTGTTGTCCATAAATCTGACAGGTAAGCTATTCCTTGCTCTCCTAGTTTGCTTATAGTATCAGACTTTATATCTAAATCATGTACCCATTTTGACTTCATTTTGGTATATGGTGTAAGGCATTAGTCTATGCCTACTTTCTGCTATACTATTTTCTAGTTTTCCCAGCAGTTTTAATCAAATAGTGAGTTCTTATCCCAGAAGCTGGAATCTTTGGGTTTATCAAACAGTATCACTGACTATTGCATTTTGTTACCCTGTTTACTTTTGACACTAATAATTGCCTCCCCACCCCTTAAAAAATTACCTTGTATTGATTTCATATTGATCTTATATACTTTTAAGTATATCTAATATATATTTATGTATATATTTACGACAAAATTATTAACATAATTGTTAATGACAGTAAGGTATTAATACTAACTGTAATATGGACTGCTACAACCTCTTAGTCATCCTGACAGTGTCAAAATTCCAGTAATGTCCTTATATTCCTTCCCCTATGATAATGAGATTAAGTTGACCTAAGTCAGATCTTAAGGCCTGTACCCCCAGCCTTGTGAGGGAACCCAGCTCAAGCTAGATCTAGACCTCTGATGTCCTTGCCCCCTTCTGTTAGGATTCATGACGTGGAAGGGCAAAACAGTCAAACAGGCAAAACCCAGAAGTGGTTTCCCTTGCTTGGATTGTTGAAGGTAGCTGGAATCCCATGACCAGACCTTGATACCCAAAGCTGCCTCCTTCTCTTTCCATCCCAGGGGTCTAAAAGACTTTTCCATGAGCCTCTAGTTTGGGGAATTCATTGTGCTCTGCATGGGACATCCCCCATGGTGGCAGGTTTGCCTGTTATCTCTGTTATCTCAAAAACACTTCATTCCTCAACTCATAACTTTTATTCATTTCAGGACATGATGCCTATATTTGAACATGTCTTTCCTGATAGAATATAAGCTCTTTGAGAGCAGGAACAGTTTAATTTTTGTCTTCATATCCCAAGTGTCTGGTACATAGTAGATATTAATAACTGCTTATTGATTTACTGACTGAAGGGAGCAAAATAATTTCAAATAAAGGATAAATGGCCTGGGAAAGTAGGGAAGATGGAGTGACTAGAAGTTGTAATGAGGATAAAGAATGATAGTTTTAGAAGAGCTAAGACTCAGGGATACAAAGAATGACAAAGGTAAAGATAGAGTGAAAATTACAGAATTGTGAAAAGTTCAGATTGTGAAGCTGAAACATTTGTAAGGATGAAACCAAGGATAGGAAAAGCAGATCATGGGAGTTAAGGATGATGATAAAATGAAAAATTTGAGATTAAATAAATTGATTACACACACACACACACACACACACACACACACACACACATATATAATTAAATGTAGATTAAAGTCCTGAAGTATAAGAACAGGGGATGAAGTGGACAATGATTGGCTGTGATTGATATAGGATCATAGATTCAGAGCTGGAAGGAAATTTATAGATCATTTCATTCAAACCCTTTATTTTACAAATAAAGAAACTGAAAACCAGAAAGATCCCAAGAAAGAGTGGCCCAGGTCATCCAGGTAGCAAGTGGCAAATTCAGGCTTCAAGGAGGGGGTTCAAGAACCCCAGGTTCATCTTCCAGTTAAGCCCTTCTTGTATGCACTGGTCTTCTTCTCAGAGAATAATAGTCACCCGGATCTGGATCAGTGGAGCCAGAAGCAATGCCTAATTCTTTTCCTGGCCCAGGATTTAGGGGAGGAATGTGGATGTGTAATGAGAGGTTTATTCAGTCCTAAAGAGGTTGGCCAGGGATGTTGTGGCTTTTGAGGAGAGCCAGGTTTTTATGATTGCAGGATGGAAAGAATTCAAAGGGTAGATTTTTTTTTAAAGAGGGATTGGAAGGTGGGGGGATTACAGAGGGCACAGTGGAGGAGGATAGAAGAGTGGGATAAAGAGCCAGAAGAAGATGGAACTAATATGGATGGGAATTAGGGAGCGGAGAGTGACAGCCAGAGAAAGGAGCTTCTGCTTAGTCTATGACTGAAACTGAGATTATGAGCAGAATCATAGGCAGAAAAGGTGTCACATTATTCTCTATAGTAGTGGCAATTTTGATTCAATTATTATTCAGTGAGCAATAGATAGAAAGAGGGAGGGTGTAGTATGCTGGCACAGCTTAGCAGATGGCAAGATGCCCTGGTTGGCTAGGCCTTGGTCCAGTCAGAGGCTGGAGACTAGACAGAATGAGGCTAGACTTTCTCTGTGATATTTCAACCAAATTATCACCTAGTTGAAATTTCTTTGGCTCTTCTTTCTTCTGCTTTTCTCCTCTCCTTAGACTTCTTGGTAAAGACACTTATTAGTGGATTACTGTTTGCTTCTCTCAGAGACTTGAGTTCTACCAGCTAAGAGTCATAACACTAAAGACTCTTCTGTCTAGCTATTTTATCTTCATTATAGATGTTTCCATGTCTGGATGTACATTTTAAAATAGTTACCCCGATGCGACCTCTGGCCTTGTTCCAATGTCATAACTCCCAGTATTCTTCTATTGGGTATTACATTTTGCTTTATCTTAGAAAAATGCAAGTTGGTAATTTTGAATGTCTGAGTTTAATAATAAGAAACATTGAAAGATGCCTTTTCTGGTTCTGTAGAATAGTTTACACCAACAAATCATTAGTATAGCTTCAAGATACTAGAATATCAAATATAGAGGAAAACCAAACTTGGACGATGGTTTATTAAGTATGAAAAGTAGGTAGAATTTTACAGTGAATCCCATTGGTAATGATGATGTTTGCAATTCTGTCATGGTCAATTTGACTTTCATCTATGCTCCAAGTGCAGGCTAACCTCTTTCTTAGAAAAGAAGGTGAAGAGTTTGAAGACTATCAGGTTTACTGGGAAGAACAAGGTGTTCATTTTTTTTTCAAAAAAGGGAGGAAGCTGAGGTTCCTTGTTTGTGTCAGAAAGCTGGGCAGAAGAATGTTCCATGGAAGAGAAAAGGAAGAAGGGTCACTTGGAGCAAAACACAGATACAAAGCTCTTCTTCTTCAAGGAGAAGGGAGCTAGACCCTCTAGTGGGGAAGCTGCTACTTGTCTAGTAAGGAATCATGACATAGATACCCCTGATTCTAAAAGCTTATGGACCATTGGGTGAGGGTCAGTAGTAGTGGCTGGTGACTGATGCCCTGCTGCAGGAACATGAGCAGTAATAGAGAGGTCTCCTGAATTTCTGGGGCAAGAATCCAAGATATGGCAGAGAATCTCCCCAGATTTATTCAACAGGATGACTCCGATAACATGCTTCTGATGATTTATGTGGACACAAATACTACTGCCAGAAGGAATCTAGGAAGTGCCACTAAAGATTGTAAAGCGTTTTTTTTTTTTTTATCAGTATTGCCCATGAAAGGTAAGAAATTCAGAAGAGAAATAAAGATTCAAGAAATGAACAGCGGGTTTAAAAATGGTATTTGGGTTTCTGAAACCCCATCATAAAATACAGTCATGACAAGCCCTTACTCAAAGAGGTAGTATACTTCACAAGGACTGATAAGAATATATTTGCCAAGTGTGTTATAATCTGACCAAAAGGATTTTAAACTGAAAAGACAAGTGATAAGCAGAAAAAAAAAAGCTACCTATACATAACTATCAAACCTAGATGTCATAGGGAATTGCTGCAATGTAAGAAGAAGAATAACTGTAGAGATGGCTTGAAATTCAAAGGAGATGAAATATTAAGAGGAGAGTTTTCGCAATAAAACCTTAGTGGTCTATACATAAATGCACAAATTACAGGGAACAAATAGGATGAACTAGAGATCCTCATCCAAAGAAGGAAGTTCAACTTTACGATTATAACTGAGACTTGGTGGAATGAGATCCATGATTGGAATTTAACTTCAAAAGGGTGTACCATATTAAAAAAAAACACAACAGCATGAAATATAGCATAGGGTGTTGTATTAAGGTATACCCCAAGAGGGAAATCCAGGAACCAGAGAAGGTAAAGAGCATTTGAATGAAGACCAATAGGGACTGAAATAAAACTGTCATTGGAATAAACTACACACACACTATATATATATATATATATATATATATATATATATATATATATGTATATACACACATATATATGCAAATATATACATATATGTACACATATATGTACATGTATGTATACATACACACACTACCTGGACAATAAGATAAGACAAAACACAGAAACAGATCACAGGCCTGTCACAATGATATAAGTAGTAATGGGGTTTTTCAGATCTTTGATGAAGATTTTTCTGCCAAAAGGAGAATAATTAACAAATTTTAAAATCAACCTTATCATTCAAATTATGGAGGAACAAATAAGGGGAATTTCTATTCTGGATCTAATTTGACCAACTGTTGCTGGAGTAGAAAATAAGGAAAAACCTTGGAGAAAAATAATCACTTCCTCTTGGAATTCATGGCGGAGGAGGTGAATATAGTTTGATGTGCACCCTAATTTTTGCAAAAGCAGATTTCCAAACTTCAGGAAAATAAAATTAGGATCTCATGGATGAAAATTCTACAAGGCAAGTCAATCCAGGAGAGCTGGAAAAATCATAATAATGAAATTTTGAAGTCACAAAGATAAAGAAATCCAATGAAGAAAAGGGGAGTTGTCTGAAGGTGACAAATGTGGATGCACGGTTATTTATTACAAGAGATTTTTTTTTTCAGTGGTTGGGGAGAGATGGGACAAAAATAGGGGCTAGGGTTACCAAAATAATTTTTTTTTTAAAAAGAAAAGAAATAAGAAGGTCACTGAATCATTTTTTTAATACACATAAGAGAATAGAAGGAAGGCCAGAAAGGATTACAAACAAAACAGCTTTGGAAGTTTACATGTTGAATTTATTATATACCTAAAAAGTAAAACAATTATACATAATAATATTCCGAAGTTTCATGTATAATCTTTATTATTTGGTTCTACTTTTTATAGAGAGGTACTCATTTTATTTGATGCTTGTTAAGGCTGATGAAGCATGCCAAGAAAAACCAAGTTTGTTTCAAGTTCTTGTTGGAGAAAAGAGGAAGCAAACAGAGAACAAAGCAAAGTGACTACGGGTAGTCTTACAGAGATAAGAAGCAGAAAAACTATGTAGATAGAATATAGACTGTAAGTGCCAAAAAAACCCATTATGGTACCAAAATAATAATTCTGTATAGAAAACAACAAACATTGTGTTAGAGGCTATGTGCCAGGCCCGGTGCTGGGAGATGGGGATTCACTTACAAAGAATGAAGCAATTCCTACTCTCAAGGGGCGGGAAAATGATTGCATTAGAGAAAAGTGGAATAATTGATATTTAATGAAACTCATGAAGGAATATTTGGGAAAATGAGGTTTCTACTCTTCCTCTTTCACTAACTGGTTTTGTGATGTGTGACTTAAGCAAGTTGCTTTACTTCTGTTGGCCTCAGCTTCCTCATCTGTGATATTAGGGGATTAAATTAGATGATCTCTAAAGTCTTTATTAGCCATAGAATTCTGATTATGCTGTGATCTCAAATTATTAAGAAAAGGTTAAATCACATTCAGTAGGTTCTGTAAAAGGAAGCATGAAATTTATCTTAGAAAGATTTCCATCAAAAATTATTAAAATTATAATAAAAAAAGTTTTAGGATTTAAAATACTCACCTATGCAGCAAACTTAAGAATGACTCATTCCCACAGGGTTCTGAATAACTCAAGTCTTTAATGCATTTTCACTTGACTGATATTAGAAGTATCAGTATATTTTTTAATTTCTTTTTATGCCCTTGTAGTTTCTCATTTACTCAAGATTTGTGTGTATATATGTACTCATGTGTACGTGTATGTGCATATTTCTAACCCCATATTCACCAAGATATAATGTGTTTATTTCTTTGGTATGGTAGATAATTTTCACAAGCATTTTCTATGAGAGGATTTTTTTCTTTGTTCCTAAAACTTCTTCTAATTTCCATAAGAGAAATGTATGTCCTGTTATGTTTGTATTTAATTCAATGAATGCTAATAGTTATGAAGTTATGAACCTCTAAAAGAAGGTCAACACAATTATTTGTCTTGTCACTGGAAAACTGTGAGAATTGCCTTTAAAAAAAAATGCTCTTTTGTCTTTTAGGTCTTTATGTTAAGGGTATATATTGCCCAAGTACTATTTTATCATGTAAAGGAACACATAGATAAAAGAAAATCAAAGACTCACAGTTGGCAAAGACATTAGAGACTAGACAATGACGCCTCTCACCTTTAAAATGCTATGTAAATATTAGCTAGTAATATTAATACAGGAACTCTCCAATGATGTCCCTGACTAGTGGTCATTCAGCATCTGTTTGAACACTTTTAGTGACTAGGAACTCATTGCCTCATAAAATAGCCCATTCGACTTTTTGGGTAGCACTTATTCTTACCAAATATTCCTTATATTGAAATGACACCTAATTCCCTGTAACTTCTATCCCTTGCCCTTAGCTGTGTTCTTTGGTGTGCCTGAGAGAAAATGTATTATGCTGGATATACTTGGAGCCTGGAGATGTAATTTCAAATCGTATGCCAGCTACTTACCAGTTGTGCAAACATGGGCAAATCACTTAATCTACATAGCCTCAATTTCCTGATTTCTAAAATGGGGATGAAAGTACTTGCTCCATCTATCTTACAGGTTTGTTGTGGGGAAAGTGCTTTGTAGACTTGAACATGCATATCCATATGAGAGATACCTTTATATATACTTTCTAATAGGCTAACCTAACAAGTATTTGAAGACATTGAGCATGATTCAACCTGCTTGTCTTCTTGTCTCTTCACCTACATTGTTTCTGTGTTTCTTCAACCCTTTTTCACATGAAATGGTTTCCAGGCTTTTTACAATTCCACGTTGCTAATGTGACTCTCAAAACATTCTATTGACTCATCATATTCCAGATGTGAGATTTTTTTTTATCTCCTTTGACCTGGATATTCTATTAACAATGCCTAAGATTACATTTGGTTTCTGATATCCATGTCTGCTCACAATGCACTTTTGCAGTCAACCGAAACCTGACTTTGGTGCCAAAATGGTTGTTAAACCAGATTTTCCCCATCCTTATAGAATTTCAGAGTTGGAAGGAGTTTTAGAACATAGCTGATCAAATCTATATCTGTTCCTCTAAAATCTTCTCTTTTTTAAGGCTAAATATTCCTAGTCACTTTAGCATATGGTATGATCTCCAATTCCTGCCATTTGGGTCACCACTAGTTTCTATACATTTTCTAGTTTGTCCCTGTTCTTCCTAAAACACATGTAGAACTGAACATAACGTTGTAGGGGGGGTTTGACAAGGGCACAGAGCAGGGTGACTATTTTATATGTTTTTTAAAAAATTCAATTCAAGAAATATTTATTAAATGCCTACTACGTGCCAGGCACTATGGTAAACACTGGGGATACAAAAAGAGGTGAAAGACAATCCCTGCCCTCAACCTAATGGGGGAGACAACATGCAAACAAATATATGTAAAGATATATATATATATATATATATATATATATATGATAAATAATTAAAAGAGGGAAATTAGGAGGAGTTAGGAAAACTTCCTTTAGAAAGTAGGATTCCAATTAGAACTTAAAGAAAGTCAGAAGGGTTAGTAGTCAGAGTAGAGGAGGCAGAGTGTTCAGGCACAGGGAACAGTCAGAGAAATGCCAGAATCTAAGAGATGGAATGGATCTTATTTGCAGAACATCCAGGAGGCCAGTGTCACTGAATCTAAGGATACTTGTGAGGAGTAAAGTGTGAGAAGACTGGAAAAGTAGGAGGGGACTAACATGTAGGGCATTGAATGCCAAATATAGTATTTTGCATTTGTTTCTGGAGGCAATAAGAAACCACTGGAGTTTGGTGTGTGTGTGTGTGTACATGATCAGACCTGCATTTTAGGAAAATCTCTTTAGAGGCAGAATGGAAAATGGATTGGAGTGGGGAAAAGCTTGAGGCAGGCAGATCTACCAATAGTCTGTTGCAATAACCTTAGATGATGAGCATTATCTTCCCTAGACTGGTGGCAGGATTATTGGAGTGAAGGGAATATATTTGATAGATGTTGGAAAGATGAAATTGACAGACCTTAGTCACAAACTGGATATGATGGAGAGGGGAGAGACAGTGAGGAATCCAAGATGACTCCTAGGTTAGGTAGATGGTATTGTCCTCTACATTAATAGGGAAGAAAGGAGGTGGGGAGGAGGGTTTAGTAGGAAAGATGAGCCCTGTCTTGACACTATGATTTCTTTAAAGCTATTTAAGATCACATTATTGATACTACTGACTCATACTGAACTAGTAGTTCCCTGAAATATCCAGACGTTTTATCCCTATTAGTTTACATTTCAGATTTTTATGGCATGTAGGTGGCTGCACTGGGAATCAGGAAAAAACGAGTTCTAATCCTTCTGTAGACACTACCTGTATGACCCTGGGTTGTTCACTTAACCTCTCTCAGACTCAGTTTCTTCATTTGTAAAAGGAGGATAGCAATGACTAATCTCATAGGGTTGTTACAAGATCAAACGAGATAATATTTGTAAAATGCTTTTAAAGTCAAAGTTCTATTTGAAAATTAGTTATTATTATTATTTAGCTCCTAGTTCTATCTCATTATGAATTTTTGGACCATGACTCTTTCTCAGTGTGTCTCAGCTTTCTAGCATTAGTAAATTTTGTAAGTCATCTAATATCTTCAATCAAACCATTGATTAAAATGGGGTCAAGCCCAGATCCTTGGGACATCCCACTAGAGATCAAACAATTAATGACTACACTTGGGGTCAACCAGTTCTGAAATCACTCTACTATACTTTCATCAAGTGACATTTCTTCATCTTATCCCCAAGGATACCTGAGAGATCTGGCAAATGTATTTCCATTTTAAGGCAAACACCCAAGCCAGCCTTGTCATCATTCTTCTCCAGGCTGTTTCTTTAGACTTCTTCTACCTTGTTTCTTCACTTCGAAGTTCACTGTGCCTCTACCAGAAGCATCTTTCTCTCCTTCCCCCCTGCCCTCCCCGCGCTTCTGCTAGGCTAGTTCTTCTTAAAATCTGTATTTTAAATAAAGAACCCAGGTCAGTCATGTCATCATTCTTTTCTGGGTTCTACTTTTCGATTTTAGACTTGGACTTTCTCTACCATGCCTCCAGCTTGTATATTTTCTCCTTCTTTTTTATGTTTTGCCCTTCTTCAATAGAATGTAAACTCATTGTGGGCAGGGAATTGTCCTTTTACTTGCATTTATATAACTAGCTTAGCACAGTGCCTGGCACATAGTAACAGCTTGATAAGTGCTTGTTGATTTAACTCATTGATCTGCATTGTTGAAATCTACACATACCCATCATCTACCAAACTAGTAACCCTATCACAAAAGGAAATGAAGTTAGTCTTCATTCAGGTTAGTTTGCATGACCTGTTCTCCATGAAGCTATGCTGATTCTGAGTGGTCACTGCTCATCCTTCTAAATACTCACTAACCAGCTCTTTCATTCCGCAGTTTTTCTAGGAAGCAAAGGGAAACTCAGCAGCCCAGGACTTGCAGATTCTGCCCTCTCCTCTTTGAAAATCATGGCATTTTTCCTTTTCTAGTCCTCTGGTATCTCTTGTGTTCTTCACAGTCTTTGAAAGATGAAGGATAGTAGATCAGCAGTCACAATCACTTATTCTTTCCGAACTCTGGCTTACTGTTTGTTTGAGTCTGGTGAAAAACTCCCTTTGGCAAGGCAGGCTCTCTCTTTTACTATCACTTCACTTATCATGAGTTTCAACTTTCTTTTACCTTTTTTTAAAATCCTACACTTCCTAATTCAAAAATCATTCTCTTTGGTAGAGAAATGGATATGATTCAATTTGTATGGGGAACTTCTGGGCAAGGAAACTCTTATCAAAACTGCTCTGCAGTTTATCAACCCCTCATCTAGTTAGGGAATTTACTGAGGCAATGACAAATTAAGTGATTAGTTTAGGGTCACACAACCACCAGGTTTCAGAGGGAGGACTTGAACCCAGCTCTTTCTGGCTTTGAGACCACTTGTTCTACTGCCTCTGGAAGACAGAACTGAATGCTTTTCTATGTTGTCAGTTATCATTATCCATTGCACTTCTTGCTTCTAAGATAGCTGAAAGGAGACCTTCCTCCCACACATGCTTTTTTGGTAGTTATCTTTCAAAACCAACTTCAGCTCATTCTGGACTTATTTTAATTTCAATTCTATCTTCCAACTCATTCCTTGAAGACTTATGCCATTCATTGATAGATCTGCTCTATAGGTCTTTATTAAAGTAATTTATAAAAATGGCAAATGATAAATTAGAGCTCTGCAGTACAAACCGAGTTTAATATTGATAAGAATCCAACGAACACTTCTTGGGGCCTTTTTTTAGCTGTGAATCCAAATGCCTATTATCACCTAGTCTTCATTTCCCCATCTTGTCAACACATTATCACACAACACTTTTAAAGATGATCACCTGAAATAAATATACATCTTGCCCATAATATCCCATTCATGGCATTCTAGCACATTAAACCTACCAAAAGGTAAACTATCAGTTACAGAAATCATTACTGAATTCCATACGAATTTAAGTTACATATTGTCTTCTGTTGGATTTTTCTGTTGGATAGACTGCATAATTAATGCCTCCTGGGAAATTGCTATCATTCAGTTTTTTTTTAGTTTCATACATATATTTATTTAGTTTAATAGTACATTTGTTTTTAATACACATATTTACATATTATACACATATGCTAAAAAAAAATCTAGGAGTTGGGAGAGAAAGGAAGGGAAAACAATGAGTGGCCACAAGATAAGCTGAACATCATTTTAAGTGGAGAGTATATTTGGTAGATAAACTTGTTTGTGTCATTCAGTGCTTATCATTGTGCTCCTAACAAAGCTTAAACAGAAATTCAATTTGGTCAGTAGGAGAATCCTAAACAATCACTTTTTCCTGCTGGAGGACCAGCAAGGACAATTTAATCAGATGATTGGCTATAGTTGACTTTAATATTTGACAAGTGTGTTACAAACCATGTCAACTAATGGTTAAAGCATAACATTTGAAAGAATAAATTGAATGTTGTCAGAGTCATTGGGAAAGTTATGAACACTTAGTGTGGCTAAGCTTTCTTCTTTTAATTTTTAGCCAAGGACTATTGATCTATGTAATAATTGATCTTAATTCTCAACAGACAGTGCCCCAAGAGATATGCAGCCTGAAAACCATGGTGGCTGTGCAGAAATTTTAGCTGAGGACCATCTACACATGTAAGCAAACACCTTATAATGCCAGGTGAGTGGCATCCTTACTGCATTTCTATTGCTTTTCCCAGTCACCATTAAATGGTTTTGGATTGGAAATCAGTCCTGTACATTATTTACATAAGAAAAAATGTATCCAAAAGGTTAGCATATTTAGGGACAACTGGATGAGTTATTTAGGACTGGCAATGTAGGCTTTTAGTCATTGTCCCAGATAGGTAACTGAAACCTGGATAGAAGAAGCCTGCACTACCTTTTTCAAAGGCAGTCCACTACTAGCCTAGAATATTGTGGGCAAATTACTCTTTTCTCTAATCTTCCCATTTGTCACTCAGCTAATGAGAACTCAATGGCTTGGGATAGTGAAAGAATTAGATTCTGTTTGTATTTAAATAAAATCAAGTCAGTGATTGGAGGTATAGCTAGGTGATGCAGTGAACAGGACATGGAACTCTATCAGGGAGACTCATTTTCACAAACTCAAATACCATCTCAGTGACTTCCTAGCTGTGCTACCTTGAGCAAGTCACTTCCTCATCTGTCAAATGAACTGGAGGAGGAAATGGCAAACCACTCCAGTGTCTCTGCCAAGAAAACCCCAAATGGGGTCATGAAGAGTCAGACGTGACTGGCACAAGTGAACAATAATGCAGCAAAAATCAGATACCATATTTCACCACATAATCATTGCAGATTTTTAAGCCAATTTTTTTCTTTTGGCAAAAAAGTGGGATGTGACCATTATGTGAAGCTTTTCCAGATTGTGCTGGTATTAATTAAGAATCATTTATTACTGAACTCTATTGCTGGCAGATGAACTGTATGATTTATCTAGCACGAGAAGATGCTAGTGTGACTTACTTATGGCCCCTTCCCTTGGCACCTAGGGCTGTTCTTTGAGTCTGCTTCAAAAGAATTCAACCACTCAAGCTTTCCTTCCTTCAGTCAGAGTAGCAGGGTTTATTACAGCACCAGTTAGGCAGGTGAGATTCCTAAACAAATCTTAATGGGGTGAGAATGATGCTTTTCTGTAGAAAAAGGGTCAGTGAAAAGATTACGGAGCGTCAAGTAAGCTAATTAAGTAGTAAAGGTGAGCTGGCATGAGCCAGATGCCTCAGACTAATGCCAGGAACTGGGCTCCTGAAATTTGTGGGAACATTCAGGGGATTTTCCTTTGAGGAGTCCAATCCCATTGCCAACCCTGCCCCCATCAACAATACCCTTAGTACTACAGTGCTCTAAACAAACCATGCCAAATGGACTTTCCAAAATATGCACCCATTCTGTATATTTTGGGCTTGAGGCTTGCAATGAGTGTGTTTCCATATACCGCTGGTAAATACAATTGCTATTTACCTTTTAAATGTAATGAACAGAATTGTACCATGTCATGATTTTGTGACGAAAGGTTATACCAAGTTTGGGAAGGAAAAACAGGGTGTGATTATTATGCAATGGTGATCATTATGTGGTGAAATATGTTTGTTTCTCCGGGACAGGTTTGTTTATCATGATTTAGTGGATAAAGCACTGGGCTTGGAATCCTGAAGATTCAGCCTCATGAGTGTAGACACTTATCAGCTATGTGACCCTGAACAAGCCATTTAACCCTGGTTGCCTCGGTTTCCTCATCTGTAAAATGAACTGGAGAAGGAAATGGCAAACTATTTCAGTATCTCTGCCAAGAAAACCTTAAATGGGGCCACAAAGAATCGGAGACAACTGAAACAACTCAACAACATCAACATAAGTGATTGCATTGGAAGGAAACTTTCAAAGGGGAGAAAGCTGCTCTATCAGCACGGGTTTCTCAACCTTGCTCTGCAGATTGTCATTTTAGAAAATTTGCTGAAAAAAAATGAGAGTTTAATTGATCTGTCCAGAGTCAAGTAGCCAGTAGACATCACAAATGGGACTTGAATCAAGGTCTTCCTGAATGAAGTCAGCTCTCTATTGTCCATACCATGCTGCCTCCCTGTCATGGTCTATAAGATAGTAAAATGATTTAGGCACAAGCTTCTATATAAATAATTAACCAAAATATGGTTAATGGTCTATGAAAGTTAATTTCTTATAGTTGAGGGACTTCCATTTAAAGTCCTGCTTCAGTCCCTTGTTAAGGCATGGAAATGGCCTTGGTGGTGTTTTTTTTTTTCAATATAACGTATATGATTTTTATTATATCTTTATTTTAAATAAATTTTTATTGATGTTTTACATTTTTACATCTCTGTAGTTATCTTAAGTATCTCTGCCTCTGCCCCGCCCCTCAGAGAGCCATCTCAGAAAACAAATAGCATATTTTTAAAGATGAAAAAATTCTACACAAATGATAAATACATTGAAAGAGTCTGCAAACATGTGTAATGTGTAATGTGTAACACCAGTGGACCTCTGACTTCTACAAAGGGGTGAGTGGGAAGTGTCCTTTAACAGTGACCTTGGTTTTATGAAAGCTGTACCAACTGAGAAGAAATTTTAGCAAGCTAGAAAGTCTCCATTGAAGAGTCTGGCATGAGACTGCTTGTTTGTCACATCAGGACCTGCCTATTTGGATTGACTGTAGTCATAGAAACTTTTGAAGATTTTATACCATAGAGGGAGGGAGTAGCCTCATAAATAAAATCACATTTTATTAAAATATTTACATATATTCAAAGGAACCATTGACTCTAAGATATATTTCCAGAGATAGACAATTGGAGGTGAAGGAGAAACTAAGAAAACTTTAAAAGTTGCATAACATTATGGTTATAGGCAGTGGATCATAGAATTACAAAATTAGATCTGGAAGGGACCTTAAAAGTAATTGAATCCAGCCCATTTATTTTATAGATGAGGAAACTGAGACTGATTATTCTTTTTGTAATTGAAAAACTTTCAAAATTATTAAATATATTTTATCATTATAAGTAGGATTTAGAACTGAGAATCCTTGATTGATTTCCTACCGTTAATTAAATATAAACAGATTTAAAATAAAAAAAATATTTTATTTTTAACATTCTTTTCTTTTTACATTTTGAGTTCCAAATTTTCTCCCTACTTCCTACCCCCTCCCACACTCACTGAGAAGGCAAGCAATATAGTATCAAGTATACATGTGAAATCATGAAAAACTTCCATATTAGCCACATTGTTTTTAAAGCAAGAAAAATAAAGTGAGAAAATTATACTTCAGTCTGCATTTAGTTGATTGGTTCTCTCTGGAGGTGGATTGCATTTTGTCATCATGAGTCCTTTGGAATTGTCTTGGATTATGGTATTGATCAGTCACCAAGTCTTTCATGGTTCATCAGCATTACAATGTTGTTTTCACTCTTCACAAGGATCCCTTGGTTTTTCTTCACTTTGCATCGGTTCATATGGTTTTTGCCATGTTTTGTGTTTTTTCCCCCTGAAATCACCCTGCTTTATCATTTCCTATGGCACCATAATATTCCATCACAATGATACGTCACAACAGCCATTTCCCAATTGAAGAGCCTTCCTTTGAGTTCTGATTCCTCACCACCACAAAAAGAGCTGCTATA
Source organism: Bettongia penicillata ogilbyi (assembly GCA_023548195.1). NCBI lineage: Eukaryota > Metazoa > Chordata > Mammalia > Diprotodontia > Potoroidae > Bettongia > Bettongia penicillata. Next base: position 706,615 of record JAJHZJ010000035.1, on the reverse strand, counting down.
AATATTTTTGTACTTGTAGGTATTTTTCCTTTTTCTTTGACCCTTTTGCGATACGGATTTAGAGTGATGTTTCTGGATCAAAGAATCACAGTTTTATAGCCCTTTGGGCAGAGTTCCAAATTGTTCTCCAGAATGATAGGATCGGTTCACTACTCTATCAGCAGTTCATTAGTGTACCTATTTTCTCTTCATTCCCTCCTGTATTTGTCATTTCTGGTAGGTGTGTGGTACTACAGAGCCGTTTTAATATAATCAGTAATGATTTAGAACATTTTTTTTCATATGACTATTTATAACTTTTTCTTCTTCTGAAAATTCTTCATATTCTTTGGCCATTTATCAATTTGGGAACATTTGACTGTTCTATGCTCAGTATATATTTGAGAAATGAGGGCTTCATTAGAGAAAGTTGCTGTAAATTTTTAAAATATTATTTCATTATCTTTGGTATCTTTTAGCATAATTTAGTTTTCCCTGATTATGTATTTTAATTGTCTATTCTTGCTTTTGCTTTGTTTATGATCATGATTTCCACCTTTGCCTTTTTTTTAAATGAAGCATATTAGATTCTGGTCCAGATTTTTATTTTAACTCTGTGCATGTCTTTCTGTTTCAAGTGTGTCTCTTGTAAACAACATATTGTTGGGTTCTAGTTTCCAAACCATTCTATTATCTACTTGTATTTTATGAGTGAGCTCATCTCCTTAATTTTAAGAGTTACAGTTACTAATTGTGTGTTTTCCTCTATCCCATTTTCTTCTGTCTCTCTTCCTCTATTCTCTTCCTCCTCAAAAGTCTGTTCTGTTTCCCACAACTATCTCTCTTAATCTATCCTCCCTTTTATCATCCCTTTTTTTCCCAACTTTCTTTTATCCCCTTCCCATCCTATTTCTCTATTGGGTAAGTTACATTCCTTTATGCAATTAAGTGTATATATTCTTCTCTCTTTGAACCAATCCAGATAAAAGTGAGATTTAAGCATTGCCTGCCACCCCCCTGTCTTTTCTCCCTCCATTGTAAAAAGTCTTTCTTGCACTTTTATTTTGTGTTGAAAAATCTCCCCATTCTACCTCTCCCTTCACCTTTCTTTCAGTGCATCCCTCTTTCTTACACCTTCATTTTTTTTGGAGATCATGCCAATATAATTGATTCATATCCACTCCTTCTATCTATATAAATTCCTTTTAACTAATCTAATAATATTAGATTTCTTAGGAGTTACATGTATCATCTTCATATATAGAAATGTAAGCAGTTTAATTTCATTGAGTCTCCTATAATTACTCTTTCATGTTTACATTTTTATGCTTATCTTGAGTTTTCTGTTTGAATGTCAAATTTTCTATTCAGTTTTGTTCTTTTCATAAGGAATCCTTGAAAGTTGTTAAACATTCATTTTTTCCCGGAAGGATCACATTCAGTTTTGTTGGGTAGGTTATTTTTGGTTACAATCTTAGCTTTTTTGCCTTTTGGAATTTCATATTTCAAGCCCTCTACTCCTCTGTGGAAGCCACTAAATCTTGTGTGATCCTGACTATGCCTCCATTATATTTGAAGATTGGTTGAAGTATCTTCTCTTTGACTTTGGAGCTCTGGAATTTGTCTATAAAATTCCTGGAAGTTTTCATTTTGGGGATCTCCTTCAGCAGGTGATTGGTGGATTCTTTCCATTTCTGTTTTACCCTCTGGATCTAAGTTAGAGGGCAGTTTTCTTTGATAATTTCTTGAAATGCGATGTCTACACTCTTTCCCCCCCACTTTACCATGGCTTTGAGGTAGCCCAGTAATTCTTAGTTTAGTTCTCCATGATCTGTTTTCCAAGTCAGTTGTTTTATGATGGGATATTTTACAAATATGTCTGTCTTTTTCATCCTTTTAATTTTGTTTGTTTCTTGATGTCTCATGGAGACATTCTCTTCTACTTGCTCAGTTCTAATTTTTAAGAAATTATTTTCTTCAGTGAAATTTTGTACCTCTTTTTCCATTTGACCAATTCTTCTTTTTAAAGAATTTTTTCCTTCACTGAATTTTCGTGCTTCCTTTACTATTTGGCTTATTCTGTGGTTTTTTGTTTTGTTTTGGGTATTTTTTGTAATGTGCTATTTTCTTCAGTATTTTTTGTGCCTCTTTTTACCAACCTGTTAGTTCTCTTTCATAATTTTCTTGCATCATCATTTCTTTTCCCAATTCATCCTCTACCTTTTCTTATCTCTTTATCTCTTCCAGGAATTCTTGTTGGGTTTGGGTCCAATTAGCATTTTCTTTGAGACTTTTTTGGTAGCTATTTTCATATTACTGCCTTCTTCTGTGTTTATGTCATGATCTTCCCTGCCATAATAGTAGTTTTTTTATAGTTACATTCTTTTTTTTGTTGTTTGTTCATTTTTCCACTCTATTTTTTGACTTAGACCTTTATGTTAAAGTTAGGCTCTGCTCATGTAGGGATGGGAAGATACTGAGCCAAATGTCAGACTTTTCTGTAATGCTCTTTCCACAGCTAATTCTGGGTGTCAGCAAGTTTTTGGTGCTTTCCAGGTGGTGTGATCCTGCACTGTTCTCCTGGTCTGTACTCTGGTTTTTATCCAGGAAATGCCCCTTGTCTCTTGCAGCTACAAACTCCTCTCTACTTTAAAACTGTGACCAGGGATCCTGCTGCCTTGTGACAGACTACCAGTGCTCCTTTTCACCCTGGAACTGCAACTCAGAATTGCTTATAGATAATAGAGTGGCCAACCAGTGGCAGCCGTACTCAATGTCCACAAAAGTTCCCCTATAATTTCCTTCTGACCAGTTATCTAACCTCCCTTACTATCTGGGCTGAAAGCTCCTGAAGCTGCTGCTTCCATCGCTGTATGTTTGGGCTTCAGGCAAGTTTCTACCCCCTTTGTCACAGACTTCCCCTAAGGACCTCTTAAGTTTTCTTAGGCTGCAAAAAAAGTCTCACTCTGACCTTTTGTTGGCTTTGTTTGACTTGAGACATTACTGTAAAAATGTTTGGAGGGAAATGTTTTGAGAGTTCAGCTAGGTAGCTTCCCCTTATCTACCACATTGGTTCCCATAAATAGATTTTAAAAAGCAAAAGAAGAGTTATGAAATTAAAAGAGTTTTGTGAAACAAAATCAGTCCAGTTAAGGCTTAGAAGGGAAACAGTTTAAAAAAATCTTTGTAGCACATTTTTCTGATAAAAATCTCATTTCCAAGATATCTAAGGAATTGATTTAATTTATAAGAATAAAAGCCACTCCTCCACCAATAAATCCTCAGAGGTTATGAAGAGACAGTTCTCAAGTGAAAAAAAAGCTGTCAATAACTTAGTGAAAAAACATTTCAAATCACTGACTAGAGAATTGCAAAGGAAAAAAAAAACTATCTGAGTCAACAAATTTGTTGTGCTTGTCCGTTTTCGAAGAGGACCATGATATCAGAGAAATGATGACATGGCTTGCGCTTGACTTTGTTTTGAGGGAGGGAGGGCTGTGTGGGTCACCAGCCTCACTTTCTCCTCCTGAGTCATCTGGATCCAATGAACAGATATTTATCGGAATGACTGGAAATGGCCCAGGATGCAATTGGAGACTTTGGCCTTTTAGGGTAAGGCCTTTTCAGGTATCACTTAAAGTGAAGCAATGCCCATTAAGTTCATAAGCTTCTTTAAAAGGTAGTCAGGGGGATGGTCCCTTTAATTGAAAAGAAAAATAAATAGATAAATCACCCTGGGAGGGGCATGAGCCTCAGGGATGTTGTTTTGAAGAGAAACTGTTACTGTTGACTTTCACTCTAAACCAGGAGGGTACAAAACCAGTCATTGAGTGGAGGTTGGGTAGGGACCCTTACCTGTTCAATCCATGGACTTTGATGCACAGGGTCCAAAGCTTTAGGGAAGACAAGAAACAAGGGAGGGGAAGGGAAAGGAAAGAGTTATCCAGCTAGCTGGATCCCCATTTAGGCATCAAGATAGTAGCACATTGAATAGAGTGCTGGAGATGGATTAAGAAGAACTGAGTTCAAATCTAGTCTCAGACTCCTAGTAGTTAGGTGATTGTTTAACCTGTCTGTCTCTGTTTCTTTAACTATACACACTAGAATAATAAATAGCACCTACCTCCCAGGGTTCTTGTGAAGATCAAGTGAGATAATATTTGTGAAGCTATTAACACGGTGCCCGACACATCGTAGATACTTAGTAAACATTTCCTTCCTTTCTTTCTCTTTCTCTGAAGTTTCACCTTCATACTTACCAGGTGTGCAAAACTGACAAGCTGCAAGAAAATTGGCAAAATAATGTTGTTTTTTTTAATTGAGCTATTAATTGGGCCAGCTATAATGCAAAGCAATTTAGAACTGTACTCCAAAAGTAACTAAACTTTTCATACCTTTTTGACCCAGCAACAGTAGTTTTATACTTCAAATAAATAGATCAAAGAAAGAGAATTTTTTTGTGTATGTGATGGCAAAGAACCAGAAACTAAGCAGATACCCAGCAATTAAGAAGTGTCGAACAAATTATGGTATATGAATGTAATGGAATGTTATTTTGCCATAAGAAGTAATGAAAGGGTTGTTTTAGAGAAGCTGGGGGAACCTTGTATGAATTAATGCGGAGTGAAGAGCTAAACCAGGAAATAATTTACAGAATATAACATCAATATTACAAAGACAAGTAACTTTGAAAAATTTTAATATCTTGGATCATTACAATGACTAATCATGTTTCCAGAGGACAGAGAATGATAGATGCTACCAACCTCCTGAGAGGCAGTGAACTCAGGTAGAGATTGATCCACATACACACACATATATCCATCCATCCATCTATCCATATATATATATATATTTGGACATGGAAAATGTGGACATTTGTTTTGCTTGGCTATGAATATTTGTCACAAAGATTTTCTTTTTCTTTTAAATTGAGGGTGAAAAGAAGAGACAATAAATGCTTGTTAATTGAAAAATAAAATAGAAAAAGATAACAGGAAGAGTCACAACCATAGAACCAAGAGTAAATCAAGGACAAGAGTAACAATTTTCAAATTTATGGCAATTAATAAATTCATCAAATGTGTAAAAATATAATCAGTGATTGTGCTTTATCATACATGCTGCAAATTTACTTGGAAGTAACATTCTTCTATTCTGTCAGCCACTTACTTGACACCATCTTAGAACTAATCAGTTTTTTAGCCATTGTACAATTTTGCATCTTAGTATGCTTTCTATAAAAAATTATAAGATGTTTTCAATTCAGTTTAGAAAATGTTAATATTCTTAAATTTTGCCAGCATCTGCCTGTATCAAGGATCTGCTATATTCTATGTTCTAGGTAGGGAATTTAAATTGCTTCTTTTAGCTGAATGTCTCCCAGTTCCTAAGACTTGATACAGCAATCGAAGGTGTCAATGTGTGTGTTAGTCCTTCGTTGCTGAAGAAGACCATGCCATCAGAGAAATAATGACATGACTTGCACCTGACTTTGTTTTTTTTTTTTTGAGTGAGGGAGGTCTGTGCAGGTCACCAACCTCACTTCTCCTCCAGAGTCATCTGAGTCCAATGACCAGAGATGTTCATCAGGATGACTGGAGATGACCCAGGATGAGGCAGTTGGAGTTAAGTGACTTGCCTAAGGTTACACAGCTAGTGTCAAGTGTCTGAGGTGACATTTGAACTCAGGTCCTCCTAACTCCTGCATTGGTGCTTTATCCACTGCACCACCTAGCTGCCCCCAATGTCTCAATATGCTATAATTGAATAGTTGTGAGGTTTCTGTTTTTTTTTCTTAAAAACAACTCACAAAACATTACTGACATTTTTTTCCAAGATGCTCATCTTATAGCATCTTTCTTATTCATTAGTAATCGCGTTTTCAGAGTGGTGTGAGCAGAATTCTTATTTCAGTGTCCCCCAATGTAGTAAAGAAGCTTTTAGCTCCCACAGAAGTATTAATGCAATCTCTTCCCAGAGAGATGGATTATGAGTGAAAATGAATGACAACATTTTCTAACAATAAAAATAATGGGACCAACAGGACAAAAATAATGACATCCTGGAGCATAATCTCAGTAGAAAATAACTAAATCACCTTAAAGGAGATAAATTGTTACCAAATACCATACTTGTCTAATGTGAATTGACAGGTAATGACAACATCCTTCAATGAAATGGCAGCCTGTAGTCCTATATGCTTTCAAGAGATCAAAGGGTGGGACACTGACTTCTAGACCTACCAAAACAGAAAACAACTCTGTGCTCTGTGGGTGGATATTTACTATATGATATTATTTCTGGGAAAAGACAGCTTTTTGGGGTAGTATGATAATAGCACTTTTCCTTTATATCCTATCTTCTCTTAGGGTAGGAGAGCCAGAGCAAATCTAACCAAAGTTATCCTTGGGACCCAAGTCAGTCATAAATCTTTGACAAGCTTGGGGCATTGAACCACAATATAACAAAATGGTTTTAACTTTAAACCATGGCTGAGCAGTTGGCTTACAGATCTCTATTTCCTATCGATTTATATAACACTGAAAGCAAAGAGTCAGAGAGAGAGGGACAGGAAAAGGGAAAAAGAAAGGGAGAGAGAAAAAAGGAGAGGGAGAGAGCCCTTTCCCCCCATCTTGCCACCATCATCATAGTTTATTCTAAGTATCAAGAAGATTTTAAAAGAGGTGAAGGTAATAGAGTTTTGGGAAAGAACAAAACTGACTCACAGGATGGCTAGTTGAGTCAGGCCCTGATGGTAAATTAGTGAAAGTGCTAGGATTAGAGCTTACAGTTTATGAATTTCCAATATTTCTGTCATCTAAACATTGCCAACCTTCATTTAACACTCTCATCCGTTAATTTTCTCATTTGTTTAATAGATTTTCATTAAACATCGTATAACTTGGTATTCAGACCAACTTCCCCAACGGCAAGGAAAATCTATGAAACTTAGATGTGTGAATTCTGGGAATTGTAGTCCAGGAGAAATAATATTCTCTTCTCCCTGCCCTGGGAGGGAGACACTTATGGGAATGTATAGACCAAATGAGAGGAGATGGAACTCAGGTAGTTGGGCATGAAATTTTATTTCAGTTTTGGGAGAGGAGGGCAAGCTTGGCAGGAGCAATACGTTGCTTGTCTGAGAAGGAAGGCTCCTGTAGGTATTTTGCAAGATAAGTTCAGTCTAGAGTGAGGGAGTTGCAATATTGGCTCCAGTGGCCAAAGCCTCTGTTTACTTCAAAACACCAACAAATCTCTAGTGACCTGACCAATAAACAGTCTGAAACTCACTAATTGTGGCTGCTTCCAGTGATCTGTGAAAAGCCAATGACGGCTTAATTTCTTCCTTTTCTTGCTGAGAAATTAACTTCTCAATTTCTCTTTTTCTTTAAGCTGTTTCTAATTACTGTTTTTTCATCATATAAAATTGCAACAGTCATAACTTCCTTCTGATTAATGTCTTATTGGTTGTTAAAAGAGAGAATACAATGTAGAGAGCTATTTAATGGCTTGTAAGCATAAAGAACTATATAGGACAAAGGTTTGAATCTCCATCTAAAACTGCAAGGCTTCTTTTTTTATCTTAGCCTGTAGGCACTGAGTTGTAATGTGAGAGCTTTGATTTTATAAATCTCTCTTTTTTGTTGCTGCTGCTTAGTCATTTCAGTTGTGCCCGACTCATTGCAGCTCTATTTGGTGTTTTATTGGCAAAAGTACTAGAGTTACCTGCCATTTCCTTCTCCAGCTCAATTTACAGATGAGGAAACTGAGGTAAATAGGATTAAGTGACTTGCTCAGCTAGTAAGTGGCCGAGGCCAGATTTGAACTCAGAAAGATCGGTATTCCTGGCTCCATGCAGGGCATTCTATTCTACCTAACTGCCCCAATATGTCTTTTAAACTCCTAAATTTTAAAGATTTAGGGATTTAGAGACTAATAAACTGATTCAAGACTATTTAAATAGAGTACTGCATCGTTTAAATAGACTGAAGTGGTATTAAGATGCTGAGGCAGCCTGACAAGTTTTTTTCTCAGGCTGCCTAAGACAAATTCAGTTTCCATCTACTGTTTCTTTTCCCTTTGAAGCTGGTGGCCCCAGGTGAGGGAGAGAGCAGAGGTTAGATTATAAGAGTCAGGAATACCCCCAGGGCATACTTAAGGGAGGAGCTGACAAAGATTAAGATCTTATTCCAAAGGTGGTGACAAAGGAGGGAGTTCCTCTTCCTTTCATTTTCTTTTTTTACCTATACTTCCAGCTTTGCCAGATATCACCACCTGCTGGTTACAATTGAAAGGCATACTTGTCAAAATGTCCACAGCGTTTTAAGTCTCTTGATTTAAATTTCCTATAAAAAAATCCCAAGAGACAGTAATGTGGATAGAGTGAATAGAGAGCTGGCCTTGAAATCCATCTTAAAGGCCTTGAAGACCTATGTCCAAGGTCTGACAGGTACTAGCCATGTGTCTGTGAGCACGTCACTTTAAGCCCTTTAATTTTTTAAGTTACAGTCAAGTCGCTGATGTGCATTGGTGGGAAGATTTCTCTACACCAATGAAATCACAGGACAGAAAAGTACCTCCCACTCCAAAAAGCAAAAAAGCAGTATGGCTTGTCTCTGAATTTATTTGGGTTTGTTCTCCCAATTACACTGGTTTCTCCCATGCATCTATACAGTCCTGATACTGGAAGGTAATACAATTATGGAAAATACAGCCTTTTTTCAGTCAAGGTAGTGCCTATTCTTTCCAGATGAAACCTATTATAAGATTCCTTCAATGGAAAATTGCCTTAATGGCATCTTTTTTTAATTTTCTTTTTAGGTTAAGTCCAGCCTCCTATAATTCCTTTTCTCAATCTCTGCCTTTGCCTGCTTTTACCCAGCTCTCTCATGGCTCCTCAGTCTTGTTGAGTGACCCAATAAATTATTATCTCTTCTCTTTCACATTCGGGCCAAGCAGTGTATTTTCAGCTCTTCCATCTCTTACCTCTGCTCTCCTCCCTTAACTTCCACTGTATTTTACCTCACAACGACATTGATTTATTTATAAGCCAGTGTGACATTTACTCTATGTAATTTTAATTCGATTCTTCCTCATTCCCTTAGACTGAGTCTAAATTATCTTTAAATTTTTATCCCATTAAAATATTTTTTTTCCTCTTTGATGGTCCTCTTTGTTTAATTTTTTAAAGCACTCAGTTTGAATTATTTTTTAAAAAATATTCTAATACAATAAGAATATTGATTTAGTTGTTTAGTCTTTTCTTGATAATTGCACTTATTTACCAGTCTTGCATTTCTCATCTTGGAATGTGAACTCGTAAAGTGATCTGTTCACTTCAGACTGGTTTTTTTTACAGGAATTATTCAAATGCTTTTCTTTTCAATCAATCAATCAATCGGCAAATGTTTATTAAGCACTTACTTAGTGCCTGGCACCATGTTATACACCGGGGATACAAATACATAATCTTTACTCTCAAGGAATTACATTGTAACATGAGAGAAAACAAATACCTGTTTAATATGTGCACAATGAAAACATTTTTGAAAGTTTTATCTTTTTTCCTTTGATGATTTGGTTTAGCTTTATAGGATATGTTATTTTTAGTGCACTTCAACCTTTTTTTTCACTTTTACAAATCTCATCTCTAATATCTTGTAAATATGGAATAATCCAGGTATATCTGGATTGACTTTCCTTCATAGCTGAAGGCTTTTTTTCTGACTGCTTGAAAAATTTATTGTTTGGCATTGAAATTCAAGGATGACTCAGAGGCTGTTGTGAAATTAGATGGTTGAAAGGATAGTGACGGGCTCAAAGAAAATAAAGAAGTTTTAGGAAGGCTGAGGTTTAAGTAAACACAATGAGTTCCATTTTTTGATATATTGCACTTGAGATGATGCTAAAGTATCCAGGTGGAGATACTGAGCGAGTATTTAGTGATATGTAGAGACTAAAGCTGAATACAATGATTTGGGGGTCATCTAATTGAACCCATGATTACTGATAGAATCACCAAAAGAGAAGATGGGGAAAGAGAGGAAGGTCCAGAACAGAGCCTTGGGGACTGTAGTGGGGGAGGGAGAAGAGGAACCTCTATCTTTAAGGACAGAGATGGATGATGATCCAGCAAATGAGTCTTGGAACTTAGTAGGAACTGTCATTTGGTTACTCAGTCATTTTCTCCACAGCTGTTGATGCCAGGCAACAAGCTCTGGAGGACTTAACACCTTTATTTCTGTGATTCCAACCCTAGGAAATATCCCAATCAGCTAATGCCTCATGTGGCCCAATATATCTAGCCATGTTTCACTTTCTCCATTGGCCATATTCTTAACACTTTTATTCAAGCCATATGCTTATCTTTTCCCTATTTTTCACCCTCACTTCCTGGTTCTGAAACCAAAATCAATTCAATACTTCCATTGCTTTTAGAAAAAGGGTGTCAGTCTACTCTCTTATGACACTACTCATAAACCCTATGATTTCACAAACAAAAGTACAGCTACTTGTCCATTTCATTTCTGTATGTATTGTCTTCCCCAATGTTTCTTGAAAGTAAGAGGCATCTTCTCATACACTAACACACACAGTGCTTAACACAGTATTTGGCACATATTAAGTACTTTTTCATTCATTTATTCGTTCATTTATAGGGAGGAAACAAAGTGAAAATTGTTACAGAAGTCAAGGTATAAGAGAGTATTGTTGAAGAATAGGCGATCAGTTGTATCAAAAGATCTGGAGAGGTCAGAAGGAAGGCCATTGAATTTAGAAGCTAAGACATAATTAGTAACTTGGGGGAGAGTAGTTTTAGTAAAGTGATGGGGTTCCAGACCAGACTGCAAAAGGCTGAGACACCTGTTTTATATGATGAAATGGCTCTTCTCCTTGTGAAGGCATAAACCTCTACATGTATCCTTGATCCCATTTCATCCAATCTTCTGCAACACATTGGTCTCTCTATTATCCCTACTCTCTCATTAATCTTCACTGCTGCCTATAAACTTCCCCCATCTGCCCAACCATAAAAAAAATCCTTCACTTGATCTGACTGACTGTGTTAGCTATTGTCCTATATCTTTCCTCCCTTTTGTGGCTAAACTCTTTTAAGAAAGTCTTCTACAATTTGTGCTTACTTCCTTTCCTATCACTTTATTCTAAACTCTCTTACACTTTGGCTTCTGATCTCAATCATTCAAATTAAAATGTCTTATCTAAAGTTATAAATGATCTTAACCACCAGATCTAAAGGCCTTTTGCTAAGATGCGCAGGGCTCCCCAAAGGATTAAGCATTTGGAATTAAGTAGAAATCAACTTCTTACATTCTGGATGAGACCCAAGATATCATTGGTGGCCCATGGTCTCTTCAAAGGACTGCCTGGCTCACGTGGATCAGGTTCAACCCCAGGAACCTAAACACAAAGGTTAGCTGGAGTCTTTCTTTGGTTCTGCCTTCACCAGAGTAAAAAACTCTGGGGAAAATTTTTAACATGAAGCTTAGGAATGGCTCATGTCTAACTCATCCCCATAAATCTATGATAGGATCCCCTCTCACAAAGATATGCGATGTAATATATAGGGGTATCATGTATTAGTCAGTTTTTAATTCTACAGAAGAAGCATAAAATGCAGTGAAATTGACATGAGCAAATATGGGAAGCACAACATACTTAATAGCCAATTATACTCATGAGGCTCCCAAGGAAATCGCAGACTTTTGGTGGAGCTCCTGAATGAATACTTTCTATTCACCTCAGCCCTGCACCATTGAAGTAGCTCATGGCAATATCATGGAAGATGAGCAAGGCCCAGAGTTCCTTGCCCTTGATGACACTGCTTTAGTCCTCCAATTTCAAAGTTATTCTCTTTTTATTGCCTTTAATCCTTCTCCAAGAAGTGCACAGTGAAGAGATCTCACAATAGGAAGCTGACTCAGACTCTCAAACTTGGGACCTCTCCAACTCAGGATTACACAAGAGGTGACCCAGGAACTGGGTTGGAATTGTCTTTTTTTTTTTTCTGGATTGCCAAGTTCTGAAATGTTCTCAGAAAAGGAAATGGAGAGACAGAAGAAAGGAATTGGGAAATTGAGGGCTAGAAATTCTAATTCTTAGACTCACTGGGACAGACATAGGACTAGCCTTCTGCAAGATATAACATTCAGTTCTTGGAGAGGGAACACAGAGAGAAATTCCCTTTAACTCCTTGCTTCACTCAGATCTGAGAGTCAAAGGAAGAGAAAACTGAAAGTAAAAAGATAGTAAAAGACATGGGGACCCTTTTGTGGTTCACTGATAAACCATAGGATAATTTCTCTGACATCTGTTGTTCTGGACCTCAGTCAACTAATCATCAAGATGGGGGCCTATTGGATGAGTGCTCTCAGCAGGAACACTTGTCTTGCTCCGTGGAAGGTACCCTTCTTTAGATAAGTTCATGCCCAATAATCTCACCAAATTGATTAGAGGAAAGAAATATGATGAAGTTCCCCTTAATTAACTCCCATTACAAACAGAAATTATATAAGAATTTAAGAAAGAATAAAGTCAGATATTAGAACCAGTCATATCAAATGAATTTCATTTCCCTATCTCCATTCTTTTCATACCCCTCAAGTAGTGTTATATTGATAGAGCAAGTAAATTCAACAGAGATAGTACATTCATCTTAGCAAAATATTTGACAGTGTCTGATCATATCTTTGTGGAAAAGTTAATGAAGTGTGGATTGGATAATAGTGTTATGAGATAGATTCAAAGGTGGTTTAGATAACCATACTCAAAGCAGTTATGGATTTACATGGATCCTTTTTCAGTTGGTGGCTATGACCACAAGGTCCTTTTTCATAGTCAACTAGAGAGTGTAAGGGAAAGGGGAGGAGAGGCTTCTCTCTCTTCCTGCCACCTACTGAGACTCTGGGTGGTTTGCATTGCTAGGTGTCTATATTACTTCCACTATTCCATAAAATAAGTCAACCATGTCCCAAAGTATTGATTAATGGCCCTGAATCAAACCAGAGGGAGTTCTCTAGCAAATTTTCACAGGCTTCTCTGTCCTTGGACTTGTTCTGTTGAACATTTTTATCAATGACTCAGATAAAGACATACAAAGTTTCCTTTTTAAATTTGTATTGGATACAAAATTGGGAGGTGTAGCTAATGTGATTGATGGCAGAATCAAGATTTGAAATGATCTGGACAAGGTTGAAACACTAAATCAAAAAATAAGAGGAAATGTAAGTAGAACAAATATAAGCTCTGCAAGTAGAAGGCTAGAGAATAGGATCATGGAGCTTGAAGCAACCATAGGGATCATTTCATTCAGCCTCCATAGTTTATAAATGAAGAAACAGAATCCCTTTTCCCCTTAAGTGGTTTTCCCAAGGATACACAAGTAGTTAGTCCTTAAGTTTAAAATAAAAATTTATGATGAGAAGGGCCTGTATTAGCTAAAGTTCATGTGAAAAGAACTGGATGTTCTAACTGAATACAAACTAGACGTGTGATGTAGTCACTAAAAAGTTGACACAATCTTAGTCTGCATTAATTAAATATAACATAAAAATCATAAAAATAGTCCCATTTTACTTTGCTAGCCGGACTGCACCTAGAATATTGGGTTTAACTCAGTGTGCCACAGTTTAAGAAGGCCATGGACAAGTAAAAATGTCTTAAGAAGTGAAGGTTGATGATTTTCTAAGAGAGGTTAGATATGCTTAATGGGGATGTGTGTGTGTGTGTGTGTGTGTGTGTGTGTGTGTGTATTAAACTAGATAGTTTTTGAGGTCACTCCTACCTCTGTAATTGTGTGTCTCTATCAGGGTGACTAGGAGGTTAAAGAATCAGGAATTCATGTCCTACAAAAGACAGTTAAAGAAACGAGTGTTGTTTGTCCTGGCAAAGAGAGAACTAGGAGGAATTAAGTTGTAACAGACTGTATAGCTATAGATTACTAGAATCTAAACTTCTTGTTTTAAAGATGGAAAAACTGAAGCCCAGAGAAATGAAATGATTTGATGAAGATTGCACAGGTTATGCAAGAGTCAGAGTACAAACTCACACTTCCTGGTTCTGAGCTGAATGTTCTTTTAATTAGACTTATTTTTAACTACTCCAGAAAGATGAACTAAGACTAAGATGGTAGCTACAGGGAAGCACGTTTTAGCTTACTATGAGAAAAAACTTTCTGACAACTAGAGATGTCCAACAACGAAATGAGATATTTTGTGGGAAGGCAAGTTTCCTGTCACCACAGGCATTCATGTAGAACCTGGATGATTAATAATAAGTGTAGCTGTTAAAGACATTTCTGCTTTAGGTTGGGATGTTGGACTTGATAACTTCTAAGTTCCATTCCAAATTTAAGTTCTTATTATTCTAGAAAATGATAAAAAAAAAATGAGAATTAGAGAAGGAAAGCAAACATACACACACAGTATTGACAGAGAAACTATTGTGCAACAATTCTGAAAAATAATTTTGAATTATGTGGGAAAAGTGACTACTTGATCTAGAAATCTTACTGGTAGGTATACACACAATGAAGTCAAAGACAGGTTCCATATTAATGAAAACATTAATAGCAATTTTTTTTGTAGTTTCATAGAACCTACAACAATATGGATAGTCATTGACTAGAGAATAGTTAGAAAAAATATATATTATGAATTATAATGTTGTTGTTCAGTCACTTCAGTTGTGTTTGACTCTTCATGATCCCTTGTGTGGTTTTCTTGGCAAAGGAGTGGTTTTCCATTTCCTTCTCCAGCTCATTTTACAGATGGGGAAACTAAGACAAACTGGATTAAGCAACTTGCCCCGTTTCACACAGCTAGTAAGTGCCTAAAGCTAGGTTTAAACTCAGGAAGCTGAGAATTCCTGACTCCAGGTCCTTTTTCTATCCACTATGCCACCTAGCTGCCCATGAATCATAACATCACAATATTATAACATAAAAATTATAAATCTGAGAAGTTCTGAGAAACATGGGAAGGGTTAGATGAACTGATACAGAATGAAGAAAGCAGGCATCAGGAGGAAATAGATATAGATAAATAACTCTACATAGACATAAACCTATCTCTCTCTCTCTCTCTCTCTCTCTCTTTCTCTATCTATCTATACTACAACAATTTGAACAAAAAGAATAATAACGCAAAATTTAACACCATAAATGTAATAGCCAAGCTTGACCTGAGAGGATACAAGTTAATACATCTCCCTTCCTTTGTTAAAGAGGTAGAGGACTGGGGACTGAGTCAAGACGGTGGAGTAAAATTAGGGACTTGCTTGAGCTCTCCCACAAACCCCTACAAATACCTGTGAAAATGACTCTAAACAAATTCTGGAGCTGCAGGATCCACAGAATGATAGAGTGCAGCAAATCTTTAGCTCAAGACAGCCTGCAAGGTCAACAGGAAGCACTTATCTTGCTGGGCTGGGAGCAGAGTACACTCCAGTGTGGGCCATGCTGCACAAATGGGCTCTGAGCAGGCCTCTGGGGACTGAATCACTGGGAGCTATGGTAGTTTCCAGATTTCTTGACCCCCAAACACCAAGGACAACTTGGAAGGTCAGTGGAAAAAAATCTAACAGACTTTTGTGAAAGAGTAGCTTGGTCAGGCCCCACACTGGGGCAGTGAAGAAAGAGTTCATGTGAACCTGCAGTGGTTGCAGCAGCAGCAGCAGCAGTGGTAATTGTTTCTGGAGCTCTAAGCCCACAGATTGTAGGGGATTGAGCAGCTGATCAGAGGGGTATAGCTGAGATTTCTTTGCTGGTGCTGAGGCAGGATTCTCTGCTTTGCTCTGCTTGGGTCTGAGTCACAGTCCTAGGTGGCCATCCTAGGGCAAGGAGGAAAGAATGCTTGAGGTCACTCACACACCAGAGCACAGACAAGGAGAGGAGTAATCCCCTTTCCTTTGATCATACTACCTTGGAAAAACTTAAAATTTGCGAGTCTCTAGAAGTATCTCTGAAAATAGCTGCACAAACCCCCTGAAACATGGAACAGTACACACCCCTGGAAGTACAGCCCCCTGGAAGCAGATAACAACCTTGACAAAGAGCTCAAAAGTCAAATAATTGGCTGAGAAAATGAGCAAAGACTGGGAAAAAGTCAAATTATAGAATCTTACTTTGGTGAAAAGGAAGATCAAAACATACAGGCAGAAAAAGACAACAAAGACAAAGAGCCCACATCCAAAGTCTCCAAGAAAAATGTGAATTGGTCTCAGGCCATGGAAGAGGTCAAGAAGGATTTTGAAAATCAAGTAAGAGACATAGAGGAAAAATTGGAAAGAGAAATGAGAGTGATGCAAGAAAATAATGAAAAACAATGCAACTGCTTGATTTCAAAAAATGCCAAAGAAAATAACATCTTAAAAAAATAGACTAACTCAAATGGCTAAAGAGGTCCAAAAAGTCAAATGAGGAGACAAATACCTTAAAAAACAGAACTGGCCAAATGGAAAAGGAGGTCCAAAAGCTCCCTGAAGAAAACAGTTCTTTAAAAATTGGAATGAAGCAAATGGAAGCTAATGACTTCATGAGAAATCAAGAAATTTTAAAAGAAAATGAAAAGAGCAAAAAAATAGAAGCAATGTGAAATATCTCATTGGAAAAAAAAAACTGACCTCAGAAATTGATCTAGGAGAGATAATTTAAAAATTATTGGACTACCTGAAAGCCATGATCAAAAAGAACCTAGACATCATCTTCCAGTAAATTATCAAGGAATACTGCAACTGGAAAATAAGACGTGCATGCAATGGTATAGAAATCTATCTTGCCCCACAAGAAAATAGAGGGGATGGGGATAAGAAAAGGGGTGTGTGTGATAGGACAGAAACCAGATTGTGGGAAAGGGTAATCAGAATGCATGCTATCTTGGAGTGAGGGAGGGAGAGATGGGGAGAAAATTCGGAACTCAAAATCTTGTGGAAGTGAATATTGAAAACTAAAAATAAATTAATTTTAAAAGAGGTAGAGGATTATAGGTTTGAAATATTGTTGCATGGTGTCAGATATGATTGCTGCATTGATTGGTTTCCTTAATTTTTTTCTTTGTCACAAAGGAAGGGCCCCTTGGGAGTAAGAATATCTTGAAATGCCCCTGATGTTTTGTTTTGTTTTGTTTTTCTTTCAGGAAAATTATCAAAGTTATCAAGCTTGTGAGTATCAGGATATATGCTGACTTATGGAAACTAGCAATACATTGAGCCCTGGTCTGGAAAATATTGTCTTTTACAGACTCAAACATCACACTTATTCATCAGAAACTTCCCCTACTCTTGGGCCTCCACATTCTCTCTAAATCAGTCAGTCTGTCAAGCTTTATAAGCACTTAATATGTGTCAGCCAGTGTGCTAAGCATTAGGGATACAAAGAAAGGCAAAAGATACTCATTGGCAAAAGAGCTCACTAATTGAGGAAATGACATGCAAACAACTATGTATGGACAAGATAAATTAGAAATATTCAACAGAGAGAAGGCACTTGGATTAAGGGAGATCAGGAAAGACTTCTTTTAGAAAATAGGACTTGGACTTGAAGGAAACTAGAGATGAGGGGAGAGAGAGCATTAAAGGATAGTCAGTGAAAACACCCAGATGTGGGAGATGTAGCATGTTGTTTGAAGAATTGCAGGAAAGTAACCAAAGTTACAGAGAGTATTAGAGAATTTAAAATAGATAATTTTGATTATATAAAGTTAGAGTCTTTGCACAAACAAAACCAATGCATCCAAAATTATAAGGAAAGCAGAAAACTGGTTGGGAGTTTACAAGTATCTCTGATAAAGGCCTCATGTCTTAAATACATAGAGAACTGAATCAAATTTATAAGAATACAAGTCATTTCTCAGTTGACAAATGGTCAGAGGATATAAACAGGCAGTTTTAAGACAAAGAAATCAAAGCTATCTATAGTCATATGGAAAAAAATGCTCCCAATTATTATTGAGCAGAGAAATACAAATTAAAACAACTCTGAGGTGCCAGCTTGCACCTATCAGATTGACTGACATGACAAAAGAGGAAAATGTTGGATGTTGGAGAGGACATCAGAAAACTGGGACACTAATGCACTGTTGTTGGACTTGTAAAGTGACCCAACCATTCTGGAATTATGCCAAAGGGCTATAAAACTGGACCTACCTTTGATCCAGCAATACCACTGCTATATCTATATCTCAAAGACATCCAAAAAAAGGGAAAAGGACCCATTTGTACAAAACTCTACATAGTAGCTATTTTTTGTTGTTAAGAACTGGAAATAAAAGGAATACTCATTAATTGGAGAATGACTAAACAAGCTGTGATATATGATTGGCAAGGAATACTATTGTGCTATAAGAAATAACAAGCAGGATGATTTCAGAAAAACTTGGAAAGACTTACATGAACTGATGCATAGTGAAGTGAACTGAACCAGGAAAATATCGTATGCAGTGAAAGCAATATTGTTTGATGAAGAACTGTGAATGGCTTAGCTATTCTTAGCAATACAATGATCCAAGACAATCTGAAAGCATTAATGATGAAGCCTCCAGTCAAAAAAGTAATATTGGTTGAATATAGACTGAGGCATGCTATTTTTCACTTTCTTTTATTTTTTTCTTTTACTTGAATCTTCTTGTACAAACTAATAAGGGAATGTTGAACGTTATTGCATATGTATAACCTATATCTGCTTACCATCTCAGGGAGAGGGGAGGAGGCAGAGGAAGTGAGGGATAGAATTTGGAACTCAAAACTTTATATGAAAATATTAAAATATTTTTCTTTTAAAAAAAAAGGATAAAGATTTTGGAAAGACCATTCCACTTGGCAATTAAGAGATCATTAGTAACTTCAGAGAAACATTTTGTTTGAATGATGAGGACAGAAACCAGACTGCAGAGGGTAATGAAGAGACTGAGGGGAAAGGAATTGGAAGCGCTTGTTGAAGATAGTCTTCTTAAGTTTAGCCACACACACACACACACACACACACACACACACACATATACACGCACAATAGGGGAGATAACAATAATTAGAGGGGATGGATGAATCAGATGAGGGTTTTTTGAAAAAGGGAGAGATATGGATATGTCAATAGGCAATAAGGAAGCAGCTAGCAGACAAGGAATGATTGATTAGTGAGAGAGTAGAAATGATAGAGGAGTCAATTGACTGGAGAAGACTAGATGGAATGATATGTTTGTCTTATTATGGAAGACAGGAGTGAAGGGGAGATAGTGGTAGAAGGCATCTGGGTAACGTGAAGGAAAGTGGAGAGGGGGATAGCTCCCAGTGACAGGCCTCAGTTTTTTCACCCTTCCCTTATCCATGCTAGTCTACTGGGGCTCAAAACATACTAACTCAGATACATGATATGTGATATAAAATCTAATCAGACTAATGGCTACTCATCATTACCCACCTATTGGAATTGCTTTGAAGGTGGACACTAGGACAAGCTAGAACCTAATCTTCTTTGCCCAATTCCACAGGCCATGGTCACCTGGCTTGGTGAGGACCTAGAACCATTCTTCAGGTACCCTACAGAGATTTGGCTTTGTTTCTGCAGTAGAACTTCATAGATCAAAACAGGAAGGGAAGAGGCAATCTAGCTCAAATTTCATCTTTTTAGAAATAAAGAAGTTAAAGCCCAAAGAAGTTACCTGAATTGCCCCAAATCAAGGAAACAAAGCAGAGGAGGTTGCCTGCCTGTTCTATCGGCTTCAGGAACCTCCACCAAATCAAGGAAGGGCAGCGAGCTCTGTCCCCAGCTTTCTGCCCACCCCTTACCAACGAGACGCTGAAGGACACTCATACTCTCTAAAGGTAGGAAGAAAAAAACTAACTGAGAGCAGGTCATCTTCTTTTAAAGGTCCACTGAGTTATCAGGTCTTTCTGTACAGTGACCAATAAGGGAATTGCTTCATTGTTCCCAAAATGCCTCTCAGCATTGAGTTTCACATGGCCAGGCAGAATCATGCCATGGGTTCATCGTCTCCAAAGCCCCCAAGTGCTGAGGTAGGTCATGTAATTGAAGGCAATCAGGAAGGAAAACTTTGGGCCCATCCTCTAATACAAGGGACAGAATTTCAAGCTGTGAATAGAAACCTATATTTCATCCCTATAATGCCAGTTATAGTTCTTCCCCCCTCCCCAAAGCATTTTATTCTTTTCAAGCTGTTTACAAAATTCTTTACACTTTTGTTGAGGTGACACTCTTTCTATGGGAGAACAAAACCAGCTGTCATACAAACATGCCCACAGCATGCAGATAGAAAACCTGGATAAAACACTAGGAAAAGCAATTTGAAATAGTATGTTCTGATAAGAGTATTATGCTACTGCATACTGCCACATATATAGCTAAATATTTAGAACCACAATATTATAATGTGGAGACTCTCTGTGTTATAATCAACAATTGACAATAATTGGAGAAAAGATTAGGCTCAGTCTGGGCTTTTTAGTTTGTACCAGTGTGCTGCTAGCTTTCTTCCTTTCATTCACGCTCCCTGGAAGTATTGCCTACCCCATCAGTAGGCCACCAACTCTTCCTCCCCATCCCCCATCCTACTCTGCTCAGTAAACACTGTGCTCTGTGTTACAAACATACCCAGGTTCTATTTTTCTTCTTCAAATATCATTGCATGCCTGTCAGAAAGACAGCCAGGGACCAGATCTCACACCCCACATACCAAACCACACAGAATACATTTGGTGGGATGTCTTGAATGAATGCTTTTTTACAGCCTGGGGGATAATTAGTGATAACAGACTGCTGCTTTATTTAATATGGCATTTCCCCTGCCTAGTTGTCCGCCTTTCTCTGAGATTCCTAACCTTAATACAGCATGTAAGGGGAGGGAGAGGGGGAAGAGGAGAATGTCATGGGGGTGGGGGGATGGGGGAACACAGTCTTCGTGCCTCTCCATCTCATGTTTATATAAGGGGCAGGAGATAAGCAGTGATGAGAGGTTGTTAATTAGGTATCATATCATTTTCATGAACCAAGCATTTGGTAAGCTTCTGTGTGTTGGGAGAGTGTGCCTGGGGGTGGGTGGGGGTCTGGCAGAGGAAAGAGGCCCTGGTGGCTTAGGGCAGGTGGTATGCATGATGGTGAGTGACAATTTCATGATCCCTTCCCTTAAGCTCTTGACCTTTGGGTAAGAAACGCAAGACAAGGGAAGGCGTTAAAATGAAAAGAAAATAGTACAAATAACCTCACATGTACTTAGAGTGGAGTCCAACTCTTAGCTATCCTCTGTCTACTTTAAAATGTTTTAAATTATATATGCAGGATTAAAAAATGACCAAGGCATGGGATGAAGGATTTGAGCTTATTTTTCCTTATTTTCCCATTGACAGTCTTTCATCATCTGCCTTTCTCCATCAGGGACTCTGTGTAACAGTGTTTCATGCTTAGCATTCTCTTTAATTGCCACCCATCTGTTTCTATTAAGCCTCTAAACCATCCATTTCATGTTAAATATCTTATTCCTTTGCCTTAATACTTCAAACCAAATTCTGATCTCAAATATTTACACACAATTTCCACGGATTTCCCTTTCTGAGGGCAGTTTTATGTGCCATTTTCTCAAGGGTGTTATTCAGCACCTCTCACACTGTGAGTGCTAAATATGCAATTTTTATTACTTTGATAATACAGTAGTAATAAACAGTTAAACACAGCCTTAGTTTTATCATATAATCTGTAATTTAATTTGAGAACAATAACATCTTCCTCTGATCCAACATTGCCATGTTACCATCTCCTTTTCAAATTTTGGTTTAAAATATGATTAAACAATATCTCGCAGTTGGAGGTATAATAAACTGATAATTTTTGAATGGCAAAACTGCCTTGGAGTGAAGAAATCAATCATCACATGTCCTTTTCTGTGTTTAGAACATCTTATCAAAGAAGAACCCCCCCCAGGCTCCAAATTGTGTCTTATGGCACATACACTGAGGGTCTCAACAAGAAATCAGGAAAGAAGAGATTACATTAAAGATTCAATGTGATGCCAAAGCAATTAATGAATATTTTTATCCTGAATTACCCTGATCTCTTATAAGCAACACATTTTCTGTCTCCTACCTAATAGTGCATGTACGTATCCATCCGCTCATCCATTTCACCTTTCCATCCCTCCTTGACTTTCCATATTTTCAAAACAACTGTATAAGCTGGGGTGCTATATTGTGGCTATTAGATTGGTTGTTCAATCAACATGCATTTTAACAATGCTTACTATGTGTCCAGAACTGTGTTGTGTGCTGGAAATACAAAGACACAAAATGAAATAGCGCTTGTCCTTAAAGAACCATGAATTCTATTGGGGAAACAACATGGGCACATATAAGTAGATGCAAAATACATAGCAGGGCAATTTCAATTGGGGTGAGGTGCTTGAAACCTGGTATTGGGGAGATAAGCAATGACTTCCTGTAGGAAATAGAGGCTTGAGCTGAACTCTGAAGGATTCTAAGAGGGAAAGATGATGAAAATAGTGACACAGGAGACCTTGGCCCTGTAAAAGAAAGCATCGAAGTACCCCCTTACTGTTGCTTTAGTTTTTCCAACTTTTGGCTCTTTTTTCCCCCAGTCTCTTCTTTAAGCTTGGTTATATTGCCTACAGCAGCCAGAATAATTTCCCCCAAATATCTTTTACATCAGTTCACCTTGATATTAAATTTTGTCATTCAATTAAATTTCCCTGTCTAGGATTCAGAGTCTGTTAACTGGCACTTCCTGTATCTGTCCCATTTCATCTCTTGACCCCTGCCTCCTGCAGACACACACACACACACACACACATACACATACCCACCCCCACCCACCCCCACCCACCCAACCCACACACACCATCTATTCCTGCCTGCCTGGTGGCTCTCCTTCCAGGTCACTATATACATCCTGTTCATTTCTGCTTATGGGCTCTGGTTGGCACAGTTCTTTACACCTAATTTTCTCCCTTCAGATCTCAAGGTATATATATACACACACATACATACATATGCATTTTTATATATATGTGTATATATATATATATACACACACATATATGTATTTACTTGACTTTTATTTGCTCCTGCTGTGGTTTAAAAAATATTATTAAACATTTTCATTTCCACAAAACAAGGCTATCCCAATAAACTTTCAATCTTCTCTCAAAGCACATTCCCCAGAAGCAGAACACATTCAATTGAGGAAAACACATCATTTTTTTGTTTTCATCATTTACCTTGGTTAAGAAAAAAGATGGATGTGGGCTTTAGCTTTAGTCATTTGGTGCCAGTGCTATTCCCTGTATTTGCCCTAGACTTTGTTGGCATAATGTTGTCTTCATTTACTTTGCTGTAGCTATCGTGGACCTTACTTATTTGGCCTGAGGAATGAGAACCACAGAATCTCAGCTTTAGAAGGAAACTTAGTGACCACTTAGTTCAACCCATATTTGAAAAATAATTCCCTCTCCAATATTACCTGACAAGTGACTAATGCTACTTTGCTTGAAGACCTTCAGTGAGGTGGAACCAATTCGTTCTTGAAACAAGTCGTTCCACTTTTGGAAGACTCTCATTGTTATACAGTTTTTTTTCTTTTCCAAATTTATTAATTTATTTGATTTCAGTTTTCAACATTCACTTCCATAAGTTTTAAATTTTCTCCTACTCTCTCCCCACTCCTTTCCTAAGATGGTATGCAATCTTATATGGGCTCTACACACACTTTCCTATTAAACACATTTTCACATTAATCATAAAATTTTTTCTTCCATAAGACCCAAATCTGCCACTTTGCTGTGTCTGTCCACTGCTTCCAGTTCTGCCTTCTGGGATAAAGAAGAACAATTTGAATAGTTGACAACAATAGCAATTGAATAGATATTTGATAACTCTAATTGACTCTCCCATCTCACCTTTATCCCCATCAAAGTCCATTTCCCCCCCAGGATAAACAGCCTCTATTCTTTTAAGCAATCTTCAAGTGGAATGATCTCAAGACCTTTCACCATCCTGCTTGCCCTGTCATAGGAGTACAGATGAAGAACTGAAAGGGACCTTAGTGTTATCTAGCCCAACATCCTCCTTTTACGTGTGAGTAGACTGTGACCCAGAGAGGAAATTCACACAGGTAGTTAGAGTCAGAGAAAGGGTTTGAACCCAGATCCTCTGACTCCATATCTAGTATTCTTGCCACTGTATATACAATTCAGTCTGCACTCTGAGTTCATCATCTATCTATCTGGAGGTGGAGAACACTTTACATTGGCTTCTGTAGAACTATGGTTGATTTCGTTTCAGGTGTCTAAACAATGTTCATCATTCCTTCTGCCAAGCATTCAAACTCTACTGCAGAGAGTGCAACTCCAATGGACTGGTCAAGTTGTTCAAATGCCAAACATGTTTACCTAAAAGACTATTTTGTGGAGAACTCACACAAGGCAAATATTGACACAGAGTTCAGAAGAAGCTACTCAAGGACATTCTCAAGGACTCTCTAAAGAACTTTGGTATCAGTTGTGAGATATGGGAGACACTGACACAAGATTATCCAGCATGGCATACCTGCATCAGAGAAAGTGCTGTGCTGTATGAGCAAAGCAGAATTGTGGTAGCTCAAAAGAAATCTGAGGTGTACAAATTTAGGTATCTCCATTTCAAATGTTCAATTGGACTATTTGTGCCTGACCTGTGGTAGAACTTTCTGAGCTTGTACTGGTCTAATCAGCCACGGTCATATGCACAGTACATTGACCCCACATTATGATGTAATTTTGATTCTCTTTAAGTAGGAAGGACACCTACTATGCTATGGCAAAATACTATTCTACTACATTCATATGCCACAATTTGTTCAGGCATTCCCCAATCATTTAAATCTCTATGTGTATGTATTTAAGGTCAGATAAGATTGGTCTTCTCTAAAACCTTTATCTTACCCTAAACTATTTCAATCTTTTACAAAGTCCACATTTCCTTAACGTAATTGTAATCGTTACTGCCTTATAGTATTTGCTTACATGTTGCTATGTAACTGTTCTCTAGCTGCCTTTCCAGCTAAGGTATAAGATATCTAAAGGGAAGGGACCACATCTCCAGGTCTTTTCTCTCCTTTGCATGCTTTCCCTCCACCCACATAGTGCCATATGGTTGCTTTTACATGGTAAATACTCAACAAATATTTGTTGAAAGAACCTATCAATACCTTTCAAGTTACCAAGTTTCCAGATGTTTTATTCATATAGGCATTATAGTCTTACTATAAAGGTCTGAGGTTTTGAATGACTTTATAGGTAAGATGATAATGATCTAGTTATTTCAGAATTTCAGTAAATAAAACCCTTGGAAGAGAATACAAGCTAGAACTACCTTATGCTTATTCATTCGTGTTTTAGTGAAGCTTATGTTTATGTCTTTTTTATGATGGCAAAAACCCTATCTTTGACCTTTTCTCCCCATCTTGGGACAGAAAAGTAGACAGGAATATTGAATGCTCTGTAAAACAACAACCCAAGCATAGACCCTATATCCAGTGGAACCAGTCAAAAACTGAAACCACCTTGGCTCTCAAGTCAAGAATCATTTATTTAGTAATTACTATTTTCCAGTCAGTCAACAAGCATCTATTAGGTGCTTATGATGTAGTAGGCACTATGCTAAACTCTGGAGATGTAAAGAAAGATGTAAAAAGTAGGCTGTGCTTTCCAGGAGTTTACAATTGAGTGGTAGGGGGTGAGGGGTGAGGAGAGACAGCATGCAATTATGTACAAACAGTATATATCTATATATACACATGCATGCACACACATACATGTATATACATGATAATTTGGGGGTATAGGTGTAGTCTCAGTGGGAAGGCACTAGAACTAAAGAGTATTGGGAAAAGTTTCTTGTCCAAGGTGGGATTTTACTAGTGACTTGAAGGAAGTTAAGGAAGCCAAGAGAGATATAGAGAGGAAAAGAATTATAGGATTGGGGGATTGTCAGTGAAAATCCATGGAGTTAGGATGTATGGATTGTCTTCTGTATGAACAATTTACTCTCCATGACAATTAATTTATCTTTTTCTTCCTTTTACTTAATTCTCTTGGGTGTGTTTCTATATTTACATTGTTCATTCTCTCTCTACTTCTGTTCCTTTCCCTACTTTATCATTTCTGTATTTCCATCTCTCTTGGTATGCCAACAGAGATGGAAATAAAGATAGAAATACATCTCTCCAAGAGAGATTGGAATATACCTCCGGATCTTGGTGAAGTCAATGACTCTGAGTGGTGTTGTGTTTCCCTCAGTTAAAAATAACATACCCTGCCCCCCGTCTTACAGTATCCTATTGAAACAGGAGATCTAACCAATTAGTTGATCACATACACAAACACACAAAAGAGACAGCTTCTCAGACTTCTTAGTTAAGTGGATTGTCTAAAATCCAACTCTATCCCAGTTTCTCTTTGCTTTTCTTCTTCATTTAATATCCTGCCTTCTTCATATCCTCTTCTTTCCATCCCTTCTCTTCCAGCTAACATAGCTACAACTTGCCAATTGGAAAATTTCCAACATTCACTCATTCCACCTCTTCTCAACTCTGAATCCTAAACACTATGCTGGAGTGTTGGAGTTGCAGTGTGGTGGAAAGAACATTGGCTTTTCAGAGGACCAGGGATCAAATCTTGTCTCTGATGTTTACTACCTTTGTGACCATGGAAAAGTCATTTACCCTGCTAGGGCCTAGTTTCATTATTTGTAAAATGAGGGGGTTAGACTAGATGACTGACTTCTGATGTCCCTTATAGTTTTAGATATTTGAGCCTATGTACCTCATTAATTTTTTTTTAACTTTGGAGTGGCTGATATAATTAGTTTAACCATAGATAAACTGTGATAAATTGGAATTATGGGTCAGGTAATGTTGGGGGCATTAACTTTCACTCTGTTTACCTACTTTTGTCACTGGATTTTTACTTAATATTTATATAAGAAGGATAATTAGAGAAATCCTCTAATCTGATGGACTGGGGGAGTACCTCCCATTGAATTTGACATGTGTACTTTGCTTCCGTGGGGAGAGACACATTTTCTGGCCCCTCACTAAAGCATATGCATAACCAGCAGCAACTGGTTTATCTTTACATGTGACCATGACTGGGGACTGTGCCAAAGAGGATTGAATACTGAGCCAGAAAGAGCCACCCCCTCAGTCGTCTATATAAGGGAGAGAGGAGAAAAACTTGTTCTTTTGAGAATGCTGCTTGGAACTCTTCCAGTTCTCCCTTAGACTTCCAGTGAGGGAGAGAGGGAATTTCTCTCCCCTCCCCCTTGCAACAAGAGTGCCTACCTACACATGGCAGTGAGAACATGCTTGCCTAGGCTGCCCTATACCTGAAGTCCTAGATGCTCATTCTGTTTGGGGTTTCTTTCTCAGGTGACCAGCAGAAATACTGAAAATTATTTCCAGTCCTGGAGCTACTTCATGAGATAGAGAGGTTGAGATTCCTTGGATTTGGGAACTGGTTGTTCAGCAGGGAGAGATTTTTGCAACAACTTCTCAGTGGAGATGATCTTAGGGGTATGATATAGTTGAAAGGAGTTAAAAGCCCAAGTTCTAACATGACTTATCAGGAGCTTTGGATTTGTGAGCTGAGCATGAACTCTTTCTAGGGTTATACACACAACTGGCACCCACAGGTTATTCCATCCCCCATGTCTATTCCTGTCATTGACTGCCTCTGGGTACTCTGAATCCACAATCTTCAAACCATAGCCCCAAACATCCTAGTCCTCCCTCCCCCAAACATTTTCTCTCAGAACCATCAAAATTGGAGGATTTTCTCTCATGATCTTTACTTCTGGCTAGGTTTCAGTTGGTCCTTGACCCCATTTTTTTCTTGGATCCTACCCCACCCCTGACTTTAACTCTTGATAGTGTGAGAAATTTCCCTGTTTGAGACGGTACACCATTAGAAGCCCTTTGAGTCCACAGTTTAAAATGGATGGAGATCTGGCTGGGCCACTGGATTAACCAGACAATATGTATACCAACTTGTCAGTTCCAGCAATTCTGAACTATTACAGCTGCTGAATCAGGGAACAGTAGGGACCTTGGAAGGCTTTGGGTCCTTAGAGGATCCCAGGCTAATGGAGTACTACAATTCAATCATCCACCTGATCTCAGTAGTCCCCTGAGCCCCCTCTGTCCCTCCAGGGGCCTTCAGGCTAGAAGACTCCCCCTTCATAGAGGATATAGACGTATTAGCCTTCCTAATTCAAATCAGCTGTCAAGTGGGGCAAGATGCTTTTCCTGGGAAATCCTAACTCTGAACTGGGAGAGGTACAGGTCACTCAATACATCTTTGGATTCTTCTATTCTGCTACTTCTACCATCTGAATGTCTTGGGGGGAGCTACCCACTTTGAGGTGGAAAAAGTAGACTCTTTTTAATAATTTATCCATATTGTCTCTTTTGGAGATGCATTAAGAAGGGCATAAAGTAAGATTTAAGTTTCTCCTGTCTCCTCCCTCAACTCCATTGCCTTCAGTTCCCAGAGAGACTCTTTCTGGGGGTCCTGAGAGCTGGGTCAAAAGAGAGGGAGGGTTCGCAATCAGGTTCTCTCTTCTCTTGTGTTGTGTGGATTACGGTTTTAAATGATACACTCATCATGAAACTCCTTAAGCTAAAGCTCCAGTTAAACTGTGGGGCCAGCAATCTCCCCTTCTCTTTTTAGCTAACACGGCTGTCCTTAGAACATTTAGACAACTCTGAAGAGGTTCCCTTCAATTCTTCCTCTACTCCATGTAGACAAGAGGGGTGTGAATCTTGGGAAAGGGGATAAGGAGTGAGGCCTAGAGGTCAGCCTGAGGCTTCCCTTGGTCAGTCTTTTATCAGGTGCCTAAAGACAGGACAGGTTGTCCCAGGAGGTGAAAGAGAGGAACAGGCTAGGAGGTCCAGAGACTGCTGTGCCATCTTGATTTAAAGTGGCTTGAATGTGCTATTTTTGCTCTTTAACTAATAATACCCCTTGAAACTTCAAACAAACAAATAAGCCTGGATTTGATCCTCTCTGTAACTCAACTTGACTCTGCAGCTGACTTTCTTAACCGACTTTCCATCGGCTTTCCTTATAACTATTTCCATTTCTAAAGGCCAGCAGAAGCACAGAGGATCCTTCATTCAGGGAATGGCCAATTGCCCTATAATTGTACCAGATTAATTTAAGAATTCTTATAAACCTCATATAAGAATTGAGAAATTAATACTTCTTTCAATTTTTTTTCAAACTGTAAATGGGTCACTCTCAGTTTTGTATCTTTGTAATTCGCTTATAGATCACTCAGGGTGGTCATTTGATATCTGAGATAGGGACAATTTGAAATGGTCTTGCATACTCTTGCACACAAGCAGACAGATAGCACAGGTGACAGAGGAAAGTGATATATTGATTCAGTTCCTACAGAGCTGTTTTTATCTCCCAGGAGATTATAGGATGAGTGATGTTTCATGTTTTAAGTGTTTGTTATGACTCTTTTGTGTTTCAAGCCTTTCTGTGTGGCAGAAGAAATAACAGTTCTATATCTGATATCTATATTGAATATCTTTTCTAGAAGACACCTTTAGCCATACCTAAACTTTGTTTAAGGTATTTTCCTCCAGAACTCTAGAATGGGTGAGCCAAAGAATGTGAGCAAAGCCTGACTCCCTTCTCTTCAGGGTCAGGCTCCCCCAGGACTGAACCTAGTCCACATCAATCCAGAGTTAGAGAATCCCCTTTTCTGGGAATCTCCCCCCCATTCCAATGCTGTACTGCAGGGTACATATATTTTTCCTATCAGTTTCTAAACAGAAATAACTGCCAATCTCCCACATAAATATTTCATCTATTCAACTATTAACTATTATTTATTGGAAAGATGATTATTCAAACGCACTTGGCATTATCTTCCCTTCTATCCAATTAGCTTTCTGGGTACTGATGGACTAGGAGAAATTTGGACCTAGGAAGAAAGAGATTAAGTGTATGATCATTAGTTTGCAAGTGAATTCTTAGTATGTATTTCTGAATTGATTCTAGCACCTAAAATTATTATCTTTTTTTAATTTTTTTTAGCACAAATCATATGGGATTAGTTAACTCATTAAAAAGTCAGATTGGAAAATTACTAAGTCAATCTAAGATTTAAAAAGAACTTACCATGAAAGTATTATCACCACTAAATTACAGATGAGGAACTTGAAACTTATGGAGATCAAGTGACTTGCCCATCAATATACAAACTACTAAATTATTGATCCAAGATTTGAATTTACGATGAATAACTCCAAATCCAGTGCTCTTTTATCTTTTCTTTTTTTTTGTAGTTTATTTTTAATTTCACAACCATAAACTTAATTCTACAATCTAGCTAGATTTGTGGGAGGAAACAGGAAATGAAATCCAAAGAGAATAGCAAGTGAGAGCACAAGGGTTACAGGGAATGAGTTGAGGTCTGGGGATATTCTCCCCAGTTATAGAGGAATGGTTTGGTGATTAAAACAAACAAAAGAAATACATTAAAAAGAAAACCTTATGAATGTTGTTCACTCCTGACATGGTGGTCTTAATGGTCTTATCATCCTGGAATCTAAAGAGCTTCATAGCTTCCATAATGTTCATGCCTTCTTTCACCAATTACTGCCAACCAACCAATCAGTCATAGCAGTGGATGAGAAAACTAGGAGCTGTCTGTGTTGGGCCCAGCATTTACCATGGACTAGAGGCCAGAAGCTATGTGCTTCAGGATGAACTTATCAGCAAATTCCTCCCCATCCATAAGACTTGCAACCAGTATCATCATGCTTTATGAAGTCACCATCCTGGCCCATGAATCCAGGAATGATTGATGAAAACTGGATCTTTTGTAATTAAGTCCATCCCTTCCAGTGATTAGAGTTTGGAAGTATCTTTTTTAGTGTCTGGAACCTTGTTTCCTAAGAGCTTAAAAGTAACTTAGCTCAGGGGCTCCTTATCAATAGTAATGTTGAGGTGCATGAGATAGATTTGGCCATAGTCATGGGTGACAGACAAAGGTAGTAGGGTCAGTAGCAGGGACTAGGTAAAGCTAAGGGTTCCAGGTGGAGATATCTGCAAAATACAGTGTTCTTTCTACCTATACCACTTTTGTAATTTTAGAAGAAATTTTGAAATTTCTCCTATTGAATTTTGCAAACTTTCTCTTTTATCCTTATAGCTGAATTTTATTTGGTATAAGAATTGCCTTTTCTTTCCGTTTTGTAGGGTCAAATTTAGCAGGCAAGGTGAGTCTTGTATGCCAAGCAGAGAAATTTTATTTTGTTTTTGCTCTTTTAAACCTACTATCGTCTTTTACTTTGACAATCTAACTTTATCCTCCATAGTCTTTCCACACTGAAATCTTTTGAACTTGAAAGATTTGTTTTTATATTGTTTCTGGTGCACATTGAAATCACAGAGAACTGGGAAGCAGGCAAGTTTTAGGAAAAAGGCACCACAACTGTAGGACCAGTACCATAGGGTAGCAACAGGGCTCGTTTGGGTCAAGGTGAAGGTAGGTCTCAGTGTCTGGCAGGAAGAAAACTCATGTTACTGGTTGTTGATCCACAGGAGCAAAGTTTTGCTTAGCATATCTCTCTCCATTCTTTCAACTGCTCCCTTCTAGGTACTCAACATCTTCATTCTACTAACTAGAAACCTAGGGTACTGCATCCAAGTACTCCACAGGCAGGAAAGCTGGGAAATATTTCTTCCTCCAGTCTTTTAATGAACAACTGTCCTATGTCCTTTCAGGGTCCTGCTCTGGGCTAGAGAAAGAGAAATTAATTTGCCCCGGGGTGTTGGTAGTTGATAATAGCTTAACATTTGCATTTTAATAGCTGCCTGCTTTCAATGCTGTAATACAAAGGGGTGAATGATGTTGGGAATTTTAGGTACTGTGGAAGGCCACTGGAAGTGCTATTTTTGGTTAGAGGGGATTTTCTCTGTAGTCACCAGTCATTAACACCTTAGTTCAAATTAATTTCTCACACCATATACATAGCTGTCACTACCTCTGGGATGTAAGACCGATCCTGCAGGCAGATACATAAAATGGGTGACACCTTTGGAGAGATCAAACCACTGGAAAGGCATATGAAAGTTTTATTGTGTTGGAAAGATAGGCATATTGATTTGGTTTCCACCTGGTCCTTTTCAATGAGGAAATTCCTTCTACCAATATAGATCAGAAACTGTTCTGCAACTTAACCTCTTGGAGTTACTTGGGGCTCTGTGAGGCTAAGTGACTTAGTACTGGTCACATGTAAAATAAATGTTGATGGTGGGACTTAAACTCAAGTTTTCCTGACTATAAGATTAATTCTCACCCAATATTCCATGCCTCCCCTCATACACACACACACACACACACACGTGTGCACATGTAAATACATGCATACAAATATAGATATGTACACAATACATATGCATATTTGCATATATATGTACTGTATATTTTAAAATAATGTCCTTACATATAAAGTAATATGTGTTATTTTTCATTACATTTGTCTCCCCATTCTTGCTCATATTAATAATTTCTTTCAGAGGAGGAGATTTAACAAGTCTTTTGCTATTCAGTTGTTTCTCATTCGTGTCCGACTCTTCGTGACTCTTTTTAGGGTTTTCTTGGCAAAGACACTGGAGTGGTTTTCCATTTCCTTCTCCAGCTCATTTTGCAGATGAGGAACTGAGGCAAATAGGGTCAAATGACTTGCACAGGGTCACACAGCTAGTAAGTGTCTAAGGTCAGATTTGAACTCAGGAAGAGGAGTGTTCCTGATTCCAAGCCCTGTGCTTGATCCACTGTGCCACCTGACTGCCCCTTAATATGTCTATAATTTGTAAAATTATGTAATGTGTAATTATACAATGTGTCTAGCTATTCCTACCATTATTCTCACCTCTTGTCCCTTTTTCCCTTCCATTTGTTTAAACAATTTTCGTAACGTTAAACATCATCAGTGTTAGTTTTGTATTTTCATTATATTTAGTGTCGTGGTGGTTTAAAAAGTCATGTAGTTTTCCTAGCATCATTCCATTACTAATGTGTAGTATTTGTAAACTTTTATGAAACAGCACTTAGCTATAGCTTTAATTATTATTATTCAAATATGCTTTGTAAATCTGTCATCTGGGCTCATTTACCATATATTACTATTTGGGATGGATATCTCATTTTGCATTCATGAAATATTTGAAATCATTTCTGCACAGTTCATTCATTTTCATGTAATTAAACTCCCCTCCTTCCATCCCATTAGTACTGTATACATTCCCCAATCATATATCTTGTTAAAAACTTCTTCCAAGTCATCCAATAGCTTTCTACTCTGCTCCAGCGAGAGACATTTCTACAGCCTTTCTCACTGTACCCCTCAACACTCGTGCACTCCATTAAGATGTTTTCACTCCTAATCCTAAAGCCTGTGATGCATTAGAAATACAACTAATGACAATTTTAGTGGAAAGGGAAAAGTAACATGACAGATTACAAGAGAATAAACTCTGAGATTTTGGCATGCCAAAGGGGAATAAATGATTAACCAAGAGTTATTCTGTTTGTTAGACATTAATCAAAGCTTGATGACATAAACCAGAGATAGTCTAAGTAAGAAGCTGTTTGAATATAGTCACCATCCAATAACCCATATTAATTGATCCTACCTTGGTAGTGTTGATAAAAAGAAGCTCATATTGCAATATAAACTACAATTTTATTGGGAGATAGAAGTGGATTGCAGGAAAAGAGGGCATTTCTGTGAATGACACTTCCTCTTGCTTTTGTTTTATCTGGACCTGTAATTTCATTGTGCTGATAATAATAGCTAATTTTTATAATAGTGCTTTAAGGTTTGCAAAGCACTTTGTAAATGTTATCTCATTTTTTTCCCTCATAACAACTTTGGGAGCCAGGTGTTGTTATTATCATCTCATTTTGCAGATGAAGAAACTGAGGCAGAGAAAAGTTAATTGACTTGACCAGAGTAGCACAGCTAGTAAGAGCCTGATGCTAGATTTGAATTTAGGTTTTTCTGACTCCAGCAGCACTCTGTCCACGTGGCCATCTAGCTGAACTCCTAATAAGAAAATTCTTTCAACCAATTCAGCCAAACAAATTTTCTGCAATTTATCTTTCAATTTATAGTCTCAATTTCCTGGGGGCATGAAGAGTTTCTTGTTCAGGGTTACATAGTCAGTTTGTGTTTGAGACAGAATTTAAATTTAGATTTTCCTGCCTCTGAACATGGTTTTGCACTCATCGCCTGAGACTACTATTTTCTCTATCTGCTAATATTCACAATGATTCTTTAAATATAATCCCCAGGAAACATTGTTGTTCTTTGTCTTTTGTTTCTGAGGAGGATCATGACATCTGGGAGGTGATGTCATGACTTGCAGTGAATTGGATTTGAGTGAGGCAGGGTGGTGCAAAGTCACCAGCCTCACTGTCTCCTTCAGAGTCATTACAGTCCAGTGTCCAGAGATCAGAATGACTGGATACGACTAGAGTATAGTGGTCATATGTACTGTGGATAAGTTCTGAGGATTACTCCTATTTTAGATGAAGTCATCAGGGAAACTGGACCTGCAATTACATAAGTAGCCATGACAGAGACAAAGAATGGGCCAAAATTAAGACTTGAATTCATTTTCTGATCTCTTCCACCAAATATGACTTTTCTTAGATTTTAAAATCTAAAATTTCAAGATTAAAAATTATGAGCGGCTGAATGTAGTTTTTGTATCTTTCTAAGACAGGTGATGTGAAGCCAGTCTCAGATATCTTTGGGGAATAAATTGATGAAAATACTGGGTATTTATTGGTTGTTGCTCAGTCTTTTCAGTCATGTCCTACTCTTTATCCTGCCTTCAGGGCTGGCGCTCTGTCCTTTGCGAGATTGAGCTGCTCTTGGTATTCAATAACAAGGAGCTAAAATTCAGAGTGTTACAAGTTTCACAGTATAAAGTGTCAGAGGAAAAATATATTTTTAATGATGTGGTCTTCTGTGGGAGTAATTTGGGTTCATTTTACACTGTGAAGTTTTCCAAATTTGCTGTATTCTAACCTCTTTCTATTTAATTTTGGAACCTCATCATTGTCAACTGTCCAACTGTCCATCTATCCATGATATTTGTAATAAAGGACTAACTTAATGAGCCGTCTATTCAATCGCATATCACAGTCTCAGAAAAGGACAGCTAGGTGTTGCAGTGGATAGAGAGTGCCTGGTCTGAAGTTAGGAACACTCCTCTTCCTCAGTTCTAATCTGGCCTCAGACACTCCTAGCTGAGTGACCCTGGTCGAGTCACTTAACCTTATTTACCTCAGTTCCTTATTTGTAAAATGAGCTGAAGGACGTAGCAAACCACTCCAGTATCTCTGCCAAGAAAACCCCACTTTGGAGAGTCAGACACAAATGAAATGATTGAGCATCGGAGCAAGATGTTCTTTTCATCCACTTTATTTTCATCCCATGTAGATAGCTGAAATGATCTCTTTTGAGTAATCATGAGTTTTCTAGAAGATATTTTGGAATCTCCTAGAATTTAGTGCAATTAGACATGCAACAAGGGTATCTACAAAATAAGAGCATTTGGGGGAATCTAGAACATGCCTTTCCTACTTGGACTTGGAAGGAATGAAATGAAAAAGCATTTTTGTTATGTATTCATTATTAGCCAGGCACTGTGTTATATTCTGGAGATAGAAGCCAATGACAGTTCATGTTCTCAAGGAGCTTAAATTATAATAGAGGAAAACAACACAAACATTGGAAGGCAAGAGTTACAAAGGGAGTCAAGGGCATGTGTATGGCATCATGGTTTGGAGATAACTGGGAAGTTTCATAGTGGACCCAGAACTAGGTAATAAAGATAACGTAAAAGCTCACCAGAGTCTGAGTCCAAGGATTGACAATACAAATTCCAGTGAAATAGCAAAGGTGAGCATATATCTCTTTATTTAATGATTTTCTTCACAGAAAAATATTTTCTTTTCTGACTCAGATGGTCACCATATTGATAAAATTTTCTTTATGCTTGTATGGTTTTAACATATATACAGGAGATACAGTATTTGAGGAAAGGTTTCAAGGTTGAATTTTCTTATTTGTAGGAGGAAAGGAAAGGAAGGGAAGGGGAAGGGAAGGAAAAGGAAGGGAAATGGGAAGAGAAGGCAAGGGAAAGGAAAAAAGGGAAGGGAAAGGGAAGGAGAAGAGAAGGGAAAGGAATGAAAAAGGAAGGAGTATTTATATATCACCCAACGTGTGCCAGGCACTTTTTACAAACATATCTCATTTGACCCTGTTCTATTATTATCTCCATTTTATACTAGAGGAAACTGAGGAAACAGAAGTCTTAAGTGACTTGCCTGGGTCTTAGGTTGGAATTGAACAAAGCTCTATCCCGACTTCCATGCCCAGGGTTCTATTGATTGCACCACCAGCTCCCCTTTACCACCAAATCACATGCTTTAAAATCAACAAATAACTAACACAATGGGATTTTGTGTTCCTTGTACTGTCTGATGTAGGTGTAGACTTCTAAAAAAAAATAGTGTGAAAGTCTTATTTTCTTCTCACGTTTTTGTCAAGAATATACTTAATCATTCTTGTAAAGATTTCATAGAAATTAGAAACTAGCATGTGGGATAGTCATTGCTGGTGTCTTCCTGGTCACTCTTTGAAGGATAAAAGTATTATTTGTGGACTTTTCCATTCTTTTGTGATCTTCTAGAAAATAAAAAGACTAAAAAATAAATTTAAAAAAGATTAAATAAGCAATAAAGTGGAAAATTTAAAAAATAAAATAAAATGTAAACAGAATAGAAAAAATACTACTGAGTCAAAAAACAATAAAAGGAATTGTTTTAAACCCAATAAAAGAAATAAGCTATTAATTACAACAAAGAGAAAAGAAAACCAGTTTATAAAAATAATAAGTGAAGAATGGATAAAAATGGAGAGGTTATAGGAAAAATAATTAGGAATTACTATACCCAGTCATACACTAACAAAATGAAAAGCTTAAATAAAATGAATGTTTTTAAAATACTCAAATTAACAAAATAGAAAATCTATACAATGCAATCTC
This sequence comes from Bettongia penicillata ogilbyi, assembly GCA_023548195.1. Classification (NCBI taxonomy): domain Eukaryota; kingdom Metazoa; phylum Chordata; class Mammalia; order Diprotodontia; family Potoroidae; genus Bettongia; species Bettongia penicillata. Next base: position 669,476 of record JAJHZJ010000035.1, on the reverse strand, counting down.
AGGAACAGAAAGTGAGCAGTTCATAAATGAACTTCCAAGGAAAAAAATGCTTTAGAATTATGTAATTAGAATTACATTATATTATATTAAATATAGAATTATATTATATTAAATAATTTTATTATTAGATTAATTAAAATTATATGTAAAATATATTAGATTAATTAAAATAATTATAATTATAATTGAAAGAATTCCAATTAAATTTTTTCAGATATTTAAAGAACAAATTTTCCCTATACTACATAGATTATTTGTTGAAATAGAGAATGTGGGAATCTTCTCTAAGTTTTTCTGTGAGGTAACTATGTCCATAATACTCAAAGTGAGGATAGATAAAATAGAGGAAGAAAGGTATAGACCGGTATCAGTAATAAATATTGACATAAACATTTAAAAAAAATTATCTTAAAAGAGTACACTTCTATATTCCTTCCAATTCACTGTTATCAGGTTAAATTTATATATGGAATACAAGACTGGTTCATCTTTAGGAAACTATTATAATAATGAATAACGATCACATACTTATGTCAACAGATGCAGAAAAAGTCTACAACAAAATACATTTATGTCTAAAACCGTTAAACATTCCCATGTTTTGGGAATGAAATGTTCTTTCTTTAATATGATCAGAAGGAGTTATCTAAAACCACCAACTAGCATTATGTATAATGAAAAACAATGAAAAATTTTATAATAAAATCAAGAAGCAAGGATTCTCACAGTGTCCAATATTATTAAAGTGATAGAAATGCTAGTTATAACAGTGAGTAAAGAAAAGGAAATCATGGGAATAAATATAAGGAGAGGAGGCAAAATTATTTCTGGAGATGATATATTAGTTTACTAAATGGACTTCAGAACATCAATTTAAAAATTTATTTATGGAATTTGATAGCTCTAGAAAAGTAGCAGGATATAAAACAAAGTCATAAAAATCATTAAATTTTCTGTAATATATTATATGGAAAAGGATGAAGCAGGGAAAGAAATTTCACTTATGATAATAATTAAATTCATTTTTGTTGGTAGTTTGGCTATCAAAACATACATAGAACTTGGACACATACAATTAAAAACAAAAGACAAAAGACTTGAAATATTGGAGAAATCGTCAATGTTCTTAGCTGGATCATATCAATATGGTAAAGTCTATTATTGCACAAATTACTTTCTAGATTTTGTGCTATGCTAATTAAATTATCATAGAGATATTTTATGGAGTTAGATAAAAGATCAATAATTTATTTGGAGGAATGAAAACTGAATATTTAGAGTTGGATACCATCTAGTTTCTGTTCCCTTCTTTTCTCTCGCTTGTTTTACAGCTTAGGAAGTTGAGATGAAGAGATTTTCCTCCACTGGCAGAGGTAAACAGAAAAAGTTGGAAAAGGCATGTACTCTGACTATAAAGTTAATCATCTTTTCACTGCAACACATTTCCTCCAACGGATTTGGAGTAGACTGGGTGAGTAAAACCTAGAAGCAAATGTGCACAGCAGGTCAGTGCTCAGTAAATCCAAGAACACAAACTACCATACTGAATGGGGGGCTCTTTATTTGATAGGAGCTACTGGGAAAATTAGAAAGCAGTCTGGCGAAAAACAAGTTTAGATCAGCATTTTGCACTTCATACCATAATAAATTCCAAATGCATAAGGGATCTAAATTTTAAATGTTATGTCATAAAAAACTAGAGGAGAAGTTGAAGGTTATTTTTCCTCACTTATGACTAGGTGAAAAATTTGTTTCCAGAAAAAAGGATAGAGGAGAGCATAAAGGACACAAAATGAAACCTCTATAACTTAAATTTAAAAGAATTTACATAAATAAAATCAATCAGTTATTTATTATGTGGAGAAAATGGAAGCTGGTAAAACATCTTTGTATTAAATATTACTGATAAAGGTTGACATTTAAAATCTATAGGGAATGGAAACAAACTTGCAAGATTAAGAACCATTCTTTGATAGAAAAATAGTCAAAAGTTATATACATATAGTTTGTTTTTTTGAGGCAGTCAGGGTTAAGTGACTTGTTTGGGCCACACAGCTAGTGAGTGTCTGATGCTGGATTTGAACTTAGATCCTCCTGACTACAGGGCTCTATCCATTGTACTACCTAGCTGCCCTCATATAGTTTTCAAAAGAAAAAATGCAACAATTAGCACTTCAATGGATCTGTAATTTCATTAATGTGAGTATTCATTCCAAAAAGGCAGATTCAAACCTTTCATTCCTGCCCATTCTGTGCTATTCTTGGTCATCACCTTAGATAAATTTGGGGCTCCCCAGAAGTACTAGAGGAGAATTAGGCAAAAGATTTATGCCCTTTGACCCAACAATCCTAATACTAGGACTAAACCTCACAGAGTTTATTGACAACAGTAAAAGATATACAAGAATAGTCACGGCTGTATTATTTATGATAGGAAACAAGAAACAAAACATGAGTCAATGATTGGAGAAATGAGTAAAAAAATTGTAGTAAATAATTGCAATGGAATTTTACTATTATCATAATGTACCATGACATATTTGAAGGATTTAAAGAAATGTGAAAAGACCCATATGAAGTGATACTTAGGAAAGGAAACAGAACCTAAAGAATAATTTATACAATGCAAAGCAAGACAACTGTAAGAGTTGTTAAAAAAACCAGTTAAAATACAATGATCATTTTTGGTTACATGTAGTTTAAGTCCAAGAACACAGCCTTCCTTTTATCACAAATTGATGAAATGAAAAAGGGAAACTGACATATATTGTTAGTTGTGTTTATGTTATTGACTAGCTTTGCTTTTTAAGGAATGTACTTTCTGGAAGTGTTTGCTTTTTGGAAAATGTGTTAAAACCAAATGTGTTAATAAATTTTAAAAATAAATAAAAGTAACATACAGGATTTTCTAAAAATAAATTGATGTGATAAATTAAGCAAAAAAAGATAATTTTATCTTATTAGATAGTTTCTTGTGTGCTCTTAACTACATAAACTTAAAGCCCTGCTTTTTTTTTCCTGAAGATCAGTTTTGTTATCCTGAATTATGTAGATTATTTCAACTCTCTACTTTACTTCACTTAATAAAATGACTTTACACTAACATACCAAAATTGATTTTCACAGGTTCATATTCGCTAAGCTAAATAAAATTCTTCTATGTAGAAAGGTTAAATCACAAAAAAGGTGCTAAAAATTGACAATGGAAGAAATTGGTTTAGATGTACTTTAAATGAAGACTTTAAGAGATAATATGACATAATGGATAGAGGTCTGGCCTTAGGGTCTGGAACACATGTCCAGGTCTTACTTCTGGCACACACTAACTTAGTGATCATCATCAATCCAGTCACTTAAGCTCTCAGTGACACCAGAAAACTCTCAGAGGGAGACAATGTTATAGAACAGTTGCCATCTACATTGTTGAAGGGAATTTTGGGAGTACTCCACCAACGAAATCACTAGTCTAGACAAAAGCCAAAAAAAAAAAAGCTGTTGTTCACTCTATTTACCTGACAAACTGGTCTATTTTAATCAATTAATTAACATTTATTAAGCAACTATGAGTTAGGTTCTGTGCTTGTCCAGTCAACTGAAAGGCAAAAGGAGGTTACATAGTAACATCAATGATTTAAAATATCAAGGATTTTTAATTTTCTTGGCATGGGAATTCTTCCCATTTATGCAAGTTGTAACCCATCTGTAAGTTAGTTGATCATAGGAGCATAAGTTTCCATTTGGAGCTGATCTACAGTTTAGATTTGGCCTAGATTCTAGACAAACCCTCTTGTTTTAGAGACCAAGAAACTGAGTTAAAGAGAAGCAAAGAGATTTGTCTAGGGTCACACAGGTAAGTGATGGAGTCAGGTTTTCAACCAGACCTTGGACTCTAGTTCTAACATTTTCCATTGCACCTTACTTAAGCCTTAGGAAGCTGTCTGAAGCTGGAGGTGAGTTATAGGCTCATAGGACTAGAGTTGAAGGAGCCTCATAGGTGATCTAGTCTAATTCTGTAATTTTGAAGACAAGGAAATTGAAAATGAGAGACATTAAGTGAATTGCATGGAGTCACTGAGTTGTGTTAATGGTAGCATTTGAACTCTAAATTCAGCATTGTATTCACCATTCCGTGTTACCTCTCACCATTTCATTCTCTCTATTACAGGATGAAAATATGTTCTATAAAGGGATTAAGCTTTATCATCTTAGAATTTGATTTGAGCTGGAATTTTCAGAGAGCCAGTGGTATTCAATATAAGTGATTCTTCATAAAGAAGGAAAAACAAAAGTGAGGATATAATCTAGTATAGCAATAACGCAAGGTTAAATAAAGGGACATCATTAATGCTTCTGTCACATATAGGGTAAGAAGACTCTGTGATTTCTCATGCGGTGGAGTGAGGAGCTCAAAAATCATTAACATTCTTTTTCTATCTCTAACAAAAGCTATTCAGAAGCAGGAATAAACATATTAGTTAATAGTAATGTGGATTCTGTGGATTCCCTTTTAATTTCACATTTCCTTTGCTGAGGGGTATAATTTTGGCCATGTAAATAGTGTCAATGAAGGCTGTAATTATAATTCTCTATGACTGCATCATAGTTAATACTATAACACACACACACACACACACACACACACACAAAGTGCCCTAAACAGTATAGAGAGCCATGCTAAACTGAGCTATGTTGACATCTTTAATAGGACGAGTAGGAGGACATTTAAACCACGATTTCAGGGGCTAAGGAAAAGTGAAAAAAACCAAGTCATTGAAACCTAAGCTGCATGATATAGGGTGGAAATGTATGGTTGAATGATAAACCAACTTGCGTCAAGGGAGGTTGGAGAGTTTAATCCCAGCATTATCTCTGGGGACTGTTTTTCTTTCTTATATCTCTATTATTTGGATTATTCTAATATATCCCCGTTATTACTACTATTATTACTTTATATAGTTCTTCCCAGTTATTTGTATACCAGTTGATTAACATCTTCAAATGTAATTCTACATCTACATTTTTTTTTTATTTATACAGATATACATCTATATACACCACACTCTCAAATTTTATGGGTGAGGCATTATGGCTTGGTGGCTACAGTGTGGACTTGAAGTCAGTGAAGTGTGACCAAGTTTGTTCAAAGTCTGCTCCTCATACTTCCTAACTGTTGAGTAATTTGCTTATGGGAAGTCTCTTCCCCTATTTCTTTGTCCATAAAAGAGAGATGATAATACCTGTACTATATACTTCAGATGTTTGTTTGGAGATCCAGTAAAGATAAGATATGGAAAGTGTTAGGCAAACTTTAAAGTATTATATAGATGTTACTTATTAACCATAAAGTATTATAAAAATGTTACTTATAGTTATCCTCAATCCTCATATTTTTCAAAAGAGTTCACATAGAAGTGGTCCCAGGAGACGTTTTTGTCTTGCCAGTACTCTTAAGTATTTAACATTCTGAAGATTATGAAACAATTGGGTAAAATAATTGCTTTTTTGTATTTGAATAAAACCATTGGGATGTGGCTCATCTTTAAGCTTACAGAAAGCATCTCCAGGCCAGTTTTAGTGACAGACAGGATGGAGATAAAAACTAGCATTAATATAGGGTTTTAAAATTATCATTTAAAATTTGCAAAGTGCTTTATAAATATTCTCTCATTTTTGTCCTCACAACAATCCTGGGAGGTAAGCAATTTTTTATCCCCAGTTTGTAGATGAGGAAACTGAGGCAAATAGATAGAAATGACCTGCCTAGGATAAGGAATAATATGTACCTTACCCTGATCCCACATTTTTTCATTTCTTTTGCTAGGTCTCTATACTTTGAAAACATTTCATTCCATATAGCTTGAAATATTTAATATGATAACATGTAGTGAAATGTTTTTCTTTAATTTTTGTGATTCAAAAATTATAAGTAACAGTTTTGTCGATGGTGATGTCTGAGTTCAGGTACTTTTTAACTGGTAAATTCTCAATATTTTGAGGTCTGTATTTGTGGTATGGGGAATTTTTCTTCTCTTAGCTTATGAAAGATATATATATATAATTTAGTATGATAATAATGATGTTACATTCTGTCTTTGAAACTCAGTTTCCTCATCTATAAGACAGTAATACTAATGAAGAACCAGCTAAATTACAAGGTTGCTGTGGGATAAAGTATTTTGTAACTCTTCAAGTATTATAGAAAAATGAACTATGATCATTAGCAGGAACCGATCTGTATCTCTGACAGCTTCCAAATATACTAAAAATCCATGAATATATTGATGTAGACATAGAGAGAATGGCACCTTAAGTCCAGGTTGTAGAAATCATTTCTTACAATCATCATGCACAGTTAAATTTGACACAGAACCTACACTTATGACATGTATTAATTTTTTCTTTATCATGAGATTTTACCCTAGACTGTGGGAAAATATGACAAATTATGATTGATCATAATGCCAGGCTTCTCCTGGTCACAAATGAAGGACTTCAAAGAATTTAAAGCAGTCCTCAGGGATTTCCATCAGGAAATCGGCAGTAAGACAACGAATACATATGGTGCCTGTCAAGCAAACTTGTCAGTAGATTTCTGTGGCCAAGTTGAACATGTTTAAAATTCATGTTATTTTCCCCTCCAAATAATCACATTCTCAGGTAGAGGAGGATAAAAGTTGTAACTAATTTTCTCTATTTTATTCTCAGGACAATCTAAAGAAATGGCAGGATTAGATCTTTGGAAGCTTCTTTGCTAGGTGATTTTGACTTCCACAAACAGCTCTCATTTAGGAAGTCTAAGCAGTGTCACTAGGACATTCGTTTGGTTCCATAAGCATTTGTGGAATACCTACTATGTACCAAGTTTTGTGCTAGCCTCCTGAGGTAGAAAATAAAAGAACGAGCATTGTCCTTACATTCAAGTTTGCTTAAATTCTTTTGAAGGGAAAACAGCATATACAGGGAGAAATAACAGTAATGTATACAGATGTGAATTTTTGAGGCAGGGCATTGGCAACTGGGGAGGGTGAAGGAGTGTGCTCATAGAGGGAAGCACTGAGTTGAGCTTTGAAGGAAACTAGGGTTGTAAAAGGCAGATGTGAAAAGGTAGTGCAGTCCAGGAATGTGGATAGACTGTGTAAAGGCAGCAAGATAAAAGATGGAAGGTCTTTTGTAGGAAAGAACAATTTCCCCCTTCCCCATCAACCTCATAGAATTCTTCTTTTCCTTCAAGACAGTGTTCTACATGAAGCCTTTTGGATTTCCCAACTACTAGTAGTGTTCTCCTTCTCAAACTACCTTGTAGTTGACTACTTGGTACTGATTTGTACTTTCTTTATATTTGTTTATATACTATGTACTTTTTGTCTCCCCCATTAGAATGTGAGTGCTTTGTGAATAGGGGTTATTTCATTCATTGTATTTGTATCTCTACTTCGTAACATACTTGCTGGCACATAGTAGTCACTTAGTGAATATTAACTGACCAAATGATTGATTGATACAATCTAATTTGGCTGCTATATAGAATAAACTATATAATTTTACGGAAATTGCAAGTAAAAGTTACCCTGTAAGGAAAGAAAATAATCAGAAGATGAAAATATTGCAAAACATTAAGTTAAATAATTAGACTTTTGTAATATAGTAAAGGAAAATGTAAGACTATAACAAAGGATGATGAGGTAAGCTCTTCAGAAAATACCTTGCTTTACCTTTAGTACAAGGATTTTGAATACTAGGAATTCTTCATAAACTATTCATTCATACTTATGTATAATAGAACCACAGAATCTTAGGGTTGAAGGAGATACTAGAGTTTGTCTAACTTCCACCAGTGGTTGTAGTTCTGACTTTTGGAGCAACACTGCAGAAGACCATCGCTGCGTATGTAACAGTCCTTCACGTAAGTATTTGTTATTTGAGGATGTTGTCTGCCTTTAAATTTTTGTTCTTCAGGCAAAACATCCTCAGCTCTCATTGGGTTCTCATGAGCTGACTTCCAGACTCCTCATTCTTTTAGTTATTCCTCATTCTTGTTTGTCTGTGATTCTGTTAAAAAGTAGATTCCAAATGAGCACCAGGCTAACCACCCAGAGCAATATAAAATTAATCATCCTTTTCAAAGACTGCATTACTGTTACTGAAGCTTATGGTCAGTCCTTTTCAGTAGTCATGTCTCACTCTGGCTCATATTAAAATAATGGTTAACTAAAAGTGCGAAGTCCTGTTTAACCTGTAGTTCTGCAAGTACTGCAAGTGAATCTAAGTGGAAGACTTTTCATTTATCATCACTACTGTGGTTAGTGTCAGTCCAGTATTTGAGTTTGTCCAGATTATTTTGAATCTTTATTATATCATCTACTAAGTTAGCTATCTCATCCAACTTTTGCTGTATTTGCTTAAATAATAACTTTGTTTTCATGTTTCATAGTTGATTAACAAAAATGTTCAACATAGAAGGTTTAAGAATAGAGTGCTATGACACACTGTCACAGATTCTCAGATTAAAGTGGAGCAATTAAAAAATCAATGATCTTTGAGGATAGTTGTTCTGCCCCAGTACTATCAATCAACCTACATTTCACCTTCTTGTCTACAACTGTAGCTTGGAAGTGGTCACATTTATTCCATATAAAAAGTTTTATAGTATTGTTAGTTTCAATAAATTTAGACCCAGAAGGAACCTTGAGATTCTTGAATCCAGGCTCCTCATCTGAGGAAAGAGTTGCAAAAAGTTGAATGGAGTTGTTCAAAATCATATAGCTATAAGTAGCAAAGCTGGGTCTTTACTCTAGGAATCCATTGTTCTTTCCACTCTCCTGTGCTGGCTTTATCACATGTGCTCTGCTCATATCCCAGAGATATGTTGGGGATTACATAATCTGTAAAAGAGTTGGAGCTTTTTAAAAAATTGGAAGTAGTATATTGTTAATGATGTTCTTAACTATTTCTAATTTTTTAAAAAATCAACAGATGAAACCAATAGAAAATTTAATAATCCTACAGAGATAAATGTGATAGTTGATAAGCATATATATAAGCATGCATAAATGTATCATATATATGTGTGTATAAGTATTCTACACAGAGCTATTTATTATAAATAGCATGGAAATTTAAAAACAGTTAAAAGAAAACAATAATGGGAATCCTTATCTAGGTGAGAAAATTTGTCATATTTTAGAACCTAATAAGCCCTTCCCTCTTACATTGTGTTTGTTGTAAAACATAAGCTGAGTATCTATCAAAAGTTCACTGGCAAACTTTTATGTTGCAAAAGAATTAGATGATAAAAATAAAAGAGCAAAATGTTCCCAGACCAAGCTATATTTTAGTCCAACATGAACAAAAAAGCCACTATTCCAAACAGAGAATCATTTTAAGAAGTACAAGGTCTCCTGCCTTTGCTGACAAGATAGGACATTCATCCCAATTGGAATGTAGCCATTACCTATATCTGCAGAGGCTGGATACTCCCTTGACTATTCTAATAACAACTTATCCTTCTTCCCTTGCTTTTCCACTCCTTTTTTTCCTTTTGTTTATTTTCAGTGTTCTACAATCAGTACCATATAACTTGGATTTTTTTTCCTCCCTCCCCCTCCCTCCCTGACATGGCATACAATTTTATATAGGTTCTACACATACATTCCTATTAAATGCCTTTTCACCATAGTCATGTTGTATTGAGGTATTAAAATGAATGGGAGAAATCATATAACAAACCAAAATGTAACACAAATGAAAATGATCTGCTACATTCTGCAATTGAATTCCAAAGTTCTTTCTCCGGATGTGGAAGGCATTTTGCCTTAAAAGACCATTGGGAATTTTTTAAGTCCTTGCATTGCAATGAAGTTCTCAGTCTACCAGAAAAAATCCTCACATACTGTGGTTGTTACTGTGTACAAAGTTCTCCTGGTTCTGTTCCTTTTGCAGCATCAGTTCATATAAGTCCAGGCCTCTCTGAAGTCTTCCTGTTCATCATTTCTTATAGTGCAATAGTGTTCCATTACATTCATATACCACAATTTATTCAGGCATTCCCCACTTGGTGGGCATTCCTTGATTTCCAGTTTTTGGCTACCACAAAGAGTGCTACAAAGGAATAAATATTCCTTTGCTTTTAAACTTTCTAAAAAGACCTTGGTGATGCCAAAGCAAAGGTGTTGATCTAGACATTAGGGAATAGCTTTGTTCAGCCAGAAACTTCTCAGTTATTAGATATTGAGTGGAAAAGAATAGCCATCAAGTGCTATAGGCTTTATTCTTCTACAGCTCTTACTTAAAAGCATGGTCACTTGTGACAAAAATGTATTCTTCTTTTGGTTTCTTAGTTATAGATTCAAATCTGAAGGGGAATTTTAGGTCAATCATTATTTTGTTTTTCAGTTCTTTCAGTTGTGTCTGACTCTCCATGACTCTATTTGGGGTTTTCTTGGCAAAGATACTAGATAGGCTTGTCATTTCCTCTTCTGGCTAATTTTACAGATAAGGAAACTGAGGCAAATAGGGTTAACAGACTTGACCAGAGTCACACAGCTATTAAGTATGGAAGACCTGATTTGAACTTATGAAGTTGAATCTTCCAGATTCCAAGCCCAGTGCCCTATCCACCGTGACACCTAGCTGCCCTGTAAACAAAGAAGTTAGTCTCAGAGAGGTTAAATCTTTGCCAAGGACATCCAAATATTAGCTGTCAGATCTGGGATATGAATCAAGGTTTTCTTAGCTCCAAATGCTGTGCCCAGTGTATCTTACTACTATAGAGATTAAGATAGCACTGACTCAGCAAATACCTATTAAATTGAATTGTTAATTTTGTGGGTTATATTGGTGCACCATCATTCCCAAAGGTCCCTCCAGCCCTGAATCCAGACCTCAATAACTCATCAACAAGTCAGTTCTTTGACTTTGAGTAAGTTATTTTGTTTATTATAAATACCCAAATTAACTATAAAGGACATATGAAGAAGGATGCTATCTGCTTCCAGAGAAAGAATGGATAAACAGAATTATGTATAGAATGATTTATATACCTATTTGTGTTTAACATTCATCATCTTTATGGTGGGGAGGAGAGGAAAGAAGGGAAGAGAAAAAAAGGAAAAAAGAAATTTACATGGTAATTTTGTTGCATATTTGAAAGAAATAGCAAGTTGTGAAAGTAGATTTGCAGTTTCATGTGCAATCATCTTTTTTATTGTATCATGTTATGGAAATCTTTATTTTATTCTACAAATTAAAAATAAAATAAAATTTTAAAAGTGGAGGGGGAAACAACATTTGACTTCCTCATCCTCCCCACCTATGAAAAAAAAAGGTATTAAAAAAAACTTTGAGACTTGACTGGATCAGGGAACTAAAAAGCAAACAAACAAACCTCAGATTCTTCACATCAGTTCTAGGTTAGTCTAAGTACATAAGGACTGCAAGGAATTCCAGGTAATATAATATAATTATATATATAATTCCAGGTAAACTTTGCTGGGAGATTATCATAGGCAACTCAAAGGCGGGGGAATTTTTCTCAACTGAACTAACTTGGGGTACAAATACATATCTCTTTTGAATATCCTTTCCCTTGTATGGCTAAATAAACCTTCTTTTGTAAATTATTGAATGATCCATTGATGTTTTGTTTCTTTCCAATATTGAATATGTTGCATCTAGGTGGCATAGTGGATAGAGTATTGGGCTACAAATCAGGAAAATCTGACTTTAAATTCTACTTGAGACATTTGCTAGCTGCATGACCCTGGGAAAGTCACTTAACCCTTCTAATCACCTAACTCATAGGGTTGTTGAGAGGATGAAATGAAATAAAATATAAAGTATTTTTTATACCTAAAGGTAAGTGCTACCAAGCACTTAAAGTGATAAATAAATGGTAACATTCTTATAATTATTTTTGATAACCATAATATGACTACTGTATAAATTACTAAGAAACTGGACTCAATCAAATCCATTCTTCAAGTCTGACCTACTCTAGAGCATAGAGAAAACTCAGGACAGTCAGGTCATTATCATAGTTGCTTTATTTCTCTTTCATCATAGCAGCTTTAAACGTGAAAACATAGTCACCATTTGGATTTCCACCATTCTATAGGAAGCCTAGAGTAAATCTATATTATGAATGCGGAATTAATTTAACACTTTTTAGACTACATGAATCTAAAATTTCAAGGAAAAGAAAAGGAATGCTTCTAGATGGCACAGAGGATAGAGCACTTAACTTGGAAGCAAGAAGATTCCTATTTATGAATCTTCAAATCTGGCCTCAGACACTTACTTTGTTGCCCTTGTCAAGTCACTTAACCCTGTTTGCCTCAGTTTCCTCATTGGTAAAATGAGTTAGAGAAGGAAATGGCAAACTCCTCCAGCAGCTCAGTCAAGAATCACAAAGGGGTCATGAACTGAAAATGGCTCAACAATAACAAATGTAAGTGTGATTTGAACAAATGATCTTTGTAGACTGCACAAAACAGTAATGTCACTGAAATTAAATATTATCTGACACATCAAACCCTACTCTAATATCCCATTTTGGCATGGAAGTGACTCATGATTCTAAAAGGCAATGTGACAAGAGCAAGTTCTGGTAGGTTGTGTCAACTGGTTAGCCTCGTGTGTTTCTTCCTTTTTGGTGCCAGCGTAGCTAAATTTTGAGAGGTTCAGCAATTGTTGAACTGGCAATGTTTTCGACTCTCGGAACTCTTCAAGACTATTTTTGCTATCTGATGTTTTACTTCTAAACAGTAGTGGAGAGCTATAACTGGGACAAAGTGACTGGAGTTTTCTTCTAGGATAGGAAAATGTAGAGAGGGCCTATAGCAGTGTCCAGGTGTGCACTTCATCAACTTAGAAACTTTATGGCATCTTGGAAATCCTCCTCCCCCTGAGAGGTTCCATCCTGCCACCTAACTCTTCACTTCCTCCCCATCTTGGTCTAAACTTTAGAATTGCTCGTTATAGCTCTGAGTGTCAGTGCTTAATATTTACTAACTTCTTAGGACCTGGGGAAAGATGGTGTTCTGGGCTGGTACTGACTCAGTTCAAGCCTGTGGTAATTTAGGTTTGATTCTGGAACAAAATGAGTCACTTGTAGATCATTCAATAGTTAGCAAAAGAATTACTTCAGTTTGGTAGGAGGACATTCCAAAAGAATAGGTGAAGACACCTCAAACTGATTCAGCTCACTGAACCTCCCTTAATCTAAGCTATCTATTGTTTTCTACCAGCCAGGCATCAGTTAGTGGGGTTGGGTGCTCCTAGTAGCTAGTTTGTACTCAGGCAAAGAGGAAGTGATATCAACAACTTGAGTCTTTGGGCCTCTGAGACAACCCTGTCTTGAGTTTGGTTTTAATACCCTTTAAGGAAAAACTGGACTAAATTTAATAGGGGAAGGGATTAGGATATTGGTACTACTATGAATGGTAATTTAGTACATTAATGGAGAACATTAACATCGAACATTTAGCAAACCAAGTTAAAAGTAGCTGGCAAATGTTTAACAATTAAATCTCTGGGGAAACACACACATACACCCATAAAAAACATATATGCTGAGTGCCTTTTAAGACTAATCTGTACTATTAATATTTTTTTCTATCACTTAAGTCTAGACAATCAACAAGGCAATAAAATCAAGCCCTGATTGGTAGGTGTGCTGATTTCTGAGGTTTAAGCACTCATACTAAAATTGAACAATTATGTCTCTCTAGGTGGTTAGAGTTGGCTCCAGCACAGCCCTGGGTATAAGCTACTCTCTAAGAGGGGCATTCTCACCAGATCACAAATGGAGAGGAACCCCAAGCTGATGACAGAATATTTGGAATGGTATAGAATTAAGGTTGGGGTTCTGTTTTTGTTACACCCTTTACCCCTCTATTACAAACTACCCCATAAAAATGTACCATTTTCCAAGAGGGTTGTGTTAGTTCACTCATCATATTAAACTGACTTTGAGTGTAGGAAATACCATTCAGAATGCATTTAATTAAGCACATCCCAAACCTAGAATAGCTGAGCTGAGGCAAGACTAGCCGAACCTAGCCTAGCAGAACCTAGCTGAGTCAAGCTTAGCCAAGCCGAGCCTAGCCTAGCCTAGCCAAGCCAAGACAAGCTTAGCTGAACCAAGCCTAGCCAAGCCTAGCCTAGCCTAGCTGATCCCAGCCTAGCTAAACCGAGCCTAGCGCAGCCGAGTTGAGACAAGCTAAGCTGAGCTGAACTGAACCAAGCCTAGACCAGCCAGGCTGAGTGTAGCTGAGCTGAGCCTAGCCTAGACTAGCAGAGATGAACAAAGCCTAGCTGAACCTATCCTAGCTGAGCCAAGCTGAGCCGAGCCTAGGAATGCAGAGCCTAGCTTAGCTGAGCCTAGCCAGCCTTGGTGAGCCTATCCTACCTGAGAAGAGTCTTGCTGAGCCTAGGCTGGTGACCTTGCACAGCCCGCACTCATTCAAATCAAAGTCAACTGTGTCAAGGTCCTCTTCCAAAATGAAGGACAAACACAACCTGTGAATAAGTAGTAGCTCCTCCCCTCTCCCCTCCCTTCTCCCATGGTGACAAACACATGTCAATCAAGCACATTATGTAGAGCTCATCGATAGCTGATCAGTTTTCTGTGGCCCCTGGTCAAGAACTACCAAAGAGAGAGCTTACAAAGCAATCATGCCTGTCAGCCAAAAATAGAGGCATCTTAGAAAAATTCTGAAATGTGGGAATCAGAGTCTACACTACATCATTTTCTTTCGTGGTTAGTTTAGTCTGACAGTTTTTGGAGAAAAAGCCTAAACTACCGAACTGTTCCGAGTCCCTTTTTTAGCTTGCAGATGCTTATTTTCCCTCAGAAAGTTTCTATAGTCTTACATGATTGACAGCTGACTGGTTCCCATGGAAGAGAGAAAACAATGAGATGGGCTAGGACACTTATTTAATAGATCTTTAAACCTACAGAAACCAAAATTGAAGATAAAACATTAGCATCTGTCTAAATTGGAAAAGCTGACACAAGCATCAGTCAAATTTTGAGAACTGCAAGGCCATCACAGGACCTTAATACTACTTGTGTGGGATATTTCATGGAAAACTATCACTCAAAGTTTATCCCATTTTTTTTCTTCTTCTATTACTAGCCAAGACTGGAGATAAGGAGAAAAAAATAGAAACAGGAAGGATGGTTTCTTTGCACATTTTCCTTCCACAGACCAATATAAAAATGGAAGAGTAGAGAGCAATTAAAGAAGAGAAAACAAAGAAGGAGAAAAGCAGGAGAGAACTGGGGCAGATGGAGCAATTTTTCTGTGCTCAGAAAAAGTAATATCAACTCAGGCCTACTCTGTACCTTGGCTTTTCCATTCAGAGTGGAGTCCTAGGTACAAGCTAACAGCTAGACTTATAAAATACTTCATATATGTTATCTCATGCGATTCTGACAATGACTCTGTGAGGTAAGTTTTTGTATGATGTATCCCCCAATTAGATTATAAACTCCCTGAGGGCAGGGAATGTCTTTTGCCTCTTTTTTGTAACCTCCTCACTTAGTGCTATGCCTGGTACATAATAGGTGCTTAATAAATGTTTATTGATTGATTGATTTTTACAGATGATGTTAATAAGACTGAGAGAGATTAAATATCTTGCCCAGGTCACATACAGTTCATATATATTGGAGGCAGGATTCAAACAGATCAAATCGTCAAGTTAACAAGCATTTAGTAAGCCCTTACTATGTGCCAGGCATCGTGCCAAGTATTGAGAGTACAAATACATGTTAAAAGAAATGGTTCTTTCACTCTCAGAGCTTACATTCACAAAGGGGAAGACAATAAAAGGCAGCTGAAAAGGGGGTGTCAAGGTGTGGGAGAAAAGTGTGAAAGTCCAGAGAGTAAAGAATGGCTGCGGGGAGAATTGAGCAATGGGAGAAGGGGGACATAGGTCTTCTCTCCAGCTGATGGTAGCAGAAGAAAAAACTGATCCATCCATGACTTTTGATCACTATTATAATCTCCATTTTTCTATATAGTGTAACTGTTAATACTTTTGATCCTCTGCTTATCATTAATACAGATGAGGTAGGGAGAGAGGCAAGGACCCTAATTACTTTGACTGAAAGTCATGGTTTGAAGATTCTGGAACTGTGAAGCCACTGCATGTTATTTAGATAATAATAGAATGATGGTAAAGTAGGGCAAGTTGAACATTTTGGACTATTTAGAGTCTATTCAAATAGAAAGCATGTTTTGCTAAGCATATTTTTCATTTAAAAAACCCAGCCATTTAGATGGAATGCTTCTGAGAGTGTGATACATTTATATTTTACTTAACAAATGTGATGTTCTAGAGTCTTTTCATAGTCAAGATGATTTGAAAGCCCCTTTTCTTAGAAACTAAAAATAACATTTGGCCAAGAAATTGACCCAATGCAAATCTTTTAATTCTAAGGAAATCCAGAAGGTGGAAAAGAGAGTCTTCTAGACTTGATTCTAATAACTTGACTTAACATTTCATCTATTCCTAGTCCAATATAAACAAGTTATGAGTTATTTAAGGTCAATCTATCCTTTACATAATAGTCTGCCCAGCTAGGAAATAGAAACCCCCATCCCTGCTACTGATTCCTCCCTAGATTTCTCTCTCTTTTTGTCTCCCAATATCAATTCTTTCCTTCCTTTCCCCTGAACCTCTCTCATATGCTCCAATTCTTTCCACCTTCATTCTGGAGATTTTGGCTAAACCTGGATGAACTGACTACATGTTGCTTATTGGCAGTAGGGTCTGTGGTGGCAGTGTGGTACAGTGGGAAAAACACTGGTTCTAGAGGAACAGGATCTGAGTTCAAATTCTAGCTCTGGTGATTACTAACTATGTGACCTTGAGCAATTTGCTTAACTTCATTGGGCTTCATTTTCTCACCCAGGACTCTAAGGGGGATTGACTAAATGACCTTAGATGTCCCCTCTAGCTCCTTATCTATGATCCTATGGACATTTTTAATGGAAAAGAAGAGGAAGAGCATCCTGGCATAATGAAAAAAGCACTAAAGACAAGTGAGCCATATCTGTAGCACAACTATTCCTACTTCTAGCCCTCAAAGTTTCACCTTCACACTTTCTCCCTCTGCTTTGCAAGTACCCAACCTCTCCTATTCTGAGCTAGTCACCAGCCTCTTCAAGGATTTATAGCCTGAGCACTACCCAGACATCTCAATCAGTAGCTATGCATCTACCATTGGGACCCTTTTACTCAAACATACTCATTCCCTCTGAGGGCAAGTTCTCCATGTTGGACCAGTGACCTGTGAGTAAGTGCCCCACTTACCACTTTTTACTGGGGGTTAGATAAAATTAGTAACACAGGAACAGGCCTGTATGAGTTGAAACCTGCACTGCAGATCTCCCTATATTATCTTCACCCAGACCCAAACTCACTCCACTTCTAAATTTTCCTATTATATCAAAGGCATTGCCATGGTTCACAATTGCTACTTCATGACCTTACTCTCAGTTACCAAATCTTGTTTCTACTTTCACAGCATCTCTCACATTTTTTTCTCTTTTACTTTATTCACATAACCATCATCCTAGTTCAGACCCTCATCACTTCACACTTGGACTTTGTACTAGCCTCTTCTTGGTGTCCTTGCTTCAAACCTCTCCCTTCTCCAATCCATATTCCACAGGGTCAATATCATGGTTCTTTCTAAAGTACAGGTCTGGGACAACTAGGTGGTGCACTGGCCTTGGAGTCAGAAGGACCTAAGTTCAAATATGACCTCAGGCACTAGCTGTGTGACCTTGGACAAGTCACTTAACCCCAATTAGCTTGCCTTTCCCTCTCCAAAAAAAAAGTTTGTTTAAAAAAAAAGCACAGATCTGACCATGTTACTCCCCAACTCAGCAAGTCCAGCAGCTCCCTATTGATTCTGTGATCAAATATTATTTCATCTTCATCTAATTTTTTAAACTTTCTGTTGTTTCTGTAAGTTTTATTATGCATATAATTATTAATATAGAATTATATATGTAAAATTTGTAAATATATACATTTTAGGGTACAGGCTCAAAAGTTTTTACTCTTGGGGTACATGATTCAAAAAGTTAAGAGATGACTGATCACTAAGGTCCATTCCAGTTCTTTGTCCTATGATCCTATGAAAATTGCTCTTCCTCACTACTTGCTAGCATTAATAGGCTTCATATAAAGGTGGGGGAATAATGAAGTAGGGAAAAAGAAATATTTGACAATAGCTGTGAACTCTCTGCCATTTTTTCCAAAACCTTGATGTTTCTCTTTTCCAGTGCTGCCATTTCATTTCAATTTAATTCAGTTCAAATGAAAAAAAAAAAAGTGTTCTGAGTGTCTATTGCATGTAAAGCACTGTGTTAGATTTTGTGGGGAAGGGGATTGCAAAATTAATGAAATGTTACTCCTAAAGAGTTTATAGTCCAGTTGGTGAGAAAAGAATAAAGAAATAACTCTTATTAGAGTTATTAGGAAGAAATGTTCCTGAAGAAGTATGGACAAAGTACTATGGTAAGAGAGTTTCATAGTAAGAGAGTTTGGTTCATGTTAGGGGGCTCAGGGAAGGCAAGATCACCTGGAGGATGTGATATTATTTGAAACAGCCTTTGGAGAATGCGTAGAAGGGAAAGGAATTTGAGGTAGAGAGACCAACATTGCTTTCTCTTTCTTTCTGCCTGTTTCCCAACTTCTAGGACTTTTGAGGCAGGGATGCAAATACACTGCTTCAGAAAAGTGCTGGAAAATAAGACAGGGAAAGAGGCAGGGTTGGGGGCACACAATGGGAGGACAAAAGTAAAGGGAATGTGCTGACCTCATTTGGCTTCCAAGTTATGAATGCTAGGAGGTAAGGAACAAGCGAAGGTACTGTTTAAACTTTAAATCATGAAGAGGCATACTCATCCTCCAACAGTCAGGATGGGAAGGGTTAACTCAGGCTCTAGGGATTGAATTTTGGGGAAGTTCAGATCACTTTGGTATCTCTCTGATAATTATTCTCTCTGTTTTCCTGAGTCTTTATATCACAGTTTTGATTTTAGCAGGAAAGTTTAGGGGGTTGGTTAGAAGGCTTATGGGATTTCCATTCATTAAGAACCTTAGATGTTGGAATAGGGCTGTCTTCCCTGAGTTTCTGGGAGTATTCTGAAAACTAAAGGCTGAAGGTGAGAACATTTTGGGGTGCTTTTTTATTTTACTTTCTCCAAAGGGAAAAGCAAACTTTGACAGAGGTAGAATCCACAGATATGAAAGACTGATTGGATGTGGAAGAGGAGGGAAAGATCAAAGATGTCCCCATCAAACAGTGGTAGAAACAGAAGCCAGATTGCAAACAGTTAGTGAAGGAGAGAGGGAGGGGTGAGAAAGCCTAACAGTAAGTACCCCAACATACACAGGGGGGCCTGCTTTCACAGGTTTTTAGATCTGCATTCATAAAAAGAAAGGCAACTTTTGAAGGGTTAACCATTACTTTAATCAAGCACATGTATCATTCCTTTAACCATGCACATGTATCATTCACCAAATTCAGGGGAGTCAAAACCCTGAACTTCTAAGAAAACACAGAGAAATCAAAAAATCAACAGACATGCCTTTGTTGACCATACTCAGATAGGAAAGCACTGACATCTGGGTTTTCCAAGCTGAGGGGTTACTTAGTGGCTTCCTCATCTGGCCAAACCAACATTTCCAGTCAGTAAGCCCAAAATAAAACCAGCACCTCAGAGTCTTTATATAGGTTTTCGAGCCAGAGAGCATCCCATCCCTTGAGAAGCAGTGCCTCATTAACAAAAGGAGTGGGCCTTCCTACAAATCTTCCCAAGCCCTACAATGGTGGGAAAGATCCTCCTTAATCACATTACTCAAAGGCACTTGTAGTAAAACAAAAACAGCAAAAGATCCTACTTTACTTGCCCTTACAGGAAGTAAGGTAGCAAATGGTGGTGAAAGAGGATGGGAGGAAGGTGGACAAGCGGAGGAGAGGGGAGGGGGAGCTATAGGAGAGACACCTCTAACAAAGAGGAGAGAAACAACAGAGGGGGTAGAAGAGTCATTTCATCCCATTCTGCTTCTTACTATTTTCCGTTAACAAAAAATTTCAGCACACAGTTATGAAGTGCCAACTATGTACAAGGCATTGTGCTGGGTGTTGGTGATGCAAAGATAAAAATGAATCGTCCCTACCCTCTAGAAGCTTACATCCTGGAGTGATACAACATGTACACAGACTAAATTAGAAAGCAATTTGAGAAGGGAAAAAAAAACACTAGAAAATGGGTTGGAAATCATAGATTTAAAACTGGAAAATCCCTTAGAAAGCGTCTAGTCACCTACCTTCAATTTGCAGATAAAGAAGGTGAAGTTCAAGGAAGTGAGGCCAAGTCACCCAAAAAGTAAGTGATAGATGAGGGATTTAACTATTGGCTCTCTTATTCAAAATCCAGTACCCTCTCCGTCACTCCCTGCATGAAAGGAGGGTTCCCTGGAAGAGGTGGTATCTGAGCTGAGCTTTCAAAAATGCTAATGATTCTGACAGATACTGAGAGAGTTCACTCTAGGAATAGGGAGATTGCTTCTTGTACAATGTGTAGAGGCCAGAAATTGCATGTTTTGTTAAGGAAAGGACTAGTAGTTCAATTTCTCATTGTGTTCACCTCTAGCACCATAGGATCACAGGATGATAAATTGAGAACTGGAAGGGATCACACAGGTCATCCAGAATACTCTATCATTTCTAATCCCCATTTAGCAGATAAAGAAATTGAAGCCCAGAAAGGTTCCCGTTACAGGTCAATTTGTAAAGACTCACATAGGTAATGTGTCAGAGCTGGAAATTGAACTTTGTATAAATGACATGTCATTATCATGTAATATTGCATTCCTGAAAGCTGCTAATTGTCTTCAGGATGGGAATTGCCTCTTGTGAAAGTTGGGGAAAAGAGGTGAAACATTTGTTTCACTCTGATACAGCAAGGCAAATGTTTACTTCAGAATTAATCGCTACAGACATTTGAGATAATCACATCCCCAGGTAGTGTTCTCCAAAGTTAATGATGTCCACATTTGTCCCACTCACTGAGAATCCTTTTCTGGAGATAAGCAGATCATAATTTGGAATTTGTTGCTAAAAACCAAGTTCAGCTAAATGCTGTCTATATACCCCAGTGCTCTGATGTACCTGTGGTCTCACAGATATGGCATGTCCCTTCAAGGATTCAGATTAAACTCAACTTCCAAATCTTGAATTTCTACATAAACATTACTTATTAAAAATCTTTTGGTGCTTATGCCTTCTTTACATGATGTCTTCGCTCTTTGCACTACATTGTACTTTCTCATTCCAAAATTCTTGCACCCTTAGGTCCTTGGGTACTTGCTTCTTGCTTCTAATTACCCTTTCCTCTCCTCTTTCCCTCTGTGTTAGAATCACCACCTCAGGTTACTTGAGTTCCCACCGGTGGTTTAGATCTGACCAGAGCTCATTGACATAGGACCTTCTCCTCATTGATAGAGATCAATGCCTCATGCCCCCATGAGGGTGTGATGGCAAGCAAAGTAGGATCTTTTGCTGTCTTTGTTTTAGTATAATCAAATGCCTCTGATTAAATCTTGCCTTTATCAGTCAAGAGTCTTTACTGGGAATAAAGTATAGAAACAAGTTTCTTTAACTAGAAACAGTGTATGTACTTGTACACACAGACACACACATATATGTAAATGTAAATACATAATTTATTTATTTTTCAATTCTTGCCATTCATTTCCATAAGAATTTGAATTCAAAATTTTCTCCCCATCTCACCCCACCCCCACCCCAGGGTAGCATGCCCTCCAACCACCTCTTCCTCCAGTCTGTCCTCTCTTCTATTACTCACCCTTCCATCCCCCTTCCTCTTTATTTTCCTGTAGGGCAAAATAGATTTTTATACTCCATTGCCTATATATTTTAATTTCCAGTTACATGCTAAACAATTTTTAACATTTATTCTTAAAGCTTTGAGTTAAATATTCTCTCCCTCCCTCCCCACCCATCCTCACTGAGAAAACAAGCTATTCAATATGTCATACATGTGTAACATTGCAAAGTACTTCCATAATAGTTATATTGTAAAAGACTAGCCACATTTCCCTCTGTCCTATCCTGCCCTTTATTTATTCCATTCTCTCCCTTGACCTGTTCTCCCACAATAGTGTTGGCTTCTGATTATCCATTTCCCCAATTTGCTATCCCTTCTATTATCTTCCCTCTCCTATCCCCTTCCCCCTTGCCTTCCTGCAGGGGTAAAATAGATTTCCATATCCAATTGAATGTGTGTTATTCCCTCCTTAAGCCAAATCCCATGAGAGTAAGTCTCAATTATTTCCTTTCATCTCCCCCCTCTTCCCCTCCATTGTAAAAGCTCCTTCTTCTCTCTTTTTTGTGAGATGATTTACTACATTCTACCTCTCCCATTCTCTTACTCCTAATACATTCCATTCAACAGTAAATTTTATTTTTTTAGGTATTCTCCCTTAATATTCAGCTCATTCTGTGCCCTCTGTCTATGACTGTCTATCTATCTATCTATCTATCTATCTATCTATCTATCTATCTATCTACACACATATATACCCATATACATACCTACACATATATAATATACACTCCTACACATATATAATATACACACCTACACATATATAATATACATATATAATATAACATACATACCCATACCTACATATATATATATATATATATATATATATAGGTATATTTATATATATTCCCTCTAACTACCCTAATACTGAAAAAAGGTCTCATGAGTTACAAATAATATCTTTCCATGTAGTAATATAAACAGTTCAACTTCAATGAGTTCCTTTAGGTTTCTCTTTCCTGTTTACTTTTTCATGTTTCTCTTGATTCTTGTATTTGAAAGTCAAATTTTCTATTCATCTCTGGTCTTTTCAGCAAGAATGCTTGGAAGTCCTCTATTTCATGGAAATTCCATTTTTTCCCAAACTGTTATAGTCAGTTTTGCTGGGTAGGTGATTCTTGGTTTCAATCCTATCTCCTTTGACCTCTGGAATATCATATTCTAAGCCCTTTGATCCCTTAGTGTAGAAGCTGCTAAATCTTGTGTTATCCCGATTGTATTTCCACAATACTTGAATTATTTCTTTCTGGCTGTTTATAATATTTTCTTCTTGACCCGGGAGTTCTGGAATCTGGCTACAATATTCCTAGGAATTTTCCTTTTGGAATCTCTTTCAGAAGATAATCAGTGAATTCTTTCCATTTCTATTTTACCCTCTGGGCCTGGAACATCAGGGCAGTTTTCCTTGACAATTTCTTGAAAGATGATGTCTAGGTTCTTTTTTTGATCATGGTTTTCAAGTAGACCAATAATTTTTAAATTATGTCTCCTGGATCTATTTTTCAGGTCAATTGTTTTTCCAGTGAGATATTTCACATTGTCTTCTATTTTTTCATTGTTTTGATTTTGTTTTAAAATTTCTTGGTTTCTCATAAAGTCACTAGCTTCCATCTACTCCATTTTAATTCTTAAAGAACTATTTTCTTCAGTGAGCTTTTGAATTTCCTTTTCCATTTGGCAAATTCTGCTTTTTAAAGCATTCTTCTCCTCATTGGCTTTTTGGACCTCTTTTGCCATTTGGGTTGGTCCATTTTTAAAGGTGTTATTTTCTTTTTTTTTTAAATAGAAGAAATCATATAACAAATCAAAACATAATACACTAACCCCCCCTCCCCCCGCACAAACATGATCTGCTACATTCTGCAAATGACTTCCATATTTCTTTCTCTGAGTGTGGAAGGCATTTTGCCTTAGAAAACCATCATTGGGATTTTTTTTTCAGTAAGTTCTTGTGTTATTACGAAGTTCCAAGTCTATCAGAAAAAAACTCTCGCACACTGTGGTCGTTGCTGTGCACAAAGTTCTCCTGGTTCTGCTCCTTTTGCTCAACATCAAATCATATGAGTCCTTCCAGGCCTCCCTGAAGTTAAAGGTGTTATGTTCTTCAGCATTTTTTTGGGTCTCCTTTAGCAAGCTGTTGAATCACTTTTCACCATTGTCTTGTATCAGTCTCATTTCTCTTCCTAATTGTTTCTCCACTTGTCTTACCTGATTTTCAAAATCCTTTTTGAGCTCTTCCATGGCCTGAGACCATTGCATATTTGTTTTGGAGGTTTTGAATGTAGAAGCTTTGACTTTGATGTCTTCTTCTGATGGTATGCTTTGTTCTTCCTTATCAGAAAGAATGGAAGAAAATACCTGTTCACCAAGAAAGTACCCTTTTATAGTCTTATTTTTCCCCCTTTTTTGGGCATCTTCCCAGTCAATTACTTGACTTTTGAGTCCTTTGTCAAGTGGAGACTATACTGTAGGGACCTGTAAGTTCTTAGTTCCTCCAAGGTGGCACAATCAAGGGAGAGGAGTTTATTCCTCTCCTGGCCTGTGCTCTGGTCTGTGAGCAACCATAAGCACTCTCTTCTTGAATTTGCAAATAAGACTCCCTCTCCACGGTCACCACCAGCTCCACCATGCCTTGCTCCTCCTCACCCTAGGACTGAGACCAAGATTAGCTGCTTGATTCCCTGATGGTTTTTAGGCCAGGGCTCCAAAAGTGGACATTACTGCTTCAGTGACTGCAACTACCCTGGGGCTGGGGTTGAGGCCTGGCTGGATAGAGCTCCCCTTTTACCTGGGTAAAAGAGCTTTATTACTGACCTTTGAAGCTGTCTTTGGCATTTGTGCATTGAGAAATCTGGGAACTGCAGCTGCTACCTATGATTCCATGCCCTGAAACCTGCTCCAGTTCTCTCCATCAGGCCCCTACCTTTTGTTAATTTTGTTAATGAGACACTAATTCTCAAGGACTATGATGCCCTCTGGCTCTAAGAAAGTGTATAAAGACTCTAAGAATGAGGTTTTACTTTGAGGCTTAGTTTTTAGAAGAAGTTTTGTTTGGCCAGATAGGACTCTGGAAAGCTGCTAAGCAGCCCCTGACTTTGAAATCCCAGATGTTAGTGCTTCCCTCTCTGGTAAATATGTGTGTATACAATGGTCAGACAGTTGGAAGCCCTGTCTATTGATTTTGATTTCTCTGTACTTTCTTTGATGTTCAGGATGCTGACTGCTTTCCCTGAACTAAGTGAATTATATATATATATATATATTTGATTAAAATAATTGTTGACCCCTCAAAAGTTGCCTTTCCTTTCAGAAGAGCAGATTAAAAAACCTGTGATAGCAGGCCCTCCTATGTATGTTGGGGTCCTCACTTTTACAAAGGGGAGAAGCAGGGTTGAAGAGTGACAGAGAGGAGAATCTCTTCAAGGTTCTATTTAGTATCTTTGACCTCTTCCAGTTCTATAGTCTTTTCAGTCTCTTTGGTCCTCTTACCTCCCTCTGGCTCTGCAGTCACTTGAGGATGGGACAGATTCTGCTTTTGGCTTCCAGCTTTAAGACAGAATATATATGATGATAGTCCCAAGGAAGGAAAACACTGGGAAGAGAGGTGAGTAGTCTCCAACCAAGGATCCGGATCAGCAGAATATTCACACAGTTTGTTCTTTGGATACATTTTTATGCCTGGCCATCCCTCTCCTCTAGCTTCTTCTTAAGTTTGGCACTTAAGTCTGAAAGTTGCCATTGTTTACCTCAGGGCTAACAAACTTTAATTGGCTGCAGAAAGGATATAATTAGTACATTTCTGTAGCTCTCTCATTGGTCTCCTTCACATCTTTACCCTTCTTTCTCCATCTCAATATCAACTTTATTTTGAAAGAAGAACGACCTTTACACTGGAAATGATAGAACAAAAATGGTTAACAGGGAGATGACACCCAAAGATAAACAAAAAGTTAGTGAGTGAACATATAGCTTCCCTTAATGAATTCAGGTCACCTGTCCCACATGAGCTACATCAATCAATCCATCAATAAACATTTATTAAGCAGCAAGGGTCCTGAAGGAACAACAAACAAATTTGTACAAACAGATTATGTACAGAATAAATGGGAAATAATTTACAGAGAGAAGGCACTAGAATTAAGAGTGGTTTGGGAAAAGCTTTGTGTAGGAGGTGAGATTTTAGGGGGATTTAAAGGCCGATAGGGAAGTAAGGGGGCAGAAATGAGGAGGCAGATCATACTAGGCATGGGGAACAGTCAGAGAAAATGCCCAGAGGTGAGAGATGCAAGTGTCTTGTTTGAGAAATAGCAAGGAGACCAGCGTCACTAAACTGAAGAGTACATGCACACATGCGTGTGTGTGTGTGTGACATGGTTGGACTTCTGTTTTAAGAAAATAGCTATGGCAACTAGACAGAGAGGGATCTGTGCTGTTAAGCATTTTATCAGTGACTTATATAAAGGTCTAAAAGGTATTACCTTTAAATTTGAAGATGTCACAGATCTGAGAGGGATAGCTAACACATCGAACTATGGAATGAGGATCCCAAAAGAGTTTGACAGGTTAGAGCATGGGGTTGAATCTAACAAGATGAAATTCAGTAGGGGTAAATACAAAACTTTACATTTGGTTACACACACACAGAAATCCACTTCACTGATATGAGATCTGTTGGCATGGCTAAATAGCAACTGTAATAAAAAAAGGATCTTGGGGATTTAGTGAACTGCAAGGTCAAAGTAAGTAAGCAATATGATGTGGAAGTCAAAATCAACTGATGCAAACTTGAGTTGCATTAAGATAATCATTGCTTCCAGGAATAGGAATATGACAGTCCTACTTGTCTCTGCCTCATCATACTGTATCTGAAATACTGACTTCAGCTCTATGCATCATAGTTTAGGAAAGACATTGATAATCTGGAAAATATCCAGAGTACAGCAATCCTTATGTGGAAAGACCTTGAATCCATGACATGTATCATTCTCTCCATGCACCCCATTTGGGTTTTTTTTGGCAAAGATATTAGAGTGGTTTGCTATTTTCATCTTATTTTATAAATGAGGAAACTGGGGCAAACAGGGTTAAGTGACTTGCCCAGGGTCGCACAGCTAGTAAGTGTCTGAGACTGGATTTCAACTCAGGTCTTCTTTACTTTAGACTCAGTGCTGTAATCACTGTGCCCCCTAACTGCCCCACCTGGCACATGGCAAGTCCTTAATAAATTCTTGACTTGTCTTGACTGTAGAAAAGAAGATTCAGGGGAGCTTAATTACCATCTTCAAGTATGTGAAGGGCTGTCAGTGTAGAGGAAGGATTAGATTTGTTCTATTTGTCTTCAGAGGGCAGAACCACAACTAATGGATATAAGTTCCAAAGGGCAAAATTTAGGTTTGATGTCAGGAAAAATCTCCTAACAATTGGAGTTGTCCAAAATAGAATGGACTTATTTAATGGGAGGTAGGCTACACATCCTTGACAATATTCAAACAGAGCCTGAACATCCTTTTGTTGGGCATATTGTAAAGGGAGTTCTTTTCATGTAGTTTTTGGTCTATATGGATACTGAAGTCCTTTCCAACTCTCAAATTCATTGATCTATGATTTTCTAAATAGGTGATTGGGGGGGTAGTGGTGCTCAGTGAATAGAACACTGGGCCTGGAATTGGGAGGACTTGAGTTCAAATATGGTGTCAGACACTTATTGACCTGGGCAAATCACTTAATCCTGTTTGCCTCTGTTTCCTCCTATGTAAAAGTAGCTGAAGAAGGAAATGGCAAACCATTCCAGTGTCTTTGCCAAAAATAACTCTAAATGGGGTTGTAAAGAATCAGACATGACTGAACTATAACAAAAAGATCATTTCCCATCCTAAATCTAGAATCCTGGAACTTTTGCAACACAGCTTATTTTTGAATCAAAGATTGTACATATTCCCTCTTCTTCTATACAAAATAAAGGACTGGTTTTGATTTAGGTGCCCTATGTAGAAGAATGCTATAATCTGTCAAGAACTGAAGACAAGGTAGTTGGAGAGGCACATGATGGAGGAGAGCTGGCTTTAATGGGTTAAATAAAGAATTTTGCGTTAGGGATGGTGTAAAAGATGGCATCAATGGTATGCATAAGGAAAAAAAAATTCAAAGTAAGGAGGAGTGGACAGTCCACGTATTATTGATCAAGAGAAATCAAGGAAGGGCCCCAGCATTCTGGTTGGGCCCTTTGTAGCAAACTTAGGAAGGAGAGAGTAAAGAATCACATAGGTTGTGCAGACATGGATGAGTTCTGATCAATATCCTTAAAGGAAATACCCATATCAATGAGATTACAATTTTATTGCATATTTAAGTATTATAGTAGAGATGCAATTTAGCTAAAATTGTACTTTCACAATAGGTTCGAAATTGTTATTAGCTGATCTCCAGAAGAAGACTTTTGGTGAATGGGATATGCTTACCCATTGCTGACTATAGAGAACAGTAAGAATCTGAAGGTGTGATTGACTTAACTATTAGTTGTGATAAATTCTGAAAGGAACATTCACATTGATATTATGTAAGAGTGGGACCAGTGCCTCACTTCTTTTCCCTACATTCTACAAGACGTAATTCCCAGTCTGAAGACAATTAGTGGCTGTTGATAATACTGCATTACATGATGAAGCAAATGTTTGAACCATATATGATATACTGAAAGAGATCATTGGCAGAAGGAAAAGACCATTATATTGGTGGATTGATGTTCATAGAATAGGATTTCTCTTCAATTTGATCAAGTCTTTGACAGTATTTTTAAATTACCCTGTTCTATACTTAAGAATTTATTTATAATCAGAATTTGTTTTGTTGTTTAAAAATTAGCAATTATTTGCACAAAAAAGCCCCACCAGAACATGATCTTATGTGATAAACCAGAAATGGCATTTTTAATCAGCTGGATGGTCTTTTATGTTAAATGTGTCTACAAAGTAGCTTTATGGTGGAATGTGTGGTGGTGGAGGGGGTGGTAATGAAATGACATATAGATGATTTACCAAGTTAAAAATTTAGATGCTTGATAATTTTCTGTAGTGTATATGCTAAAAAGCAAAGATTGTAGCTCTGAATAGTTAGCCTACCACATGTCAAACTCAACCAGCAGAACATATGGCCTGACACAACGCCATAATCACTTAAATCTGTGTGCCTTCAGGAAAACAAGCATTCCTGTAGAGGGATATCAATAAATAGAAATGATCACTTAACTTGTACTAACTTCTGGGTCTGCCTCTGAAGGTTTTAAGCTGGTCAGAAGAAGTCAGTCAACAAGCCTTTATTAAGGACCTACTATGTGCCTTGTCAATGCTAAACTCTTTGTATTGAAAGACAAAAACAGAACCCAAGGAGTTTACATTCTAATGAGAGAGACAACATTCAGATAATTATGCATAAAAGATACAAACACACACACACACGGTATTAATGGAATAGAATCTCAGAAGAAAGGGGGCAGAACCAAAATGGTTGCATAAAAGCAGGAACTTGCTGGAGCTCTCTCCCAAATCCCTCAAAATAACTTTAAAAAATGACTCTAAACAAATTCTAGAGCAGCAGAACCCACAAAATGACAAACTAAAACAAATTTCTAGCCTCAGACAAGTTGGCAGGTGGACAGGAAAAGTCTGTTGCACAGCACTGGGAGAGGAGCACAATCCAGTATGGGCTATGCCTGCACAGACTGGGCCCCCAGCAAAGCTGGAGCAGGGTTCAGGGCACTGAATCACTGGCAGCTGTGGGGTTTCCAGATTCCTCAACTCACAAATGCCAAAGACAACTTAGAAGGTTAGTAGGAAAGATTTGTTGGATCCGGGTGATAAAGAACCAAGGTCTGGCCCCAGCCTTAGGGTGGCAGAGGCAATGGTAGCAGCAGCAGAAGCTGTTTCTGCAACTCTTGGCCAACAGAAGGTGAGGGGATCGAGGGCTGATCAGAGGGGGATTGCAGGGATCTCTTTGCTAGCTCTGAGACAGGATTCTCTTGCTTTGTCTATGCTGGGATCTGGGTCACAGCCCTGGGTGGCAGTCCTGGGGTGAGGAGGAGTGCTGGAGTGGTAGAACTTATGGCTGTGGTGGAGAGGGAATCCTCCTCACAGTTCCAAGGCAAAAAAGAATGTTTGAGGTCACTCACAGACTAGAGCACAGGTTCAGAGTGGGGTAAACAGTGTGCCTTTGATCATACAACCTTTGAAGAGCTGAAAACACTACACCCTCCACACTGGAAACAGAGTCCTACCTTAACAAAGAGCTCAAAAGTCAAGTAATTGGCTGGGAAAATGAACAAACAGTGTGAAACAAAAGAATTTCAGAAGAAAGTCATTGAGGGGCAGTATAGGTGGTAGGACAGGACTGGAAAATACATTTGGCTCATCCATTTGCTTTTGCAGGATTTTTCCATGCACATGTAATCTGACCTATTCTTCGTCCTTAATAACTGATTTTAAGAGGTTACTTTAGTAATCTAATTATTACATTGTTTTTGTATAAAGTGGCTAACCTCTTCTTTAGGTAGAGGTGGGGGAGGAAAGAGTTTGGGACTCATATCTGAGATATTTTACTTGACTCCCTGAAGAATTTCCAACTCATTTATAGTTGAGTTCTATAATGAAAAAGAGAATCATCTTCTGAGTCTTTTCCTTTATAGACCAGATAGTAAAATGGTATAATTTTCCAGATATTGATAATAGGATCTGGTGCAAGTGACCAAATTTTGCAAATTAGTCAGTGATATTTAAAAAACAGGATGAGAATCAAACAGGTTGCCCCTCCAAATTGATTTTATTATTTTGATGAGTGTTGCTTAAATTTAGTACAAAACATAGTTCATATTTCACACAATAATGAAATCTTAGCAATGTAAAATCCCCCTTCTGTGATTACATTTTTGCTGAGAAGTGGGACCAGAACCAGATTTTGCACGAAGGATTGCCTCCAGGATAAAATACAAACTTCTCAGCCTGGCATTTAAAGCCTTCCACAATCTGGCTCCCACCTACCTTTCTAGGCTTATTTTGTATTACTTCCCTTCCATCACTCTTCAAAAGTGGGGGGAATTGGGAGTTGTGGGGTGGTGGGGGAGGAGGAGGGGGCCTGCTTAGTAGTTCTCCACAGACTCCCTTTCAAGACCTACCTCAGAACCCTTGTCCCAATGTTACCACATCTTAAATGCACACTCTCCTGACCTCCACCTAATAGAATTCAAGGAGTTAGCCTACATAAAGTGATTTGCAAACTGAAAAGTGCTTTAGAAATGCTAGCTGTTATAGTTATCATAAGAATCTTTAGTTTCCTTCAAAACACAGCTCAGAGGCCATCTCCTCCTACTTGAGGCCTTTCCTGATTTCCTTCCCAGTTATTAGAACTTTTTCTTTGAATTTGCTTTCTACTACTCTGTATTTACTTATCTACGTATGTGTTATATACCTCCTCCCCACCTCCAGAGTAGAATGTAAGGTTCTTGATGGAAGAGACTGTTTCATGTAAGATCACAGAGTCATAGACTTAGAAATGTAAGGAAGCTTAGAAGTCATCTAGTCTGATCTTTTCATTTTCCAAAGGAGGAAAATTAGGACAACTGAAATTAAGAAACTTACTCATGGTCACTCCCACTGTAAATAGCACAGATAAGATTTTCACTCAGGTCCCCCTAGTACAAATTGAATAGTTGTTCAACTGTATCATGAAACCATTTAGTAGAATGGGAGCTCCTTAAGGGAACCTCTGGTTTCATTTTTTTGTCCTTGTATCCCCAATTATGTAACTGTTGAATCGAATTGAATCAAATTAGAATATTTTTTGACCCCCCCAAAAATATGAAACTTAGTTTCCTGGACCACCAAGAGCCTCCCTTGAAAAGAAATAGTGGCATCTCACACTAAATAGATAACAGGAGAATGTGTCCTCAGTGCTTTGCCTTGAATAGCAATGACTTTTCTCTTTAGGGTTATATCTTGTACCCTGGGCCTGGATTGGGATGGAATTGGAGCCATTATAGGCTATGTCAGAGAAGGTTCTGTGTTGCTCCTGCTTATATTTCTAGTTTGGAGCACTTGAATGGGGAGAGTGGGAGATGGAATTCATCAGGGAAATCCTTAGTTAGAGGGGTATGGAGGTATAGAATCATTGTGCCAACAAGTCAAAATCAGTAAAAGAGAACATTGTTCGTGGATTGGAGTAGAGTGGGGAACAGTCATTGAGGGAGGAAGGGAATAAGCATTTATTAAGTACCTACTATGTTCCAGGCACTGTGCTATATACTTTTACAAAAAAATGATCTCATTTGATTATCACAACAATCCTGGAAGGTAGGAACTATCATTATCCCCATTTTACAGTTGAGAAAAATCAGAGGTTAAGTGACTTGCCCTGGGTCATACAGCTAGTGAGTATCTGAGGATACTAACATCAGATGTCATACTCTATCCACTATTTTAGGTAGAAGTCAAGTCCAAACAAGGATCGAAGTAAAAGTCTAAAGGGGCTAGCCCCCAATCAGAGTGGCTTGGGGACTATTGAAATAGTTTATAATACAAAAAACCAGGAGTCCAGATTGAAGAATATTCATTCCGCTTGTCCTTTGGGCGCATTTTTATGCCTGACCAGCCCTATCATTTAGCTTCTTCTCAAGTTCTCTCAGCTTGAATGTTGTTATTATTTCTATTGTTTTCCTTAGGGACAGCAGACTTTAATTGACTGTGGAAAGAAGACAGTTACTACATTTCGGTGGCTCACACATTAGTCTCCTGAACCTCTGTATTCTTTTTCCTCTGTCTCTCTCAATATCACCTTTCACCTTTTTGCACCTTCCACTATGGCTACAAAAAAAAAAGACAGCTTTTCCCCCATGGGTGCTATTGGAATAGCATGGAAAGCTAGAGGGCAGAGCCAGTGAATAAAGGTGATATAAATATAATTATACTTTTAATATCCAATTATCCATACCATGAATATTCTGACAGCTCCCTGACACTACTATTAGAAACTCAAATGTTTCTCTATTTGCCCACAGCCTATCATCCTACCTCTCCCTGTGCTTCACCTCTTTTAAATCTATTGGTCTTCATAGAGATCTCCAATCCTTCCATCCCTCAGCACTTTATCAGGCCATTACTTGACTGTTCTAATTTTATTTTGCTCTCTCTCCAACCCCAACCCAATATTTCGCCATTTCACCTTTATTCTGTCTTTGCTTTTGAATTCTTTGCCCATATGTCCTATTCCTACTCATCTCTTACCAACCTGTACTATTCCCATCACCTGCCTCTTCCACCCTTGCTCAGAGAGCTGCTGAAAACAGGTGGAGGAAGTCTCTTGAGCCTGCTGACTGGATACATTACAAACTCATGCTATCCAACCTTAACTGGTCTTCGTTGCAACAAGGTTGTCCTTTTATTTCTCTATAATTAATTTCCTGTCTTGTTCTCCACTGGAGCTATTCTAAACTTTTGGAGATGGAACATGGAATGTGAGGGAGGTAAAAAGGGACAGACAAAATGCTATAGGAAAATCTGAGGAGGTAGTGACCACTGGTGGATTCAGGAAAGGCTTGATAAAAAAGACAGCAGTTGATCTGGGCCTTGGAAGAAGTAGAGGATTTCTGATGAGGAAGAGTTAATTTAGAGAGAAATAAGCTGTGATCACTGCCTTCAGGGAGGTAAGCTCTTAAAGGAGCAGAACATATGTAAATAACTGCATTACAAGTCAGTCTCTGATAAAGGCCACCAGAGAGCATCAGACTCTAGGCTGGAGGTGTTCAGGAGAGATCTCTTTTAGATGGTGTGGGGTTGAGAATTGGGGGTTGAAAGAAGGGATGCTGGCTGGATAGCCAGGTGTTGGAAATGTTCTAGAAAAGCTTCCTGTCCAAAAAGAAGTTGGTCCCATCTGGCTCTGAAATTCTGGGATTCTGAGATGGTCACATACCCCATCACAAGCCTTACCACTCCCAGAGGAGACATTTTCCAATAACTCCCTCATTTTCTTTCTCTCTTTCATTTGCTTCTCCAACACAATGATCTCCTTTTGTAATTTTTTTTTTTATAAAACAAAACCCTCAAGCCTGAAGTTTTATCACCTTGTTCTTTCAGTCACTCTGAAGATGTTAATATTTCAAGGTTAATTCCATAGTATATGAAAGGGGGGACATCTGAAATGGCATGATAGGATTAAAAATGTCATTCTTCTCACAAAGTTACTGTGAGGAATAAAAGGGCTAAGGACTACACACAAAGTGCTGTGCCAATGCTTAATAATAATTACAGAGCACAGTGCAATACAAGGCCATCTTTTATATATACTCAGAAAACACAACTAGTAATAGTCTCCCTCCTCTTACCCTTGTTTTGACTCTTTTCATATAAATGCTTTATTTTAAACTATGTGCAGAATATCCCCTGCTCCAAGGATTAGATGGATTCCCAAATGAGGAAAGAAATATTCCCAGGGTAAGAGGAAAGGAACAACGTCACCCGTGTTACATTTCCTTTCATGTTTGAAGATGCTCGTTTCAATAGGATTATTTTTTAATGGTAGTGAGGCCAAAATGAGAGATGCATATTCTGCAGGCTTTTCAACATGGGCTGATATGTGCTGTACCATTAGCCCTTTGGTTGATGATCTATAATTGTGGTTTGCAGTACATAGAGTGGAACCTCAGTTTTCTTGTCAACAAGGGATTTGCCTGAGAGGATATTAAGTGGGGAATAGCATGCTAGGCCTGAAGTCAGGAAGACTTGAGTTCAAATCTGGCCTCAGACTCTTTCTAACTGTGTGACCCTGGGCAAGTCACTTAACTTTGGTCTGATTCAATTTCCTCAATTATAAAATGGAGATAATACTAACATCTATCTCCCAAATAAGATGATATTTGTGAAGCACTTAACTCGGTGCCCAGCATATGTAGGTGCTTAAAAAATGGTAGTTCCCTTCCCTTTTTCTTTTCTCTTTGATTATATTTCACAGTCTCTGGGCTCAGTCTACCAACTCACTTTCTAGTCAATAGCCAATAAACATTTAATAAGCCAATAAATATTTATTAAGTGTCAACTATATGCCAAACCATGCTTAGAGTTGGGAATTGTTGTTGTTGCTGTTGGGTCATGATGTTGAAGAGACGATGACATGACTTGTGCTTGACTTTGTTTTGAGTGAGGGAGGGCTGTACAAGGTCACCAGCCTCACGTTCTCCCCCTGAGCCATCTGGATCCAGTGGCCAGATATTCATCAGGATGACTGGAGAAGAGTTGGGAATTCAAAGAGAAAAGCAATCCTTGCTCTAAAGGAGCTTACAACCTAGAGGGAAAAGACATCCTCTATGAGGGCACACTGGAGAAGTCAGTGGTTCAGCAGCCAGGTGAGAAGTGAGGAGATGTATGAATTGAACTCTCTTCTTAAATGGAGATTTGGAGTTCATGGCTTCACCCTACAATCATAGAGGTAGGGAGAGAGTAATAGGAGGACTACCAAGGCTGATGAGATCTTGCATAATGAGTTTCCTGGGGCATGATGGAGAATTAAGTCGGACAAATCCCAAAGTAGAACAGGCAGGTGAGAAATGAGATATCTGAACTGAACTCCTCCTTAAATGGAGGCTTGGAGTTCATAAGCTTTCTGAATAGCAAATCTTGTCCCAGAGCAGAACTTCCTACTAGTCCTCTGAGGGCTCTAGGTATAACCCTGAGGACCTGGAGAGGTTCCTGGTATTACTGCTCTAGAGACTCACCTAATGGGTTACCTCCAAATTATCACTGATTAACATCCCCCCAAAATAATTTGTGACCCATTAATACAAATTAGCATTTACAAAAGAATAATTGCTTAAAAGATATAGCAAGGACAGAAGGACTAAGTTATCCCTCAATCAGAAGAACAATCTTTTCTTCATATATCCTTTCAGTTCCTGTAAAGAGTGGATTCAAGGAAATGACTATCAAAGATTCTGCTGCTCTGCTCCAACACATTCAGTTCTGGGTGTGGAATGGTTGATGGGTAAGTTATACCCTGGCTTTCCGTATACTGTTTGTGTGCTGCAGGGTTGATTCACTGGAGGTTAGGTTAAACTGGTGATTGCTCAGGACAGGATCAGTGAAAGGGGATTGAGACCAGTTAGGAGGCCATTGAGGAGACCCAGGTGAGAAGTTCTATGTTTTGAACTAAGGTGTTGGGCTGGTGAGTATAAAATAAGGGTGAGATAAGAGATATGTTGTGAAAATAGAGTCAATCATATGAGGCAACTGATTGGATCCACCAGATTAAAAAAAAAACAAAACATGTTCAATGTGGTTAAATTCAGAATTTAAATGCCAAGCAACAAATTTCATTAGATAGATAGGAGAAAGGCCTTCAACTAAAGCAATGTGATCAACAAAGGATTACTTCTCAAGCACTAGAAATTATAGATACTAATGTAATAGGATATCCCTCCCCCCTGAAAAAAGACACTCAAAAATGCAACCATATAATCAGACCCAAACCTAAAAATCAAGGAAAAAAATTATCTTGATCAAAGGAGAGGCATTTGAAGCATTCCTAACAAACACACACCATCACTCTTAGGGTAAAAAAATTTTTAAAAAGACACAAAAAGATGAATGAATAAATAAATGAAATTATATACTTTTTAAAAACCTCATAAGCAATGAAATCAATTCTCTCTGGATTTGGGGGTAGAAAAACTAGCAAAGCATAAAGTGGTAGCATCAAGAACTGAAAGGATTTAAGGGGTTAAAGGATTAAAAAATCTTAAAGAGTTAGGAAAAGATTAAGGGGTAAGAACTGAATTAATATTCTATGGATTAAATTTCATTATCCCTTAAAAGTGAGTCAATACCTTTCTCTATGTATAGGTCCAGGCCAACCCCCACCTGGTCATTGTTTGGGTTGGCTCCGAGTGAATGTAAATAGCAATTGTTTCTGTTTTGCCCAGAAACCCTGAGAGTCTTCCCCTCCCAGACTGAAGTTTTCTTTTTTGACTAGGTAAAAAAGGCCATTCTCTGCCTTGTTTCTTACCTAGCCTTAAACACTGAATGAGTTGCCTCAGTCAGACCGAGCCCTGTTAGAGATCTTAGCTTAAAAAGGCCAACGTCCCCCACTGCATCCAAGGCCTTCTCCAGGTGTCCTGATCTACATCTTGCCAGATGACTCTGAAGGAGAGAGTGAGGCTGGTGACTTTGCACAGCCCTCCTTCATTTAAATTCAAGTCACTTGCATGCCATGGCATCATCTCCCTGATGTCATGGTCCTCTTTGAGACTGAAGGACAAATATCACCAGCATGGCAGGGGTAGAGTAGGAACATAACACAATGCTTGAGCAAGAAGAGAGGAAGTAAAATAGTGAAGGGAGCTGGGGGAGGGGGACACCATCACCTAAGACAGAAATGGACAGGAAAAGAACAATTTCTTCAAACTCTCAACTAGTGAGGGAGTCTGGAAGAGCACAGGGTAAGATCACTGGAGGTAAAAGACCAAAGTGGGGGAAATGAAGGTGGGTTTCACTCTTGAAGGATGCCTTTAAAAAATGCTCCCACAATGGATGGATGGGGACAGTTTTGTCAAACTCAAATAAAAAGGGGCCACTAAGCCAGACATAACGAACGTTATCTATGTTTTATTGCATTTTTATTTGGTTAAATATTTCCCAAGTACATTTTAATCTGGTTCCCCAAGAATGTTGGCTGGCAAGTATTATATTTGACACCTCTGGGTGAGGGAATTTTACATATGTAATGAGAGACTGGAACCTTTAATGAGTTTTTTTAGGGAGAGGGGTCAGGGACATAAGATACCCACTCTTTTTGAGCAAAGACTATGCTTTCCAAAACTTCACTCCACACCAAGAAAGAGGATGTGTGGTATAGGATTGACTAGTTCCCAGGTCAATCACACTGTCAGCTCCTTGAGGGCAGGAATTATCTTTTGCCTCCTTTGCACTTAGCCCAGTGACCAATACCTGGTAGGCACTTGAGAAATGTTTATTGATTGATCGGTAGGAGAGACATAAGCTCAGAGATAGTATATGCCACAATTTGTTTAATCGGGGATGGCAAAACAAATTGTGACTTATGAATGTAACGGAATTTTCTCACTATTTAAGAAACAGTAAGAATAAAGCATCCAGAGAAACACCAGAATATTCATGTAGTCAGATTCAGAGAGACATACGAAAAGAGGAGAACAAAGTAAAAAGTGCATAGCAGAGAACAAAATAAAATCTACACCAAAGTAAGGAAAAGATAGACAGCTCTGAATACAATGTGTAGTAGTTATTATATGTACACTCTTGAAATGGAAATTTAGTATTTTATATTGTAATTCTCTCTCACATTCTGCTGCACACATGAAAATTTTTTTCTTATTTTGTATTTTAAGTTTTTGTATTTAAATTTTTCTTTTTTTCTTTCATTATTTTGTATTTAAGTCTAAAATTAAAAAAATACAAAACAAGAAAAAAAAGAAACAGGAAGGAATGTATGTGAGGATTATCAACAATTTAAAGAAAAAAAGACAAAAGAGTAACTCAACCTAAGGTATAAACAAAAAGGACAATTAAAGAGTAACTCAACTCTTTAAATATCATGACCAAGTTTGGCCCCAGAGAAGAAATGAAAAAGTTTATCTTGATCCTTTGGTTGTGAAGGTGGAAGAGTATGGAGATTGTGCTGGTCATTGTTGCTGAACTTTTTACTTTCTTTGTTAGAAGAGAAGGTTCAAAGCTTGGAGTAGGGGTAGGGAAGAGTATCGTCAGAATCAGCTATTACATAAAACTAAAAGGCGTTAATAAAACTTAAGAAAAAACTAAGATTAAAAACAAAAAGCAAAGAGTGGCCAAACTTGGAAGCTGAGCTGAAGAGACAGAGAAAGAAGTGATACAGTCCTCTTTCAGTGCATGTAGAGTTCAACACTGAAGAAAATGGTAAGAAGAACAAGATGATACTCAGGGCAGAGAGAATTTTCTCTTCCCTTGTTGCCAATTTTCCATCATGAGGCTGTAGTGCCTCTGGGCAGGAGATGGCTTGTGAGTCTAATGGTAAGTCGGGAAAGTCTGGAGGCATGATGAGTGAAGTAGCCAGAAGAAAGAAACCCAGCTGGAGCAACTTATTTCTGATCTGGGCAGTTTCCCAAATCCATGTCCTAGTGCCATAAGGAGGAGATGAGTCACTCTGATCCTTAATCTCTCACCTAGCTCGACTTTGACCCTCCAGGAAACCATGAGTGCAACAGCATTTGGACAGTGTGTTTTATTATTTGAGGCCCTTGCTTGCTCCTGGGGGTGGAGAGGAGAATGAGTAGTATGGACCAAATTACTGGGATATATTTTTCCTAAAACTTCTAAGTTTGGAAACTTTTTATAGATTGATGATGGGCAACAATTATTTAGGAGAGATAGAGGTATAGTCATGTGATGGATATTCTATTAGAGTAGCAAGGTGGTGCAGAGGATAGAGTTTAAGGCCTGTAGTCAGAAAGATTTACCTCCCTGAGTTCAAATCCAGCCTCAGATATTTAATAGCTGTGTAACCCTAGGTGAGTTACTTAACCCTGGCTGCCTCAGTTTCCTCATCCATATAATGAGCTCAAAAAGGAAATGGCAAAGCACCCCAGTACCTCTGCCAAGAAAATCCCAAACGGAACAGCAACAACAAAGATACTTTATTATATATTGATTTATTCCTTTAATTGATTGACAAGCATAAAAGCTCATTGTCTGTACTCATGGTTTACTCCTTACCCATTCAACCCTGTCTAATTGAAGTACAGTAGAACCAGAAGGGAGGGCAGAATTTTTGAAGTCTTGTTCACACCACTTAGACTAACCAGATGAACAGAGAAGACTCAACGGTGGTGAAGGTAGGGGATAGAAGTCACCAATTTTCTTTTCTATAGAGCTCCCTTTGTTGTTGAGTGGAGCACCTAATTATCAAAGTGGTTCTATGTAAAGAGGATCTGGCTAGTAGCAGCAATGCCACTTCATGACTAAATAATCTTGGAAAAGTCCCTTAATGTATGCATTTCTTAATGTACTCTTGTAAAATGGAGTAAATTTAAATTCCCAACCTAATTCACAGGTTGTTTACAAGATCATCTATAATAATTTCTATGAAGCTTCATTGTAAAATGTAAAGGGCTATAAATATGTAAGGCAGTATATTTATACTTTTAATTGCTCAAATGTATACTTCTTAAGAGGGGCAGCTGGGGGAGGAGCCAAGATGGTGGAGTAGAAAGATTCACATAGGCTAGCTCCAAACCCACAGCCCATAAATTATCTGTAAAGAGGAACTCCCAACAAATTCTGGAGCAGTGGAAGCCGCACAACAACGGAATGGAGGAGATTTCTGTTCCAGAGAGCCCTGAAAAACCAATCACACACCGGACCCAGAGCAGAGCCCAGCTCTGCCTTGGCCACGCGGCACCGAGAGGACCATATCCGAGCAGGCTTCAGGGAAGGAATCTCCAGCAGTCATGCAGGTCCATCCACCCACAGATGCCAGAGGTTAGTGAGAGAGCCTGTTTGGCTTGCCAAGAGGGGAGAGGGGTGTCCTCATAACTCAGGTCCCCATGGGAGGCAGCAGCAGAGGCAGCAGTGGACAGGAGCTCCTAAAGCAGGCAGGAGTCTGGATCCATTGTTGAAGATCTCCACATAAAACCCCAGAGGGAACTGAGCCCTGTGTGGTGGCCATGCCCCCACCTGAGCACCTGAACTTAATCTCACGCTGAATAGCAGCCCTGCCCCTGCTGAAAACCCTGAGGCTGGGGAGCAGCATTTGAATCTCAGACCACAAGCACTAGCTGGGCAGATCTAGGCAGGGGTGGACAGGAATCTCAGAAGTCAAGTAACTGGCTGGGAAAATGCCCAGAAAAGAGAAAAAAAATAAGACCATAGAAGGTTACTTTCTTGATGAACAGATATTTCCTCCTTTCCTTTCTGATGAGGAAGAACAATGCTTACCATCAGGGAAAGACATAGAAGTCAAGGCCTCTGTATCCCAAACATCCAAAATAAATATCCAATGGGCTCAGGCCTTGGAAGAGCTCAAAAAGGATTTTGAAAATCAAGTTAGACAGGTGGAGGAAAAACTGGGGAGAGAAATGAGAGAGGTGCAAGAAAAGCATGAAAAACGGGTCAAAACCTTGCTAAAGGAGACCCAAAAAAATGCTGAAGAAAATAACACCTTGAAAAATATGCTCACTCAATTGACAAAAGAGGTTCAAAAAGCCAATGAGGAGAAGAAGGCTTTCAAAAGCAGAATT
Organism: Bettongia penicillata ogilbyi; assembly: GCA_023548195.1. Taxonomy (NCBI): domain Eukaryota; kingdom Metazoa; phylum Chordata; class Mammalia; order Diprotodontia; family Potoroidae; genus Bettongia; species Bettongia penicillata. Next base: position 628,256 of record JAJHZJ010000035.1, on the reverse strand, counting down.
AGTCAAATGGAAAAAGAGGTTCAAAAGCTCACTGAAGAAAATAGTTCTCTCAAAATTAGAATGGAACAGATGGAGGCTAATGACTTTCTGAGAAACCAAGAAATCATAAAACAAAACCAAAAGAATGAAAAAATGGAAGAGAATGTGAAATATCTCATTAGAAAAACAACTGACTTGGAAAATAGATCCAGGAGAGACAATTTAAAAATTATGGGACTACCTGAAAGTCATGATCAAAAAAAGAGCCTAGATATCATCTTTCATGAAATTATTGAGGAAAACTGCCCTGATATTCTACAACCAGAGGGCGAAATAAGTATTTGAAAAATCCATCGATCACAGCCTGAAAGAGATCCAAAAAGAGAAACTCCTAGGAACATTGTGGCCAAATTCCAGAGTTCCCGGGTCAAGGAGAAAATATTTCAAGCAGCTAGAAGGAAACAATTCCAGTATTGTGGAAATACAATCAGGATAGCACAAGATCTAGCAGCTTCTACATTAAGGGATCAAAGGGCGTGGAATAGGATATTCCAGAAGTCAAAGGAACTAGGACTCAAACCAAGAATCACCTACCCAGCTAAACTGAGTATAATACTTCAGGGGAAAAAATGGCTTTTCAATGAAATAGAGGACTTTCAAACATTCTTGTTGAAAAGACCAGAGCTGAAAAGAAAATTTGACTTTCAAACACAAGAATGAGAAGAAGCATGAAAAAGTAAACAGCAAAGAGAAGTCATAAGGGACTTACCAAAAGTGAACTGTTTACATTCCTACATGGAAAGACAATATTTGTAACTCTTAAAACTTTTCATTATCTGGGTAGTTGGTGGTATTACACATACACACACACACGCACACGCACATACACACACGTGCACACACACATACACACATGCATGCACACAGAGAGAGCACAGAATGAATTGAATAGGATGGGATAATATCTTAAAAAATGAAGGTAAACGGTGAGAGAGAAATGTATTGGGAGGAGAGAAGGTGAAATGGAATGGGGCAAATTATCTCTCATAGAAGAGGCAGACAGGAAACTTTTTAGTGGAGGGAAAAAGAGGGAAGCTGAGAGAAAATCATGAAGTTTACTATCATCACATTCGACTAAAAGAAGGAATAAAATGCACACTTATTTTGGTATGAATACCTATCTTACAATACAGGAAAGTGAGGGAGAAGGGGATAAGCAGGGTGGGGGGGGGATGATGGAAGGGAGGGCAATGGGAGGAAGGATCAATTTGAAGTCAACACTCAGGGAGGGACAGGATCAAAAGAAAGAATAGAAGCAATGGGGGCAGGATAGGATGGAGGGAAATATAGTTAGTTTTACAGAACATGACTATTATGGAAGTCATTTGCAAAGCTACACAGATATGGCCTATATTGAATTGTCTGCCTTCCCTAAAGGAATAGGTGGGGAGGGAGGGATGGAGAGAAGTAGGAACTCAAAGTTTTAGGAACAACTGTTGAGTATTGTTCTTGCTACTAGGAAATAAGAAATACAGGTAATGGGGAATAGAAAGTTATGTGGCCCTACAGGACAAAAGAGAAGATGGGGACAAAGGAAGGGAGGGATTATAGAAGAGAGGGCAGTTTGATGATAGGGAATTTAGAATTCTCAGTGTATTGGGGTGGGTGGAGGGGACAAATGGGGAGAAAATTTGGAACCCAAAATTTTGTGAAAATGAATGTAAAAAGTTAAATAAATAAATTTATAAAAAAAAAAAAAGAGGGGCAGCTAGGTAACACAGTGGATAGAGCCCAGGCCTGGAGTCAGGAAGAATCTCCTCCTGAGTTCAAATCTGGACTCAGACACTTACTATCTGTGTGACCCTGGGCAAGCCATTTAATTGTTTGCCTCAGCTTCCTCATCTGTAAAGTGAATTGGAGAAGGAAATGGCAAGCTACTCCAATGTCTTTGCCAAGAAAGCCCCAAATGGAGTCATGAAGTCAGACATGTTGAAAACGACTGAACAACAACCAACAGTTTTTGACAGAATGCTTGGATTTTTTAAACATTTATAGCATCTTTTCAATGGCACTTCCGATCACTAAATGTAGAATCTCATTGATAACACTATTTCTCCTGATAAGTAGAACTTAAAAATTGAAGTGTAATTACTCAAAATAGAAGAGAGATCTTACCTATATTTCATATGTTTTAAGTCAATATTCAGTCTTTCATTTTATAATTCTGATTACAAAAATTGGAAGGTAAAAGATCAGCAACATGATTTTCACTCTTGTGTGAATGGACTGCCAATTGTTAGGGTGTAGATAATGCCTACTATAGGATGTTTTTCATAGTGTCTTAAAAAGCAGAAAAACAAGCTAAATGTTCTTTAAATTGACTTTTGTCCAGTCTAAAAACAAGTCAACAAACCAACCAAAACAACTCTGCTCCAGGCAATCAAACTAAGTGAGTTATAGATCTGAGAACTGAATAGATTCCTTTCAGTTTCCTAGTAATATGAAAAAAGTGACTATCATAATTCACATATTAGAGACAATGAATTTTCAACAGTTATCAGGAGAACTGTCAGACGTTGCATCTCAATTTATTTTCAGCCACAAAGTCTTTTTAATCTCTCTGATTTAAATACTTTTAATGCAGTAACTGTTGTGCTACTTTTTATTACTCTCAAGTTTTTTTTTTCTTCAAATAAATAAAATCCTGACTAAGTAGGGACAATCTCCAACCACTGATTTTTCAGGGCACAGAAAGGCCTCCCTAACTCCTATACCCCAAATCTCACCCATCAGTAAGACAATGTCTTAGCTTCTTCTTTGAACTAAGGCAAGATTTTCAGAAAGGCCCTGTTAAAATGCAAATATGCTGGAGGGAGGGGAAATTGAAAACATATTAACCTATTATTTGCCATTCCTGCATCTGTATAGATTAGTATATAACATCAGCTGACTTTCACTTTGCTCTGGGCTGAGTCCTTAGGGGAGGATTTACAGGTAGGCAAATTTTAATGTTAGAGAGCTGAAGGAAAGAGAAAGATCTGGTGTATCTGGGAAAGTGGGATTGCAGTGTGTATAGGAGAGGACTGTGTGAAGATTCTAAATGTCTGGGGTCACAAAATGAAAGAAGGTGATGAAAGAGGAATTAAGGGACCAATAAATTTTTCTTATGCTTGCTTCTGGCCCCAAAGCAGTTCAACTTCCTAGAATAAAATGAAAAATAAAATTGGAGTTATATTCCTAAATTTAATTGGAAGGAGAGTAAAATAAATATCCTTTGTGTATATGTAAAAGATATTTGCTCACAGATTGGATTTGATTAAAAAATATTACTTTGGTTTTTCACATGGAAAAAGTTCGTCAATCATACAGAAATCTCAGAAAATCTATTTTGAGGATTTTTATAGAAGTTGGATTTTTGATTGACTCTGGCCATATGCTTTATGTTACATATACCTGATCAGAAAAAAAAGAGCATTAAAATTGCTTAAATATGTAATTCAACTGAATTTTATTACTATTTCATGTTACAAAAGTAACATTTCCCCTAATTTTTCATTTTTTTGGAATCCCTAGTTTCCTTCAAGGCACACCTCAGGTTTCACCCCCTGCAGGAATCTTTGTTCATTCCTATAGTTGCTAATGCTCATTCCCTCCTGAAAATGATTTTTGTACCTGTGATTTCCTACCAGAAAGTTCCCTGAGGGCAGGTATTATTTTATTTGGTGAAGCTAGGTGACTCAGGGGATAGAGCACTGGGTTTGGAGTCAGGAAAACTAAAATTCAAATCCAGTCTCAGACACTTACTAGCTGTGTGACCCTGGTAAGTCGCTTAATCCTGTTTGCCTCAGTTCCCATATCTGTAAAACAAGTCGGAGAATAAAATGGCAAACCACTCCAGTGTCTTTGTCACAAATGGGGTCACAAAAAATTGGAGATGACTGGCAATCAACATTATTTTCTCTCTTTCTATGCATTGCTAGCACCTTGTATTCTAACAGAGTTCCATGTACATAGTAGGCACTTAATATGTGTTAAATTTGATTCAATGTTTTTTTTAAAATCAGAGCACATAATAAAGTTGTTGGTTTAAATCAGATTTGCTTGTCATGAGTTAAAAATACTTGAAAGGTTTTAGGGCATTTAGGGCAGAAATCCGGCATCTAGGAATGGTATTTTGATTTCTTATCAAGGAAAACTGTCCTGATATTCTATTACCAGAGGGTAAAATAGATATTGGAAGAATCTACCAATCACCTCCTGGAAGAGATTCCAAAAGGAAAACTCCTAGGTATTTTGTAGCCAAATTCCAGAACTCCTGGGTCAATTAGGAAATATTGCAAGCAATCAGAAAGAAACAACTTGAATATTATGAAAATACAATCAGGATAATGCAACATCTAGCAGCTTTTACATTAAGGGATTGAAGGACTTGAAACCTCTGATATTCCAGAGGTCAAAGGAACTAGGATTAAAGCCAAGAATCACCTACCCAGAAAAACTGAGTATAATACTTCAAGGGAAAAAAATGGTCATTCAGTGAAATAGAGGACTTCCAAGCATTCTTGATGAAAAGACCAGAGCTGAATAGAAAATTTGATTTTCAAACACAAGAATCAAGAGAAGTATGAAAAGGTAAACAGGAAAGAAAAATCATAAGGGACTTACTAAAGTTGAACTGTTTACATTTCTACATGGAAAGGTCATATTTGTAACTCTTGAGACTTCTCTCAGTATTAGGATAGTTGGAGGGTTATATACATACATACATACATACATATATATATATATATAGATAGATAGATAGATAGATAGATAGATAGATAGGGGGCACAGGGTGAATTGAATAGGAAGGGATGTTATCTAAAAAAATTAAGAGGTGAGGGAATATATTGGGAGAAAGAAAAAGGGAGATATAGAATGAGATAAATTATGTCTCATATAAAAGAGGCAAGAAAAAGCTTTATCAATGGAGAGGAAGAGGTGGGAGGTGAGAGGAAAAGAATGAACCTTACTCTCATTGGATTTGGCTTAAGGAGGGAATAACTCAATTTGGTATGAAAATATATTTTACACTATGGGAAAGTAGGGAGGAAGGTGGTAAGTGGGGGAGGGGTGACAGAAGGGAGGGCAAATGGGAGCAGGGGGTAATTAGAAGTAAACACTTTTGAGCAGGGACAGGATCAAAAGAGAGAATGGAATAAAGTGGGAGCAGGATAGGATGGAGGAAAATATAGTTAGTCTTTTACAACATGACTGTTATTGAAGTGTTTTACATGACTACACATATATACTTTATATCAAATTGCTTATTTTCTCAGCAGGAACAAAGCAAAAGCAAATATAGATCTACTTAAAAGAGATAAAGAAGGAAATTGCATCTTGCAGGTACCACAGATAATGAAGTCATATTGGTACTAAACATATATGCATCAAATGGCATAGCATCAAAATTTTTGAAGAAGTTGAATGAGTTGCAGGAAGAAATAGATAATAAAACTATACTAGTGGGTGATCTCAACTTTTCCCTCTCAGAATTAGATAAATCTTCCAAAAAATAAACAAGAAAGAAGTTAAGAAGTTAAATGAAATTCTAGAAAAGTTAGATATGATAGATCTCTGGAGAAAACTGAATGAGAATAGAAAGGAATGGACCTTTTCTTAGCAGTACCTGGTACCTACACAAAAATTGATTATGTATTAATACACAAAAACCTCATGATCAAATGCAGAAAAGCAGAAATAGTAAACACATCCTTTTCAGGTCATTATTCAATAAAAATTGCATTCAGAAATGGACAATGGAAAGAGAGAGTAAATATTAATTGGAAATTAAGCAATCTAATCCTAAAAACAAGTGGGTCAAAAAGCAAATCATAGGAACTATCACTTATCTCGTTAAAGAAAATGTCAGCAATGAGACAACAAATCAAAATTTATGGCATGCATTCCAAAGCAGTTCTTAGGGGAAAATTTCCATCTATAATTGCTTACATCAATAAATAGAGAAAAAGTAGATCAATGAATTGGGCATGCAACTAAAAAAAAAAAAACTAGAAAAAGAACAAATTAAAATCCCCAATTAAAAGCCATATTGGAAATCCTGAAAATCCTGAAAAAAGGGAAGATTAATAAATCTGAACATAAGAAAACTATTGACTAATAAATAAAACTAGAAGCAGGTTTTATGAAAAAAACCGATAAAATAGACAAACCATTAGTTATTTTGAAGGAAAGAAGAAAATCATACTACTAGCATCAGTGAAGAGGAAATTAAGACAATTATTAGGAGTTATTTTGTTCAGTTATATGCCAATAAATTTGACTATCTAAAAAAAATGAATGAATATCTATGAAAATATAAATTACCTAGATTAACAGAAGAAATAAAATAAGTAAATAACCCAATGTTAGAAAAATAAATTGAACAAGTCCTGAATGAGCTTCCTAAGGAAAAACCCCTAGGATGAGATAGATTCACATGTGAAAAGAGCATGAAATAATTTATCTGTCAAATTTATGAATAAGGGAGAATTCAGGACCAAAGAAGATATAGGGAGCATTACAAAATGTAAACTAGATAATTTTTATTATATAAAATTAAAAAAGTTTTTGCACAAACAAAACCAATGCAACCAAAGTTATAAAGAAAGCAGAAAACTGGGAAAATATTTTGCACAAAGTATCTCTGATAAATATTTTATTTCAAAAATATATAAAGAACTGAGTCAAATTATAAAAAAAACACAAGTCATTCCCCAATTGATACATGATTAAAAGATATGAATAGATAGTTTTCAGAGTTATCTGTAGTCATAAGAAAAAATGGTCTAAAAATCACCATTGATTAGAGAAATGCAAATTAAAGCAACTCTGAGGTACCACCTCACACCTATCAGAGTGACTAATATGACAAAAAAGAAAAATGTTGGATATTAGAGGGGATGAAAAAAATTAGGACACTAATGCAATACCGGTGGATTTGTGAGCTGATTCAGCCATTCTGGAGAGCAATTTGGAACTACGCCCAAAGGGATATAAAACTTTGTATATACTCTTTGATCCAGTGATATCACTGCTAAGTCTGTATCCCAAAGATATGTAAGTATACATACATATATACACATACACACACACAACAAGAAAAGGACTTATTTGTACAAAAGTATTTATAGCAGCTCTTTTTTGTGGTGACTAAGAATTGGAAATCAAAGGGATACTCATCAACTGGGGAATGGTTAAATGAGCTGTGGCATATGGAATATTATTGGGTTATAAGAAATGACAAACAGGATGATTTTAGAAAAACTTGGAAAGACTTACATGAACTGATGCATAGTGAAGTGAACAGAACCAGGAAAACGTTGTACACAGTAACAGCAGTATTGTACAATGAAGGATTGGGAATGACTTAACTGTTTTCCGCAATACAATGATACAAGACAATTCAAAGGACTAATGAAGCATACTCATACTATTTACCTCTAGAGAAAAAATTGATAATTGAACAGTCTGAAGTATGCTATTTTCCATTTTTGTTCTCTTATTTTTTCTTTTATTCAAGTCTTCTTGTACAGAATAATTAATATGAAAATGTTTTATATAATTTTACATGTATATCTTATATCTGATTGCTTACCTTTCAGGGAGGGAGGGAGGATATGAGGGAGGGAAAGAGAGTATTTGGAACTCAAAAGTTTAAATAAAAATGTTACAAAGAAAAAGAAAATGAATAGGAAAACCTGTTCAAGATTATTTTCCCCTACTTTTGTAAAAATGTTGCTTTTTTGTGATCTAGATCTGTAATTTTTTGTGCAGTTCTAATCCACAATTGAGGGAGTGGAAATAAATGTACTACAATTTACAGACAGCTCATAATGGATATGTTTATCAGGGGTCTAAAACAAGAGTTAACAGTGTTAATTAAGCAGATGTCTCACCTGGTTTTTTCTCAAATTGGTGTATACTGCTAACTCTTAATTCCAAATGTCCTTCTTCTCCCCATTTCCCAAGGATTTGTGAATAAAGATACAATGCATATGTTCTCCATCTCACAGCTACTCATAATATGGGACATTGTATTTATGCCCATGATAGAATTTTGAAAAATGTCAATGCTTGCTTATAAGAATACAGATTGACATTGTTTCTGTCATAAACATGGAAAAGTTCTTATTTTTAGACTGTCAGCTTTCAATTTTCTAGTTAAGAAATTTGAAAAAAGACAATTAAAACTTTCATATTCAAACAACTACATAGGGGAGGTGATGGTGAATTAGAAAACATTATAGGCAATAGATGATCCATATCTGATACCTGTATCTATATAATGACAGGAAGAATTAAAAAAACATTTAAAAGGATTTTATTAAAATAAATCAATTAATTAGTTGCTTCATTTACATATTAGGCCAAAAGAAAGTCTGATTTGCCTAACTTATTCAAAGAATTGCCTCAGTTTTTGGCTGAATTGACTGATTGTTTTGGCATTGTGTGGTCACAGCCTATGTAACATTTTAACTTTAGGAAGATCTTAAAAGCAATTAATGTACTGTAAGGAATATATATGTGCCCTTTTTTTCAGGGGAGGGGTGAGGAGAGGAGTCTAATGCTACTGGGGAGGGAACACAGCTGAAACTTCAAAGAAAAGTGACTTATTGGTCATTTCTTTTCTTCTATTCATTCATTCATTCATTTATCTATCTATCTATCTATCTATCTATCTATTTATTTAACTTTTTACAATCATTTTCACAAAATTTTGGGTTCCAAATTTTCTCCCTTTTAACCCCTCCCCCACCCCAATACCCCAAGCAATCTAATTTTCCCTATCTCCAATCTGCCCTCTCTTCTGCCATCCCTCCCTTCTCTTGTCTCCATCTTCTCTTTTCTCCTGTAGGGCCAGATGACTTTCTGTTCCTCATTAACTGTATGTCTTCTTTCCTAGTAGCAACAACAATACTAAACAGTTGTTCCTAAAACTATGAGTTTCAAATTCTCCCCATCCCTCCCTCCCCACCCATTCCCTTTGGGAAGGCAGGAAACTCAATATAGGCCATATCTGTGTAATTTTGCAAATGTCTTCCCTGATAGTCATGTTGTATAAGACTAACTGAATTACCCTCCAGCCTACCCTGCCCCTCATTGTTTCTCTTCTGTCTTTTGATCCTGTCCCTCCCCAAGTGTTGACTTCAAATTGCTCCCTCCTCCCTTTGCCCTCCCTTCCATCATTCCCCCCCCCCACTTGCTTATCTCCTTCTCCCCCACTTTCCTATACTGTAAGATAGGTTTTCATACCAAAATGAGTGTACATTTTATTCCTTCCTTTAGTCAAATGTGATGAGGGTAAACTAATTGTTTTTTTTTTCTCAGCTCTCCTCTTTTTCCCTCCACTAAGAAGTCTCCTACTTGCTTCTTAAATGACATATAATTACCCCATTCCATTTCACCCTCTTTCCTCCCAGAACATTTCTCTCTCACCATTTACCTTAATTTCTTTTAAGATATGGTCCCATCCTATTCAATTCACTCTGTGCTCTCTGTCTCTGTATGTGTGTGCATGTGTGTATGTGTGTGTGCGTGCATGCATGTACATGTGTGTGTGTGGTCCCACCAACTACCCAGATACTGAAAAGTTTTAAGAGTTAGAAATATTGTCTTTCCCTGTATGAATGTAAACAGTTAACTTCTGGTAAGTCCCTTAAGACTTCTCTTTGCTGTTTACTTTTTCATGCTTCTTCTCATTCTTGTGTTTGAAAGTCAAATTTTCTTTTCAGCTCTGGTCTTTTCATCAAGAATGATTGAAAGTCCTCTGTTTCATTGAAAGACCATATTTTCCCTTGAAGTATTATACTCAGTTTAGCTGGGTAGGTGATTCTTGGTTTGAGTCCTAGTTCCTTTGACTTCTGGAATATCCTGTTCCACGCCCTTTGATCCCTTAATGTAGAAGCTGCTAGATCTTGAGTTATCCTGATTGTATTTCCACAGTACTGGAATTGTTTCTTTCTAGCTGCTTGCAAGATTTTCTCCTTGAGCTGGGAGTTCTGGAATTTGGCCACAATGTTTCTAGGAGTTTCTCTTTTTGGATCTCTTTCAGGTGGTGATCGATGGATTCTTTCAATACTTATTTTGCCCTCTGGTTCTAGAATGTCAGGGCAGTTTTCCTTGATAATTTCATGGAAGATGATATCTAGGCTCTTTTTTTGATCATGGCTTTCAGGTAGTCCCATAATTTTTAAATTGTCTCTCCTGGATCTATTTTCCAGGTCAGTTGTTTTTCCCATGAGATATTTCACATTCTCTTCCATTTTTTCATTCTTTTGGTTTTGTTTGGTGATTTCTTGGTTTCTTGTAAAGTCATTAGACTCCATCTGTTCCATTCTAATTTTGAGAGAACTATTTTCTTCAGTGAGCTTTTGAACCTCTTTTTCCATTTGTCTAATTCTGCTTTTGAAAGCATTCTTCTCCTCACTGGCTTTTTGAACCTCTTTTGCCAATTGAGTGAGCCTATTCTTCAAGGTGTTATTTTCTTCAGCATTTTTTTGGGTCTCCTTAACCAAGGTATTGACCTGTTTTTCATACTTTCCTTGCATCTCTCTCATTTCTCTTCCCAGTTTTTCCTCCACCTGTCTAATTTGCTTTTCAAAATCCTTTTTGAGCTCTTCCAAGGCCTGAGCCCACCCGCCACCCCCCGGGGTGTCTGGGGTGCTGAGACCCCACCCTCCACGTCTTTCCCTGACGGCAAGAATATTTCCTCATCCTCGTCAGATCTGAATGTCGGGATCATTTGCATTTGTTGGAAAAAACTCTCTATAGTCTTATTTTTCTTCCCTTTTCTAGGCATTTTCCCAGCCGGTTGCTTGAATTCTGAGAATCCTGTCCACCCTCGCCTAGATCCGCCCAGCTAGTGCTTGGGCTCTGAGATTCAAATGGGCTTTTCGCGCCGCTAATCAATGTGAGCTTTAGTTCTGGTGCTGGGGTGGGGGCAGGGCAGCCTCCCAGGCTCAGCTCCCTCAGGGGCTTTATGCAGAGGCCTTCAGTAAAAGAGCGGGGTGGGGCAGGGCCATCTCCCAGGCTCAGCTCCCTCAGGTAGTTTATGCAGAGACCTTCCGTAATGAGGATCCTGCCTGCTGCTGGGGGGAGTTCTGGGCCGGCTGCAGCCGCTGCTGCCTCCGCTGCCGCCCACACCTCTGCCTCCGCCGCTTCCTGCCCCCATCTCTGCCGCCGCCGCTTCCTCCCGAGGGGGCCCGAGTCACGGAGACACTCCGCTCCCCCTCTCGTCCAACCCAGCCTTCTCTCTCACTGACCTGTAGCTTCTGTGGGCGGAGGGACTTTCCCGGCTGCCGGAGCTTCCGTCCCTGAAGCCTGCTCGGGTCAGCTTCTCTGGGGCTGCGGCCAGGGCAGCGCTGGGGTGGTGTCCGCTTTCCGGGGTGCCACGGACTCTGGGGATGGGTCTCCAGGGCTCCCTGGAATGGAAATGTCTTCCACTCCGTTTCTGTACCCCTATCAGTGGTCCAGAAGTTATGGGGGTCTCTTTTTACATTAATTCTATGGGCTGTGGTTTCGGAGCTCGTAAACGTGCATCCTTCTACTCCGCCATCTTCTTGGTCATTTCTTTTCAAAGAAAGATGGCTAAAAAGATCTAACAAAGGTTGAATAGATTTATCCACATGTTTAGTGAAATTTGAGAGTACCAGGCTCTTGAGAAAAGAATTGCTAATGGTGGTATGCTAAGGTTAGTTCCTCACCCAATTTATACTCTTGAATTTTATGAACACGTCAATTACAAACACCTTTTCTCTCTGATCCAGGGGATTCCAACATAGCTGTGAATCCCATGAAATATTCACTCTCATGCTCAGACTATCAGGTTTTTAATTTTTGTTATTTATGAGGTACCAGGCACTGAGATGCAAAGGTAAATATGACAGCCTCTGTCTTCAAGAATCTTACAGTTTTATTGGAAAGACAGGTACACACATAGCATAAATACAAATTTGAATAGGGTAAGTGTATATGAAAAATGCAAGCAAAAAGCACCATGGGAGATGAGGGAAGAGATATATCACTTTCAGGTAGGCATACCATAGGAGGCTTCATAAGCTTCTTTGTGATATGGAACTGGCTACCAAGTGGTTTCCCTAACGTCTAGATCTGACCATCATACTCCCTGTCCCTCTTCTGTTTAATAAACTCCAGCATCTCCCAATGACATACAAGATTAAATACAGAATCCTTGGTTTGGCATTTGGAGCTCATCATTAACTCATCCCCTCCTACCTTTCCAGTCTTCTTCCATTCTGCTTCCTTTTGCTCATTATGTTATTCAGCCACACCGACCTGCTTGTTTTTCCTCTCATATAATTCTCTGTTTTTCATTTCCCTGCCTTTGCACTAGCTATTTCCTGTGCCTGACATGCTCTCAACCTTTAACTTTCAGAATTTCTGGCTTCCTTTAAGATTCACTTCAAAGACCACACCCAAGACCTTTCCTGGTCACTTTCACATTTTAATGCCAACTCCTCTATCGTTATCTTCTCTCTGTTTGTGTGTTCTGATTAATAAATGCTGTCATCAGAATGTAAGCTCCTTGAGGATAGGGGCTATTTTCTAATTTTTTTTTGTATTGCCCATGCATGCTTAGCACAGTGCTTGACACATGGAACATGATTAACAAATGCTTGTTTGATAGATTTAGAACTAGCAGGGACCTCAAACATTATGGGATCAAAGATTTAGATCTGGAAGGGATTTTAGAGTTTGTTTAATTTAATTCCATCATTTTGCAGATGACAAAACTAAGATGAAAAGATTAAGAGACTTTTCAGGGTCATTCTAGGAATCAAGAATTCAATTTAGGTCTTCTGGATTCTGTTCTATGCATTAAGCACTTTTGATTTCAACATATAGACTATTGGTGGGTTTTAATGAGAGAAGACAGGAAAATGAAACGTATTTTCAGTATAGTTTGTGAGAGAAGGCTGGAGAAGTAAGTTAAAGCCAGATTATGGAGATTCTCGTATAGCAGATTAAAGAGCTAAGACTTCATTTCGTAGCTACAAAGAAACACCAGAAGGGTGGTTTGGTACAGTGGAAAAAGTACTGAATTTGGAGTCAGATGACATAGATTCATCATCATAACTCATTGACTTTGATCTTGATCAATTTATTTCACCTCTGTGGATCTCAATTTCCTCATTTGTAAAAAAAAAAAAAAGGAGGTTTTGATTAGATGATGTCTAAGGTCCCTTCCACTAAAGCTATGATGTTTCATAAGGTTCATGAAGAAAATTCATCTGGCAGTGATAGATGGGATGGCATGAAGAGAAGAGATGATGGGGACAAGACAACTCATTTGGAAGTTATTGCAATAGTTCATGTATAAGTACCTAAAGTAGGAGAAGGATATGGGAATAGAAAGTATGAGAGAGATGGAAGAGATAGTTGAGGTAGAGTTGATAAGAGTTTGACTTCAAAAAACCCAGCTTCTCAAGTACAAGACTGGGGATGTTTATATAGATAACAGTTCATCTGAAAAAAAAATCTGGGTTTTTCATGAAGCACAAACTCAGTATGTCAACAATGTGATTTTATTTATTTATTGGTGATATCATTGGTTTAGAAAAATCCCATTGAAGGAAGCCCTGATATTAATGCAGATCAGTGGCTGTTCTTAGAGACTTGCCTGGGACACCTAGAGGGTAATTTGCCCAGGAACACAAAACCACTGTCTCATGGTGGAGCTTGAACTCAAGTCTTTCTGAGTCAGAGTTCAGAAAGATCTCTACTCATTATACCATCTGCCTATGTGTGGTACACATGTCAAAAAATCAATGTTATTCTAGGCTACTTAAGGGGCAAATGGTGTCCAGCCATTAGGAGGTGTTGATAATCCCCTTATACTTGGCTCTGGCCCAACATCTTGTGTATTATTACTGAGTGCTAGTCACCATAGTTGTTTTTGCTTTGCTATTGTTGCTGTTATTATGGTTGGTTGTTTAAAATCTTAGTTTTATTGATTCATTCCTTTCAATTTTAACATATCCCTTTCCCCTACACTATTCAGTGAACCAAACCTTGTAACATAAATTCTTAAAAAAATAGGGGAAAATGTTTTAGCAAGACTGATAGACACATTAACAACATCTGACAGTTTATACAGTATCTCACACTCATCATCTTCAATCTCTGCAAAGACATGAGAAAAATGCATTTTCTCAGTTCTTTTCCAGGGCCAGTCTTGGTCATTGTGGTTCCATGACATTCAGTTTTTTTTGTTGCTCTTTCCATTTACATTGTTGTGGTCATTGCATATATTGCTTTTCTGGTTCTGCTAACTTCACTCTGTATTTGCTTTTATATTTACCCTAATGGTGAAAGGCTTAGAGTTTATGCCACTATGTGAATAATTTGGACAAGACTTTACCCAAATGTTTGAAGGAATATCTCAAGGAACAAGCAGTATACTTATTCTACTTGACCCCAGAGATCAGAATCAGGAACAATGAGACATAGAATAGAGAGGAAAATTCAAAAAATGAGGTCTGGGTTAGGAGACTAGAATTAAACATAGTACAAAATGAAGCAAAGTATTTAGGATGAGGCTCTGTTAGAGAAAAGAATGATACAAATGGCAGCATGTACAAAGGAAGCCTTATAATCCTGTTTCTCCTTATATTTAAAGAGATTCTGTAGCAATGATTCTCAAACTTCCCTTGTTCATGCCCCAATATTCTTTACCACAAGAAATTAGGACACACAAAGTATTTCCACTGACAACAAAGAAGGGTTTCCAGGCCTTGGGATTCCTCTGCTTCCTCTTTCCATCTTCTTTCTATCCTTTCCCCAGATTTGCAGTGGAGGAGATGTCTTTGTGTCTCCACAAGTGCAGTTTTTAAAATTTTTTTTAGCTAAACTAGGAAGAGCAGGTAGCAAACTATAGGTAGGGGTTAGGTAGGTGGGGAAAGACATAGGAGATGTGGAAGTCAGGGCTAGGGTGGAGTGAAGAAGAGTTTTCCTCTGAAAGGGGTTAGGTAGCATTTCCTTTGCAAACCACTATGGCTTAGGCTCTGATCTCTGAGCTGGCTCTAGTATAGTTTTCCACTCATTTGTTTTTCTCCAGTTACTCAGAAAGAGAGGGGAAGAAAAGATTAAGAAGAAATTTTAAGAGGATCAAGTTATGGAGACTTTTGATGACTTGGAAAGATGAAGTAGATTCAATTTGGAAAATAACTGGTAGAACTATGGGGACCAATTAAAGGAAGGTTGGGCAGCTATCATCAGAAATTCTTATTCATGTAAGATGAACTTGTCAATTGTGGTGGAATTCACTCTTGGCTAAATATTTAACATGCTGTATTTCTTAAGTTATTAATTTAATAGAAGGTTGCTTTAAATACAAATACCATTTGCTCCATCCCACTGTTTTATTGTAGTAGTGTCTTGCAAATTAAATGTATTTTATTGGACACTATTTACCAAGTAATACTGTTAATTCCCTCATTATTTTACTAAACACCAAATTCATTTGTAATTCTTAGAATTATTTTCCACTGTATATAATCTATTCCCTAAACTATTAAATGATATTCAGTTTCTGATTTCTTTCCAGCGATGTTGCTTATTTAGCTCTGAATTGGTTAATTTAAGCTGTGAGTAATCTTTTGTATTTAAACTACCTTTGAATACAGTGGCATGAAGGGTTCATGGAATAATTACTCAATTGAAAAATTTTAAAAACTGAAATTTATTATTAAAGCCAGCAGAAAGATCTATTTCATCACAAATTAATGGGCAATTTGTCTTGTGCAGTATGCATTTAGTTATATGGTAGGCATATTTTGCTCTATTTTATTTAACATCTCTAGACCTAGGGGAAAAGACAAGAAAAGTACACAGTGCACTGTTAATTCTTTTCCATTAGTAATCTAAAACCTCTTATTTTGAATACTATAATGATTTTTTTTGGTGATATGTAAAGAATTTTCTGTGTTTACACTGAGTGCTTCTGCTTTGAGGTATAGCATAGTTTCATACTGGAAGATCTGAGTTTGAATTCTAATGTTATTGATTGCTACTTTCATGATCCTGAGCGATTCACTTAACCTTATTTGTCTTGTTTACCTCATGTACAATGGGGGAAGTAGTCTAGATGACCTTTAAAATTCCTCCATTTTAAGTATTATCTATCTATTCATCTCTGTTTAGATCTCCCCTCCCCAATGTCATATACCCCTATCTTGGATAATAAGTGATGGGTTCCCATTCTCAGTTGTATGATAAAGATGTTATTGGATCCATTGCCCCATCCCATCCCTCTTTTGGCGGTAAGGGGAAAAGATGCCTGTAGCAGAAAAACTGTTTTCTCTTTTGTGAACATACAAAATGATATTGTTTGGTTTTCTAGGTTTCTTTTATAGTAATTTTGAAAGAAAAGAGTTCTCCTTTCTTTTGCTGTTCTACAAAATGACAAAGGTAGAAACAACTACTTCTGTCCCAAAGGCACAACTGTCTCTAGTCAAAGAAGCAAATGTCATTCCACAAATCAATTATATGTTGAGAAAGAACGGACTTAACACAACAGACTATATCTTCAAAAAGAAAAAAAATGACTTATCTGGTTTATAAGTCTTTTATTGGAAGAGAAAAGCCCAGATTCATTTTTTTCAAAGACTACAAGCCACTTCTTCTACATAGCTTTAATCTAACAAATATAGAAGTATGTTACTTTATCTTCATATTATTTTTTCCCCCAATAGAAAGAGGATAGCTCTAAGAGTACCCACTCAGACAAAGCATCAGCCCACTTCTAGCCAAAATGATATTCACCTCCACCAAAAGAAAAAAAGATTTTAACAAATCAAATTTCAGAGCAAAAAACTTCAAATTCTTGTGCTTGAGAAAAATGTATCAACCTGAATTTATTAAACAATGCCTTATAAACCACCAAAATTGTATTTCTACATATGTATCTTAGCCAGATCATGTGCCATAGTTACAGAACAACTTGATAACAACTACATATCATGAAAACTGCTGTGAACTAGTAATTACTAAGAACTGAATTTTAATTCTTTCTCAGTATGTGGTTGTAATGTTGAAGTGATTTGAATATCTTCCCTGCCCCTTAATAGGCCCATGTGACCTGCTTTGAGCTTTGGCCCAGTCCACAACCTGCATCACATGAAGCCCATGGTGGAAGGAGCCTTGCTGAATGGGTGGAGGAGGAGAAGAGAGTGAGATGGAGCTGAGAGAGGCAGTAAGCAGAGCAGAGCACAGCAGCTAACCTGGGTGAGTGAGGGGCATTTTGCCTAAGGGAGCTTGTTTGTGGGAATGGTGGAAGGAAGGCTTGGGGATGGTGGTCCTCCTTCCACTGGCAATGTGTACAAACTTCATTGTTACCATGGTTGAACTGGCTTTTTAGTATCTGAATACATGTTTTGGTTTTGTCTTTGAGGAAGAGAGTTTATATTTTGTGGATTTTGGTTTTGTCTTTGAGGAAGAGAGTTTATATTTTGTGGATTTACCCTGGAAATGTGCCTGCATATCCATGGTGGCTGCTATGGGTATCATGTTGGTGCTATAGTTATCTACTACAAATAACTTCACATCTCTGGGTCACAGTTTCTTCATCTGCATAGTGGGGTGTGTGTGTAGGCTAGATAAATTCCTCTACAAATCCAATATTTTGTTTATACATAATAAATTATTTCAAGATGAATATAGGAGGTCTTTCCTGGTTCCCCCATTTGCTAATACTGATAGTATTTTTGGATTACTTTTATCTTTTCATATTGCCTTCATATACTTTATATACATTTTCCTTGTGCTCAGATATTTGTCTCCCCCATAAGAATGTACTCTCTTTGAAAAGAGTGGCTATGAGTTGGTTGGTTGGTTGTTGGTTTTGAATTTTTTTGGTTTATTTGTTTGTTTTTGTATGTGTGTTTAATTATATCCTCAGCCTTTAGCACAGTCTTCAGCAAATACTATGCACTTAATAAATGCTTATTGTCCTGATTATAATTATTCTATAACAATTCATGCTGATCTCTCTCCTCTCTCCACCTAAAATTCTATAAAGAGTAGACTCTTTCAGAGGTGTCAAAACTTGGCTGCATTGTAGCCCCAGTGCTACTGAGTGCTGCCCAAATCTGATTAAAATGTAATTGGAAACTATTTAATTAATAAAATAAATACATAGTAGAAAAAAAGATAATGTCAGCATGTGGTTGTCCAAGTTGATATGTGGCCAGCAGGGATTCTTGTGAATGGTTTAGTGACCCCCTGCTTCTATTTGAGTTTAACACTACTGGATTACATTTATTGGCTTCATATTTTTTTAAATTTAATTAATAAACATTAAGCATTTTAATGCTCCACATTGAAGTGGAACGTTAAACACTGGGAGACACAAAATTTAGATAAAGCACAGTTCCTGCCCTCATAGTGCTAACAGCTTTCTTACCACTCACTTATCAATCCAAACCCTTAAAATCTGACTTTTTCCCTCACCATTCTACTAAAACCACTTCCCCAAAGATTATCATTAATCTCTTAGTTGCCAAATACTATGCCCTTTTCTCAATTTTCATTTTCCTTGATTTTATTTCTTGTGACATTTGGCACTAAATCATCACCTCCTGATCCGACTTTACTTTCTCCCCATTTTCTGTGTTTGTTCAATTTTATTCTGATTATTCTTTTTCTTTCTTCTAGTTTTGCACTAATTTCACCTTGCTCATTTAATATTTTTTAAATTTCATTTTCTTTTCCCTTTTAAATTAGATTAGCTAAGGGTTTATCTATTTCATGTTATTTAAAAAAACCCAGCTTTTAGTTTTATTTATCACTTCCAAGGGTTTCTTTGTTTCCATTTCACCTCTTTCCCTTTTTATTTGTAGTGTCTTCTCTTTTGTGCTTATTTTAGGTTTTTTTCATTGGTTGACTTTCTAATTTTTAAAAATTTTGTATTCAGTTTTCAGTACTCTTGTTCTATTTTGTTAATGTTTGCTTTTAGTGATATGGCTTTTCCCCTGAGGACTGCTTTAGTAGCATCTCAGAAATTTTAATATTTTGTTTTGTCAATATTATTTTCTTGTACATAGTCATTGTTCCTATGATTTGTTCTTTGATCCACTCATTATTTAGGATTTCATTGTTAAGTCTCCATTTGGGTCTATGTCTTTTGTTTGTGGTTCCTGAACTAATTACTATTTTTACTACATTATAGACTATAAAGAATGTATTAACTATCTTTGCCTTTTTACATTGTTTGTAATATTTTTGTGCCTAATACATAATTCTCATAGAAGCGCCATGTGGTACTGAGGAATATGTATATTCTTTTGTAATCTCATTTAGAAAATGCCAAAAGTCTTTTATCTCTAGTGTTTGCCTCTAGTAGTTTGTTCAGTTCTGTATTTTCTCTTTTCTTTATTTCTGTTGGAATTATTTAAAATTTAAAGATGAAATCTCATGAAAACTATTATGCTGCTGTCTATATCTTCTTATGTTAATTTAGTTAACATTTCTTTATACATTTGGATGCTAAATCATTGGGAGCATATAGGTAAAGTTTATTACTGATACTGGTTTGTTATTTATGACATTTTCAGCGTAATGTCTTTTTTTGTTTATCCATATTTATTTTCTGAATGTTTGTTTTTGCATCGTCAGATAGTTTTATTGTGACTTCTCTTTTTTTGAATTCACTTGATGCATAATGAATTTTTTTCCATCCACTCAGTTTTATTTTGTTTATGCCTTTGTTTTTCAAGTGTGTTTTTTGTAAGCAACAGATTGTAGGGTTTTGTTTTCTTATCCATTCTGTCACTTTTTTTTGGTTTTATTGGATTGTTTAATCCATTCACATTTAAAGAGATGAGAGTTAACTTTGTATTTCCTCCATCAATTTCTAATTTTTTTCAACTTATGATTCTCCTTCCTCCCTGTTTTTATAAACAGTACTATATTCTTTCAGTTATTTTACCTTAATCTTTTAAAGGTGGCTATATTCTTACCAATTCTCTTCCCCTTCCTCCTTGATCCCTTCTGTTCATTTGTTACCCTTTTCTCTTAAAAGTTTTATTTCTCTTTTCTGTTTTTATCTGGTTATATATTTCCCACCCTGCTTCTTCCTCTTAGTCAAGTAATTTTCCCCTTCTCTCCTTCAACTCATCTTGTAGATTAGTTTTTAAAATTTTATTTTTGTATCCCTTTACAAAAAGGATTTCTCTCCATTATCCATCTTTTCTTTTTGTCTCCTCTAGACCCACATTCTCTAATTTTTGACTCCTATAATTATTTAGGCTCTTTCTATTCTCTGTAAACAAAATTTCCAAAGTATCCACTCTTGGCTTTCCCCTCTTAACACTTACCCCCACTGTCTTATAGAGCTTGCCAAGCAATTCTCCTTTTCCTTTTTTCCTCCCTGAAAACAATGCATATTCTTGCAGGTGACAGAGGCTGCTGCCATACAGTGGGGCCCCTCACCCACCATATCCATGATTATGCAACTTATCAATGATCCATACCCTCCCCAATTTACCTTTTTTTAATTTGCCTCAAAATTTCTTCCCTCTGTCATGTTCATCCTTTCTAGGTCCCCCACATTCTAGTTGTGGTCAGGAATTCTAATGACCCCTTTCTAGGAATGATAAGTGGACTTTTCCAGCATCAAATCCCCCCAGAGCAATCAATCAATCAGTAAACATTTACAACATGTCTACTATGGGCCAGTCATTGTCCTAAGTGCTGGGGATACAGAAACAGCCAAAGGACAGTGTCTGCCCTCAACGAACTTGTAATCTATTGGGGGACAACATGAGAATGAATGTATACAGGGCAAGCTGTATAGACAATACATAGAAAATAATAAACAGAGAGGAGGCCCTAGAATTAAGAGGGGTTGGGGAGGGCTTCCTCTTGAAAGCGGGGTTTTAGTTGGGACTTAAAGAAAGCCAGGAATGTCAGTAGTTGGAGAGGAGAGAGAACATTTCAAACATGGGGCACAGAGAGAGAAAATGCCAAGAACTGAGAGGTGGGCTGTCTTGCACATGGAACTGCCAGGAGGTCAGTGTCACTGAATCAGAGTGCATGTTGGGGAGTTCTGCATAAGAAGACTGGAAATGAGTGTGTGTGTGTGTGTGTGTGTGTGTGTGTGTGTATGTGTGTGTGTGTATGTATGTGTGTGTGTGTGAGATATGATCAGACCTGCATTTTAGGAAAATCACTTTAGTGGCTGAATGGAGACTGGATTGGAATAATGAGAGGCCAGAGAGAGTTAGACCCACCAGTAGGCTATTGCAATAGCTTGAGGTGATGAAGGTCTGCACTAGAATGGTGAGTATCAGAGGAGAGAAGAAGGCATATAAGAGAGATGTTGCAAAGATAAAATTGTTAGGTGTCAGCAATAGATTGGACATGGGGCATGACAGATAGTGAGGAATCCTGGATGACTCCTAGGTTGTAAGGCTGGGGTACCAGGAGGATGGTATTTTCCTCTACAACAATAGGGAAGGTAGGAGGGGGATAAGTTTAGGGCAAAAATCATTGAGTTTTTTTTTGGACATATTGAATTTAGGACATCTAGTATGAAATATTTGAAAAGCAGTTAAGATAGATAGATAGATAGATAGACAGACAGATAGATAGATGGTAGGATAGATCAATTTGAGAATCATTAGCATTAGGGATGGTAATTAAATCTATGACAACTGATGAGATCATCAAGGGAAGTAGCAGAGAGGAAGGAGAGAAGGCCCAGGACAGAATCCTGAGGGATACTTAAAGTTAGAGGGTACAATCTGGAAGAGGGTTCGGCACAGGAGAAAAAGAAAGACAAGTCAGAAAGGTGAGTGAGATCCAGAAAAGAGTGGTATTCTGAAAACCTAGGGAGAAGAGAGTATTAAGGAAGAGATGATCAACATTGTCAAAAGCTGCATGCAAGGAAGTCAGGAATTTATAGAATGTGGGAAGGGTGCCACTGTATCATTTGCCCATGTCTTTGCATCTTTTTCCTAGAATGGTCTCCATAGGTCAGTAGCTCATGGACAAAATATTCTCTGTGTTCCTTTTCAAGGTGTTTAGTCCCTGGTGGCATTGATTACACACTCCAGTGTAAGGAGTCACTATTCCAGTAAGGCTGAGGCTGTAATGGGAAAGTCAGAGAAACTTTGCTTCTCTATCTGATTTTGAAGCTCTGAAATATTGTCCTAAGGGTATATTTTAAAAGCCTTAATGTTACCCATTGAGTGTAAGCTTTGGAAGGAGAGAGCGGTGGCTTAACACTGAACAAATCAAATTTAATTCAATAAACATTTATTAACTGACTACTCTAGGGAAGGCATTGTGCAAAGTTGTGGAGATACAATAGCCTAATCTAAGGGATAAGGTATATACACAAATCAAGTGCAAGTGCAAGGTAGGATATGATAAGGTCAAAGAAAGTGGTCTAGACAAAGGATATTTAAATATGAGTAAAAAGAGACTGTTAAAAAGTTTTTTATTGATACTTTTTTTTTGTACATGATAGACACTACTCAATGAACACTCAGATTAATCCTTTGCAAAGTACATTCCCTGAAAATAGTAAAGTTCAACCATCTAATGGAGTGAATGTGATGATTGTGATTTTGATAACTCACGTCACTTTTATGCTTGTGCTATTTACTGATTGTTAACAGAAAGGATGTATTCTTTAAATTTACTTAATACTGATACTGTATGTTGTCTTTGATTTAGGTTTTAGTGACTATTGATCTTATTTAGTGCTTACACTGCTAGTCAATGATTGTAGTATTCTTTGTTCACTCTGCATCATTTCGTTCAGGTCTTCCCATGTGTATATCAAATTTTCTAATTAATCATTCTTTATGACACAGTTATATTCCATTACATTCATATTCCACAACTTGTTTAGCAATTACCAAATTATGGGGAACTTGTTATGATGCCAATTTTTGTTATTATAAATAATGCTTCTATAAATATTTTTATGCATCTGGATAATTTCTTGCACTTATTAATATACTTGGTATATGAACCCAGTGGTGGGATCTCTAGTCAAAAGGAAGTGAACAATTTATTGTCTTTTCTTTTGAAAAGTAAAAGTTGTTTTTATTCATGTCTTTTGTTTTTTACATCAGCTTTTTCTAGTATCCCTCCTCCTACCAGGGAACCAACCCATAAAATGAAGTAATTTTAAACAAGAAAAAGAAGAAAAATAAGCAGAACAGATTAATACATTGAAAAAGTATGAAGCTATTTGCAATGTTCAACGTCTATGAACATCTGCTCCCCACAAAGATATCATTGGGAATATTCTCTCATATCTCTTAATGAAAATCATACTTGTTTATAATTTTGCAGCATTCATTTTTGACTTTTTTGTGGTTAATCTTTACATTGTTGTAGTTATATTTATTGTTTTCTTGGTTTTGCGTACTTTACCCTGCATCAGTTCATGTAAGTCTGTCTATATTTCTCCGTATTAATCACATTCATCATTTCTTTTAAATTTATTTATTTAACTTTTTACATTCATTTTCACAAAATTTTGGGTTCCAAATTTTCTCCCCATTTATCCCCTCCCCCACCCCAATACACCAAGCATTCTAATTTTCCCTATCACCAATCTGCCTTCTCTTCTATCATCCCTCCCTTCTCTTGTCCCCATCTTTTCTTTTGTCCTGTAGGGCTAGATGACTTTCTATTCCCCATTAACTGCATTTCTTATTTCCTAGTAGCAAGAACAATACTAAACAGTTGTTCCTAAAACTTTGAGCTCCAAATTCTCCCCATCCCTCCATCCCCACCCATTCCCTTTGGGAGGGCAGGCAATTCAATATAGGCCCTATCTGTGTAGTTTTGCAAATGACTTCGATAACAGTTGTGTTGTGTAAGACTAACTGTATTTCCCTCCATCCTATCCTGCCCCCCATTGTTTCTATTCTGTCTTTTGATCCTATCCCTCCCAGAGTGTTGACTTCAAATTGCTCCCTCCTCCCATTACCTTCCCTACCATCAGCCCCCCCCCCTGTTGCTTATCTCCTTCTCCCCCAATTTCCTGTATTGTAAGATAGGTTTTCATACCAAAATGAGTGTGCATTTTATTCCTTCCTTTAGGCGAATGTGATGAGGGTAAACTTCATGTGTTTTTCCTCAGCTCTCTTCTTTTTCCCTCCACTAAAGAGTCTCCTGCTTGCCTCTTGAATGAGATATAATTTACTCCATTCCATTTCACCCTCTCTCCTCCCAATACATTTCTCTCTCACCATTTACCTTAATTTCTTTTAAGATATGGTCCCATCCTATTCAATTCACTCTGTGCTCTCTGTCTCTGTATGTGTGTGCATGCACGCATGTACATGTGTGTGTGCGTGTGTGTGTGTGTATGTGTATGTGTGTGGTCCCACCAACTACCCAGATACTGAAAAATTTTAAGAGTTATAAATATTGTCTTTCCATGTAGGAATGTAAACAGTTCACCTTTGCTAAGTCCCTAATGACTTCTATTTGCTGTGTACTTTTTCATGCTTCTTCTCATTCTTGTGTTTGAAGGTCAAATTTTCTTTTCAGCTCTGGTCTTTTCATCATGAATGCTTGAAAGTCCTCTATTTCATTGAAAGACCATTTTCCCCCCTGAAGTGTTATACTCAGTTTTGCTGGGTATGTGATGCTTGGTTTTAGTTCTAGTTGCTTTGATTTCTGGAATATCCTGTTCCACGCCCTTTGATCCCTTAATGTAGAAGCTGCTAGATCTTGTGCTATCCTGATTGTATTTCCACAATACTGGAATTGTTTCTTTCTAGCTGCTTGCAATATTTTCTCCTTGACCTGTCAACTCTGGAATTTGGCCACAATGTTCCTAGGAGTTTCTCTTTTTGGATCCCTTTCAGGTGGTGATCGATAGATTCCTTCAATACTTATTTTGCCCTCTGGTTGTAGAATCTCAGGGCAGTTTTCCTTGATAATTTCATGAAAGATGATGTCTAGGCTCTTTTTTTGATCATGGCTTTCAGGTAGTCCCATAATTTTTAAATTGTCTCTCCTGGATCTATTTTCCAGGTCAGTTGTTTTTCCCATGAGATATTTCACATTATCTTCTGTTTTTTCATTCTTTTGGTTCTGTTTTGTGATTTCTTGGTTTCTCAGAAAGTTATTAGCCTCCATCTGTTCCATTCTAATTTTGAGAGAACTATTTTCTTCAATGAGCTTTTGAACCTCTTTTTCCATTTGGCTAATTCTGCTTTTGAAAGCCTTCTTCTCCTCATTGGCTTTTTGAACCTCTTTTGCCAATTGAGTGAGCCTATTTTTCAAGGTTTTATTTTCTTCAGCATTTTTTTGGGTCTCCTTTAGCAAGGTATTGACCCGTTTTTCATGCTTTTCTTGCATCTCTCTCATTTGTCTTCCCAGTTTTTCCTCCACCTGTCTAACTTGATTTTCAAAATCCTTTTTGAGCTCTTCCATGGCCTGAGCCCACCAGACATCCACTTCGGATGTCTGGGATACAGAGGCCCCAACCTCCACGTCTTTCCATGATGGTAAGCATTGTACTTCCTCATGAGAAATGAAAGACAGGAACATCTGTTCCCCAAGAAAGTACCCTTCTATGGTCTTATTTTTCTTCCCTTTTCTGGGCATTTTCCCAGCCAGTTACTTGACTTCTGAGATTCCTGTCCACCCCTGCCTAGATCTGCCCAGCTAGTGCTTGTGGTCTGAGATTCAAATGCTGCTCCCCAGCCTCAGCGCTTTCAGCAGCGGGAGAGGCTGCTATTCAATGTGAGCTTAAGTTCTGGTGCTCAGGTGGGGGCAGGGCCGCCTCCCAGGTTCAGTTCCCTCAGGGGGTTTATGCAGAGACCTTCAGTAATGACCACCTCGTCTACCTCTGCCACCATCTCCCGAGGGGGCCTGAGTCACAGAGACACCCCGCTCCCCTCTTGGCCAGCTCAGAAGTCTCTCTCACTGACCTGTAGCTCCTGTGGGTGGAGGGAACTTCGCAGCCGCCAGAGATTCCGTCCCTGAAGCCTGCTCGGATCTGCTCCTCTGGGGCTGTGACCAGGGCAGCGCAGGGGTGGGCTCCACTGTCTGGAGTGCGATGGACCCCTGGGAATGGCTTTCCAGGGCTCTCTGGAACGGAAATCTCTTCCAGTGTGTTTCTGCATCGCTTGCACTGATCCAGAATTTGTGGGGAGTTCTTTTTACAGAAAATTTGTGGGCTGTGGATTTGGAGCTACCATATGTGAGTCTTTCTACTCCGCCATCTTGACTCCTCCCCCACATTCATCATTTCTTACAGCACAATAATATTCCATTATACATATCATAATTTGTTTAGCCACTCCCCAATTTATGGACATTTATTTTGTTTCCAATTTTTTGCTATAAAAATTTATAGCTGTAAATTGTAATGTGTATATGAAGACCTTCTTATCAATGCATCTTTAGGGCATAAGCCCAGTAAAGTAATCCTTGGGTCAAAAGGGATGGACTTTTTTGTTGCTTTGTTAGCATAGTTCCAAATTGCTTTCCAAAATGGTTGTACCTAATTCACAGCTCCCCAAACAATGCATCAATGTCTCACAAGACCTCCAACATTGATTATTGCCATTTTGGGGTCATTTTTGAGAATTTGCAGTGCATATAGTGACACAGAATTCTTTTGAAAATTTTTATTACTCATTAAAGATTTTGAACATGTCCTTTGACCATTTGTCTGTTGGAAAATGACTATACACACACACACACACACACAAAACAAACACACATATTTCTATAAAGCCAATGTGCAGAAATGTTACGTATATGTATATATTCCTTAATATCTTGAATACAAGCCCTTATCAGAGATATTGTTTTTAATCCAAAATTCATATTGTTTTATCAAAAATATTGTTTTTACACACTTAAAATTTCTTCCCTTCCTATCCTAGGTGTATTAATATATTTTTTGTATGTAGAATTTTTCAATTTTATGTAATCAAAGTTATCCATTTTATCTTTTGTAATTGCAGATATCTCTTGTTGGCTTAAGGTTCTATCTCCTGCCTATAACTATAAGTAAGGTATGTGATCTGCTTTTGTTCTAATTTTTGATAGTGAGATTTTTTTATTTTGAATTTCAAAAATAAAACAAGCATTTCCATAACAAAGAAAAATAGAAAAAAAAGGATTTGCTCATGATATTTGCAAATCTATTATGTACAACTTGCTTTTACTTTTAAACATATGATAAACTTATCATGTAACTTTCCTCCCCTCTCCCTTGCCCTAAAGATCCATTACCAGTAGACACACATATGTATATGTATATCTTGTATATGTGTGTATGTGTATGTAAAGCCAGATGATACATACTTCTCTTTATTTTCTTTTTCTCAGTGCAGATGGCATCTTCCTTCATATATCCTTTGTAGCTGATTGGGGTATTTATAATGCTCAAAGTTGTCCTTACAACAATATTGCTGTAAGTATATACAGCATTCTCTGCAGTGCTCATTTTGCTCTTCATTATTTCATGCAAATTTTTCTATGATTTTCTAAATCATTAAATTCTTTTCTTTTTCTTTCTTTTCTTTTATTCACGTTTTATTTATTTTTCCTCTTTTTTTGCACTTAATAGCATTTTATTTTTTTTCCAATCACGTGCAAAGATACTTTTCAACATTCACTTTTACAAGATTTTAGTTCCATTTTTTCTCTCCCTCCCCACTCCCCAAAATGGCATCCAATCTGATATAGGCTATACATGTACAATCATATTAAACATATTTCCACATTATTCATGCCATGAGGGAAGAATCAGAAAAAAAATAATATGCTTTGGTCTGCATTCAACCTTTATAGTTCTTTCTCTGGATGTGGACATCATTTTCCCTCATAAGTCCCTTGGAATTGTCTTAGATCATTGCCTTGCTGAGAAAAGCTAAGTCTGTCAAAGCTGGCCTTCTCACAATATTGCTCTTACTGTGTACAATGTTTTCCTGGTTCTGCTCACTTCATTTAGGATCAATTTATGTAAATCTTTCCAGACTTTTCTGAAATCTGCCTGCACATCACTTCTTTTTTTTACTGTTTTTATTTAGTATTTAATTTTCCCCCAGTTACATGTAAAACACTTTTTAACATTTGCTTTTAAAACTTCTCTCCCAAATTCTTTCCCTTCCTCTCTCCTCACCCCTCCCTCAATGAGAAGGCAAGCAGTTCCACACAGTTTACATTTGTGTACTCATGCAAAATCTATTCATAATAGTCATGTTGTGAAAAAAAAACATAGACAAAAAATCCTCAAGAAAAATAAAGTGAAAAAAGTTGCTTCAATCTCTATTCAGACACCATCAGTTCTTTCTTTGGGGATGGATAATATTTTTCATCCTAAGTCCTTCAGAGTTGTCATGAATCATTATATTGATGATAATAGCTAATCATTCTACAATATTGCTGTTACTTTGTACTCATTACATTTCATTTTGCATCAACCCATATAAGTCTTTCTAGGTTTTTCTGAGAGCATCCTACTCATCATTTTTTACAGTACAACAGTATTCCATGACAATTACATGCCACAACTTGGTCAGGCATTCCCCAATTGATGGATATCCCATCAATTTCCCAATCTTTGTCAGCACAAAAAGGTTTATGATAAGTATTTTTGTACATGTGAGTCTTTTCCCCATTTTTATGATCTCTCTGGGATACAGATCTAGAAATAGTATTACTGGGTCAAAGGACATGCACAGTTTTACAACCCTGTGGCCATAGTTCCCAATTGTTCTCCAGAATGATTGGATTAGTTTACAACTCCACCAAATTCATTAGTGTTCAAATTTTCCCACATCTTCAACATTTATTCTTTTTTGTCATGTTAGCCAATCTGATAGATGTGATGTGATGCCTCAGAGTTGTTTTAATTTGTATTTCTCTAATCAATAGTGATTTAGAGCATTTTTTCTTATGACTATATGACAGGTTTAAATTTTTTTCATGTGAAAACTCTCCGTTCATATCCTTTGACCATTTGTCAAGTGGGGATCAGCATTCTTTCTAAGCATGAAAAGAGGGATGGCTCATTTGAAAGCCCATACCGCTTCATGTCTTGGACCTTCAGCTGTCTGTGAAAAAAGGCTGCCTACTGCTAATTTTTTAGAAAACCACAATGAAGCTCTAGGCTCCTCATGCCACAGCAAGTGAAAGGGATGAAGTTCATCATTTTTTATAGCATAGTAGTATTCCATCGTGATCAAATGATCAACCTGTTTAGCCATTCTCCAATTGATGGGCATCTCCACAATTTCCAGCTCCCTGTCAGCACAAAGAAAGAACATATAGATTCTTTTTCTTTTTTCCTGATCATCTTGGGAAACAGACCTAATAGTGGTATTGTTGGATCAAAGGGTATAGGTGGCATGATCTTTAATATTAAGGTCACATATTCATTTAAAATGTATTATAGAATATGGTTGCAAGGTGAGGGCCTAATCCTATTTTCTATGAGATAGTTTTCCAGTTTTCTCACTAGTATTTATCAAATAGGAAGTTCTTTTCTAAGCAATCTATATTTTTTGCTTATTTGAACACTGAATATTGGACTCCATTGTTTAGAATTATCTCTTGTATGGTATATTCTACTGATCAATCTCTCTGTTTTTTTAACCGGTGCCAGATTGTTTTGAAGACTGCTACTTTATATGCATAATTTGAGGCCTGGAGGTGTTATTCTTCCTTTATACTTACTCTTTTCATGATTTCCCTTGACATTCCAGATACTTCACTTTTACAAATATTTTATCAAAATCTGTAAAGTATTACTTTCATAATTTGATTGGCATAGCATTAGAAATGTGTATTAACTTGATAGTATTGCCATTTTTATTATATTGGCCTGCCCCAGACATGACCACTCAATATTCTTCCTGTTATTTAAGTTATTCTTTATTTCTTTAAGGAACACTTTGTAATTGAATCTATACAAGTCCTTTATGTGCTTTGGTAGATCGATCTCCAGATTCTTTAGGCATTTTGTAGTTATTTGAAATAGAACTTCTCTTTTTTTATTATTGCCTCTTGGATTTTGTTATTATTCTATAAAATGCCATTGATTTTTGAGAAATTACTTTGCAGCCTACAATTTTGCTGAAGCCATTAATTATCTTTATAATGTTTGCTGATTTCGTATGATTTTCTAAGTCATATCAGCAAATAGGAATAATTTTTCTCTTCTTTATCTATGATTTTGCCTTAAACTTCTATTCCTTGTCTTATTGCATTTGCTGGCATTTCCAGAACTATAAACAAATTGGCTAAAAATTTAGCAATATCAAATAATAGGAGGAAGATTGAGTATTCTTTTTTTTTAAACTTTCATATGTATTAGGAGAGTTCCTAGTGTATCCTTGTTGCTTTTGACTTTAGATAGATGCTTTTTATGATATTAAAAAAAGTCCTATCTATGCCTATACTTTGTAGGTTTTTATTTTACTTTATTTCTTAGCATAATTGTTATATTTTGTCAAAGACTTTTCCTTATGTATTGAGATGATTATGTGGTTGTTGATGTTTTGGGTTTAATAGGATCAACTCTTGTTGATAGTTTTTATAATATTGAACTATTCTTAGTCCATGATATGCATCCATCAGTGACTTTTAATAAATTGTAGTCTGTTCGACAGATTTTTGCTTAAAATTTTTAAATAGCCATTCATTAATGATACTTATCTATAGTGTTTCTTCTGTGTTTTATTCTTCTCTGGTTTAGATAGTAGGACCATATTTGTTTCTTAGGATTCGAGCAGGGTTCTTACTCCCCCTCCAACTTTTGAGAATAATTTAAAAAGAATATTTTAATTGAATTCTACTGAATCCATTAGGAACAGAAGTTTTTCTTTGGTCATTGATAGCTAGAGGTTGAGTTATTTAAAATCTCTATTTAGTCTTCTGATAGTTTGAGTATGTTATGTTTTTGAAGATATTACTCAATTTCTCTTCTTTAAAATGTAATTCCATGATATGTTCTGATCATACTTTTTATTTCTTCTGGTTTTGTTGTAATTTTACATTGTTCATTTGCAATTTTGTTGATTTGATTTTCTGACTTCTTTTTAATCAGATTGGCTAAAGGTTCATCAATTTTAATAGCCTTATTTAAGAATCAGCTTTTAGTTTTATTTACAATTTTTGTATTTTTTATTTCCATTTTTATTTTTCTTTTCTAATTTTCAATATTTCTCCTTTTGTGCTTATTTCAGGCTTGCTTATTGCCTTTCTATTTTTTAAATGCATATTAATTAATTCTTTTTTTTTTTTTTTTTTTTTTTTTTTTTTTACTACATGTTTGTAGGGATATGACTTCTTCCCCTGAGGTCTGGTTTAGTTGAATTTCAGAAATTTTAGTATGTTGTTTCATCTTTATCATTTTACTTTACTTTGTTATTGTTTCTATTATTTGTTCTTTGACCCATTTATTTTTTAGGATTTCATTGCTAATTCTCCTTATGGGTCTGTGGCTTTTGTTTGTGGTCCCTGAACAATTACTATTTATATTGCAGTATGGTCTGTAAATGATGCATTACCTAATTCTGCCCCTTCCACACTTGTTTGCAATATTTCTGTGCCTAATGTATGGTCAATTTTTTGGACATTCCTTGTGGTGCTGAGAAATAGGTGTATTCTTTTGTGGTCTCACTTAGAAGATTCCATAAGTCTTGTTATCTTTAGTGTCTCTAAGAGTTCAGTTCCACATTTTTCCTTTTGTTTATTTTTCTGTTATTTATGCAAAACTGAGAGACTAACATTGAAATCTTCTGTCTATATTGTGTAACTGTTTATGTCTTCTTTTAGCTCAGTAAATATATGAATTTGGATGCTAAGAATTTGGAGCATATACATTTAATTAATGATCTTGGTTTGTTGTTTATGGTTTCTTTCAGCATAATTTAGTTTCCTTTTTTAGGAAAAAAGGGCTTTTTATGTTTTGAATGTTTTTACTTTTTTGGATAGCATAATTATGATACCTGATATTTGGCCTCTGACAAATAGCAATTTTTTTTCTAACTCATTTTTATTTTATGTGTATCTTTTTTTAAAGAATATGTTTCTTGAGAGCCACAGATTATGGAATTGTTTTCTTGTTTCATCTGTCAGACCTTTTTTTTTTGTTTTATCGGATTGTTTAAACCATTCACATTTAAAGTTATAGACTTGTATTGTCCTCCATTTGTCTCTAATATTGTAATTTTCCAGAAGATTATCTTCCCCTCTCTCACAGTTATTGTAGCTCAGTCTTTTAAAAAAGTAACCCTATTGCCCCTGACTCTCTTTTTCTCCTCCCAAACTCCTTACTCTTACTTGTTACCTCTTTCCCTGGTTTTGGATTTTTTAAAGAAATTAGTTCTTTTTCCTTGCTTACTTTTATCTGGCTATTTAATTTTTCTTCTCCATATTTAAAAAAATTTGTTAAATAGGCAAGTAGATTTCTCCTTTCTCTCCTTCCCTTCAACTTGTTTTATTAGTTTTTAAGATTTCATTTTCTGCAGTTTTTCTATACTGAATTTCTTTGGTCCGGATGACTCTGGAGGAGAAAGTGACCTTGCACAGCCTTCCCTCTGTCAAATCAAAGTCAACTGCAAGTCATGTCATCATCTCCCTGATGTCATGGTCTTCTTCGACAATGATGGACAAATGCAACCTTTGGTCTCACTCTCTTCATTATTTATCTTCTCATTCTGCCTATTCTAGACTCTTATTCTTTGCTTCATGGCCCTTAGGTTGATTTAATCCTTTTTCATCCTCTGTATTCCTCATGGAATTATAATTTTGTTTATAACTATGCTTAAGATCTCTCTAATTTTATTTAAGTTCGTGTCATTTTCTACACTAGATTTCAAGTTCTGAAATGGTAAGGAATGCATCAACTACTACTTTTGTGAGTGTTACTGTACCTAAAACAGTGGAAACTCAGTAAGTAACAACTGACTGATATGATTTGTAGGTCATAAGTTCATCCTATATATGCAATTGTGGAATCTTATGTACAGAAAAATAATAACTGACACTGATAGATTGTTTTAAGATTTGCAAGGTATCCTCCAGGAATTATCTCATTTGATCTGGACTGCAGACTGAGGTAAGAATTACAGTTATTATGATCTCTATTTTACACAGAGGAAACTGGTGATCACAGAGATTAGGTGGTATGGCCATGGTCACACAGCTGGTGAGTTCTAGGGGCAGGTTTTTAACATAGGTCTCTCTACCACACCATCACAAGGTAAACACAACACACATATGTGTGTATGCATGTATATGCGTATAGAGTAATATTGGTTCCATCTGATTATTTAGCAACTTCAGTAATGTTAAAAGAATTCCTAAACATGGAAACAAACTCCTGTCTCCCCCCAGCCAATAAAAGAATCTGAGCAGCAAGGAAAGAAATTGTCTTAAAGTTCATTTAGTTTCTTCTGCACCTGACCCCCCCCCCAATTATAAAGGAATAACATGAACCTTAAGCCTCTACCTAGAGTCTATTGACATTTTGTGCAAAATAATATTATTAACTTAGCACATTTTCTTTTAAAAATTTATCTTGAATACTAATTTTCGGGAACTACCTTAGGGAGGTAGTATGGCACATTAACAGTAGACAAAGCATCCATAAAACAAACAAAATCATGTGAGTTATTGCTCTTATACTAGCTG
The DNA here is from genome assembly GCA_023548195.1 of Bettongia penicillata ogilbyi. Taxonomy (NCBI): domain Eukaryota; kingdom Metazoa; phylum Chordata; class Mammalia; order Diprotodontia; family Potoroidae; genus Bettongia; species Bettongia penicillata. The sequence continues at coordinate 594,584 of JAJHZJ010000035.1, read as the reverse complement.
TGTGACCCTGGGCAAATCATTTAATTTCTATGAGCCTCAGTTCCTCCCTCCCTCCCTTTTTTCCTTCCTTCCTTTCTCCTTCCTTCCTTCCTTCCTTCCTTCCTTCCTTCCTTCCTTCCTTCCTTCCTTCCTTCCTTCCTTCCTTCCTTCCTTCCTTCCTTCCTTCCTTCCTTCCTTCCTTCCTTCCTTCCTTCCTTCCTTTCTTCCTTTCTTTCTTTCTTTCTTTCTTTCTTTCTTTCTTTCTTTCTTTCTTTCTTTCTTTCTTTCTTTCTTTCTTTCTTTCCTTTCTCTTTCCTATTCACAGGGGATTTGAGAGAAAACTCCACTCCTTCCCATATCCAAACAATTGTCAAGTCCTTTTGTTTCTACTTTTGCAAGTTTTCTTTGTATGCACCACCATTTTCCTGTGACACAGTTACCACTCTGGTGCAGGTGCTCATTCCCTCATGCCTAGATTATTGCCTTAGCCTTCTGGTTGTTCCTGTCTCAAATCTCTTCCCACTTCAATCCATCCTTCACTTAACTGTCAAATTGATTTTGTGACAACACAATCAGTCAATGAGCACTTATTAAGTGCCTGTCATGTTTCAAACCCTGTGTTAAGCTCTGGGGATTCAATGAGGGGGGGATAGTCCTTGTCCTCAAAAGACTCACAGTCGAATAAGGGAGACAACAAGGCAATAAATATAGAATCAAGCTATATACAGGATAAATTTGAAATAATTAACAGTGCTAAGGTATTTTCTTAAGAAAAGCTGGGAAGGAAGCCAAGAGGCAAGAGGGAGAACATTCAAGACATGGGGAGGGGGCAGGGGTTGAAAATACCTCTACATTAGAAGATGGGCTTTCTTGTTCATGGAATAACAAGTAGGTCAGGATCAGTAGATCAAAAGACATGTGTGTGTATGCCTGTGTGTGTGTATGTGTGTATATGCATGTGTGTGTATGTTTGTGTGTCTGTGTATGTGAATGCCTGTATGTGTGTGTGTGTGTGTGTGTGTGTGTGTGGTAAGGTATTAGAAGACTGGAAACATGGGGGAGGGGAGACCTAGGTTATGAAGAGCTTTAAAAGCCAAACAGAGGATTTTGTATTTGATCTTGGAGGCAATATGGAACCACTTTATTCACTACGCAGAGTGACAACAGACCTGCAGACACACGTTTGACCATATTATCTTCCCACTCAATAAATTCTAGCGGCTCCTTCCTATATTGAGGATCAAATACAAAATCCTCTCTTTGGCTTTCAAATCCCTTTATAACTTGACCCTGTCCTATCTTTCCAGTCGTTTAAAACCTTACTTCCCTTCATGCGCTCTGATACAAATGGCACTTATCTCTGCTGTTCCTCACACACCACATTCTACCTTCTAACTCCAATCATGCCTGAAATTTTCTTCATTTTTATCTTTACCTCTTAGGTTCTCCAGTTTCCTTAAATTCTCAGAAAAAGTCTTACCTTTACCAAGAAGCTTTGCTAGTCCTTAATCTTAGTGCCTTCCATGGAAGACTACCTTCAACTATTCTGTACATATCTTATTTGTAAATATTTATTTTCACATTGTCTCTTCCATTAGACTGTGAGCTTCTTGAGAGCAAGAAATAATATTTGACCCCCCTTTTTTTATGCCCCCAGTGTTTAGCACAGTACCTGATGCATAGTAGTCTCGCTCTTTAAAAAATTATTCTTTTTAAACTTTTTTTTGGATTTTTGAGTTTTAAATTCTATCCTCCTCTCATATCCCTCCACAGCCTACTGAGAAAGCAAGTAAAATTATATCAATTATACAACATGAAATCATGCAAAATATATTTCCATATTAGCCTTATCACAAAAAGAAAAATAAAGAAAACCTAGCAAAATATACTTCAGTTTGCATACAGAGTTTTCCCTCTGGAAGTAGGTAGTATTTTTTCATCGTGAATCCTTTGGAGTAATCTTGGATGATTATCTTGATCTGAGTTGTCACAGTTGATAACTATTCAAATATTGCTGTTACTTTGTATAGTGATTTCCTGGTTCTGCTCAATTTGTATCAGTTCATACAGTTCTTCCCATGTATTTTCTGATACCATCCTCCTCATCATTTCTTATAGTACATTGGGACTCCATCACAATCATTGAGGGCATCTTCTTAATTTCTAATTCTTTGCCACCACAAAAGAGCTGCTATAAATATTTTTTTGTATATATGGATCTTTTTCCGTTTTCTTTGATTTCTTTGGGGGACAGACCTAGTAGCAGTATTGCTGGATCAGAGGGTATACACAATTTTATAGTCTTTGGATATAGTTCCAAACTGTTTTCCAGAATGATTAAACCAGTTTACAACTTCCACCAGCAGTTAATTAGTGTTCTTCTTTACCCTTATGCCCTCCATCATTTGTCATTTCTGATAGATGTGAAGTGGTCCCTCAGAATCATTTTAATTTGCAATAGTGACTTAGAGCATTTTTTCCCATGTGACTATAGATAGCTTTGCTTTGTTCTGAAAATTGCCTCTTCATATACTTTGATCATTTATCAATTCGATAAAGGTTCTTATTTTCATAAATTGACCCAGTTATCCCTATATTTCATAAATGCCTTTATCAGAGGCTGTAAATTTTTGACATTATTTCATTGTCTAGGATAACTTCTAGCCAAGTGTAGTTTCCCTGATTGTCTTTTAACTGCCTATTTTTGCTTTTGCTTTTTCTGAGATTGTGATTTCTACTCTTGCCTTTTTTTACATCAACTGAAGCATATTAGATTCTGCTCCAGTTCCATATTTTTACTCTGAGTGTTTTTCTGTTTCAAGTGTGCTTTTTTGTACACAACTTTTTTTTTTTTTTTTTTTTTTGGATTTTGGTTTCTAATTACATCTGCTATCTGTTTCTGTTTTATGGGTGAACTTAACCCATTCACATTTATAGTTATGATTGTATTTCCTTCTATTCCATTTTCTTCTGTTTATCCTTCTGTCTTTTTATCCTGTTCCTTCTCAAAAGTCTGTTTTTCTCCTGACCATCACCTTCCTTAATCTACCCATTCTTTTATTATTCTCCCCACCTCCTATACCCATTATATCCTTCTCTTCCTATTTCTCAATTGGGTAAGATTTCAATATCCGACTGAATGTGTGTGTGTGTGTTCTTCCCTCTCTGAACCAATTCATTGCATGCCAACGGCCCTTCCCATTTTCCTTTCCACTATAATAGTTCTTCTTTGTGTGCCTCTCTCATGTGAGAAAAATTTCCCCATTCTACCTTTCATTTTCCTCTTCAGTGCATCCCTCTTCATTTTTTTCATAACAGAGCATCTCAACTGACACCAGTATCCTTTGTCTATGTAGCCTCTTTCTGTCTGCCCTACTAATGATTTAGTTCTTAGGAGTTCCATGTATCATCTTCCCATGAAGGAATGTAAGCAGTTTGTCTAAATGGAGTTCCTGATGATTATGTTATTTGATTTATGCTTCTCTTGAGTCTTGTGTGGGATTTCAAATTTTCTATTTAGCTCTGGTGTTTTCATTGGGAATGTTTGAAAGTCTTCTATTTCCTAAAATATCTATTTCCTCTCAAAATGATTATTCTTAGTTTTTCTAGCTAGGTCATTCTTGGTTATGATACTAACTCCTTTGTTTTGAAGAATATCATATTTCAAGTCCTTAATTCCTTTAATATGGAAGCTGATAAATTTTGTTTGATCCTGTGACCCAACAATATTTAAATTGTTTCTTTCTGTCTGTCTCTTTTGACCTGGGAACTCTGGAATTTGACTATAATATTTCTGAGAGTTTTCATTTTAGAATCTCTTTTATGAAGTGATCAGTGGATTCTTAAAATTCCTATTTTACCTTTTGGATCTTAGATATCAGTAGTTTTCCTTGATAATTCTTTGAAATATGATATCTAAGCTCATTATTTGATCATGCCTTTTAAGTAGTCCAATAGTCTTAATTTAGCTCTCTTTGATCTATTTTTCAGGTGAGTTGTTTCTCCTGATGAGATATTTTACACATGATTCTATTTTTTTTTCATTCTTTAGATTTTGTTTTATTGTTTCTTGATGTCTCAGAGTCTTTATCTTCCACCTGACCAATTCTAATTTTTAAAGAATTATTTTCTTCAGTGAGATTCTATATGTTCTTTTCCATTTGGCCAATTCTGCCTTTCAAGGAGGTCTTTCCATCAGTAAATTTTTGTGCCTCCTTTTTCTATTTGGCCTATTTTGCTTTTAAAGAAGTTTTTACTTCAGTGACTTTTTGTTCCTTTTTTTTTTTTTTTTACAATTTGCCCAATTCTGTTTTTTAAGTTGTCATTTTTCTTTTGTATTTTTTAATGCCTCTTTTGCCAAACTGTTAATTTTCTTTAAATTATTTTTTTACATTACTTTCATTTAATTTTCCAACTTTTTCTCTTCTACTCTCATGTTCTCTTCAACTCTTTAAGGAATTCTTTTTGGACTTTGTCAAATTAATACTTTTTTGAGCCCCTTTTTATAACTTAAAAAAAACCCCCAGTATTGTTGTCTTCTATGTTGATGTCTTGGTTTAACCTGCCACCATAGTGGCATAGATTTTTATAGTCAAGTTCTTTTTTATTGCTTGCTATTTTATAAGCATATATTTTTTTACTTTGAAATTCATATTCAAGTTGGGTTCTGATTACCTGGAGGTGAGAAAGCACTGTTATAAGCTTTAGGTTTTTTCAAGCTCCTGTTTTCAGAGCTAGTTCTGGTAGCTCTACAAGTTTTCAGTGTTTCCAAGATGGTATAATCCTAGGAAATGTGTGGTCTTCTGGTCTGTTCTCTGGTCTTTACCCAGGAAGGGCACCTATAACCTATATAACCTATATATATATACAACCATAAATGCCAGTTGTCCAACTCCCTTACTATCTTTGGGCTCAGAGTTCCTTAAGTTGCTGCTGTTGCTACTACAGTTGCTGTCACAGTCACTTCTAAGGTCCACCACTGGTGTGGTTGCTGCCTGTGCTTCTGGCTATCCCCCATCCTGATGTCATAGACCTTTCTTCATGACCTCCTAAGATATCGTAGACTTAAAAATGATCTTTCTTTGGCTCTTCCCTTTCAAAATTTGATTTGAGGAGTTATTTTAAAGTTGTTTTGTGGGAAATATTGGGAGGGTTCAGATGGATAACCTATACTCTACTATCCTGACTCTATCCCTCCTCAGAGTGGTCTCCTAATACATCCCAGGTGACTAAATGAAAAGGTCATATTAGCAAAGGAGGCAAACATTTCAATGTATTTCAGTAGCCATTGAAGGTATCACTATTTTATAGCCTAGTACAATATTTTGTATTCATAATGATAATCATAGACCATCAATAAAAGCTTAAATTAAATTTAACATATTTTATTTAGTAAAGTAAATGTGCAATACATTTAAATCCTATTTTCATTTCAAATTCTTAATGTTAAAATAAGTTCTCATGCTTAAAAGTATAAGCTTCAGGTATCTATAATATTAACTTAGGTGGAACAACTCCCTCTTCAGTCAGGCATCAATATGGATCTTACATGTTCATTATTAACTCATAACACTTAAATTTTCATACTTGCTGGATATCCTCCTTGCTGAATATTTCCTCTTTTTAGAATAATGATAGTTTCCATTTACATAGTGATTTAAGGATTGCAAATCACTTTGCAAATATTATCTCATTTGATCTTCACAACATCTCTAGGAAGTAGGTGTTATTATCTCCATTTTACAAAAGAGGAAATTGAAGTGTGCAGAAGTTAAATGACTTTCTTATAAGTAAGGTTGGATGTGAACTCAGGTCTTCCTGATTCCCAAACCAGTGCTCAATCTATTGCATCATCTGAGGATTCAAGTGAATACTGAAATCATTCAAGACTGATGGTGGTTTATCCTATTTTCAAAAATCTCTGGAGGGGAGATTTGCCAGCTTTCTTCAGCAGCTGATGCTAGTGCTTAGTAAAGCATACAGTAAGAAGTGTTTTTTATATACATTTAAATTTTCTTTTTCTCTTCTACAGTTTCCTCTTACATTCTGTGGGGATGGATTGAATGTTGCAGAATATTTCATTGCCCTTTCTTCTTCTAAGAACCTGTCTTCATTCCAAGAATGTTGCTTGGAGAATTGCTATGCTTTTTCTGTTGTCCTGATCTTCCTCCACTTTAGCTTGGGAACAACCTAAGACAGTATTCAGTCCCATGAGACCACCAGAGACTCCTATGGAAGATCTTCACAAACTCTTGACCTGCTCTGGACCAGTATACAAATGTGTTGGGGCAGTGTAGCATTTGTGAAATGATTTTTTTTCGAACAATGTTTCATCACATTTCTAGACAACAGGGCTATCCTATTGTAAATTATGTTTTTAACTGCTGCTCTGAAGTATTCATTTTGCAAAATAAATGGATTTCAGACTAATAAATGTAAAATAAACCTATGTGAAGTAAGCTATTTTCTTACTGGCAATTCTAAATGAAATCAAAGTTATGTGTATAAACACTCTCAATGAATTTAACTGAACACGTTGGTAAGGAAGATCATGACCAGTTCCATGAGCTGTTGTGCATTGTGGTACACCTACAAAGTTATTCCTGACATTCTGCCTTTCAGTTGTTTTTCAGTCACGTCTGACTGTTTATGATGTCATTTGGGATTTTCTTGGCAAAGACACTGGAATGTTTCACCATTTTCTTCTTCAGTTCATTTTATAGATGAGAAAATAGAAGTAAATAGGGTTAAATGATTTGCCCAGGATCACACAGCTTGTAAGTGTCTAAGGCCGGATTTAAACTCAGGAAGAACATGGTCATCCATGTTCTGCCTATTAAACATTAATTTTTCTTTTTAGCCTTTTAATACTTTCCCCCATTTTCTCGCTTCTAGCATTTCATTGCTTCTTTTATTTATCTTTTCACAAGACTATGAACATTTCTCCTACCCTGTAATGTTTTCTGTGTGTTTCCTGTACAGTGTAGGGCTTAGACAACCCATTTACAGGTGACCCAGTTATGTCCTTTTCCTTTTTTAATACTTTGATACATGTACGATGAATCAAAAAGAACTGAACTGGAAAACCATATTTTACCAATATGTGCTGTCTTTAACATAGGATAAAATTCGACTTGAAAAGTGCCTTAAGCTCAAGATGTTAGGTTATGTGAGGTGATTCTCTTTCCTCTTTTTAAAATGAATGACCTATAAAATTTTGTTTGTTGAGTTTCCTTTAAAGGAAAATTTAAAGAATGATACCTATAGACTTTTGCCATGTAGTTATTTAAAAATAATCACTTCCAAAGTACATAGCTTATAAAATCAAGACATTACATATTTAAGAGCATGTAAATTGTGTATTCCCAACTTATCTCTTGTCAGAAATATTTCCTTTGATTTAATATAGCATTTTGTTTGTCCCTCTCTGGTACAGGCCTTCTATTGTGTCTTATCGGTTTGTGTGTGTGTATGTGTGTGTGTGTGTGTGTGCGTGCTACTTTCCTTTCCACTACCAGCCTCCACTAGATGGGCCATTATCTTAACTTTGTTCTGCACCAGGGCCTTGCACAGAACCTGGTACATAGCAGGTACTTAATACAACAAAACTTCGATGGATTTGTGTTCATTGATGTGAGTACCCCTTCCACAGGTACGGTTTGCAATTCATTCAAATCATCATCTTGTGCTACTCTGGAGCCCAGCCACCATTCTTGGGAGGGGCTTTCCTTTAGATCTCTTAACATTGTGGAACTTGTTGGCTGTCCATCAGTTATCCCACACTGTTAAATGCTTGGCCCATCTTCTCCAATCATATATTTATCTCTTTGCTAACACCTTCTGTATCACTTGTTCCTCTCATACTTTATCATTTATATGTTACAGACTCTCTGTGTTCACCATCAGTCAGTCAACTAACTTTTACAAAATGCTTACTTTATGCCAGGCACTTGATAAGCACAAAGGATGCAAAAAAGGGCAAAACTCGACTATACAGCAAAAAAGTAACCACTAGTCCCTGCTCTCAAGGAGTTCATGGTCTAAAGGGAAAGAAAACATGCAAACAGCTGTGTGCAAATAAGGTATTGACAGGAGGAATTTAGGTTGTTTCTATCCATTATCCCTGGGGTAACTTATAACTTCATTTCTTTGGATTGTTGTATTTTGTAACTCACAGCCATACAGCATCACAGGGTGAATTTTGATGTTAATAAGTGGGACATTTCTGGAAGAGAAAAGCTGAGTTCCTAGGACCAAAGGATCTTAGATCTAGGGTTAGAAGGGACATGAGAACAAATCCAGGTGTTCTTCACATGGGATATATGAACTTATTTTTTAAAAAAAAGGCATTTGATAAAGGAAACCAATTTAATTGGTTTCACTTATAATCTTATATATTTTCTGCATTTAAACACATTATTCTGAGAGGTTTCACTGGACTTCACCATATGTGCACATGCCATGGTACAAAAAGGATTAAGAATCCTCCATCAAGCTCAAAGATGAGGAATTTGAAATTTGGAAACATTATGTTATTTGCCCAAGGTCATATGAGTAGAAAGAATTAGAAATAAGATTTGAACCCACATAACTTTGTGGGCACCTAAGTGGCACAGTGTGTAGAGTGCTGGACTTAGAATCAGGAAGATTCATCTTTCTGAGGTCAAATCTAACTTCAGGCACTTACTGTGTGACCCTGGGCAGGTCACTTAACCCTGTTTGCCTCACAGTTACTTCATCTGCAAAATAAACTGGAAAAGGAAATGGCAAACCAATCCAGTATCTTTGCCAGGAAAACCCCAAATGACAAAAAATCAGACACAACTTAAACAAATGAACAATAAAACTCTGATCTCAGGACTGGTACTTTTTAAAAGTATGATCTCATTTCTAGCAGGAAATCTAGGCTACTCTCTTCCTTCTATTTAATTCTTACCAGATTACAGTCTATCTTTAGGTATACCGTCAAGGTATAAGGCCCCCAAATGGTATGAGAAATGAGCAAAGAAGTAGATTTTCGTTAAATGACTCTATAACACATCACATCTTGACAATCACATGATTAATTGAAAGGTGTGACGAATACAAGAGCCCAATGTATATTATTTCTGTAGTATGATAATATATTTTATTTATTAAAGCAAAAGCAGTCAATCATTAAACTAGCTTTCATGCATTTATTAAATGTTTAATGTGTTGTAGACATAGTGCTAAAGTCTGGGGGCACAAAAAAAAGAGCAAAATCTATCCCTAATCTTAAATAGCTTACATTAGAATGGGAGAACAGCGTATACACGCATATATGTGTATATATATATATGTATATATAATGTATATATGTATACACACATATCTATCTATCTATCTCTCACACAAAGCAGATACATGATAACCTTAGGGTAAAGACGCAAACAACTAGAGGGACCTTAAAGGTTTTTCTCCAACATTTTAACCATTTCACAATAATACAAGATTGCTGAAGTGTGGAACAATAGAGGTAACTTTGCTTGATTATCTTTTGAATATTAATATCAAGCAAGGCATAAAACAAGAAAATGTATAATTTCTAGGTACTTTTTTCATTGTCAAGTCAACAGGCATTTATTAAATGACCAACATGTGTCACATATTGTGCTAGGGATACATAGAAAATCAATAATAATAACAATAATAATTCCTGACCTCAAGGCACTCATGGTCTAATGGAGAAAACAACATGTCAACTACTATGTCAAGATATATATGTAATATGATATATAATACAGAATTTATTCAACATATAATTAATTTAACTCAATATATAACATATTTACTATTTATGGCATATTATAAAATGAGAGATGATCTCAGAGGAAAGGCATTAGCATTAAGGAAGATTGAGAAAGGCTTCTTACAGAAAGTGGGGTTTTAAGAAAACCAGGAAGACTTGGAGATAGAGATGAACAGGAGGAGAAGTCTAGGCCTGAGAGAAAGCCAGTGAGAATGCATAGGAAAAGGACATTGTTCCTGGATCATTGAATGTATGGAATAAAGTGGAAAGGTAGAAACAGGACAGGTTAAAAAGTTAAATGATTCGTCACACCTTTCAATTAATCATGTGATTGTCAAGATGTGATGTGTTATAGAGTCATTTAACAAAAATCTACTTCTTTGCTCATTTCTCATACCATTTGGGGGCCTTATACCTTGAAGGTATACCTAAGGATAGACTGTAATCTGGTAAGAATTAAATAGAAGGGAGAGAGTAGCCTATAATACTGGTTTATAGTACGAGTCGTGACAAGGTCGCATCTGTCCTTTAGTTAGATTACTTTGATAGATGAGTGGATGAACTGGAGGGGGAGCAATTTGAGGCAGGAAGACCAACTGGAAGGTTATGAAATAATCTAGGAGGGGACAACGTCCTATGCAGAATTTAAATAAAAGAATAAATGAGGTTCATAAGCACTCAAAAGAGTTTGGCCTAACTATCCACAGGAGAAAAACCAAGTGGATGAAGAATTTTTATTATCCAGATTGTGCTACATGGTAGAATGGACAACCCAACAACTGTTCTATTAATACATATATCTAGGATAACCACTGTGGAGGGTGAGTGACTCAGATATTTGCTTAAAGTTTTGGTCTAGTCCTATAATTTCATTGGTGTTAAGAACTTTTAGTGGGTAGACTTCTTCTACCAAAGCAGATCAGTTACTATTCTGTAATTTATAGCTTTAGGGAGTTGTCTGGTAGCACTGACTTGCACAGAGGCTATCATTATGTATCAGAGGTGGGACTTGAACCCAGGTCTTCTCAATTCCAAAACTGGCTCTCTATTCACTATCCCACACTTACTGTATTAATTTTTTTAAAATTTGTCTTTTGGAACAGATGTCGACTGTTTCTATAAATATTCAAGGGACTCATCAAAGACATGTAGCATTCAATTCTTTTTGGCATAGTTATACGCAGTTTTGTCAGAAAGTATCTGGACAGATTTTACTCTTTTCTTCTTTATTATCTCTGAAAATATAAATTCTTACAAGTATTTGCAAAGTATTAGCTATGGGAGTTACATGCTATTGAGTACCTCTTAACCATTTCTCTCAGCATCCAGTGATTATTATATGACTAGAAATATGAATAAACAAAACATATTACAAAGTGTTTAAACAAACACCAGACAAATATATCCTTCCTCCTACACCTCTCAGCAAATAAAAAAAAATTAGTTTGATCAATAGTCAATACAAATGAACTTATAGGAAAACAATAACAGAGGAACTTACACATTTAATTAACACATTTAAACACATTTATGAGGTAACAATCTAGACAAGAATCAGTCCTATGAGCAGCTCAACAAATTATAACTTTTATAATCATGAAGACATTTTTTTTTGGTTCAAATAAAATTTCTTTTGAAGTTTCTTCATTCAATTGTATAATTAAATTGACTGTTTAATGTTAATGTGACATCAAATGAGGAAAAGCCAGGTAAAAGGCAAACATCAGGAGCCAGATGTAGGGCAAGTGAGTAGCATTGTGGAGAGTATCAGATTTGGAGTTAATAAGACCTAGATTTGAACCTTCCTCTTGATACCGAAATGAGCAGAAAAATACCTGTGGAACTAAGATAACCAGATTTGTTGTGAGGTAGTGTGTGTGTAAATGAATTTGCAAACTCAAAAGCACTATTTGAATGTCAGTTATAATACTAAGCAACCATAGCTTTATGAAAAATGTGTATCTCATTTCTCTTAGGTACATTATTTTGGGGAATTTACTGAAAATATTGCAGGCAAAAAAAGTGATCTATTTTATGGGAATCAGAGCCTTATACTGCCACGGAGGTTAGCTGAGTTTGGGCTTTGCTATGACAGCTTGCATCTAAAGTGGTAAGAATGAATCTTTGCTTTCCACAAGGTTGTAGCTAACTTGGTCACATCGTGGTTGACTTCCCATGCCTAGGGGAGATTTTGTTTCACCCCAGAGACCCTTTATGAATCCCTGCTATGGTTTAACCAGGTGAAACTTTGTAAGCTATCTGATTCTTATTTTAGTGTGAATGGTGGGCAGGATGCTGGATTTATTGCCATAAAGAGAAATCAGCACATCCCCGTCCTCTCCCCTCTAACGAATAAATCCCTGATTCTCTGAACAGTACCTGAGTTAACGTCTCCCAGATAACAGGAATTTTTGTTCATATTAAATATTTGTTTATTTTAATTGAAAATGCACACACTAACTGTTGTTCAACTATTTTTAGATAAAATGTTAACTCAGGCATTTACATATTGATGTCTTTCAAGGCTCTTTTTATATATTCATGACACTAAAGGCCTCCTCTCAATGTGTTAATATTCTTGCCAGAGTAAATTGCCCCAAATTTGCTTTCTTGAATTTTAATGCATTTGCCATTTCATTTTTTCATGATGAATTTGAGTGACTCACAGTGACTGGTATTGAGCTCAGTTAGTATGTGTGAATAATACATTTTTACTCCTTAGAAATGTCATAGGTAAAATAATATTCTCCAGTTTGAATCTTTTGCTCTTAATGATGATAAACTTAAACACTTCTAAATAACTCAGCAATCCCTTCAAACCAACATTGTTTAGCTTCACATTTAAGGAAAACTATCAAGGTCATTTCTGTTTCCCTTGGGTGCCGTTGCGCAATTTAGATTTCGTCGACCTGCAGATTGTACTCATCTATGTTAATGTTCTAGTAATGAGAATGATCCAACTGTGTTATACCTTCTGGGTCATAACCTCCTTCATTTACATAACCTTTTACTTCTTGTTTCCACTAGCCTTGCCATTTTAGGCTTAATCCACCAGGCAGCTTTCTAGTTTTCTCATTATTTGTCCGATGTTGCTAAAAAAAAAAAATCCACTGATTTTCTTTCCTTAGAAATATGTAGGGGAAGCATATTTGCAGGGGATCATCACATGCTGAAAGACATATTCAGGCATCATAGTGAATAGAACAGAGTTGAAAGGATTTTAACAGTAGAAATAAAGCTTCTAGGAGAAAAGTATGCTATTATATGATAATGTTTTAGAATATAATTATAAAATGAAGGTAGTATTTACAATTTAAATGGAATTATAAAACAATGCCTTCTATGTAAATATGAATGTAATCAAGCCACAATAGAAGTTAATTTTTAATCCAGTATGTTGCTGTCACCTCACTGACATTAATCGGTAAGTATATATTGCTGTTCATTTCTGAAAACATTATGTAGCCTAAAAGCTTCTAGATCTAAAGGAGAATCAGAAAAAGCCTAGTTCAATTCTCTTGTTTAACACAGGAAGAAATATAGACCCAGTGAGACCAAGCTCACATAAGTAATAAGTATCAATGATTACTCAAACTTGAACCCAAACTCTCTGACTGTAGAACCAGTGTTCTTTCCATAATAATATGCTGCCTTCCTGAGCCTCAAAAACGTAAAGAAACAAATTTCTTAAATATCTTAAGGTTCAGCAATTTTTATTTTTATTTTAGCATGGGACCTCCCTCCATTGACATAGCTGTCAACCTATCTGTACTCTATAGTGTCAGAGTTATTTGAGGCTCAGAGAGGTAAATGCCTCACCCACAATCACATACCTTGTATAAGTGGTAACATCAGAACCAAGCACTCTTTGATTCTAAATCCAGCCATCTGTTAACTGTATTATGTTGCTTATTATGCATGTAAACACAAATCTAAATGGATATGTGCCTTGCTTTAAGAAACTCCACTATTATAAAATCTGGCTTTATTATAAGAGATATGTTAGGAGTGATTATTTGTGTTTCAAAAAGATTCATTATAAAATCTCTTTAAATTACAGGTTCTCAAAGTATATATAAAAGATTTGGTTTACAAAAATCTCATTTACTTATATCCTTTCAAAAACATTACTACTGGGCAAAATGTGGTTTTCCCTTTTCTATAGCCTAATTTGTCATACTTACTCTATGTCTAAATGTTTGATGTAAAAATAATTTTCACTGTAAATTCTTGTTGCAATGGATTTTACTGCTGTTCTCTATGGCATTGAGCATATCAGTAAGAATCAGTCCAACTCTTGTACGACAAGGAGCAAAACCCAATACAATCGTTCATTTATTTATTTATTCAACAAATATTTATTAAACACCTATTAGGTGCAGACACTGTGTTAGTCACTTAGGAGGATACAATGATGAATATGACCTGGTCCTTGTCCCTGTAAGTACTAGTTTGGAGTCCGAAAGAATAAAGAATAATACACTATCAGCTATCATAAAAGATAAAATGGGTTAAGTGCTATATAAGAGATAAGAGATGGCATGGGAGACTGGAGGAGGGAAAGATTATGGCATAGCCTACCTAATGTACATCAACTTTCACAAAATCATAAAAGTAGAATTATTACTATTCGGCTATGTTTCAGCTCATTACATTTTTTTCATTGAGCAAATATCTCTGGAAAATGTCAGAATGCTTCTCAAGTTTATCTTGTTTACAATTCAATGACTAATGCTGGTTTTAACTCATCTATGAAATGGAAATAGGGTACGACGTAACCAATATATGCAAATACGTTAGTAATTTGAAGCAATTTAATTCACATTCTTTATCTTTAGAATAATTATGCCCTAATCCTGTAAATTATCTAAATGGAATATTGTTTATAATACAATTTGCATGAAAACCACCATTATATTGAATGGTGTTCCTTGGATCATTGTTTAATGGACTCTAGTTGATGTGTTATACATGGGAAAGTGTCAGGACTGAGTTCAATGGGGTTAACAGAGGCAAGTAATTTCCCTCATCAGTGTTTCTATTACATAAAGCAATCAAAATAAATCAATTTGCAATACAAATGTGAAAATGTTATTCAAGAATTCATATGGTAAAATTAAGTAGTGTTTATGCAGTATTTAGATAATCAGTTGAAAATGAAAAATTCCAACTTTTGTGGGGTGAAGGAATCTACATGACACCAATGACCCATTTACTACTAAAAACTTCCCCAAAATATAGCACCTGAATTGATGTGTCTTGATATCATGTCACTATGGTTTATGCATTTAGAAAGACTCGATTTTAATTAAGTATGACTCTGTGCCAAGATTTTCTTTTTTGCTTCACTGGATCTGATGTAAACCTCAAAAGTTTCTCTCCACATGGATTAGTGCAGAGGCCATAATTACTAGGTCTATAAGCCTATAAGTGATAGGTTGTGTAATGGTAGACATCAAGTGTTAGGCATTTTTTAAAGGTCTTCTATGTGTTCAGCATGGTGCTAGGCATTGTGAAGGACATGTAGAGGTAGTAAACATGGTAATTAAAATAATAGGAGTGATCCTAGATGACACTTATATAGCGAAGTTTTTTTCAAAATGTTTTGAACTTTGAGAGAGACAGAATGGTGAATTGGAAAGAGGGATGATTTTGGCATCAGACGGCCTGAGTTCAAATTTTGCCTCAGCCTCTTAAGACTTTTGTGATACCGAACAAATCACTTAACTTCTCTATGCCTCAGTTTCCTCATCTGCAAAGTGAAGGGATTCAAAAGATGACTTTTAAGGTTCCTTCCAACTCATACGATTCTATCATTCCATCTTATTTGAATGAATTTTCAATGTATTTGAAAAAATAAGCCTAATTCATAAAACCTCATTATATTAAACAAGATAGTAAATAACCAACTGCTAGGTTATGTAGACTTCATGTGTTATATGTAATATCTCTGCTAAAAAGTTCTTAATTTTTTTGTGTATGTGTTTCACAGTCTCCCTTGTCAGACTGATGAAACTTATAGTGAAGAAAAACATTTTAAAAATGTGTAAAATAAAATACATAGAATTACAAAGGAAACCAATTATAGTGCAAGCAAGTTGTACAAGGACATTTGAAGTGAACAAAAGGGCATGACATTTTTGCTTTGGTTTCCATGTCTGCTTATCTGGAGAATGTGGAGAAGTTAAGCTAATTCATAAGATCATGGACAAAGAGTTGGATAGCACCTCAGAGGTCATTTAATCTAACCTTCTTATTTTATGGATGATGAAAGTGAGACCAAAAAATTAAGTAATTTGTTAAAGCCACATTTGTAGTAAAAATTAGAGGCAGAAACTGAACTCATGACCTTGTTCAATGTCCAGAGCTTTGTTACTAAACCACTGAGCTTCTGAAGAATAATCCAAGAAGAAAAAGCTAACAAAAGAATTCGCTTCCATGTTCCTGTGGTTACCTTTCTATGGGATTTCCCTTCAGAAGATTGCTTTCCTTTCTCCTTTTTCACCATTGTTCTCTTACTTTGTCAGATAATTTGTTGTTTTGAAATAAGGAGAATGGTGTTTGACTTAGAACTACCCACTCTGCCATCTTGCTGGAGTATCTCTCCTTGTCATTGTTAAACAGTTATAATATTAATACTAATCACAACAGCTAGCACTTGGCACCTACTATGTGCCAGGCACTGGATTAAATGCTTTAAAAATATTATCACCTTTGATTCTCACCACCCTGGAGGGTAGATGATATTATCATCCCCATTTTATAGTTGAGGAAACTGAGGCAAACAGAAGTTAGCTGACTTAACTAAAGTTACATTGCTAGATATGTAAGAAAGGATTTGAACTCAGGTCTCCTTTACTTCAGGCCCAGCATTCTTTTGACTGTTCTATCTAGCTGCCTTATAAGGTATGTAATCATATTGGGGGCAACATAATCATGATTTTCTTATGAAATTCAATAGTTAAAAGTCCTAGAGCAAGGCCTCTAGCATGTGACATAGTTCTATTATGAACAATTTGTGGTTAAATATGGACAAGTATTAGGATGAGAAAGTGTGTAGGAGTTGAGCGAAACTTTGTCATTGAAATCATAGGCCATTAGATAAAAAGCCTCAAGCACCTTACATATATACATCTAGAATAAAGTTTTTTTCTTTTTTCTTTTTCTTTGAAGGGCATCAACTAATGGAGGAAAATTCCATTTGTCAATCAGTGTACAATTCAATTATGTATTTACCACGTACAACACACTGTGTGTCATCCTTCATCACAAACCCTTCCTTCCACCAAAATTTCTTGCTAATCTGTGAGAGTTAGAGAATGAGAAGAGTAGAAGGAAGATTTACGAATAGCCACACATAGTTTTAACCCATAAAATATTTTAATGCAAAGGCACAGGATACCTTTATGTGTGTATATTTTCACATAAATTATGTTCAGATCCAAGCAGAAGCTGCATTGAGGAGACCCATTATGCCCTTAAACTCAACCTTTTCCAGAATCCCCTAGAAGTTCAATTGAGAATCTGAAAGGTCTGCTGGGACAAAACAAAAATTATATTTGGGGTGAAAGAAGACTTGTAGTCATTCTGGGTTGAAGCCCAGGTTCTGCCAGTTCCTAGCTGTATGCCCTTGAGCAAGTCACAATGCTTCTCTGGTATCAGTTTCTTCATCTGTAACAGGAGGGGAGTGGATTAGATGATCTCTAAAACTCCTTCCAGTTCTGACAGTCTAAAATCCTGCTCCAAAGGCCACACACATTTTTGTACTTTAAGCAAATGAGCAAAGATTTTTTATGGGTCATTACAAAGCTCTTTATTTTTGGAAGATATAATGCATTAAAAACAAATGGTGCATTTTATTTATTTTTCAGTTTTTCATAAAGTGAGTTTCCTATTGTCTTCTAAGCTCTATGGCAGAATGAAGTGTCAGAATGTAAGGCAAATCTTGTTTTGTTCCTTCAAATTTTGCATTTTTCTTTGTTTTTTCCTCCCTCCCTTTCTTTTTTCCTTCTTTCCTCTCTAACTCCCTTCCTTTCTTTTTTCCTTTCCTTTCCTTTCCTTTCCTTTTCCTTTCCTTTCCTTTCCTTTCCTTTCCTTTCCTTTCCTTTCCTTTCCTTTCCTTTTCCTTTCCTTTCCTTTCCTTTCCTTTCCTTTCCCTTCCTTTCCTTTCCTCTCTCCCCCCTCCCCCCTCCATTCCTCCTTCCTTCCTTCCTTCCTTCTCTTCCTTTCCTTTCTTTCTTTCTTTCTTTCTTCTTTCTTTCTTTCTTTCTTTCTTTCTTTCTTTCTTTCTTTCTTTCTTTCTTTTCTTTCTTTTCTTTCTTTCTTTCTTTCTTTCTTTCTTTCTTTCTTTCTTTCTTTCTTTCTTTCTTTCTTTCTTTCTTTCTTTCTCTCTTCTTTCCTTTCTTTCCCCTTCTGTCCACACATACTTTAACTACACACACACACAGACACAAATAACATTCACTTAAATAATTCATAATATCAAGGCATAATTAATATAGAAAGAAAAAGAATTAAATAGCAATTAAATTCTTTCAATTTGCTAACAGAGTTAACTCTGCTATTAGTTGTTGAAATGTAAAAATGATGTACCTGAGAATTACTTTTACTGGTATTTTCAAGGCAATATCACTACAAAGAATGGCCCAAGGTCTCACAGCAAGTTAGTTGCAGAACTGGGAATAGAACCAGGTCTTCTACTTGTCTCAGTTCATTGCCTTTTTCATTCTGCCACACTCATTACCATTATAAATAGTATAGCTGGGAAAGATAGCAAGATTTTGTCTGGCTCAGGCCCTAAAACCCTCTCTATACTTAAGTGATGTATTTTTTTTTTCTGTTTTTCTGAAAAAGTGATTCGATTCAAGGATACGAGGAGACTCAACAAAAGCCATATAGCTCATACAAGGTGAAGGGGGAGTCATTCTAATACAGGACTCTTTCCATTATACCATATTCCCTCTCCCGCTGTTCAGGTGCTCTGAAATGAGAAACACAGGACAGCTGCTCCCATGCACAGGATGAAAGCGTAGGCACCAGACTCAGACTTCTCTGTAGTCCGTTCTGGTTGTGTTGACAAGTTGAGATCTGCTTTTATTTAAGGATAAGAGGGGACAATTATTATGTAAATTGGTTTCACTGATGTAGAATAATGAAGTAGTCCAGGGCATTACCACAAATAATAATTCTATACATGGAGGGGACAGAGCAGTATAGAAAATCAAGTGTCAACTCTGGAGTAAATACTCTTGGGTTCCCATCCTAACTTGATACTCTCTGGATGGTTTGGAGAAAGTCACTTAGCTTCTTGGAATTCAGTTTCTTTATCTATAAAATGTGGTGGGGCAGCTGTATTTTACTTAGATACTTCAATATGAATGGTAGGATCTGAGAAAATCTCAATAGGCTAAATCATTGGGTTGAATCTAGGAATATGAATTTTATCAGTAATAAAGTAACATTTGGGTTTGAAAAGTAAAACTTACCAAAAAAACTTACATGGTAGATGGTTCATGGTTAAATATTAGTTTGTCTGAAAGAGATCAGGGGGTTTTAGCGAACTTCAAACTCAACATGAGTCAATAGTATGATTATTTTGTTTTATAAAGGTAATATGATTTTGGGATGCCCTGAGACACAGACTTCTAGGAAAAACAGGGTGATAATCTTACAATATATTGTCTTGGTCAGATATGTGTTTTGTTCTGGTTACCATTTCTTAGGATTAATATGCTGAGGAATGTCCAGGGTAGGATACGAGGATGGTGAGTGTTGTCAGATCTATGTCATATGAGGATCACTTGAAGGAACTGGGTACATTTTGCCTATAGAAAAGGAACCTCAGGGGAAATGCAGTGACCATCTCGAAAAACTATCATGAGGAGGAGTTGACATTGTTCTCCTTGGCCCCAGAGGGCAGAAGTAAGAGCAGTGGGTGAATATTGCAATGAAGCTAATTTAGGTTTGATATCAGGAATAAAACTTCTCAATCAGAGCTGTCCAAAAGTGGAATATACTTCTTTAGGAGAGGGAGTGCCTCCTTACAGGAGGCCTTTAAGCAAAGCTGAGATAACCACCTGTTGGATATGTGTCATAGGGCTCCTTTCAGGGTAAAATTGGGACTAGATGGCTGCTGGAATGTCTTTGAGCTTGGACTCTATGACTCTGTGAATAGATCTGTGATGTCATCCTTATGGATATTCCCTTCAGTGGTGCAGATTACAAAAAGTGCATACTTCCTCATCCTGTGCAATCTGTGCAATTCATATCTGTGTTCTCCTGTAAATATGCTTTTACATGACAACTCTTTAAAGGTTTTAGGACAGCTATCAAGCACCTTTAAGTCTTCTCTGGAAGCTAAAATTCCCAGTTCTTTTGACTACTTCTCTTGTAGCATGAGCCACAATCATGCTTGTCTTCCTTGATATACGAAACCGCAGATATGGTTTGAGTAGGGTGTAGAGGATGATCATTTCCTTATTTCATTTACTTAGCCCCACTATTCATTGCTCCATTACCTTTTGTGTCACTAACAATTAATTCCTTGGGGATTGTGATGATCGGTGATTCAAAGCCATACACCATTAATGGAAGAGTATTTATGTGAAAAATACAGTTATCAATTAAATTTAATTTAACAATTTTTAATTAAGTGCTTACTATATTCAATGCTATGTCTTGGACATTGTAGTTATGAAGAGACAAAACAGTCCTTGCCCTCAAAGAGTTTAATTTCTCCTGGGGAAGGAAAAATTTTAGGAAGCAGGGATAGCTTTGGAGAAGACACAGAGGCAACATATGAAATGTCAGATTCAGGACACAATTGAACCTCTTTCCAGCCTTGTTGGAACATAGACTGCATGAACAAAGAATGTAGCTCAGGATTTCAAATGTCAGATGTAGGAGTTGGTCTTGTTATCTCATAGGTATGGGGAGCCACTGAAGGTTTTTGAAAAGGGGAGTGGCATGATCAGTTGTGCCTTTAAAAATTATTTTTTATTGCCTCATGGTGGGTGGATCAGAGAGAGTATAAACTGGAAGTGAGGAGATCAGTCAGGAGTCTTACAATACAAGAGGTGAAATGTGATAGGGGTCTGAATGAGGGTGGTGGGTATGAGAATGGATAGAAGGGAATTTGATGATAGTGTCAAAAGCAGTAGTGAGATCAAGGAGCATAAGGACCACAAGAAGGTCATTGGATTTATTAGATAACAGATAACCAGTAACTTTTGATTAGTAGGGAGTAGGTTCAGTAGATTGATGCTACTGGAAGCTTAATTGAAAAGGATTCAGAAATGAAGAGTGGAGACCTCAAGTGTAGATGAGTAGGAGTTTCATAGTGAGTAGGATATATGGGGTGCTAGCTTAAAGTGATGGCACACTCAAGTGAAGGTTTAACAAAAGTGTGTGTGTGTTTGTGTTTTTGTGTGTGTATTTGTGTGTGTTTGTGTGTGTGTGAGAGAGAGACAGATGGATAGACAGATAGAGAGAGAGATAGACAGAGAGACAGATACACAGAGACACAGAGACAGGGAGAGACCGAGACAGAGATAGAGAGAGATATCTGAAGTTGTTTATGGGAAAACAGGGAAAACCAGATAGAGAGAAATTAAGATTAGTGAGGGAGAATAACTGGTAGGGCAAGTTCTTAGAGTAGTTGGAAGGAGATAAACTTGGAGGCACATGAATATGGGTTGGTCTGAGTTGGTCTTCAAAGACAGGAAAAAAGGAAGAATGTAGGGATGAAGGCATAGAAAGATTTTACATCATGGGTTGGGGAGAGGAGACAGTTAAAATGGACAGACTCTAATTTATCAGCAAAGTAGGAAGTGAGAGAGACTTGGGTAATGGTAAGTTTAGAGGCTTTAGGAGAGAAAGAAGGTTCCGATCAAAACTGCAGAAAGTCAATTGGGAAAAAAATAAAAATATGACCATTCTAGTAAAGCTGTTTCAACTGAGTAGGCTCTGTTGACATTGGACATCCTGAATTTGCAGTAGACCTATTGTTGTAATTTCTCTAGTGGAATTTGGTAACATGAAGGTGGATGGTTGCTGTGACTCAGTGATGAGAATTGGTTGAACATGAATGGAAAGAAGACAAGGGGGCAAAGATTAGAATGGATAACCATGTGTTAAACTGGTTAGAATCAAGATTCTGAAGGTAGGAAAGTGAAGTCAGATTATGAACTTCTATTTGGGATCAGGGAAAGATGGAGAAAGAGGAACTTGTGATGAGGATGAAAAACACATTTTTATTAGGAAGAAATTTAGGATTGTTAAATGTGTTGCTTCATTTCCCAAATGCCCTACAGCTTTCTATTTTCTTCTGATTCAATTCTGAGCAAAACTCACATTTTATCTAAAGTCACTTTCCACATTCTATTTACTCATGGACTAGCTCAGTAGATTACTATCTGACTGTCCTTCTCAGTCTTGATAGTAGACATTCTTCTATTCAATTTGTTCTGTGTGATTGTTAAATTTATCCCATTTTTGTAGCTGTGGATCTTGTAGAGAAGCCTTTGGAGTGTTCTTGAGTTTAATGCAATGAGGTCATCCCCAAAATACAGAGTAGAGAGAAACTTATCACCTACAGGGAATGTTCCATTTGGACTTCACATAGAACAGTTCCCATTATTGTAATGAATACCTTTGTATTATCATAATCTATCTTTTTATGCTTTATATCATATTGATAATCAGACAATTACTGAAAAAAAATCTTTGGTTGAACCTGTCAAAGAACTTTGGGTGATTTTAACATTTGTTTGGGTACACCTTGTTAGAAGAAAGTCTTTATCTTTCTCCCCTGAATCAAATGCTCTGTTATATTAATACTAAGCTAAGCAATGGAATATTGTATTCTCTATGCTGGTTACTAAAATGTATAATTCAAGTTTGTGGTCTACTGTAGAAATTCATCTGGAAAGTCCATCTATTTCATGTTCATATTTTTTCAAAGATACTCTTGATAAATATATATATCATCCCCTACCCTTCAGCAGTTCATGATCTAATTGATAAAATATTCACTCCATTCATGCAGATGGAAAACCATCAATACTTCTCCATTTTGTATGATTCTTACCTCTATTCTTTTACAGATCCCAACTCGAGGGTCCAACTAATATACTAGAATCCTTTGTCTAGGTATCTTCTTATTTTATGCATACCAGTACAGAACTCAGTTTACCCAGGCCTTATCTAGTATGGATGTGACTGCAGTAAAGTCAATTATGAAGGACAAACTGAGGAGCTACTTGAATTAGTGGGGCACACATATTCTAGCTCTTTCTACAAAGCTAACTTACCATATTTTCTGATTATATTTTCCTCAGGTAATGTCAGTTCTTATGAGAAACTTGTTGTTGGAAATATGCTTCAGCCTATTACATCTATTTCCATTGTTAACTTCTGAATCTGTACAACTGATTGACAAACTTGAATAAAAAGTAAAATCAACACAAATTCAAAGAAAGCATAAAGATAAGAAAAAGAGATAATGTTCAATTATATCAGCTTTAACCTGGTCTATTTAAATGAACTCCTGATGTAATAAAATGAGAAATGGAAAAAAGGAAAGACATAAAGATGAACTATCACCATGTCTTAAAGCTTGAACTGATAAATCATTTGCTACATTGAAGACACCAAAAGAGCTTAGAAAATGCTATAGCCAACAAACACTTGATCTTTCTAAAAAGAGAGATATGGCAACATCATATGATCAACAAAATATTATTTTGTAAAATCTTAAATTATGTTTTTTTATTATTTTATTTATTTTTTAATGTTCTACAATCGCTACCATAAAACTTAGATTTTTACCCACCCCCACCCCCTCACCCTTGTCTCTCCCTAAGATGGCATACAATTCTATATAGGATCTACATATACTTTCCTACTGAATATGTTTCACTATAGTCATGCCGTATGGACGAACTAAAATAAATGGAAGAAATCATATAACAAATCAAAACATAATACACACACACACACACACACACATGATTTGCTACATTCTGTGAATGAATTCCACAGTTTTTTCTCTGGGTGTGGAAGGCATTTTGCCTTAGAAAACCATTGGGAATTTTTTTTTTAAGTTCTTGAGTTATTACGAAGTTCCAAGTCTACCAGAAAAAACTCTCGCACACTGTGGTCATTATTGTGCAAAAAATTCTCCTGGTTCTGCTCCTTTCACTCAGCATCAGATCATATAAGTCCTTCCAGGCCTCCCTGAAGTCTTCTTGTTCATCAACAACATCATATGGCAACATCATATGAATAAAAAAATAATTTTGTCAAATCTTAAATTATGGTTTTTAAAAACTCATTTCATAAATATAGAATGCAGGAATGACTATAATCCCTCATGTGAAAAAAGGCAGGATTTTAATTGATTACAACTTCAGTCTGAGCTAAGTAAGAGTATGACAAACTGTTTAAATAGGTTAATTCCATCAGACCACATTAATAACAGTATAATCTCTATATAAGTATGGAAGCAATAGTTCTAATGACAATTGCATTGGTCAAAGAGGATATTGGCAAACTTGAATTGGCAAACTATGACATATGAGAAATTATCAAAAAAATGAAATTTTTTTTTGCCTATAGAAAACTTGGAGGTGGGGTAAAGATAACTATCTTCAAATATTTTAATGTCTATCATTTGGAAAAGAGATTAGATTCATTTGGTGTAGTTCCGTAGGATTGATAAATGGAAGTTTCAGAGATGTAGAATTTGACACAATATAAGGAATAACTTTGACATAGTTAGATGGTTAGAGCTTTTTGCGAATGAAATGTGCAAAGTGATAAGTTCCTCATTCCTGGAAATGGTCAAGCAGGGATTGAATGTTAACCTATCATGGCTGTTGCGGAGAAAATTACAGAATTGGTTGGGGTGTGGGACAAGATAACTTTGAATTCATTTCCAAGGTTTGATGGTTATGTGAATTCACTAACAGGGCACAGCAATTTCTTTGCAAGTACTTAAAAAAAAGTCTGATATGCCCTCATTGTAAACACTGAGGCATCTTGGCAAATAACACACTTCAATATAGCTTTGTTGAAATAACCTAGATATTCTTAGGTTGTGTGTATAGAAACAGAGTCTATATAGAGAAGAGGTGGAACTTAAAAGCATTTGAGAGGAAAATTCAATAATTATAGAACACCAGGCTGCAAGTAACATAAGAGACTATTAAGGTTTATAGGTTATTCCTATATTTGACTTTGATAGCTACTATAGGTTATTATGACTTTGCTTAATGAGCCATTTCATTTTTCATAAGAAAGGAATTTTGAAACCTGTTTCATTTTACTTGGTTTCATTATTATAAAAGGAACATTCTTCTCTTCTTAAATGTTATTTTTTCATCATGACCAGATATTCATTAAGCTAAAGTTTTGTCCTACAGGATTTTGAGGTTATACTGTTTGGCCAAGGTAGAGAGAAGTTTAGTGTGAGGTTGGGGCAGGGACAGGGACAGGGAAGAGAATGACTTTGCTTTAATATATTCATATACTAGCATCTTTTACAATATGGGGGCTTAGAATTGGATGAGTTTCAAATAAGTTTGTGTAATGAATAATCTCAGGTGTAGGTCAGTTACAATGTCTTTTTAAAGATGTTGGATTCAATATCTCAAAATATGTTAAGGCTGGAAGCTGACCAGAATGACTGGCCAAGCAGGCCATTTTCGCAGTTTAAAAGCCCCATTCGTCAATAACAGAGGAAGCACCAAATGACTGGAGATTTTTGGCATGGTGTTACAAAAGTAGTGCTTTGGCAATGATTTTCATATATTAGACACCCAGGGAACTGCCGAGTCCCATTGCTGCTTCCAGTGAGAAACAACCCTATGACCTGGGTTGTCTGTGTGCAGGGTTGTGACTACAGCTCCCATCGTATCTGTACCTGCTGCTTCATCACTTGCCTGTTGCCGCAGGACTTTGAGGTATAATAGTACAATGGTATGGATGATATCTTTTGATTTGTGAGTAAATTGGATTCCAGTGAGGCAGAGTTGCACTAAATCATCAGCCTCACTCTCTTTTCCAGAGTCATCATAGTCTGGTGGCAAGATGGAGTCAAGACAACTAACTGGCAATGGCTCAGGATGCAGTGGATGACCCTGGCATCTTTGGTGTCTAACTGAGCTCTAAGTGCTCCCCATTGCCTGTTTCAGCTGCCTTCATGGTTATTGGAACAAACTGTTCTCATCCACCCATTCCACCAGGGAAGTCTTCACAAGCTTGGGATAGATACCCCCTAACTCACCAATGGATTTGAGACCCCTTGGTTACCCTCCAACTGATTTGGCCCATCTGGTGAAATGGTTTACCGGGGTGTGGCTGCTGCACATGTTGCAACTTCTTGAAGCCACAGGTGAGAATTGGGTGAAACAGGTGGACACCAAAGGTGGAAAGAGCCCTGAAAAGGATAATGGACAATGCTCTCCTGCCTTCTTAGTCAGAAATGGAGTGAATCAGGGCTGTGTGCTTCATCCCATGCTTTTTAGCATGATATTTTCAGCCATGGTGCCAAATGCTTTCAATGAGGATGAACATGGCATCAAGGTCAACTATCATACTTATGGTATGTTCTTCAATTTGTAAAGGCTACAAGTCAAGACTAAAGTGGAAGGAATGTTGGTGTGTGATTTTCTGTTTGCTGATTATTGTGTACTCAGTGCAGCGTCTGAAGTTGAGATGCAACAAAGTGTGGATCAATTCTCTGCTGCCTGTGCTAACTTTGGCCTAATAATTAACACCAAGAAAACACAGGTACTCCATCAACTGCCACCACCACACCATCCATACATAGAACCATTGGTTACAACAAATGGAGGAGTTTTGAATGCTGTGGATAAGTTCACTTACCTTGGTGGTGTACTTTCCAGGAATGCACACATTGACAATGAGGTTGACACTTGCATTGCCAAAGCTAGCTCAGTGTTTGAGAGGCTCTGAAGAAAAGTTTGGGAGAGAAGAGATATTAGACTGACTACCAAACTGAAGTTCTACAGAGCTGTTGTGCTGATCTCATTGCCGTATGCTTGTGAAACACTCACAGTTTACCAGCGCCATGCCAGGAAACTGAATCGCTTCCATTTGAACTGTCTTAGGAAGATTCTGAGGATCACCTGGCAGGATAATGTACCAGATACTGAAGTGCTTGCTCGAACTAAACTGCCAAGCATTCAAACTATGATTCAGAGAGCGCAGCTCTGAAGGGCTGGCCACGTTGTTTGAATTCAAAGTGTACACGTGCCAAAAAGACAATTTTATGGAGAACTTGCACGGGGCAACCAATCACTTGGTGGCCAGAAGAAGCGATACAAGGATACTCTCAAAGTCTCTGTCAAGAACTTTGGATTTGATTGTGCAACATGGGAGACACTGACACAAGACTGTTCAGCATGTCATGCCCACTTCAGAAAGAGTGCTGTGCTCTATGAGCAAAGCAGAATTGAAATAGCACAAAAGAAACACAGGATGCACAAATTTGGAATAACGACCCCAAATGTTCACATGGACTATCTGTACTCAACCTGTCAGTGGTAGAGCATTCTGAGCTCATATTCATCTAATCAGCCACCGTCAACACACTGAAACTTCACTTTATCATGATAATGTCATTTTGGTCCTCTTTGAGAACGAAGGACAACAACCAATCAGTCATATATTAGAGCTTTCTCTTAAGCAATTAGGGAGAGTATCAGTACAAAAAATATAGAAGATGGTATATTTACCAATAGACAAGGGTGAAGTAGGCATAATTAAGAGTTCTGTCTTAAAAGCACCAAAATCTATAAGACTAAAAACATAGTCAAGAGATTTCACAACTAAAATCTTGCATTGTAGCTAAAAGAAATGACCATTTTCTAATGTTTAGTCACCTTCAAACCAGTTGTTTATTTTTAGATCATCAACTTGTTAGAGAAAAAGTAAACATCAGTATCAAATTAAAAGAAAAGATATGGATGAAAACAATATTCAACTGGTAAATATGATAGCTCAAATGTGACATTTATTGAAACAAGCTAACGATGACAACAAATGGGAAATGGATAAAAGGAAAGACCTTGACTCCGATAATCACCATTTCCTATAGAAATTTAACTGATGTAAATTAATAGTGGATAAAATTCTAGACTTGGTATCAGGAAAATGTGAGTTGAAATCCCATCCAGATACTTATTAGTTTCATTACCCTGGGCAAGTCATCTAATTTCTCACAAACATCTGTAAAATGAAAGGGTTGAACTTTATGTTTATTCAGCCATTTTTCAGTCATGTTACTCTTTGTGTCCCCATTTGGGTTTTCTTGGCAAAGATAAGGGAGTGGTTTGCTATTTCTTTCTCATTAACCAATGGGGACACTGAGGAAAACAGGACTAAGTGACTTGCCCAGGGGCACAAAGCTCAGTGTCTGAAGCCGAATTTGAACTCAGGTCTGCTTGATTCCAGGCCTAGAGTTTATTCACTGTGCTACCTAGCTGTGCTGAAGGCATTAGACCAAGGCTGGGCAACCTGTGGCCTCAAGGCCACATGTGGCCCTCTAGATCCTCAAGTGCAGCACTTTGATTGAACCCAAACTTCACAGAATAAATCCCCTTAACAAAAGGATTTTTTCTGTAAAACATGGACTCAGTCAAAAGTTTGCATCCAAGGACCTAGAAGGCCACATGTGGCCTCAAGGCTACAGGTTCCCCACTCCTAGGTTAGATTAACCTGGTCACTAGATGGCTTCTAAAGTTTTCTGACACTTCTGGAATAAAATCCTCAATCATTCAAAGTCCTTTATGACCCAGCACACTCCTATCTTTCCAGTCTTCTTATACCTTACTCTCCTCTACTCGGGGATTCAGTGACACTTACCATTGCTCTTCTTCACACTAGGTACTCCACCTCTAGACAACGGGCATTTTCCACTGGCTGTTTCCTATGCCTGGAATACTCTATCTCTTCATCTCTTTTCCTAGGCTTCCTTTAAGTCTCAGCTAAAATCTCATGCTCTATAAGAAGCTTTTCATTATCCTCCTTAATGCTAGTGCCATCCCTCTATTGATTATCTCTGACTTATCCTATAGATAGCTTAATAGCACATACCTTTATGCATGCTGTCTCCTCCATGGGACTATGAGTTCTCTGAGAACAGAAAGTTTTTTGCCTTTCTTTGTGTCTTCAGTGATTAACACAGTGACTAGAACATAGCAGGGACTCAGTAAATGCTGATTGATTTGCTAACTGACTAAAACTGTGATCCTACAATAGGCCATAAGAGTCCAGAAATTACCTTAGCCTTTGACAAACAGGGAGAAATAACAGCTAAGGTCAAGATCCGTTCAAGTTATAAACACAACTTGCAAAAAAAGTTTTGGATTACAAATTGCACATCTGGGCTGTGTAGACCTGAACAAAATGCTTAATGTCTCACTCAGCACTCTGCGTAGACCTCAGAAGTCATGAGAGAATAATTCCATCTATACTATCCACAAATTTGTACATTGGGCCTGGAATAAGGAAGATCTGAATTCAAATCCAGCCTCAGATACTTACTAGCTCTGTAACTCAGGGCAAGTCACTCAGTTTCTGTTTGACTCAGTTTCCTCAATTGTAAAATGGAGGTAATAATAATGGTTACCTTAGAGGCTTGTTGTATGGATAAATGAAACATTTGTAAAGTGCTTAGTAAACTGACTGGTTCATAGTAGGTAATTAAATAAATATTTAATCCTTTCCTTTACCCTTCATCCAGACTTTATTGAAAGACATCTAATGATAAAAAGTCATCATTTTGTGAGGTGGCCTTTGCTTCTCCTAAGTTAAGAAGTTTTTCCTTCTATTAATTTGAATGTCCCCTCTGAAATGCGTATTTATTGTCCCTCATTCTGCATTCTGGGGCCAAGAGTAAGTTTAAATTCTCTTCCTTTATTATAACGCTTAAAATGTTTGAAGACATACTTCCTTTTTTTTCTTTCTTTTGTAATGAAATGAGATACTGATTGTTAGTGGGAAATGGCATCACACATCCTTAGTGCTCTATGCTCTTTCCTTTCTATTAGGGTATATTTTTCCTTTGGTTTGTTCTCATCATGTGAAAAATTTTGCACATTATCTGTTATTGTTGTTTATGTTGAAAGGGAGCCAATGAAAACTTAACAGGTTTTAAAGCTATAAAAGCCTGATTTTAACTGCAGAAGTCAATCACTGCTGTTGTTTAGGAGATTTGGGGTCTTTGATGATCCCAGCACTAAATTCTGTCTAGTAGTGTTCTTCTAAAACCAGATCCAATGACAGTTAATTATTGGGAGAAAAAAATCCCAGTACTTGAAAAGGTGAAGTCTCTTGCCAAAGCAGATGAAGACTAAGTCTGACTACATCTCCTACCACCTCTACAATCTGTTTAACCATTTGGACTAAAATTATCAGGTCAGTTAAGCGAATGGTAAGGCTAT
Organism: Bettongia penicillata ogilbyi; assembly: GCA_023548195.1. Lineage (NCBI taxonomy): Eukaryota > Metazoa > Chordata > Mammalia > Diprotodontia > Potoroidae > Bettongia > Bettongia penicillata. The sequence continues at coordinate 564,368 of JAJHZJ010000035.1, read as the reverse complement.
TTAAATAAGTGGGTTGACATATTTGGACTGAACTAATTTACCTAATTATGGCTAAGAAATTAAATGGATTGAGGATTTGGGAGAGTTAGGTACACTGGGCAAGGGTCAGTTCTGGTCCAAAGATAAAAAACACTTGCTTATGGGAAGCTCTGTCCATGTTCTCTCATCACCTCCCATCCCTTCCTGTGAAGTGTAACAATATCCATGTGTTGGGAGGGCCATCCCCCATATGTAGCATGGTGGGAGGGGGTCTCCTATGTGGCTCGAAGGGAAACATAATAATCACCTTCATCCTCTTGGTCCCCTATCCTTCTCCAAGGAAGATCTTGCTTCCCATCATGAGGGAAAGCAGGAAGTTGTGACCAGAAACTTGGCCACTCTGCTCTCCTCTGATGAGGTGGTACTGGGCTAGAATTATATTTATATAGTCCTTTAAATATTAATAATCTAGAGGATGTTATTTTCAAGTTCATGCTAAATTCTGATTGCTGTCCATTATTGGGGAGAAGCAAGGAGAACCTCTTACATCTTCCCAGTCTTTTCCTTCAGCAACCTGAAATGGGGCTGGCGTCTTCCAAGTTCTCTTTGGAAGCCAGAAGTACTCACCGTGGGAAGAGACCCAGTGACTTGAAGACAACTGAGATAAAGCTCTTTCTTGCCAATTCTACCCCACTCCTCACTCAAGCCGGGGCATTTATCTCCACCAATCAGGAGAGAGTCCCGTATGAGTAGGTTTTGGCACTGAGGTTGCAGAAGTAAATATGGCAGCATTACGGAGATTCTAAACATCCCCTCTGCTAGTCTTTCACCACTCTTTCCTTCCATCTTCTTCCTCCTCACCTCCCATGTGGGAAAAGAAGAGATAACCAAGGACTATGAGATGATTTCCATTTTTTTTCTGTTTCATGAGTTGCAATGACCTCCAAATTTCATAGATAATGACCAACTTTCTGGAGATAAGGCTTTGTACTTAGATAGGTTGGTTTTCAGGAAGTGGATATTGCAGCTGAAAGCATATATACTAGAAACCTATCCAAAACCTGCCAGATTTTGTGCTCTGTTTTATTATCTTAACTTCAAAATTCAATTCAACACATATGTGTCTCTATTTCTATGTCACAGTTGAGCTATCTGTCTATCTATCTATCTAAATATCTATCTATCTAAATATCTATCTATCTATCTATCTATCTATCTATCTATCTATCTATCTATCTATCTATCTGTCTATCTAGGGAGTTGCCCCTGTGGTATAGGAGGGCCCTGCTGGCAGAGAGGTCCTGGGAAGCAGGATAGTCACGTGATATCAGAAAACCTGGATTTTATGATGCCTATTTGTATAATGAAAAAGAAGTTAGAGAGGAATTATAATCTGTCACTGTTTGAGTTTTGGTTTCTGCTTGAATTGGTCAGTGAGCTTTGGTTCACATGGAGACACCCAGCAAAGTACTGATCTTACTATCAGGGGGTAGTCTTCTGACTCTACCTCAGTGACTGTGTTGACAACAATCACATTGCTGTAGTTCATGGAAAGTGAACAATTTTTTATGTTGAAATGTTTTAAGACAAGTGATTTTTTTCCCACCTATTTTATGTTCTTTAATTATATACCATTCAATCTCTCTTTAACCCTTTGCAGTATGGGTTCAGTCCTCATCATTCTGCTGAAAGTCTTTAGCCACTAACAACCATTTTTTTTGTTTAAATGCTATGAATTTTCTTCATTGTTCTTGACCTTTCTATAGCATTTTTCACTTTTGATCATCCTATCCTTTGGATTCCATAACTCTGGACTCTTTGTTGACTCACCTACTATTTCTTTCTCTTGTACTGTCCCCTTTGTGGGCTCCTCTTTTTTTCTTGTGCCCCATTCACATGAATATCCCCCAGAGTGTCTGTTTTGGGCCCTTTTCTTTCTCTATGCTCATTCACTGTCAACCTCATCATCCACTTTTGTTGTTCTAATGATCACTGCAACATAGCTGACTAAGTGAATTCTTGTTCTGTATCTCCAGATGCTTACTGGATGTCCTGCCATTATCTCAAGCTGAATTTGTCTAAAAATGACTTATAATTCCTACCCCAAAGACCTGTTCTTCCTTTCAGCTTTTCTGTTTTTGTTAATAGTTCCACTACTTGCTCAACCATGAAGGTTAAAATATTCAGGGTCATATTTGATTCTTTTCTTGCTCTCTTTTATCTCTGCCAACCTCACATTCCAACACTTGCCACTGATTCACCCTCAAAAAAATATGTTGTATCCATTCCTTTTTCCATAAACTTCTTCAGCCCCAGTCCAGATGCTTATTATTTCTCACCAGGACTATTTTCATAGCCCCTTATCCTGTTCCTTTCTCTGTGATCTGTAATACTTTTTCACATCATTGCCAGAGTTATCTTTCTAATGATCAGATCAGATCGCTTTCTGCTTAAAACATTTATTGTTTCTCATTTGTTTATAAAATAAAACAAAACAAAACAAAACACTTTAGCCTTGCAAAGTTCCTTTACAATTAAGTTCAAACCTATCTTTCCTAGAGGCAGCTAGGTGGCATAGTGGGCAGAGTGCTGCATCTGGAATTAGGAAGGTCTGAGTTCAAATCCAGCCTGACTCAATAGCTGAGTGAATTACTAAACTTCTGTTTTCTGAACTGTGAAACAGGGGTCATAATAGCACCTACCTCCCATGGTTATGAGGATCCGAAAAGATAAATATTGTAAAATGCTTAACACGGCGCCTGGCACAAAGGTGTTTAACAAATACTTGTGTCCTACCTTTCCTCTTTCCTTTGCAGTATTACTATACTTCTTTAGAATTAATCTATGCATCAGGCAACTTGGAATGTTCTTTAAACTCATCCAGTTTTCTTTAGTCCATGCCTGAAATGACTTTCCTCAATATCTCCAGTTGTTGAAATTCTTTCTCTGCCTTGTTTCTAGATTCCCAATCCCAACCTAGCCTCTGGAGCTGTCAAGAGTAATGTAGAGAAACGTGCATTTACCCGACTATTTCACTGAACATGCTTAGCTCTGGCTAAAGCTTTGGGAATTAGGCTTGCCCACATGCATGGATCAAGTCCAACTCTTTCCTATATCCATGCCCTTGTATACATTGTCACCTCCCATTCTCTTCCTATATCAAGATGTTTGCACAGTCACCATTCTGCTCTCACTCCAAAAGTCTTTCAAATGTCAGCCTTCCATGTCCCACCTCAGTTGTTTACTGCAGTTTGCACAGCTTGCACATGCCCAGTCCAAGTCCAAGCTGTGTTGTCTTGGCAACCATCCTATTGCAACCGCTTAACATTGCTTCAGTTCATTCTTATCTCACTCTAGGCTCATTTTCTGGCTATCTTGTCTTGGATTCTATTGATGTCACATTGTTGTCCTTCTTGTAACTATATACCCATCGATGTCCTATAGGTTAAACTCCTGTGTAAATTTCCAAGATAAAGGACCACATTTCACTTCTTAGCCTATCTCTCCCAAAATCCTTAATATACCATGTCTAAAATTACATATTCCTAGCATGAAACTCACTAGGTTAACACTCAACTGAAGGACCATTTTCTTATATCCTGAGCCTGGACTATGCTTTTGCTCAGGCTTTTTGTTTACTTGGTTCTTGACTAATTTTGTTCTTTATTTACCATGATATCTTGCTTCAAGGTACAACTCAGGTACTTATGTCCTTTAGGAAACTTTCTCTGATACTGTCCAGTAACTTCTCACTTCTCAAGTTTCTCATTCCCCTGTTTGAACCTCTCCTTTATATTGGATTATACTTATTTGCATATTCATCTTCTTTTTCTTAAGAGATTACAAACTTTTTGAGTAAAGGAACTGTATATTCTTCCTTGGAAATGTAGCATGGAAAACACTGAATTTGGAATCAGAGGACCTTAGGTTTAAATCCTGTTACCTGTGTGAATTAGACAGGTCACTTAACCTTTTAGGACTTTCTAAAATTAAGCGTTAAAGGGGAGGGTTGGAGGAGATAATATTTAAAGTCCCTTCCAGCAATAAAAGCACTGTCTCCACATCCACAGTTGAGAAGAGAAGTTGAGAAGGACACAAGCATTGTTAAGCATCTGCTTTGTGCCAGGTCCTGTGCTAATTGCTTTACACATTTGGTATCAAAGATGTTTTGGCCAAGTAGATACCTACCTAAAAGTTTTGTGTTTGAACTGACGCCCAAGAGATCACCAGAGTGTCCAATTGAGGTGCGTCTTCTTTCCATTCTCAGGAAGGTTAACATAATTATTATAAAATCACACTGGACATATTTGAAATCCTTGATAGCCTATCTAGGAATAATTATGTCAGTTAAAGGAACTGACATCAGAGAGAGCAAACTTAATTGTATCAAATATCGTAAGTGATCCATTTTTGAGGCCATGATATGTATTTTATAAAACACAGAATTTTAGAGATGAAGGTCTTAGGCCTTACAGCCCAACCCATATCTGACCAAGAAGTCCCTCAAAATCACCCCCAAACAAGTGATCAGCTAGTCTCTTGAAGACCTCAAGTAAAGAAAGATCCATGACTTTCTGAGGAAGCCAATTAGATTTTTGGGTAGTTACAATTGCTAGGAAGTTTTTCTTTATGTTCAGACAAATTTTGCCTCTTGGCAACTTTGACCATTGTCTTCTACTTCTGTTTTCTGGAATCAGCAGAATATATCTGGCCATTCTTCTAATGCCCTTGTCTGGTTCAGCAGTGACACAAACTCTCCTTTTATCTTTAAATTGTTCAGTTTGTGGTCTATGAAATTTTGTTGTTGCTCTCCTTTTAACATTATTTTCACTTCTCAATCCCTCCCCTTTCCTCACCTACCAGAACTCTTCCTTACAACAAAGAATTACAGCAAAGTGAGATGAATGAAACCCCGCAGAGGCAGAGTTTCTGCGTAATTATAATAGATTTATTAATTCAGCTAGTTGGCAATCAATAAATTGATGGTCAGTGGTTTCTCTCAGTAACCAAAAGTAACCTTAAATCCCCTCTGAAAAGGAACTCCCCTGACAAATGAAAATTAATCCTGATTGGTGGACATTTAGTGAAGGGGTGAGCTAAAAGTCTTCAGCTCCTTCTGCTGAGAATGTGGCTTAATTATGTGACTGAGCAGCCTTAAAGCATCCATCTCTGTCCTGACCTTTCTGGTTAGTTTTCCTCTTTACAAGCAGGGATTGCCCTAAATTCTAATGGAGGGGACAAAGGTCAAGGGCTTCCTCCTCCTGGCAAAGGTTTGCCTAGGCCAGGTTCTGTTTAAACTCAACAGAAATTAGGTATCCCAGTTGGGTGGTGTCCAATCTAGAAAAAGTTAATGAGCGTGTGCCTTGGGGTCTAGGAGCAAATCTCATCTAAGACCTTCATCAGCTGACTAACCTTTTCAGGAGTCAGGTTTTAACAGAAATAAAAAGGAAAAGGGAGGATCAGAAATTAATAATTAGTTTTTAATATAATAGTATATTGTTAATTTCATTCATGAAATAGACAAATCAGCACATCAGCCGTAACTCTGAATCTACAATCCACTCATTACCCTTTTTGCCAAGGGGCAGGATGTATGCTTTACCATCTGAAAGCACAATTAGTTTATGAATTAGTCAGAGTTCTGAAGTCCTTCTGTTGTTTTTATTTACATGATTATGGTCACTATCAAAATAAGATCCTTGTTCTGCTTAATTCACTTCACATCAATTCAGACAAGTCTTATATAGGTTTCTTCTGACTATATCATTTGTCCCTTTGTGAATCATCAGAAATTGACAGTAGTCATCAGGTCTGACATGTCTTGAAAAGCTTTCTATCATATCTCAGTTATATATACTATTAACAAAGAAGATCTATTCTATGAATTACAAATCAATAAACTGCTACCTTGATAAACTTCATCAAGATACCACAAACCATCATTTAAAAAAATCTCTTTCCCCCTGATTCTTATTGGATGATCAAATCAATAAATCAGTTCACCAATCTCTCCTGAAAGCAACTAGGATCTCCATCATTTCCTGGTCCTGAAGCAACTGCTTCCTCCCAAGAGGGTACAATTGCCCTTTAAATGGGAAAAGTATTTATTATGTAGGTCTAAGGATTAATAGTCCTCTCTTTTCTCCTTTTTTAATCACATTATTCCACTCTCCAAGACTCATTCATAGGTCAGGGTTCCCTTCTATCTCTTCAGACCCTTCCTTTAATTTTTAAAAACTTTATTTAAAAAAACCACCTTATTTTTATTTATTTCATCACAGGTTGTATTTGTCTTTTGTTTCCAAAGAGGACCATGACATCAGGGAAATGATGACTTGCGTTCACTTTGATTTGATTGAGGGAGGGCTGTGCAAGGTCATCAGCCTCACTTTTCCCCCCAGAGCCATCTGGGTCCAGTGGCCATCCCTTTACTCACTTCTTAAAAGAGGACTATTCACTGAATTAACTTGCTGCCAAAGTGAGTTAACTCACTCAGAGTGAAAACCTGAAAAGGCCTTAGCCTAAAAGGGCCAAGGTCTCCCGATGCGTCTTGGGCCATCTCCAGTTTTCCTGATGAATATTTATTTCATTTATATACGTGTGTGTGTGTGTGTGTGTGTGTGTCTATGCACACACACATATATATGTACACATCTATACATATATACACAACATACATACATCCATACATATGTTTATTTTTGACCATTTGAAATATTTTCTGTTTGACTAGGGAACTTCAGAATTTGATTATAATATTCCTGGGAATTTTCATTTTGGGAATCTCTGGTGGTGATTGGTGGATTCTTTCTTTTAAAAAATTAAATTATTTTAACCTACATTTTAAAAAAATTTGAGTGCCAAATTCTCTACTTTCCTCTTAAACCCTAAGTTTTGCTCGGTAGGTTATCTATTTTGGAGGTGATTGGTAGATTCTTTCCATTTCTATTTTACCCTCTGGATCTAAGACATGAAGGTAGTTTTCCTTGATAAATTTCTTGAAAGATGATGTGTTGGCTCTTTTTTTGATCGTGACTCTCAGGTAGTCCAATAATTCTTAAATTATCTAAATTATCTCTCCTTGCTCTATTTTTTCAGGTCAATTGTTTTTCCAGTAAGATATTTCACACTTTCTTCTATCTCCCCCTGCTTCTTTTCACTCCATTCTATTGTTTTTTAAACATCTTATAGAGTTATTAGCTTCCACTTGAAAATTCTAATTTGTTTAAAAATTGTTTTCTTTATTGAGCTTTCATACCTTTTTTTTCCATTTGACCTATTCTGATTTTTAAGATATTATTTTCTTTGTATTTTTTTGGTGCCTCTTTTACCAAACTATTAATTCTCTTTTCATGATTTTCTTATGTCACTTTCATTTAATTTCTCAATTTTTCCTCTACCAACTCTTATATGTTTCTTCCTCTTCTAGGAATTCTATTTGGGTCTGGGTCTCATTAGCATTTTTCTTTGATGCTTTTTTGGGTAGTGGTTTTCAAATTATTGTCTTCTTCTGATTTTATGTCTTAGTCTTCCCTGCCACCACAGCAACTTTTTACGGTCAAATTATTTTTTTGGGTGGGGGGATGTTGTTGGTTGCTCATTTTCCCAGGCTATTTCTTACTTTGAGCTTGATGTTAAAGTTGAGTTTTGCACCCCTGGGGGTAAGGAGGCTCTGTCCCAAGCTTCGAATGTTTTCATGCTGCTGTTTTCAGAGCTAGTTTTGGGTGTCTCCAGGTTTTTGTTGCTTCCAAGGTAATGCAATCCTGGGAGAGATATGGTTAATTCTCTCTTGGGCTGTGCTCTGGTTTTTACTCAGGTAGGTAAATCACCACCAAAAGAACTAGCACTCTCTTTGCCTTTGAAAATGTAATTAGGGCTCCTGCTCCTTCGTGATTGACAAGTGCTCCTGTCTACCCTGTAACTACAACCCAAAGCTTCATATGGGCAATGGAGTTGCCAGTCAGTGCCAACTCTACACAGTGCCAACAGAAGTCACCTGCAACCTCTTTCTGACTAGCTGTCTGACCGCTTTGCTGTCTCTGGCTTGAGAGCTCTTGAAGCTACACCTATGGCCACTGCTGCCACCATTCTTACGTGGGTTCCAAACAGATTTCCATCTTGATGTTACAGACTTCTGCCAACCTCTTAAATTGTTTTCTTCAAGTTTTCTTGGGCAAGAAAAATGTCTCACCCCAACTTTTTGTTGGTTTTGTCATTTTAAAATTTGACTTGGGGCATTATTTTAGAGTTGTTTGGAGGAGAATATTGGGAAAGTTCAGCTAGGTGGCTACTCTGAATCTACTATCTAAGCTCTAACCCTTTGGTAGATTCTTTCAATTTCTATTTTACCCCCAGCTGAAGGATGTCTGGGCATTTTTCCCTGACAATTTTTTTGGATTATGATATCTAGGTTTTGTTCTTTCATTATGGCTTTCAGATAATTTAATAATTGTAAAATTATCTCTCCCTGATCTCCTTTCCAGGTCAGTTGTTTTTTCTATGAGATATTTCACATTTTCTTCTATATTTTTCATTCTTTTCAGTTTGATTTATTGTTTCTTGATATCTCATGGAGTCATTAGCTTCCACTTGCCTAATTCTAATTTTTAAGGAATGATTTTTTTTTCAGTCAGCTTTTGGGCAATTCTTCCATTTGGCCAGTTATACTTTTTAATAATTATTTTCACCAGTGAATTTTTGAATCTCTTTTTTTTTCCATTTGACCAATTCTGTTTTTTAAGGTGCTCTTTTCATTTTCTTTTATAATGTCATTTCAGGATGCTTTATTTGAACATAAGTTGGGATCATTATTTTCTAACCACCAAAGATTTCCAAAGATTTAATTATGTTTTTCATCAAGTTTAACAATTATATCAATGACTTTGTTTATTCATGTTTTTTTTCTTGTAAATGTCTGAATCATCCATACTACTATCAACCCAGAATTCATAAGCATGCACCATGTGCAGTCTGGCAGCAAGTCAGGAAAGCTATCCAGAAGCACACCAAATACTCTTGCATAGGGGAAGACATTTAGCGCAACAACCACTTTTGATCTTTGTCATCTCAGGTTGTGGTTGTTTTTTTTATGTAGTTTCTTATTCTTTGCAGCATTCAGTGCTCAACAGATTGCATAGTGGTAGGATTGTTGACCTCATTGTGGGGAAACCTGGAATAGTCAAGGAAAAGAGAACTCAACCTTTCTTCTGTTCTCCAACTTCTTCTGCAGCAGCTCCTTCCTTCTTCTTTCCCTCCTTTTCAGCTTCCTCCCTTCACCACCCTCTTCTTCCTCACCTTCCTTGTCTTCAGGTTTATCCTTGGTACCTTCTCTCCCTTCACTTCCTTCCTCTTCTCCACTTCCTCGGCCTCTCTTCCATCAGAGGGGAGCTAGTCTTTGGTTTCTTCTGCCTTGGTTGCCTCAATGATCTCTTTCACCTCAATCTGTTCCTCTTGTGAAGGCAGGGGCAGACATCAGGTATGAGCTGGTGTGGAGAGCACTGTAGGGCAAAACATCCAAAGACCTGGGAGTTCCGGGAATAGCCTCAGGTGTGACTTCCAGCACTAGTGAAGCTCAGCCTGGTCACTTCACCTTCCAATAATTCCCCGTAGGCTGCACTTGCAATATCCAGAACCATCTTCCCGTTGAGCAGATCTGGGTATTCTTTCAAGTATCACGCCATTTCGCTCTTGGTGCTTCTCAGTTCATGTTCCAATGTGTTGTGTCCTGATGGGCGCTGATGTCAGCAATCTGCTTGTCCTTTGGCTCCTGCAGCTTTCTGCAGAGCCTAGCTCACGCCTTGTCCACGCCTCGTCCAGGGCCTCAACCACACCTCGATCTCCAGCATCTTGGCCTTGAGCAGGTGGCGGCTCTCCAACACTGCGTTCTTGGCTGCGCTCTCGGTGGGCACCATGAGGTGGCTTTCGAGCCAGTCCTCTGCATTCTGCAGGTCCTTGGCCACATCTCGCACCGAGCCACAGACAGGTCAGGCTTGGCGGACACGTCCATCCCCACGGACATCAGCGGCTGGATCTGCGCCTGCAGCTCTGCGGTCTCTTCCTCACGCACTGACTAGAGGAAGGTGATCTCGTCCAGCAGACTGTCGATGCGCAGCTCTAGGTCGGCGCTGCCCAGAGCAGCATAGTCCGTGCCTTTGCAAGCCTCCATCAGGAGCTCCTCAGCGTCCTGGAGGCCTCCTTTCAGCACTTCTGCAGTGCACGCAGGGTCTCCTCCAGGGCATCTCGCTCACCCCACAGCGCCCGCGTCCTTGATGGCGAGCTGCAGGTCTCAGAGAGCGGATTCTGTAGCTGCACAGCTCAGCTTCGAGAACCTTGTCCTGCTGCTCCAATTCATGGACATGCCCGATGGAGCTGGCGAAGCGATCGTTGAGGTCCTGTAGCTGAACTTTCCCCGGCATGCGGCGGGACTTGTGGTTGTATCTGATGGTGGCCGCCTGGCACAGGTCCAGGCTCTCCAGGCTGGGCAGCAGCGCTGACCTGGACGAGTAACTGCGGTGAACACAGGGCGCGGCAGAGGAGCCGGGAAGCGGAGTAGCTGGAGTAGGCCAAGCACGCGGAGCCGCTGTAGTCTCCCGCACCGAAGAGATGCGCACTCGCGGGCTCTCAGCGGCGGGACTGGCATAGCGCCGCTTGTACCCCGTGGGGCAGTATGGCCCATAGCCAGAAGGACCTCATGCTGCAAGAAGATGGGATCGGTGGGTCCGCCGCCCGGCTGGTTGCCTGCCTGCTGCCAGCATGCCAGGCGGAGATGGAGGAAGGAGAGAGATATGGAGGAGAGAGACGGGGAGGAGGACCCGTGGCTGTGTGTGGTAAAATGTTATTTTCTCGGTGCCTCTTCTTAATGAGCTGTTAATTGTCTTTTTATGATTTTCTTTCCTTGTTTTCATTTCTTTACCTAATATTCCCTCTATCACTCTTATTTGACTTTGAAGATACTTTTATAAAATCTCTTCCCGGAATATTTGTTGGGCTTGTGTTCCATTCACCATTTTCTTTGAGGCTTTGTTTGTAGCTGTTTTGCCTTCATTGTCTTCTGAGTTTGTGTCTTGATCTTCCGTGTCACCATGGTAGCTTTTTATTGTCAGGTTTTTTGTTGTCATCGCTGCTTGCTTGTTTCCCCAACCTTATTTCTTGATTTGGAATTTTATATTAATGTTGGGCTCTGCTCCTAGCATGTGTGTGTGAGGTGCGCAGGGGCACTGTCTCAAGCTTCGGACTTCTTTGTACTGCATTTTCAGAGCTTTGTTTCTGAGAGTTTGGAAGTTTTCATTGCTTTCGACGCAGTGTGATGGGGGAGAGGTGTGGTCACTACTCTCCTGGCCTGCACTCTGATCCTTTCCCAGGAAGGGCCCTTGGGACCAGAAATGATATTGCCCCTCAGGGCTTCCACTCCCTTTTGACTGGAAGAATCCCTCTCTGTTCTTGAAATATGACTCAGAAGTGGGAATATGCAAAGGAGCTGCCAAACAAGCATCTGATCTTGCCTCCAGTGCTGGCACAGGGGCCCCGTGTATTCTCTTTCTGATCACTTACCAGATCCTTTCACCACCTGTGGTGTGGCACCAAGAGCGAAATGGCAAGATACTTGAAAGAATACCCAGATCTGCTCAAGGGGAACCACCAGATCCTGAAGTTGTTGCTGCTTCAGTTGCAATTACCTAGTTCCACCAGTGGTGTTCCTTCTGTGTGGACTCTGGGCCAGTCTACACAGCCATGCCACAGATTCTGTTTCTGAACTCTAAAATTGCCTTGGGGTGGAAGAATGTTTCACTCTGACCTTTTATAGACTCTGCCACTCTAGAGTTCAATTTGAGATGTTACCTTTAGAAGACTGCGAGGAGTCCTTGCGCTGCTCTGTCATCTTGGCTTCACTCCTGGAAGCCACCTTCATCCATTTTTAAAAGAACATTTCACTCCTACCCGTCCCCCCCCCTCGACGATCTGAGGGAGTGGTATTTCTCAAATCCCTTTTTCTTCTCTCTCAGGAGGCAGTACAGACTGCACTTGGAACACAGTTATTGAGCCATGACGGAAATACACATAAACTACACACTTTGTAATGAACTGTGAAATTTTTCTTGCCCTCTGAACTTAAGCTGCAGAATATGGGAAATGATCCCACTACCTCTGTCATATGCAAGCTTTTTTGATTTACAATATTAACTAATTCTCCATCTACAATGTCTCTCAGCATCTGAAAGACCTAAAGAATTAACATAATTGAAAATTTAATGCTTCCTTCTTTTTTCTTGAAAATATTAGACATAGGTTGTTAATTTACAATATTTTTCAAAAATCACTTAAAATGTTTATGATGCATATTGATGCTAGAAGGATGTTCATTGAATGTACACACATATGTATGTACACAAACATGTATACATATATAATTCATGATAAAATGATAATGTCTTTTTTAGTTGTTCAGGTAATAGCCTTTCTCAAATAATATTTCTCTTTCATGTCAGCCTTTGCTTTTGAGACTCTAAGATCATAGGATCATATATTTGCAACTGGAAGGGACCTTGAAGACCATCCAGTTGAAATTTCTCATTTAACAGATAAGGAAGTGAACTCAAAGAACTTAAAGTGACTTGCCCAAATTCTGTAGACTTGAAGAGACCGAAGTAGACTTTGAAGTCTTCTGACTTCAAATTCAGCTCTCTTTCAAAGATGTATGGAATATTCACAGAGGACTAGCAGTTCTTCTGTGTGGGCTTATTGAGTCATTTTCAGGGCTGTTCATCTACCTTTTAAAAAAATATATATTTATTTTATTTTATACTTGAGAAATAAAGCAAGCATTTCCATAACATAGTAGAATTAAAAAAAAAGATGATTGTATATGAAATTGCAAATCTATTATGTACAACTTGCACTTCTTTTTAAATATATAATAAAGTTACTATGTAACTTGCTTTTTTCTCTTTATTTTCTTCCCTCCCCATCCCCTCCTATAGAAATGGTTACTATTAGACAAATATATATGTGTGTGTATACTTATATATGTATATATTTATACTTATATAAAACCATTCTGTATATGCATGTTAGCAATTATTTGTCTGGATGCAGATGTTGTCTTCCTTCATTTGTCCTTTGTAGTTAATTTGGATATTTTTAAACTCAAAATGACTTATTCATTCAAATACTGTTGTTACTGTATACAATCTTTTCTTGGTTCTGCTCATTTCAGTCTTCATTATTTTGTGTGTCTATCTGTGTTTTTCTAAGCTCATCAAGCTCATCATTTCTTAAACCACAGTACTATTCCATCACAAGCATACACCACATCTTGTTCAGCCATTCCCCAATTGATGGGCATCCCCACAATTTCCAGTTCTTTACCACCACACAAAGAGCTGCTAGAAGTATTTTTTGAACATATGGGTTCTTTTCCTTTTTCCTTAATTATCTTAGGAAACAGATCTAGTAATGGTATTGCTAAGAGGTGCAGCTAACTAAGTTATAACTAACCAACTAAGGTTTTGTTTTATGAAAAAAACAATAAAATATATAAACCACTGGATAATTTGATTAAAAAAGAGAAGAAAATCAGATCATTAGTATTAAAAATGAAAAGAGTGAGTAATGAAGATGAAATTAAAGCAAGTATAAGGAATTATTTTGCCCAATTATGGGCCAATAAGTTTAACAATTTAAATGAAATGGAAGAATATTTACAAAAATATAAATTGCCTAGATTAGCAGTAGAAGAAATAGAATCTCTAAATAGATCTATTTTAGAAAAAAAGAAATTGAACAAGCCATAAATGAGCTTCCTCAGAAAAAAGGCACCAGGACCAGATGGATTAACAAGTGAATTTTTATCAAACACAATGTTGAACTAATTTCATTATTAAATACATTATCTGGAATAAGAGACAAAGAAGGATCTCCTCAAACTACTCTTATAAAACAAATATGATACTGGTATCTAAACCAGGAAGGGTAAAAACAGAGAAAAAAAATTATAGATCAACTGAATATGGACGCAAAAAATACTAATTAGAACACTAGCTAAAAGATTATAACACATTATGACCAAATAGAGTTTATACCAGGAGTTCAGGGGTGGTTTAACTGAAGAAAAACTATTAATATAATTTATTATGTCAATAATAAAAGTCAAGCAATCATATAATTATGTCAATAGATACAGATAAAGCATTTGATAAAGTACAGCACTTATTTCTATTAAAAACATGAAAGTATAGTTATAAATGGATTTTTACTTAAATTGAAAAAAAAGTATTTACCTAAAACCATCAGCAAATATTATTTATAATGGGGATAAGCTAGGAGCCTTCTCAGTAAGATTGGGTGTGAAATAAGGGTCTCACAGTCACCAATATTGAATTGGAAATTCTAGCAATAGAAATCCAAGAAAAAAGAAAGAAACAGAAGGAATCAGAATAGGGAATGAGGTAATAAAAGTATCTCTTTTTTTCAGATGTTATGATATACTTGGGAAATTCTAAAGACCATGTCCATCTTTCACCTTTCACCTGTGGCTCCAAGAAGCTGTGGCATGCACAATAATCACACTTATAAAACCTTCTTGGCAGAGGTTGAGAGGGGCTCAGATTGAGGGTAGCCAAAAGGCTTCACATCTTTTGGTGAGTTAGGGGGATGTCTACCCCAGATGTGTGAAGACGTCCCCTGGAAAAATGGGAGGATGGCAACAATTTATTCAAATTGCCATGGAGGCGCCTGAAGTGCTTAGAGCTTGGTCAGACATCAAAGATGTCAAGGTCATTCACTGCACCCTGGGCCATTGCCAATACTCCTGACTTCTGTCTTGCCACTGGACTTTAATTGCTCTGGAAGAGAGAGTGAGGCAGATGACGTTGTGCAACTCTGCCTCATTTAAATCCAATTCATGCACAAGTCAAGACATCACCCCATGATGTCTTTGACTGTCTTCAGAAATGAAGGATGAATAATAAATGCTGTCTGAGCAAATTTTTTAAAAAATGACATAAAATGACTCTTTCATGTGTTCTCTCCCTTCTTCCCTCACCTTCTGTTTCCGACTGTCTTTTGAGAACTCCTTGGTAACAGTTCTATCTTTCTGACCTTCTGCCACTTTCTTTTCCTTTTCCATACTACCTTACCTTGTTTTATACTTATCACCATCATTAATCACTGCCTCTCCCTATTCTCTGTTACTATCTGTGATTCTCACACTTTCAGCAATTTCATTAGGTCTGTCCTGTTCTCTCTCTTCTACTGCTTTCTGAGATGAACCACAACTTTCTTCATGATGGTCATTCTTTCTATGTTGGAAAAACAAAAGAACTCATGCATACATTGTTGTACTATTAAATAGAATGATATTGATGAACTATTTAATGTAACATTATATGATCTAGCAATTCACATAAAATTGAACCTAGGATCATTTTAGAAAATAATCTATGCTAACCCACTATGTTGTAGAATCAAGCAACTACTGTACCCATAGATAAAATAGTCTGCTTTTTCATGAAACAACTACAGTTCTTGCTTTACATAAATTCACACTATGCAAATTTAATTGGACAAAAAGTTCTTAAAGAAATCTCCCCACAAAAACCTATTAACTCTCCTGCCCCTTACTTGGAGCTCCACCTACCTCTTCCCCCATAAACAGAAAAACAGAAAAAGAAAAACAAACAAACACAAAAAAACACCCTCCAAAAGAAAAGAAATGAATTGAAGAGAGGAGAGGCCGCAGCCACCATTGCTGTCAGTGCCCTTATCACCTCCCCTCTTCAATCCTCCCTTCCCTGCCTTTGTCTTCTTTCAAAACTCTGTTACCATGTTTCTCTCTCTCCTCATCCATCTTCCCCTGCCTGTGTCCATATCCACTTGTCTACCCCTTCTCCCCTTTGAACCAGCTCCTTTCCTCCATGGTCTGTCACCTCCTTCTTTTTATCCTTCCTCCCTCCCCACATCCCTGGAGAAATTGGCATTACATAAAATTTGCTTTAGTAGAGGTCTTCAGAATGGTCCACTTATGTAAAGCAAGAACCATCTGTACCGATAAATTAGGAAGTTGTATCGACAGCAGCTCTGCTTAGTGACAAAATGCAGTAAAAGGCAGAACAAAAGAAACAAACATCTATCAGTGGGAGGAAAATAAATGTGGAAATGGAAAGACATTGGAGTAAAGCCGTTTTCTGAGTCACTGGAGTGGTTTCATGTCTGCTTCTTGCAAAGCCTTTAGAGTTAGGGAATGTAGCTTTTGGCCATGATTTGTAAAGACAGTACTTGCAAATACTTTCCATTATACTAGAGGATTTCCGTACCAACAACAGAGTGCCAAGAGGGCCCAAGCTTTCATAATAAGTTTGTGTAAGACCCACCTGAGTTTTACTCACAGTCACAGTAAAAATAACAAGTCAGGTTACAATATGGTGAAAATGTTTTATCCTTGAGAGCTCAATACAAATACCATATTTTGCAAGAGCCATAGGTTAGAATGAATTTTGTCAAAATATCATGGCAATCCAAATGGTAATTGATTTTTAACTGGGTCATCTGTAAAGTAAAAAAATATGTTTTCTTATATAAATCTTATCATCCCTATGGGATACTGCGAGCTAAACACTAAGAAAGTGACAAAGAGAAGATCTACTTTTGAATTGCAACCAAAATCAACAGAGCAGAGAAATTGATCATTGTGCAGGGCAGAGAAGCAGAGACAGAAGTAATAGATATTCTGGGTATTGCTTTATTCTACATAAGATATACAAAACAGAACTGCTCTGCTTTTACTTTTCAATCACCATGGAAAGATGTGTCATTTACATTTTCCTTCCTTTTACATGACCATAATCGTATTTGATGCTTCCTGGAATGGCCATTCCAAATTTCCCAACAAGTACCTTTTAAGTTTTCCAAGGTTATGATAGTTTTTTTCAGAACAGAAATAGAATGATAGCTATATGGAGTCTCACTGTACAGGGCTCATTTGTGTTATCCTGAATTGACTAGTGTGTTTAGAGTGATTCAGGTTCAATATCAACTTACCAATGCAGTATTTTCAGGAGGTTAAGTATATCCAGAAATTGCTACTATTTGGAAGAAAAATGGGATCCAAGAAACCACAATACCCGTCTTCAAAATGTCCTTGTTAAAAAAATATTATTTTATTTTGGATATTCACTAACATATATGAAAAAAACTTGGGAAAATTTTCATCTACATTTTTATTTAGTGCATGAGGTTCTGTTTGATTTAGTTCAATAAGCATTCATTGAGAATCTCTTACATGCCAGATACTATGCCAGGGGCTGAAGATACCAAGAAAAAACCAAAGATCCCTGTTCAAAGGGAGCTTATACTCTACTAGAGGAGACTATACATATACAGATAAGGTAAGACAAAATACATACAAACTAAATGCAAAGTAATTCCAAGATGAAAGGTAGAGAACAGTAATAATAAGAAAAGGCGAGGAAAGGCACTATGTGCAAGGGAGCCACTGAGCTGAGCTTTGGAAGAAATTAGGAATTCCAGTCTGCAGAGCTGAGAAAGGGAAATATTTCAATCATAAAAAGAAGGCTTATTAAAGTCTTAAAACATTGTCCTTAGCATGAATGTCTGCAAAAATATAATTTCTTTATAAATATACATGTATCGCATAGTATTTCAAGCTGAAGAATAAAGAGAAATGGACTCAGTGAAGTGGTGTCTTCCCCTCGAAGAATTAGAACCACTTAGAATTGAATTCCTTTAGATAACTGTTTGTGATTATAAGGGAATTCCCCAAAGTGATTTTTTTGTGAATAATTAATAAAGAAGGAGATGTCACAAAATGATCAGAACCTAGATATGAAGACCTAGGATGACAAGCCATAGAAATTATTTTTAAAGACTCTCTCTCTAATCCAATTTGAGCTTATCCAACTGTAGCACACTTCACTGTAAAAGAGAGAGGAATGATAAAAGATCAAATCCTTCCACATTAAGTGCTATGACTTGCAATTTATCAGTAGACTTTTGAATTTTAGTTTCTCAGCCTAACATAGAACATAATTTAATCTTTGATTATTTCTTAAATTTAACTTAGAAGGAAAAATATTTTTATGGCATGTGATTTTGGTTGTTACAAATGAGATTTAAGTCCTTAAAGGCATTTGGAGTTTTTCTCCTACTGGTGGAAGAAATATGTGGTATTTCTGTATCACAAGGTAATAAAAAAATGGTGATTATTATAGCAAGGTATGTCACAAAGCCATAAGTAGGAATTCTGGTGTCAGGGACAAATTTAGGTTGAAGGTGGAGATAGTATAAAGGTCAATCCACCACAGACAGTCTTGTCATGCTGGCAAATCTCCAGAAGGAGATGGGGTAGGATACTGCAGATGGAGTCAGGGTGCTTCTATGGAAGCATTGTGATGCCACATGGTACAAGATACCATGGAGGACCATGAGGTATGGGAACAAAGAAGCAGAAGATTATCTCCAGTAAGAAGTGTATACCCCAGTTGTTGGTACCCTATAATAATACCCTAGATATTCTCTCTTGGGTTTGACTCTGGTCTCCCTGTCCTGGTAGTAGAAAAAGGTGCTAGCTTCCTATCCAATGTAGTTGAATTATGCCACAACATTTTGCCATTCTTAAATTATCAACATTATTTATATACATGTTAACATGACTTGTACCATCTACTTGGTCTGAAATTCTTAGAATCATAACATTATTTATTGAGTTGGAAGAGAATGTGTGGAAATCAGTTAGTCCTCAATCATTTAAGAAATGAGGAATTTGAGGCCCGTAGAACAGTGTTCCATTCTTTTCAGAAATAGATCCAATATGTCAACATTAAGGAATTTGCCTGAAAAAATGGTGGAAGGTCCAATCTTCCTGAAATCAAATCCAGTGTTCTTGTTAGCAAGCACATTGCTTCAACTTAGAGCCTTTTTTTTGGAGAGGGAGGGAGGGTAGGACATGGACAACAAAAGTAGGACTTTTCAATTCTTAGGAACTTATATACTCTGGAAGAATTACTTTCTTAGACATCCCTGGCAGAAGAAACATCCAGCACAGAAATATTAATATTTAGAAAAGAATAAGTAACCTACAGTTAAGTGTTTTGCTTTTGACATTGTTACAAATATCAACATAACGATTTATAACATTAGGGAAGGCATCATTCTGATGGTCAGAGTTAATTAGTTCTTGGCAAAATTGGTTTTATTTCAATCTATGAAAAGTTATGAAATTGAATGTTACTTTTGCCTTAATAATTTATTTCTTGCAATCCAGTTGGATCCAATATGGACCCTCTTCTCTTGTCAGTTCAGCTTCATCTTTGTTCTGGAATATGCCCTATTCTTTCCTGCCTCCTCATCTTTGTTCATATTGTTTGTACAAAAGGATAATGTATTCCATCCTCTTTGTCTAGTCAGAACCTGCCTGGCCATTGAATCTTAACTTAGCCTCTATGAAACCTCTTCTTTCAATTATTTTATCTCACTTTTATTTTTCCTTTCTCTGTATTCTGGTAGCATCATACTATCTTGTGTCATATTACAAGATGGATGTCTCATAGAAGGGTTATGGAAGAGAAAGGTAAGGAGGGAACAAACACATCTTAAGTGCTTCTCTCAGTCAGGCTATGTGCTTCACAAATATCTCATCTGAATCTTGCCACAACCCTGTGAAGTAGGTGCTATTATTAGCTCCATTTTACAGTTAAAGAAACAGAGGCAGACAGAGTAGAAGTGACTTCCCCATGGTCAGACTGATATTAGGAGTTTGGATAGATTTAAATTCAGGTTTTCTTGACTCCAGGCTCATAGCTCTATCTACTTTATTATCTAACTACCTAAAAAGACATAAGGATAGATATGAGAACAGCACAAGATGAGAAAATATGGATGGGTTGCAATATGCGCCATTGGAGGGAGTGTACACAACAGTGAGATTATGGATGCATTGAAGTATTAATATATTATTGTTTGTTTCATGTGAGGCTGCTTTATTTTTCCCGATGAGATTATACATATCCAAAGGTGAAATAACTTTCTAGCTTTATTCCAATAAGGACTGGTATATAGTTCAATAATTAAATTGTTAAATTAAATTTAAAAGCAAGTAACAAGGAGGTCCATTCTAGGAGTTATGCTGAGCAAACTGCCTGAGGAAGTGGAGGGAGGATGGTGCAGCTGGAGTTATGGTGGGAAGCAAGGAGGATAGAAAGAATGTGGACAATAAGGACAAATTATTTAAGAAAGAAGTTCTGAAGATAACTTACAAGGTTTTGGATTTTTATAGAAAATTCAAAATTAAATTAGTGGAGAAGAAATTTAAGAGAATTTGAAGAAAAGTTGAAGGAGTACAATTTATTTTTTTTAATAATTAACATATTTAATACTCTGTCAATCCAAATACCCAGGATATTTTTTTTAGTTTATTGATTTTATTTATTTTCAGTGTTCCACAATCACTACCCTATAACTTAGATTTCTTTCTCCCTCCCTCTCATCTACCTTCACCCTCCCTTTCCAAGATGGCACACAATTTTACATAGGTTCTACACATACATTCCTATTAAATACATTTTCACCACAGTCATGCTGCATAGAAGAATTGAAATGAATGGGAGAAATCATATAATAAACCAAAACGTAATACAAAAGAAAATGATCTGCTACATTCTGCGATTGAATTTCATAGTTCTTTCTCTGGATGTGAAAGGCATTTTGCCTTAAAAGACCATTGAGAATTTTTCTTTAAGTCCTTGCATTACAATGAAGTTCCAGAAAAAACTCTCGCACACTGTGGTTGTTGCTGTGCACAAGGTTCTCCTGGTTCTGCTCCTTTCACTCAGCATCAGATCATATAAGTCTTTCCAGACCTCCCTGAAGTCTTCCTGTTCATCATTTCTTATAGCACAATAGTATGAAGGAATACAGTTTAAACTAAAATGGAGGAAGACACTTTGAAGAGGAAATAGGATTGAAGGAAAAGAACTTGGCAAGGTAAGTAAAGGCAAATTAATTGGTAAAGTAAACTGGTAAGTAAAACAAATAAGTGCAACTAGCCAGTGCAGGGCATAGAGTGCTATGCCTGAAGTCAGGAAGACTCATTTTAGCTGTGTGACCCTGGGCAAGTCAATTAACCTTGTTTGCCTCAGTTCCTTACCCATAAAATGAGTTGGAGAAGGAAATGGCAAACCATTCCAATATCTCTGCCAAGAAAACCCCTAATGCGGTCACAAAGAGTCAGACATGAATGAAGTGACTGAAAAACAAAACAAAAAAAATTCAAATGAGCAAAATACAATTAGAGGACTGTCAGAGAAGGGAAAAGAAATTTTGTCTGCTTATACAGATGTTCAGAGATAAAAAAGGGTATAAAGGGCTTAATGGAATCCTTACAAGGTGCAGTGTAAACACACACACAAATCATTAAAAAATAAAAGGTTGAAAGTCTTCATTGGTATGGAAAGCAGGATGGATTTGTTTGTTTCTGCCACAAGGACATTATTTCTATGTTCAAAGTGCAAGTTTCTCTCCCTCCCCAAAGGATGGTGAGAAGGCTTGAGAAATGCCTCACCAAACTCTTCAGGGGTGGGGGACCTGTGTCCTTGAAGCCATATGTGGTCTTCTAGGCCCTCAAGTGCAGCCCTTTGGATTCAGTCAAAGTTATCAGGGGTGGTTAATTTTTACTAGCAAATAAAAAGAAGTGAAAAAATGGGCTTCAGTGCAGAGGAGAAAGAATAGAAAAGTAAAGTGCTTTAGAAACCTGGAGAATAGAAGAGAATCTCACAGAAGAGGACAAAAAAATAGCACCATGTACTTAGAACTGAAAAACAAATTTGAGGAACTTCCTGAAAAATGAGGGAGAAGATCTAAGTAGAAAGCAGCTACTTGTCTTTCAAGATGAAAGTAGGTCTATTGGTGTTATCAGATAATTATCCAGCAACAGAAAAAGAAGGAAAAGAGCAGCAGAACTTATTGTTGTTCAAGGATGGAGCCAAGATGGCAGAGTAGAAAGACTCATGTATGCTAGCTCCGAACCCACAGCCCATATATTTCCTGCAAGAAGAATTCCCCACAAATTCTGGATCACTGCAAGGCACGCAGAAACACAGTGGAAAAGATTTCCGTTCCAGAGAGCCCGGAGAGCGATCCCCAGGGGTCCATCGTGCTCCAGAAAGCAGAGTCCACCCCTGTGCTGCCCTGGCCACGGGGCCCCAGAGGAGCGGATCTGAGCAGGCTTCAGGGAGAAAATCTCCGGTGGCTGGGAAGGTCCCTCTGCCCATAGATGCTACAGGTCAGTGAGAGAGACGTCTGGGCTGGCCGAGAGGGGAGCGGGGTGTCTCCATGACTCGGGCCCCCTCGGGAGGCAGCGGCAGAGGCAGTGATAGAGGGAGCAGCAGAGGCAGTGGCAGAGGCAGCGGCGATGGCCCGGGACTCCCCGAGCAGCACACAGAAGTTCAGGGCCATTACCAAAGGTCTCTGCATAAAGCCCCTGAGGGAACTGAGCCTGGGAGGCAGCCCTGCCCCCACCCAAGCACCAGAGCTTAAGCTCACACTGAATAGCAGCTGCGCCTGCCATGGAAAGCCCATTTGAATCTCAGACCCCAAGCACTACCTGGGCGGATCTAGGCGGGGGTGGACAGGAATCTCAGAAGTCAAGTAACTGGCTGGGAAAATGCCCAGAAAAGGGAAGAAAAATAAGACTGTAGAGAGCTTCTTTGAGCAGGTGCAAATGTTCCTGCCTTTCAATTCTGATGACGAGGAAATATTCTTACCATCAGGGAAAGACGTGGAGGTCGGGGCCTCTGTATCCCAGACATACGAGGTGGATGTCTGGTGGGCTCAGGCCATGGAAGAGCTCAAAAAGGATTTTGAAAATCAAGTTAGAGAGGTGGAGGAAAAACTGGGAAGAGAAATGAGAGAGATGCAAGAAAAGCATGAAAAACGGGTCAATACCTTGCTAGAGGAGACCCAAAAAAATGCTGAAGAAAATAACACCTTGAAAAATAGGCTCACTCAATTGGCAAAAGAGGTTCAAAAAGCCAATGAGGAGAAGAATGCTTTCAAAAGCAGAATTAGCCAAATGGAAAAAGAGGTTCAAAAGCTCACTGAAGATAATAGTTCTCTCAAAATTAGAATGGAACAGATGGAGGCTAATGACTTTCTGAGAAACCAAGAAATCACAAAACAAAACCAAAAGAATGAAAAAATGGAAGAGAATGTGAAATATCTCCTTGGAAAAACAACTGACTTGGAAAATAGATCCAGGAGAGACAATTTAAAAATTATGGGACTACCTGAAAGTCATGATCAAAAAAAGAGCCTAGACATCATCTTTCATGAAATTATCAAGGAAAACTGCCCTGAGATTCTAGAACCAGAGGGCAAAATAAGTATTGAAGGAATCCATCGATCACTGCCTGAAAGAGATCCAAAAAGAGAAACTCCTAGGAACATTGTGGCCAAATTCCAGAATTCCCAGGTCAAGGAGAAAATATTGCAAGCAGCTAGAAAGAAACAATTCCAGTATTGTGGAAATACAATCAGGATAGCACAAGATCTAGCAGCTTCTACATTAAGGGATCGAAGGGTGTGGAATAGGATATTCCAGAAGTCAAAGGAACTAGGACTCAAACCAAGAATCACCTACCCAGCAAAACTGAATATAATACTTCAGGGGAAAAAATGATCTTTCAATGAAACAGAGGACTTTCAAGCATTCTTGATGAAAAGACCAGAGCTGAAAAGAAAATTTGACTTTCAAACACAAGAATGAGAAGAAGCATGAAAAAGTAAAAAGCAAAGAGAAGTCATAAGGGACTTACCAAAAGTGAACTGTTTACATTCCTACATGGAAAGACAATATTTGTAACTCTTAAAACTTTTCATTATCTGGGTAGTTGGTGGGACCACACACACACACATAACATACACACATGTACACACATGCACGCACACACACATACACACATGCACACACACACAGAGACAGAGAGCACAGAGTGAATTGAATAGGATGGGACCATATCTCAAAAGAAATTAAGGTAAATGGTGAGAGAGAAATGTATTGGGAGGAGAGAGGGTGAAATGGAATGGGGTAAATTATATCTCATTCAAGAGGCAAGCAGGAGACTTTTTAGTGGAGGGAAAAAGAGGAGAGCTGAGAAAAAAAACATGAAGTTTACCCTCATCACATTCGACTAAAGGAAGGAATAAAATGCACACTCATTTTGGTATGAAAACCTATCTTACAATACAGGAAAGTGGGGGAGAAGGAGATAAGCAACGGGGGGGGGGGCTGATGGTAGGGAAGGTAATGGGAGGAGGGAGCAATTTGAAGTCAACATTCTGGGAGGGACAGGATCAAAAGACAGAATAGAAACAATGGGGGGGCAGGATAAGATGGAGCGAAATACAGTTAGTCTTACACAACATGACTATTATCGAAGTCATTTGCAAAACCACACAGATAGGGCCTATATTGAATTGCCTGCCTTCCCAAAGGGAATGGGTTGGGAGGGAGGGATGGGGAGAATTTGGAACTCAAAGTTTTAGGAACAACTGTTTAGTATTGTTGTTGCTACTAGGAAATAAGAAATACAGTTAATGGGGAATAGAAAGTCATCTGGCCCTACAGGACAAAAGAGAAGATGGGGACAAGAGAAGGGAGGGATGATAGAAGAGAGGGCAGATTGGTGATAGGGAAAATTAGATTACTCGGTGTATTGGGGTGGGGGGAGGGGATAAAAGGGGAGAAAATTTGGAACCCAAAATTTTGTAAAAATGAATGTAAAAAGTTAAATAAATAAATTTTTATTAGAAAAAAAAACAACTTATTATTGTTCAGGGGGAAATAAGGCAGATATTTGTTGACCTGATTAATGATAATTGTAGGTAATATTTCTATAGCACTTAACATGTTCCAGTCACTGTGCTCAGTGTTTTACATACATACGTAGGTATACAGAATATGCTTTATACAAAAGAAACTTGATAGGTAAAAGACAGTAGAATTGACTAGCATATATTATAAACGTAAATCTGTGTAAGGAAATTCAAGAACAAGAGCTGAAGATCCTAGTATAGAGTATTTGGGAGAAGTTGAGTTGAAGGAGAAACAAAAGATTTCTCTTTTTTAAAAATATATTTTATTATAATTTTGCTTTTACATAATAAAAATTTCTCAGTATCTTTTCTTCTCCCAAAGAGCTATCCCATATAACAAATAATAATTTTTTAAAAGAATATTAACAGAAGAGAAAAAGGTCAGTGAATAATGAATACATTATAAAAGTCTGAACCTTCCATACCTATGGACCTCTCACCTCTGCAAAGGGGTGGGGTGTTTTCTCATATCTCTACTTTGAGGTCATGCTTGCAGAAATGATTTTCTTATGAAATTTTTCTATAGACACCTGAAAAGAAATGGAAAATAGATAAAGATTTGGGGAAACAAACCTCAAGTCTGGCACAAAACATGCTATATTAATGATGTTGGGTATCCCTCCATCATAAGCAGAACAGCTATTACTTTCTTGGTATGACTTCAATAATTTCGTCATTACAAAACTTGAAATGACTAGCAATGGGAAATTCTATTCTGGACCTGATTTTTCCCACCAGGGAGAAACTATTTGCTGGGGATAAAAATCATGGGAACTCTGTGAGGGAGAGGGTTTGTTGCAGCAAAGGAGAAAAAAGCTGGGCATAGTCCAACCTGAACCCTAGATCTTAGTAAAACAGAATTCAAGGATTTTGAGGTAAAATAAGTAGAATCCTGTGGGCTAAAATTCTATATTTGTATCTCAAGAAATAAACATTTTTATTTAAAGTTTTGAATTCCAAATTCTATCTCTCCTTCATCCTCTCTCTCTCTTCTGCCCTCTCCTCACCTCTTTTCTGAGACAGTGAGCAAACAGATATAGGTTATACTTGTGCAATTATGTAAAACATTTTTGGGAAACTCTTAACCATGAAATTCTGGACACAAACAAGAAATAATACTAGTAGAGAGAAAAGCTGCCTTTGAGGAATTCAAGTCCCTTGTCATATGAACTCTATCCCCAGTTACTGAAGCTGCCCTTGATGAATTCAAGTCCCTTGCCATATAAACTGTATCCCCAGTTACTGAATGCATTTATCTAATCATACTCTGATATTTGAAAGATCACGTACAATGGGAAGGAGACATTTGGATTGCAGGAGACCACATGTGGTTCCAATTTTTAAACAAGAGAACACTCTAAGTAGAGAACTTTGAATTTGATTCCTGACAAAATCTTAAAATTTATTATTGAAGAGATTCAGTAAGTAGATGACACTTACAAAGAGTCACTATTGCTTCATGGAGACCAATCCCTTCCAGACTCACCTTAGTTCCTTTTTTTTGACAGAGCTAGTAAGTTAGTGTTTCTGGGGAAGGTGGTAGATACTAGACAGTGCCTAGATTTTAGTAAAGTGATTGAAAAAGTATTTCATACTATCTTCATGAGAAAGATGGAAACATATGGGCTGGGTGGTAAAATAATGAGATGAATTTTGAAATAATTTAGTGACTGTCCTCCAAGTAGTCATTAATGATCTGACATAGACTTAGGAGGGCGTTTCCAGTAAATTTTTCAGCAACCTGTGCTTCCCACCATACTACTTAATATTTGTTTCAAGCCTTGGATAAGGGCATAAATGGCAGGTTTATGAAATTTTCAGATGACGCAAAGTCAGGAAGAAGTGGGTTATCTAAAATGTTCTTGATAGCTAGAATATTGGACTAAATTTAATAAGATGAAATTTAATAGGGATAAATGTAAAACTTGGATCCGAGAATTGATTTCAAAAGCACAATATACAAGAGGCCTGGTTAGAAGCTGTTTATTTAAAAGTTACTTAGGAATTTTAGTGGGATGCAAGTTCCATAAGAATTAAAAAAAAATGACTGTCACAAAAACAAACATGATTTTGGTCTGAATTAGGAAGAGTGATAGCTGAGGGTATATCGTTAAATGTTTAATGCCAGCTCTCAAAAAAAATGTACAGAAGACAGAGTTTTAAGTTTAATTTGTGCTATTGACATGTTCGTCATCACTTTCTTAAATGTAGGCAGTCAATAAAATAATAAAGCATGCCCTGATTGTAGCATTTGCTGATTTCTGAGATGTAAATGCTCACACTGAAAATTTGACAGTCAGCTCTTGTGAGCCAGCATGAGCTGTCTCCAGGACATCCCTGGATAGCTTTCAGGAATGAGAATTTAAGAGTTCTTTGTAATTGTAATAATACTTTGTATTATTCAGTTTCTGGGTGCCTCAGTTTATAAATGACTTCAGCATCTGGAGGATAACTGGAGTGGTAGAAGACCTCGAATCCAGGTCCTATGAGAATTTGTGGCCTCAGACACTTACTAGTTGCGTGAGCCTGGGCAAGTCACTTTAACCCTGTTTGCCTCAGTTTGTAAAATGAACTCAAGAAGTAAATGACAAACCATTCCAGTATCTTTGCCAAGAAAAACCCATGGGGTCACAAAGAGCTGGACATGACTAAAGTAACTGAGCAGCAAGAACCTAATGAACTTTCTTCAGATTGTTGAGTTCTGTGCTTCTGTGATAAGGGAAGGAGAAAAGAAAGCCAAAGAAAGAACAACAGAAAGAGATTTAATATCTTGTCTAAAAACAGGTCCATAGTTAAATGACACTGGTTAGATAGGTGTCTATCTTTTATATTTTCTTCTTCAGAGACCACCCGAGAAATATTCCATAATTCCTTTTAGTAATGTATTCCAGGATGTAATAATCCTTGCCTTCAGAAGTCCTTTTTAAAATAAGACCCATATCTTTTATCCTCTAGTTTAAACCATTCTTTGTGTCCTTAGTAGAGATAGGAATGGTCGTCAGACTTTGTTAAATAACTCCCTTTGTAATTAAAGTTTAAGAGTATCATTGTCTTTTATGGGGAAAATTGTCTCCGTTCTGTTATAACTTTTCAATATAGAGTTTGTTTTTCGACCTTTTACATAATTATGAACCACAATTACTTTTTCCTCCATTTTATTTTTGCTAGGTATTTTGAATAAAATAAACAATAAATATAAACAAAATGTGAAAACTGACAAGTCCTGCCTTATAACTTTGGTTACACAAAGCCTCAAACTCTTTTTTGTTAACAATGAACACTGAATCACACAGTATGTGATGGAGTGGGGAAACAGCTGAATTGGATTCATATTCAGGAAAGGTAGATCTGGGTTTAAGTCTCTGCTCTGCCACTTATTATCTTTGTGACTCTGGGCAAGTCAGTAGGTCAATCCATCAACAAGCACTAAGCATCCCCCCGACGTGCCAGGTACTCTTCTAGGTGTTGGTAGTCATTAAGAATATGAGTCTAAATAATGAAAGAATACCTATTACCAATGAATTTACATTCTCTGAAGTAGGCTTTGTGGAGCACTTAGAGTATGGTTGAACCTCGAAGCCACTAAGGTCATCTAGGGCATCCTGGGCCATCTCTACTCATATTATCTTTTGTCTTGCCACTTGTAATGTTGCAGGAATTCGAAGATCTTCCTTGCCCCATAATGGGCCTGCTTTGAGCTTTGGCCCAGCCCACAGCCTGAGTCAATGGAGTAGATGGTGGGAGGAGCTTGCTGAATGGGTGGAACAGGAAGAGAGAGTGAGGCAGAGCTGAGGCAGAGTGGCTAGCATGAGTGAAAGAGGGTGGAATTTTGTCTAGGGGAGCTTGTTTGTGGGGAAGCCCAACTGAGCAAAGCTTGGGGATGTCAGTGCTCTCTGGATTGATGAGGGGTATTGGCTTTCTGGTATCTGAATAAATAGCTTGGTTTCATCTTTGAGGAAGAGAGTTTATATTTTGTGTATTTACCCTGGAAATATGCATGCATATCCTTAGTGGCTGCTGTGGGTGTCTCATTGGCATTATACACTGGACTTTAATGATTCTGGAAGAGAGAGTGGGCTGACAGTTTTGTGCAAATCTTCTTAGCTTAAGTCTAATTCACTTGCAAGTCAAATTGGTCATCTTCAAAAAAACAACAACATTCTAGCGTGGAGACGAGTACACAAAACAGTCTGTGTGGCATAAAGTTAACAAAAAAAACAAAGTTGAAGTAATTAAATATAAGGCAGTTTGAGAGGGAGGGCACTAGCATTTGAGGGGACTGGGAAAGGATTCATGCATTAAAGGGTAATTGAGGTATATCCTAAAGAAAGAGGGGAAATTATGAGGCAGAAGAGGGAATGGGGATACCTTCCTGACAGGAGCAAAAGCACAGAGACAGGAGATGGTGTGTCACATCTAAGGAGCAGAGGGAAGGCCAGCTTGACTAGATCCCAAACTGTGGGAGGGCGCGTAATGTCCATTGATGCTGGAGCCAGGTTATGAAGGTCTTGAAAAGTTAACCAATGTAGTTTATATTTTATTTTAGAAGTGATATGAAACTACTGGAGTTGATTGAATAGGGGAGTAACATGGTCAGATATATGCTTAATACAATTTGTTTTGGCAGCAGTGTATAGGAGTTAAGTGAGAAACTTAAGCCTGGGAGGTCAATTAGGAGGCTGCTAAGATAATAATCTAGGCAACAGATGATAAGAGTCTATACAAATGAACATTTTCCAGGTTATTGTCACCCATAATTCTGGGCTGAATAGTTTAGCCAAGAATGGGGGATAAAATGGTCCTTGGGTATCCTTCTGCTGTCATGTGTGGCAGAATCCCTATTTAGTCTGTAGTTTATATGGGTAAAATATAGAAATAGGAACCAGGGAATGAGAGTTCTAATATAGGCCTCACTATTTATAGCTTTACTGGGTGACATTATGTAAGTTACAATCTCTTTTATCTCTTGGTGTCCCTAGTCAAGAATGGTGCATAAAACATTTAACTTCTTTTAGACAATTTATAGACCTACATTAGGTAAATATACAGGGGAAAAGCCTTACTAAATCAAATGATTTTATTTAAAAAAATTAAAATTAAACACCCTTAGAAGTATGTGGTAGACATATAAATCTGCAGCCCAGTTCTCATCAAAATATAGTGAGGAATACTTGAGAGATAGACCTGATAGAAAGAGCATACATAGAAAGAGAAAAAAGAAAATGCCAGAATTCCAAACTCTATGTTATGCATACCATCTACATTGAATTGCAATACTCCCTTGTACCTACTTCAGACAAAAGTTGAGTAGAAAAGACCTGTGAAGAAATCACAGAACAATGAATAATCAACACCAGGTTGAACAATTAAGTCACAAAATAAGTTTTCAATGAGAAAAACTCCTTCCCAAACAGACAATTCTTACTTGATAATTTTGCCCTTTTTTCAGGTACAGGACACTTGGGAATCAGTGCCATATCAAAAATACAGCTCATGAACCTGTACCAGTGTGTTTACATTAAGTTAATGAGAAAAGAAAACCTATATGATTCAATGAAAAATAAGTTTAACAAAAGCATAGAAAATTAGGTGACAAGGAAAGATCTGAGTTACTCACAGGGGCATGCTCTCTCATAGTTATCAGCTACCAAAGTCAGGGAATGTACAGCTGCAGAGAAATTTGCATGAAGGGGCACATGTATAGAGAATACATGTGCCATGGACATACCTACACAGGACACCCACATAGGGATGCATGTGGTTTGGGCAAGCACTTAACTGGAGCAATACACCTCTGATACTACAGAATGCCATGTCCCCTGAAGTCTCCATCTTTGTCTGGTGTAGTGTCTCCACTGTCTATTGTATGTGACACCATCTCTGCTGAGGTATTGACTGAGTTATTCTCTGTTTCGATCTGCTGATCTTCAACTACTCAATCTCTTTAGGACATTTGCTACAAGTCGATGACTCCTACTCGAATTTGGCTCTTGGTGAGTCTTTACCTTAGAAGAGATGGCTTAGCTCTTATAACCTCACTAGCCTCAGAGTGGGTACTATGGCAGCTTTACCTGTCCAGGAAGCTGGAAAAAATCAATAAAAATCCTCAGACTAGGAGTAAGGAAATGCTTTTGACCACTCCTTCTCTGGCTGCTGTTCTAAGTCCCTGGGCCGAGCCAAGTAACTGACTCATAGTTAAACAATTAATTTTACCTTCTGTCAAAATCCTGGCTATTATCCTGGGTCCTTACAAGCCTTTTCATGAAATCCACCTGATCAAATTACAAAGGATCTATGTAGGACTAGGGCAATGAGATGATTCTCTTGTCTCCTCCCATCCACCCCATACTTTTTCTGGTTGGTATGCAAATGAACTCGGGATCAAGAATAAAAGAGCTAGGTTGAGATGGTCAAGGCGGACAGCTATGTGGTGCAGTGGATAGAGTGTTGAGCCTGAAGTCAGATAGACTCATCTTCCTGAAATCTGGTCTCTGACATTTACTAGCTGTGTGACCCTAGGCAAGTCACTTAAATTTGTTTGCTCATTTTTTTTTATCTGTAAAACAAACTGGAAAATAAAATGGCAAACCACTCCATTTTCTCTGCCAAGAAAATCCCAAATGGAGTCACAAAGAGTTGGACATGACTGAATAACATTAGCAAAAACAAAGATGGCCCAAGCTATCTGCCTCTACTTTAGAGCTTTTGTTCTAAATTTGTTTTGATTATGCATCCTTGCCAGTGACAAAATCTGGGGCCCTTGTTTAGTATTCTTGCCCATGGCAAACCTGATTGGTTCTACAACAGTACTGAGACCACATGATAAAATGACTACATATTCTAGTGAGAAGGGGTTCACTTATTACTTGATAATGTTTGTGAAAATTTGGGGCTAAAAATGCCATTTACAACTTTGTTCTATGTTTTCATGGATAAATGGTTGAAGGGATTGAAGACTCAAGGTTGGCTGCAAAAGTGGTATCTACAAGCTGCTAAAAGTTTCTACTAATGAAAGTCTAATGACATTTTGACCTATGAGATTTTCTTATTGCTGGCTTATGTAACTGAGAAGTTTTCTCTTAATAGTGGCTGAGAATTTTGTTTCTGGGTCCCTAGTGAGAAGAAGCATACTGAACTAAATTTAATATGATTTATTTTTATATAAGCCACTGAAACCACCTGGAGGATGCCAAATGTGAAGGTCTGAGACCAACTCAATCCTCCTGTGGAGCCAAATCCATCAGCCCCATTCTGGTTACAATCTGGAGCTGCTGGAAACCGCCTAAATTCTCCAGTTCAAAAATTCAGTAAAGTTTTTTTAAGTTAAGTCCCTACTTTGTGCTAAGTTCTGGGGACGCAAAGACAAAAATGCAACAACCCTTCTATATATTCGAGCTCAGTCCATAAACTTTCTCTCTGCTAACTTTCTGCAACAAACTTTCAGGGTTTTGTACTTATTAAAAATAAAAATACAGCAAAAACACTAGGAAACAAACCCAAGATCTAAGAAAGCTGGACAGAGTCCAAGGCAATTTAAGAAAGAATCACAATCAATACATTTATAGGTCCCTGGAACTGGGAAATAATATTGCATTAGAGTAGAGCAGCTCCCCAGGAGATGAAGATGAGAGGGAATGACTAGTTTCTCTACTCTTTCTCCTCTATGACTGGTAGATCATAGAATCATACAAAATGATTTGGGAATGCAAATCACAACCCCTCCATCCCCATCCATTCTGTGTGCCTCTCTGCCATGTCTTCTCAAACCTTTACCACAGGAGGGCCATCCAATATGCTGGAGATCTTTGTCTGTTTCTCCTAACATCCTCCTTCTGTTGCCTCTCCACTTGTGATCAAGCCTATCTTTCCCTTCTATCACAAAATTATTGGATGACATTCTTTACTCCTATTAGTATTCTACTCCTACTCTCTGTTGGTTATGTTTTGCAGCCTGCTCACAGTCATTCAGTGTCTTTTCATTGCCTTCTGTGTTATATTCATTTTCAGTTCTTCAGTCAGTGGTGTTCTAGATCTCACCATCAAACTGCAACACTGATAAAATATTGTTTTGAGAAGACGGACCTTTGCTTTTATGGGAAGCTTGGCATCAATAGAAGTGTTTTCAATTTTCTAAAAGCAGTCTGAGCTGTTTTCCTCCTCCTTTTCCACTCATTGTTCATATATATTATTCCAGATATACATAATATTGGACAAACTGTTGGGTGTCCATTAAGATTCATGTTGAAATCTGTGCAATAAACATTTCTATCCATTTGTTCTTTCTTGTGTGGATGGATCATCTAAATTCCCTTAGGTGATTATAAATCTCTTCCAGGAAACTCTGCAATGTCTTGGAATCTGATGCAATAGACACAATGCCATTTGCAAACTCAAGAGTCTGGAGAACCTTTTGTTGAGAATGAAACTCATTATTTTATACCTGACTTAATATTTATTGTCATTAGAGGGTCATGGAATAGAGATTTATCTCTATCTATATTTATCTATCTCTATCTCTATCAGCAACTATGTGTCACAAAAAATGAAAAGTTAATCTTGAAGTCAGGAAAATCTAAGTTCAAATCTTTCCTCAGACATTTACTACCTCTCTGACGCTGGGCAAGTCACTTAGCCCTATTTTCCTCAGTTTCCTTAAATGAGCTGGAGAAAGAAATGGCCACCCACTCCAGTATTTTTTCTGAGAAAACCCCAAATGAGTTCACAAAGAATCAGACATGGCCGAAAACGACTGAACAACAACTTAATATATGTATGTGTGTATGTGTATATATTATATTATTATATATGTGTGTGTGTATATATATATATGCATACTTGACAATGGACCACAACTTTGTCATATCATAATTGACTCAAAGATGTAGAGGAACACAAAATCTAATTGTGGTTCTTGCTTGTTGATTAAGGAAAAACATTTGACTTTGTAGAACAAAGTGCCTCTTTATAGTGAGGTAGAGTAACATCTTCCAAGGAATTCTGAAGTCTTATTTATGAATGGAAGGTACATCGTCTCACCTTGTGTGTAGATGACCTTCATAAATATTTCATAGATGGGAGTATAGACATATAGCTACTAATTCCTAGGGTTCTTTTGGTCTCTGTCTCTTGTCTCTCTCTTTCTCTGTCTCTTTGTGTCCGTTTCTGTCTGTCTGTCTCTTTCTTTCTGTCTGTCTCTTTGTACTATAAGGTTAAAGATTTCTTCCATGCCTTTGATATCTTCTTGTCTTCCAGATACCTTGTCTATTGGTCCCTGAATGCTTTCACAATTGTATCTCCTCTAGTATGAACACCTTTCTCTATATTTGATCCAACCAACTTCTTTTTCCACCTCCTTTCCATTTAAAGTCATCTTTACCTCCTCTATGAGCACCTCAGGGACTGTAGTTAATATACAAGTGATGGTTCCACTACCTGTAATAGAGATCTCATTTTGTTGAAATGGTTTTGGTAAACCTTTTCCATATTTTCTTCTGGTAGTAGAACTCCTTCTGTTTTCATCTTCAAATGTCTTTGGGATGATTATGCTTAGTTGGGTATCTTGCCAAGTTTTCTTTAAATTAGTTTTGACTTTCATATTGTTTTCTGTTGTAGGAGATGATATTCATTAACCTTCTTTGTAAAATTTTATAGACAATTTTATGTTCTAGCCCAGTGTTTCCTTGGCAGTTAATACTTTTGCCATTTCACAAGCAAGTCAAATGTTTGTTGATAAGGAGTTTTCTGTGCCATTTTGGTCTCCTTGTTGTAGCAATGAATATACTTTTATTTAACTTCTGAATGAAATTATTATAATTGGTGTTGATGCCATTCTGTTAACTGTGTCCCATTTTGTTTTTCAGTAGCTTATTTAAATAAGTCGGGGTTACTTTAAATTGCTAATAATTAGAGAAATACACATTGAAAACAACACTTAAGTCCCACCTTATAGCCTTCAGATTGGTAAAATTGACAAAAATTGAAAATGAAAATATTGAATGAGATGTGGGAAAACAGATGCATTAATGTACTGTTGGTAGACCTGTAAATTGGCCCAACTATTCTGGAAAACAATTTGGGATTATTCTTCAAAAGCTATTAAGCAGTAAATACTCTTTGACCCCATGATACCACTATTAGGTCTATACTCAAAAGAGATCAAAGAAAGAGGAAAAGGACACATATGTACAAAATCATTCATCATAACAACTCTGTTTGTGGTGCCAAAGAATTAGAAACTGAGGGGGCATTCATTAATTGGAGAACAACTGAACAAGCTATGGTATGTGAATATGAAGGAATGAATATAAGAAATAATGAAGAGGATAGTTTCAGAGCAATCTGGGAGGACGTATTAACAAACAAAGAGCAAAATAAGTAGAATCAGTAGAATAATATATGCACCATTGTTGTAAAGACAATCAACTTTGAAAGATTTAGGAGCTCAGATAAGCATAATTATTTTATCTTATTGCTCACTTTTTGACTCCTTACCCTTGGCAGCAGTTTCCCTGGGCACTGGGTCATGAACTTTCTCATTCTCTTCCCACTAACAGCAATTCATTTTTCAATGACCTTAATTCTCTGCTCCAAGTGAAGGAACAGAACTGGCTTCATATGGATACCAGTCCCTATTCTTTTAGGTCTTGCCAAGTACTCCATACATATGCTAGCATGTTATTCCAGTTGCCTTTATTATTCAGTTTTCTTCTTGAGTAATGTTGCAACATGGCAGGCTGAGCTTCTACTTTCCTGTCCCTGCATTTCTGAGGTACAGTATAGGTAGGGAGGTGGTAGAGTTGAGTTCTGTTGCAAACCCATGAGTTGGGTTTTGCTATTCTGTAATACTGTAAGGACTGGCGAGGTGAAGATATTGAGTGAGAACATTATAGATTAGGAATCAGCCCTCTCTGATATTATTTCATTGGGTTGTTAACATTTCAGAGTTCTTTGAAAGGAGCTAAAATTGCTTTATCTCTTGTTCATTATTCCTATTTTGAAGAGATTGAGAGGTCATGAAGATAAGACAAAATGTCTAGTCTGCCATCTTGTTTACCATGTGACCCAGAAGTCTAAATTAAAGTTGCCTGATGGTCTGAAAACCGGGTGAATTTTAGGAGCCTCTGCTCCATTTCTCTGCCATTGTCACTGAAAAATCAGAAGGGTTCCTCAGAGTACTGAGGGCCATTTTAATTTTTCTTTGTTTAATTGATTGTTATGGCCAAAAAAATCTTCACCAGGTAGCCAGTAATAAAGTCATAGATTTATAGCTGAAATAGGCCTTAGACTTTATCAAGTCTAACCTTGTCATTTTACATATGAGGAAATTGAGGTCCATGAAGTGACTTGCCCATGGTCACAGAGCTTACAAGTATCTCAGGTAGAATTTGAACCCAGTTCTTTCTCGCAAGTCCAACACTCTATTGCACCATGTTACCTGTCAATTATTCCTAACATCTGTCATTCCTCACATCTGCCATACAAAAGCACCACTGTTTTTTTGGCAAAAATCCTCCCAATTACTACTCTGTTCTCTCATCCTATCTCACCTATACCTCTACCCTGTCTCTGTCTCTGTCTATTGATTCCCTTCTATGGCCCTTTGGAAACACTTTCTAAAAGTCAATCAATTTACTTTTATCCTAAATCTTTTCTTCATCCTCTTGTATCTGTATACTAACTGAGGTCTATTATCTTCTCTAAAGACAGAATGTCCTTATTCCTTTCTATAATGTGAACTACTCTTCTTTTGACCAAAATTCAAAGAACCACAGGAGATACAAAGTTAGAGATCGTGGACCTCAGGGTTCTACATATACTAGTCAGCTTATTCTTTTTAAGACTCAGAGATGTGGCTGAATATTTGCTCCAGGTGTGGGATATCTTTAGGGTTTGCCTTACAAAGTAGAATATAAACTTACTCTTTAAGTTTTCTGCCTACTAACTTCCTTTTAACCAGGCATGATAAATATTTGATGCCCTGTGCCTGGTAAAAATAAAACAAGAACATCAAGAGACAAACTCTAAACATAAGCAAAGAATAAATTCTGAGTGGGATAGGTAGATTTCAGGATATATTTTAAAAATAATTATCATCATTAGATTTACTAAGTTTCCAGAGCTGGGGAAACTACTGTCTCAGCATGAAGATACCCTGATCATTTTGGGAGGAGGAGGCTATGGAAATGATACCAGGAATGAATTTAATCTGGCCCAGAGAGCTTGACATAGAGTTTTCTGGTTAGTAGTCTGGAGAATGAGGATCAGTGCTCATGTTAGGAATTGACTTTGGAGTTCTTGCCCCCGAAGTTACCTCCTCTGAACTCATTCTGCTTTGTGTTCCCACAACAACATGGTAGACATCTGTTAGCACTGACTGCTCCCACAGTCAGAGATGGTTGCTGATGCTAAGGCTTCTGCTCCACTCCTCATTCCTCCCTGGATCTTTTAATACTAGATCTTTAGACCTGGAAAGATGAGCCTCATTCCATCTTCCAGATCTCTTCATTCTGGAGCCTAATTTCATAGCTTGTTATTACAAGAGCATGACCATCTTCCATCCATGTCCATGTCCTTGAGGTTGCATCATTCCCAAGCTCTTAGAACTAGTCTATTATCCACAATTTTCAGTATTGGACAATTTCTATTTCCTCTTCCTCCTCCTTTGACTTTTTATAGGTGGGAGGTGGCTATTACTACTATTATTAAAGAAATTCATGCTATGAGTAGGCTTCAAGTGAGATGTAAAACAATGGGAAAGATTTTCAGGATCTGGATAAATCTATTTGATATGTTACTATTTTTAGATATTGGATGGCAGTGAAAAACTGAGCTACTCCCTGGAGGGCTTTAAAATTAGTAAGTGTATAGTCCAGGCAGACTTTTTCTCTTGAAAGCAGAAGGGAAGTATGTACTCTTAGTTGTTCTGTTGTTAAGTCTAATTCTGTTATTGTGCCAGGGATTGCTGTGTTACCTGAAGTCTTTCCCCATTTTCTGGGACATCTGATGTACCTATGAAATATCAGGCATAAACATTAGGTGACCTCATATATGGGGACCTAGAAAGGGGAGTAACCAAACACAAGTATGTTACATTTTAGTAAGAAAATTTAAATCTGGAAAATGAATAGCAATAATAATGGTTGTTACTTACACAGCACTCTAAGGTTTGCTGTGTGTTTTATAGATATTATCTCTTTTAATTCTTTTAAAAAATATACAAAATTTATTTATTTTTCAGTTTTCAACATTCACTTCCATAAGAATTAGAATTCCAAATTTTCTCCCCATCTCTCCCCTCCCCCCACGCCAGGACAGTGTGCACTCCAACCACCTCTTTCCCCAGTCTAATCTCCCTTCTATCATTCCCCTTCTTATATCCCCTTCCCCTCTATTTTCCTGTAGAGCAAAATAAATTTCTATACTCCATTGCCTATACATCTTATTTCCCAGTTGCATGCAAAAACAATTTTTAACATTCATTTTTAAAGCTCTGAGTTCCAGATTCTCTCCCTTCCTCCCTCCCCACCCACCCTCATTGAGAAAGCAAGCTTCACTATAGGTCATGCATGTGTAGTCATGCAAAACATGTTGCAGAAGACTAATCTATTCCCCTCTGTATTGTCATGCCTTCCATTTTTTTCTGTTCTCTCCCTTGATCTGTCCTCTCACAATAGTGTTTGCTTCTGATTATCCCTTTCCCTAATTTCCCTTCTCTTATCTTCCCTCTCCTATCCTCTTCCCCCTGCCTTCCTCAGGGTAAAATAGATTTTCATACCCAGTTGAGTGTGTGTTATTCCCTCCTTAAGTCAAATCCCATGATAGTAAGACTCACTTATACCCTTTCATCTCCTCCCTCTTCCCCTTCATTGTAAAAGCTCTTTCTTGCCTCTTTTATGTGAGATGATTTGTGACATTCTACCTCTCCTGTTTTCTTATTCCTAGTACATTCCATTCAACAGTAAATTTTGTTTTTTAGGCATTTTCCTTTCATATTCAGTTCACCCTGTGTCCTGTCTATGTATGTATGTATATAATCTCTCTCTCTCTCTCTCTTTCTCTCTCTCTCTCTCTTTCTCTCTCTCTCTCTATCCACACACACAAACACACACACATACTCCTATGCAACCATATACCTACCTACATATATACAATATACACACATGTGTATATACCAATACACATCTACATATATATATTCCTTCTAACTACCCTAATACTGAAAAAAGTCTCATGAGTTATGAGTATCTTCTTTCTATGTAAGAATGTAAACACTTTAACTTTAATGAGTTCCTTTTGGCTTCCCTTTCCTGTTTATCTTTTTATGCTTCTCTTAACTCTCATATTTGAAAGTCAAATTTTCTCTTCAGCTCTGGTCTTTTCAACAAGAATGCTTGGAAGTCCTCTATTTTATTGAAATTCTATTTTTCCCCTGAAGTATTATACTTGGTTTTGCTGAAAAGGTGATTTAGGTTTTAATCCTACCTCCTTTGACCTCTGGAATATCATATTCCAAGCCCTTTGATCCCTTAGTGTAGAAGCTGCTAAACTTGTATTATCCTTATTGAATTTCCACAATCCTTGAATTGTTTCTTTCTGGCTGCTTGTAACATTTTCTCCTTGACCTGGGAACACTGGAACTTGGTTACAATATTCCTAAGAGTTTTCCTTTTGGGATCTCTTTTAGGAGGAGGTGATTGGTGAATTCTTTCCATTTCTATTTTACCCTCTAGTTGTAGAATATCAGGGCAGTGCTCTTTCATAATTTATTAGAAGATGATGTCTTGGTTCTGTTTTTGATCATGGTTTTCAGGTAGACCAAGAATTTTAAAATTATCTCTATTTTCCAGGTCAGTTATTTCTCTGAGATATTTCACATTGTCTTCTGTTTTTTTCGTTCTTTTAGTTCTGTTTTATATTTTCTTGATTTCTAATAAAGTCATTACCTTCCATCTGCTCCTTT
Organism: Bettongia penicillata ogilbyi; assembly: GCA_023548195.1. Lineage (NCBI taxonomy): Eukaryota > Metazoa > Chordata > Mammalia > Diprotodontia > Potoroidae > Bettongia > Bettongia penicillata. The sequence goes on along the minus strand of JAJHZJ010000035.1, from coordinate 524,548 downwards.
CTAATTTTTAAAGAACTATCTTCTTCAGTGAGCTTTTGGACCTCCTTTTCCATTTGACCATTTCTGCTTTTTAAGGCATTCTTTCTCCTCATTGACTTTTTGGACTTCTTTTGCCATTTGGGTTAGTCTTATTTATTTGTCTTATAGTGTTATTTTCTTCAGCATGTATTGGGTCTCCTTTAGCAAGCTGTTGACTCATTTTTCATGGTTTTCTTGCATTTCTCTCATTTCTTTTCCCAATTTTTCCTCCACCTCTCTTACTTGATTTTCAAAATCCTTTTTTGAATTCTTCCATGGCCTGAGACTATTTCATGTTTTGGGCGGAGGCTTTGGATATAGGAGCCTTGACCTTGATGTCTTCCTCTGGCTGTATGCTTTGATCTTCCCTATCTGAAAGGATTGAAGAAAATACCTTTTTCCAGTAAAGTAACCATCTATGATCTTATTTTTTCCCCCTTTTTGCCTATTTTCCCAGCTGATTGCTTGAATTTTGAGTCCATTGTCAGGTGGAGGGCATACTACCCCAGGTTTCAGAGGATTCATGCAGCTATTTTCTGAGATATCTCTAGAGACCTGTAAGTTCTCAGTTCCTCCAAAGTGGCATAGTCAAGGGAGAAGTGTTTACTCCTCTCCTGACCTGCACTCCAGTATATGAGCAACAACAAGCACTCTTTTCTGCCTTTGAACTGTGAGTAGGATTCCTTCTCCATAGCTATCATTAGCTCTGCCACATCAGTGCTTCTCCTCACCCCAGGACTTCCACTCAGGACTGAGACCCAGAGCAGCAGCTCGATTCCCCCATCATCTTTAGGTCAAGAGCTCCAGAAGCAGGTGCTGTGGTGGCAGTGATTGCAACTGCTCTGGAGCTGAGGCTGTGGCTGGACCATGCTCCCCTCTCACTCAGGTGAAAGAGCTTTCTCACTGATTTTTGAAGTTGTCTTTGGCATTTGTGGGTTGAAAAATCTAGAAACTGTAGCAGCTGCCTGTGATTCAGTGCCCTGAAGCATACTCTGGTCCCATCTGCCAGCATGGCCTATGCTGAGCTGGGTTACACTATGCTCCAAGATGAGTGCAATAGACCCTTCATACCAGCTTTTTAGGTTGTCTTGGGCAGGAAATCTGTTTCTTTCTGTCATTTTGTGGCTTCTGCTGCTCTGGAATTTGCTTAGAGTCATTTTTTTTCAGGTATTTTAAGGCCTTTAGGGGCAGAGGTCAAGCAGGTCCATGCTTCTACTCTACCATCTTGGCTCCACCCCTCTCATTTAATTCTTGAAATAACCTAATGAGGTAGATTATTGTCCCCTTTTACACATGAAGACACTGAGGCTTAGAGAGGTAAGTGACTTTCCTAAGGTCATATAATTAGAGTAAGGTGGGATTCCCCTTTTCACATTGACTCTAGTACCTTATCTAATTATGCTGCTGATGTGAAATGCAGCCACACAGAAAATGTTTTAAATTAGATGGGTCTCTTCACTTGACCATCAACCTGAAGGTGGTTTGCTGATGCAGTTAGCAACCAAGCAGCTAATCTCTCTGTTTGTCCTTCCATAAATTTCTTCCTCATAAATCATAATCCCATTTTGCAATGAATGCAATGGGAAATTTCAGATGCAGGAAAAGATGGTGTATTTGTGAAAAATAATCTGGTAATGGAAAAAGTGGGGCAACCCAAGGAAGGTATCAGAGCCATTGTGAAATCTGTCAACAATTGGCCTTTGAGTATTGCAGAAGCTCACATGACTTTCACCAGCTTACCAATAAGAAACTTTACATATGCCAAATCTGTTTTTTTTTTTTTTATCATTTCATCTTCATAGCACTTTGAGGTTTGCAAAGAGTATTGGTGATAACATTCTTGTACAATTACAAGGGTAGGAGGGATAAGTTGTGTAAACATTCAGAGTCTCAGTTTCTTCTATTTGTCATATAGGGTTTGGAAAGGTTGCACTATCTTCACAAGAATGTCAGTGCTTAGTGTAATTCCTGGCACATAATTGGAGCCTAATACTTGCTTGTTCATTTCCCCTTTTTTCTTATCCTCTATGACTTTAATTGGTCTCTTTTGCTGTGTGGGTGTATTTAATCTTTTGTCTATTTCTCCTGGACTCCAGATTAGCTTAGAATCATAAGATTAGATAATTAAAACTGGAAGGAATTCAGATGTAATCTGGTCTATTCTTTATATTTTTCAAGTGAGGAAACTGTTGGTTAAATGACTTGCACAAGACCATATAGGTCATAAGTAACAGGGTTAGAAATATGAACTCAAGCACTCTGACTTGAATTATTGTGCTTTTTAATTCCTATTATACCATGACACCTCTCATGATGCCCCCACAAGACCCCCTCTATGCATTAGGGGAATACACACAAAAATATTACTGTGTAGGTTTGCCCCAACTCTACATCATTGCTACCCAAACTCATAGAACAAAAATTGTTTCTGGTTTTCTCCCTTCCATAGGTTCCTCTAAATCTATGCTCAGAGACAAGGTCATCCATTCAATTAAATTCAGTGCATCAAATATGTATAAGCATACAAGGCTCTATGCTAGGTGCTCAGAATAAGATTTTTTTTTTTTAAATGGCTAGAATTTATATAGTTCTTTAATTTTTTCAAAATGCCTTACAAGTATTATTTTATCCTCACAACAACCATGTGAGGTTGTGAGGGTAAAATTATCCTCATTTTACAAATGAGGAAACTGAGTCAGACAATGATTTAAATGGCTTATTTAGGGTCATTTATTTAGGTCTGAGTTTGGATACAAATTCAAGTCTTCCTAATTTCAAGACCAATGTTCTCTTCACTGCCTCATCCTTGCCCTCAAGGTGTTTATATTATATTAAGGGATTTTTTTTTGATTCCTCATCATTGAATATTTTTTTAATCCCCAGACACAAGAAAACAGAAACACTGATCCTGCAATAACTACATTTTTGTAGTAAGGATCAATAACCAAATTTCAGGACCCTGCCAGGTAATTTTGCCAAGTCTCTGGGGAGACCTCGATGGCTGTTAACTCTCCACCCAGCACGTCATACTTTTTCCTATTGGTGTTAACTGGTACATAGTCCAGTAACATAATAGGCGAGAGATAGTCAAAGGCATTCCAGATTTAGGCTTTCTTCTCACTCTATGATTATTTGTGGGAACAGTGTTCTAGTGGCCATTCTCATGATGGCTACAGTGAAATAAGCATAAATGTGGGAGGCCCCTTCTTGCTCTAGTTCCCATATATACCTAGTTCTTTTGCATTTTTTGAATGGCTGGTTAGGTGCTACTTCAGTTATCAATACTTCAGGATAAACTGCTGAATAGAATCTCACAGTGTTAAGAAAATGCTGCAAACCTTTCACTCTGGAGGATGCCACTCAGTCCCATATGGCTTTCCCATAATCTGGATTCATTTGTGGTTTGCTTAGTCCTAAAATAAATCCCAAGCATATTACCTGGAGCTGACAAAGAATGTTTTTCTCCAACTTACGCTGCAAGCTGTTGCATTGCAACTGAATTAATGCCTTCCTTATGTAGACAACATATTCTTGTCCATGACATGAAAATCCAAAAATGTCATCAAGGTAAGTAGAGACAAATTGACACAGAAGGTTAAGAGAACATCATTGAGTAAAGTAGAAATATGACTGGGGTGGTAGATAAACTCCAAAGACCTGATCTGATATTCACTGAGTTCCCATCTAGGGAACGAGGTTTTTTCTATTCCACCTCCTCCATAAGTCCATTTTAGTATAAATGCAGGTTCCATATACTCTTCCCAATGTTTCTTAAATAAGAGATAGAAGAAAATGGTTATTTACTGTTATTGCATTGAGCTCTGTAATCAATACAGAGAAAATGACTTTCTTAGGCACATAAGAAAGAGATATTCCAGCTGGCAATCAGTGTGATTAAATAAACAAAGGTCTTCAATTTTCCTTGGATGTGTGTCTACAAGATATCACTCTCTTTCTCATTTGGTGCATCATTGATCTATATGATGAAAAATGAAGTGAGCAGAGCCAGAAAAACCATATACACAATAACTGCATTAATGTAAATGAAAGAAAGATCAACTCCGAGTAATTATAGTGATCAATTTTGGACCTGGAGGACAGATAATGAAACATATCTCTCCTTTTGACAGAGAAGTCAGAGTCTATGAGGGCAGAATGTTGCCTATATTGTCAAGTATCATTATTGTTTTATTTTTTTTGGCTTAACTTTTTCATTGTTTCAAGGGAGGATTCAACCTGATGGTCAGGAGGTTATTTGAGTATGGCTTTGATATAAACACAGAAGGCATGGACAAAATTTATTTATAAAAATAAAAATGAATCTGCTTATAGATGGTGTTCCAAGGAAGAGATTGGACAATAATAATCCTAATGAGGAAATAACTTCCTTTGCTAAATATATTCTGTAAGTTAAGAAACTTTGGAAATATCTCAATCCTCTGCTTTTTCATTATTATTATTTTTCCACCTTCTGAGGGGATCTTTGAACTACTTCTGAATCCAACAGAAATAGCTCCTACTTGGGTCTATGAAAGATCGAAAAAACATATTAAACCAACCTATACTTCATTCAGTATGGGCAAGCTATTATAAACACTACAATCCAAACACCACTATGAAACAGTAACACTCATCTGCAGGCAGAAGGCAGTAGGATAAAAGTTGTCTCAGCCACTTTGTCATTGATTACATGCAGGATAACTTTTTCCCTATTGTTTTATTTTTAAAATTATATTTAATTAAAAAATGTGTTTTAACATTCTTAATAAAAAAATTGAGTTTGAAATTCGCTCCCTCCTGTCTGTTCACCTGCCCCACCCCACCACTGAGAAGGCAAGCAATATATCTATTATACATGTGAAATTGTGCAAGGTATATTTCCATATTACCCATGTAACAAAAAAACCCACAAGAAAAATGAAAGTGAGAAAATTATACTTCAATTTGCACTGAGTTCATCATTTCTCTTTCTGAGGATGGATAGAATTTTTTCTTCATGAATTCTTTGGAATTTTCTTGGATTATTGCCTTGATCAGAGTAGGTAAATCTTTCACTGTTGATTGTCATTACAATATTGGTGTTACTGTATACAGTGACCTACTGGTACTGCTCATTTCACTTTGCATCAGTTCCCATGTTTTTTTGAACCACCACTCCAGTCCCATTCAATTCTTTTAGCACAACTGTACTCTGTTACAAACATATGCCATAACTTGCTCAGCCATTCCCCAGTTGATGAGCATTCCCTCAATTTCCAGTTCTTTGCCACCATAAAAAGAGCTGCTATAAATATTTTTGTACATATAGATCCTTTTCCTTTGATCTCCTTGGGGGTAGTAGCATTGTTATCCAGAATAATTGTACAGCTTACAACTCCACGAACAGTTTGTTTTTGTACTTATTTTTTCCGATCCCCTCAAGCATTTATCATTTCTGATAGATGTGAAGTGGCATCTCAGAGTTGTTTTAACTTGCATTTCTCTAATCAATACTGATTTAGAGTATTTTTTTCATGTGTTTATAGATAGTTTAGATTTATTTTTTTCTGAATGCTGTCCAGATCCTTTAATCACTTATCAATTGGGGAATGGCTCTTATTTTTATAAACTTAACTCAATATGCCATATATTTGGGGAATGAAAACTTTGCCAGAGAAACTTGATGTAAATTTTTTTTAAAATATCTTTTAGCAAAATGTAGTTTCCCTGATTATCCCTTTTAACCAGATCTAGTCTGGTTTTTGCTTTTGCTTTGTCTGAAACCATGATTACTAGCCCTGGCATAGATTCTGCTTCAGCCCCTTATTTTATCCCTGTGTGTATGTCTTTCTGTTTCAAATGTCTCTTATAAACAACATATTGTTGGATTCTAGTTTCTAATCCATGTTGCTGTCTGCTTCTGTTTTATGGGTGAGCTCATCCCATTCATATTCAGAGTTATTACTAACTGCGTATTTCTCTCCATTCCCTTTTATTTTGTTTATCATTCTCTCTCTCTTTTTAATCCTGTCTCTTCTCTTACCATGGTCTCTTTTAATCCACCCTGCCCTCCTTTCATCCTCCTATCCTTTCTTTTATCTCTTTCTCTTTCTACCTCCACTGTTAGATAAGATAAATATCTCTGACCAACTATGTGTGTGTGCGGGCACGTGTGTATTCTTCCCTTTTTGAGGGAGTTCTGAAGAAAATGAAGTTCAAGCATTGCCTATCACTCCCATTTTCTCCTCATCTAAACCCTCTTCCTTGCATTCCTCTTTTATGCAAGATAATTTTCCCCATTATTCCTTTCCCTTCCTTGTTCCTCCAGTGAATCTTTCCTTCACATCCTTCATTTTTTTTTTTTGAGATCATGCCAACATTATTCATACCCATGGTCTCTGCTTTGTTATTGTGACCAGAGTCTCTGCTTCCTTTTGACCAACTTCATTCACTCCTCTCCACCCCACAACTGTGATGTAGAACTATGCATGGGCAGTAGAGTTGCCAATCATTCTAGATTGTGCCAGTAAAGGGTCCCTTATGATCAGTCTTCCATCAGAGTCATGTAACTTATCTTTCCCAGACTAACACTCTTAGTAATATAATCCTCTGATGCACTAGAAATGGGATTTTAACCTTTTTTTTTATTGTGTTTATTATATACCCCTTTTTACCATCTATTGAAGCCTATGGGTCCTTTCTCAGAATAATATTTTTAAATGCATAAAAGAAAATATATAGGATTACAAGAGTAAATAATGTCCTGAAATAGTCATTAAAATATTTTTAAGAATAAATTTGATGTCCCCACGTTAAGAACCTTCTATTCTCTATAGTCTATCAGCAACTGACTTTGCTTTATTTGTCCTGCCTAAGGACCCCAACCTACCAAGATAGCAAGTATGATAAGAAATGCTTTTGATCCCAAACTTTGTTCTTAATTAATTCATTAATTTAATTAAAATTAAATTATATAATTAAAATTATATCTTAGATAATAATGAATTATATAATTAAATTATTAATTAATATTATTCTTAATTTTTATTTGTTTCTCATTTCTCCACGAAAATTCTTGCTTCATTTCTGGCTAGATTTCTACTGCTTCTTCTGGCTTGTGCTTTGCCTTCACTGCCAAGCCAGCTGATTAGGTCGCCATATAAACGGTCTGTCCTGGGTTCTGTAGTTCCTCAATCCTAATAGCTGGGTCCCTGGTCAGGTTTCAACTACCTCAGCATTTTATTCCTTTCCTTGACTGCCATCTTGGGTCTCTGGAAAAACTTTTTCCTTCCAGCCTAAAACCAAGCTGGATAGCGTAAGTCTATTTGTTTGCTGAGGTCTCTTATGTCCCCACCACCCATACCTTTAGATCACTATTTCTATCCTTTCTAAAAAATCCTCATCATAATCTAGAACTTTTTACCAGTGCCAAAACTCTTCCCAGCATTAAAGCTTCAATGTGACACACTCTCTTTGTCTCTCTCTGTCTCTCTTTTTATCCCTCTAGCTCTGTCTTTCTCTCTCTCTGTCTGTCTCTCTCTCCTAAATGATAAAGATTCAGTCTTGGAATACCACTAATTCTTTAGCTTCACTCTGCTATCAGAAGTATCATACTAGTAAACGTTATCTTTCCGACCTACTCCCCTCTCCATTTTCCCAGCACTAAATACTGCTTAATTGAATTAATTGTCCAAAACCAACCAATATTTTTTTTCCTTTTGTTCCTGTCAAATTAATGAGAAACTATTATAGGCCCTTGTTGAGACAATAGTCATCCTTATATGTAGGGAGAGACAAGAGGCTATCACAGTCACTTGTATGGTATGTTCTTTCTGAGACACTACAAGGATATAGCTCTCTGCTATATCTGTGATTGCTCTCCCAGTCTAGTTATCACCTGCTTTATCCTTCCTAAATATGAAATGTGTTTGTGTGTGTGTGGGTGTGTGTGTGTTATCTAGGTGGCTTTCTGAGTACAACTGTCAGGGAGGTATATATACTTATTCCTGAAATCTTACCCACTTTTTTTTTAATGCTCATTTATTTATTTTTACTTTTCATCATTCATTTCCATGAAATTTTGAGTTCCACATTTTCTTCCCATCTCTCCCCTCCTCCCACCCCCAAACACCATGCATTCTGATTACCTCTTCCCCTAATCTGCCCTCCCTTCTATCACACCCCTCCCTTCCCTTATCCCCATCTTCTCTCTTTTCTTTTGGGCAAGATAGATTTCTATACCCCATTACCTGTATTTCTTATTTCCCAGTTGCTTGCAAAAACAATTCTCAATATTCGTTCCTAAAACTTTGAGTTCCAACTTCTCTCCCTTCCTCTCTCCCCACTCATCCCCACTGAGAAAGCAAGCAGCAATTTAATATAGGCTATATATGTGTGTATATATTTATATGTGTGTATATATTTATATGTGTAGCTTTGCAAAAGACTTCCATAATAGTCATGTTGTGTAAGACTAACTATATTTCCTTCCATGCTATCCTGCCCCCCACTTATTCTATTTTCTCTTTTGACCTTGTCCTACCCCAAAACTGTTTACTTCTAATTACTCCCTCCTCCCATTTGCCCTCCCTTCTATCATCCCCCATCCCACTTATCCCCCTCTCCCCTACTTTTCTGTAGTGTAAGATGGATTTTCATACCAAATCGAGTGTGCATGTTATTTCCTCCTTAAGCCAAATGTGATGAGAGTAAGCTTCACTTTTTCCCTCTCACCTCCTGCCTTTTTCCCTCCACTGAAAAAGCTTTTTGCCTCTTTTATGAGAGATAGTTTGCCCCATTCCATTTCTCCCTTTCTCCTCCCAATATATTACTCTCTCACCCCTTAATTTTATTGTTTTAGATATCATCCCTTCCTATTCAACTCACCCTGTGCCCTCTGTCTATATATGTGTGTGTATTTTCCCTCCAACTACTCAAATACTGAGAAAAGTTTCAAGAGTTACAAATATGATCTTTCTATGTAGGAACTTTAGTAAGTTCCTTAGGCTTTCTCTTTCCTGTTTACCTTTTCATTCTTCTTTTGACTCTTGCGTTTGAAAGTCAAATTTTCTATTCAACTCTGGTCTTTCATCAAGAATACTTGAAAGTCTTCTATTTCATTGAATGACCATTTTTCCCCTTGATGTATTATACTCAGTTTTGTTGGACAGGTGATTCTTGATTTTAATTCTAATTCTTTTGATTTCTGGAATATCATATTCCAAGCCCTTTGATCCCTTAATGTAGGAGCTGCTAGATCTTGTTATTCTGATTGTATTTCCACAATACTCAAATTGTTTCTTTCTAGCTGCTTGCAATATTTTCTCCTTGACCTGTGAACTCTGGAATTTGACTATAATATTCCTAGGAATCTTTCTTTTAGAATCTCTTTCAGGAGGTGATCAGTGGATTGTTTCAATATTTATTTTACCCTCTGATTCTAGAATATCAGGGCAATTTTTCTTGATAATTTCATGAAAATGATGTTTAGGCCCTTTTCTTGATCATGGCTTTCAGATAGTCCTGTAATTTTTAAAATGCCTCTCCTGGATTTATTTTCCAATGAGATATTTTTGAATTTTTCCAATGAGATATTTCACATTATCTTCTATTTTTTCATTCTTTTGGTTTTTTTCCTGTAATTTCTTGGTTTCTCATAAAGTCATTAGCTTCCATCTGCCCCATTCTAATTTTTAAAGAGCTATTTTCTTCAGTGAGCTTTTGAATCTCTTTTTCCATTTGACTAATTCTGTTTTTTAAAGCATTCTTCTCCTCATTGACTTTTTGGACCTCTTTTGCCATTTGAGTTAGTCTATTTTTAAGGGTGTTATTTTCTTCAGCATTTTTTTAAATGTCTCTTTTAGCAAGCCATTGACTCGCTTTTCATGATTTTCTTGCATCACTCTCATTTCTCTTCCCAATTTTTCCTCCACCTCTCTTACTTGATTTTCAAAATTCTTTTTGAGCTCTTCCATGACATGAGACCATTGCATATTTATTTTGGAGGTTTTGGATGCAGAAGCCTTGACATTTATGTCTTCCTCTGATGATATGCATTGTTCTTCCTCATCTGAAAGGATGGAAGAAAATAACTTTGAAGCTGTTTTTGGTGTTTGTGAATTGAGCAATCTGGGAACCACAGCTGCTGCTGGAGATTCTGCCCCAAGACCTGCTTCTGTTCCTGCCAGTGCCAGTGGCACATGGCCAAGACTGTGCTGTTCTCTGCTCTGAGCCTGGTATGATAGACCTTTCCTGTTGGCCTTCCAGGCTGTCTTGGAATGGAAATCTCTTTCACTCTGTTGTTTTGTGGCTTCTGCTTCTCTAGAATTTGTTTAGAGTCATTTTTCACAGGTATTTTATGGGCTGTGGGGGAGAGCTTTTACAGGCCCATCGTTTTACTCCACCATCTTGGCTTTGCCCCTTGCCCCATTTTCTAAAAGAGAGTTTGATTCTTGTCAGGGGATACAGAGGATGTAGGGGATCAGGAGATCGAGGCTGTGAGTAAGGCCTTCCCTGCTTTCCTCAGAGAGGGTGCTTTTAGCTAAAATTATATTTGTCTGTCCATGTTAATATTTCCAGCCTAGGGGACATAAATTTTAGATTAAATCTGCTCTTTTGATTGCCATCTCTTAATGGGGAAAAGAATGTTCTAAGATACATTCAAAGCTTTGACCCTCTTCCCAATAAAAGCTATTTATGCAAAGATCAGCACAAATATTGCATTGTGAATAGCCCTAGTTATCCAAGCCCAAAGCAAAAGAAATCAAAGAAGTGATACAGATTACAACATGTCAGGAAAATGTCCAAGAGTAAATGAGCAAGATGTAGTACCTTATAGAATTTTATCACTAGAGATTCCCCATCTCACCCATGGGGAAATTCCCCCAGGTCTCTAGTGTGACAAATTACAAATAGGGACATGTTCAATGTGCCAATTTTCCTACATGTCGGCTTTTTCTCAAAGTCCCTCCAGGACTCTCTTCCCAAAGACATCCTGGAATCATATGTATCCTTTCCCCAAATCCTTAACAACTCTGCCCTCACTCAAACTCTGGTCATCAAGTAATCATTCTCCTTACTGAATGAAGAGAGTTTTCTCTCAATGAAGAGAGTTTGGACTGGACTCTATTCTGAGGTTACAATAAGTACTTGGGTCAAGGGGAGGCTGCTAGTAGTTAGGTTATATCCTGATAAAGTCAAATATGTTCTACCTGGAGAATGAAAGTGAAAACAGAAATTGCTGGGGAGTGGGGGGAAGGGAGATACATCCACCTGAGAGATACTATCAAAAGAGGAACTTTTACTCCAACATTTGAATTAGGATCTTGGGCTCAATTTAATCTATAAACTTCTCGGGTATTGGTACTGAAAATTTCTATCACATGATCTTCTAATATTTGATAGTCACCACCTTTCACAATGAAAATTCTTTTCCACCGTTAATTCTTTGCCAGTCTAATTCCTGCCCTAGTCCTTATTTTTCTTCTTCTATCTTCTCCCCCTACACTACTCAGAAAGTAACACTTTATTGTGAACAAAGTCCTCTTTATCCTATCAAGGATGGGTAACCTGAGGCCCTGAGGCCACATGTGGTGTTCTAGGTCCTGCGATGTGGTCTTTTGACTGAATTCATGTTTTACAGAACAAATACTTTCATTAAGGGGATTTGTTCTGTGAAGTTTGGATTCAGTGGAAAGGCTGCACTTGAGGACCTAGAGGGTCACATGTGGCCTTAAGGTCACAAGTTCTCCACCATTTTTCTCTCATTCTTTCTTCATGTTCCAGTGCTCCCTATTTTATTGAGAAAGTTGAGGGTGTCACAAACTCTCCTACTCAGCACCTCAAAGTTGCTCTTCATCTTTATTCATTCACATGTCTTTTGCCCTGAATCTCAGAGGAGGAAGTGTCTCTTCTTTCTAAGTCTAACTTAGTATATATCTTCTTGGTTCCACACTCTCTCATCTCTCTGGTCAATTTGCTTCATTAGCTTCCTTCTTTTCCATTCCCCTGTTCTTTAATTTTTGGTATCAACTTCTGTTTACTGTTACATACAAACTTCTAATTCCTTACAACTGTTTACATAGTACATGACCTTCCTTGATCTTCCCTCCTTTCAAGCTATCATCCTACTTCTCTCTTCCTTTCTAGTGCTAATTTTCTAGAAGTAGCCTGCACTCATAACTTCTGTTTCTCACCATCCATTCAATCCTCAGCCTTTTACAGACTTTCAACCTGTTGCTCTATTAAAATGTTCTTTAAAAATTTCTTAATTGATACATTAGATGGCTTTTGCTCAGTGCTTAATCTTTCCACTGATATTCTTGAACACCTCCTATTCTGGATACCTTATCTTCCATTAATTCCCGAGACAGTACCATCTCGTGATTCTCTTCCATGCTGTCTAGACGACCACTGTATCTGTTACCAGTTCATTATCCATCTCCTCCCTCTTAAGCACAGTTTCCCCATTGTCCTTCTGGGCCCTCTTCTTTCTTCACTTCTCTGATTACCTCATTCACTACCACAGATTCAAATAGCACCTCTGCACAGATAACTTTATACACACATATATCTATATAATCTGTATATCTCCACCTCATATATCTAAAAGTGGCCCACTACACACCCAGCTCCAAACGAGGCTTCTTACCCATTTAAAGTTTGAGAATAGGTTGAGATTGTTTTGGCCCCAAGATCTCTAATGATTCACATGACTGAATATTTTATCTATCTTGTCTTTATATGTTTCTACATATCTATATAATTTATACATTTAATTTCAATCACTCTCCTAAGGTCCAGTCATTCACAGTTAATAGAATGCTGGACATTTCCACCCAGATACCTCATCATTGCCTCTAAAGCTGATCTTATCATCTTCTTTCCTCAAACCTAAAGTTTTCTATTTCTGTGGAGTTACCACATACCTCTTATCTTCCTAACCTTGTCACCACAGAATCATCCTTTATTATTCCCTATCATTTATTCCCATATCCAATTTTTAGCCAAATTCTGTTGGCTAGCTAGTTTGTCAAGTACACTAAACATAATACATACTCAGTAAGTGTTTGATTAATTCAAGATTTTTCTAATTTCCACCCACTATAGAGAAGATAGGTACAATGACACTTGCCAGTCATTTGTGGGGGTGGGTGGTAGGTGGGGATGGTGGGGGACAGTAGAGGAGGGTGCTAACAGGGTAAAGATGTGATGTTTCAAAATCTTGATCAGATAGAGTAAACAGGAATTTATTCCAAGTTCATTGAGTAATTCCATCGCAGGGGCAAGACAGGAGGAAAGTAAACGAGTTGCCAGCAGGTGGCTAAGATTGGGAAAATCAACAAGGAGTCAGGGTAAAACATACCATGCAAGTCCCAGGCAATATCCCCTAAGTCAGAGTGTTTTACTTAGTTGTGATGATTGTCTGTAAATTGTTTCAAAATTATGTGACTCTAAATAGGGCAGTTTTAGCAAATGTTCTATACATGTGGCACATTTTTCATGAATTATTTCTTGAGGTTCAGTATTTTTCCCTCATGGATAAATAGTGTGGGAAGATATCGGATGCACTCTGAACCACACTTATTTTCTCAGATTTCTGGTTTCATTCAATGATTGCTGCAATTAGGTAAGATTATGAGGCTTTCTCTGTTATATCAGTGATTTGAATATAAAATTGTTTTAATTTAAATGAAGATAATTTCCTTAAGAACATCTTTTAACTCTTTAGTTTGTTTTTCTTTTGTTACCATTTATTTTCAAATTGCTTAATTATCCCTTTTTAAATAAAGTGCAACTAAGTTAAAATACTTAAATATAAAGCCATTTTGCTATGTATTTTGGCTTCTAAAATAACATTTAAATGATCAAGATCTCTATGTTAATGGACAAATCAACCTCTTCCCCTCATAGTCTGCTGAAAAACCAGTTTGCTGTGGGAGGAGTCAGACATTACTGTATAATTTCTTGAGTCACAATATTTCATGTTTATAGAAATGACACACAAACTTCATCTTGACAATATCAAACACTTTTAAAACTCAAAAAATTCACTTAGCCCTTTCCATGGTTGTCTAAACCAACAAGATTTTTGGAAAACTCATGAAAATTGAATTTTTGAATTTTAATCCTATTTAGCCCCATGTGTTGATCATTTGTGTCTGATTCTTCATGACCTCTAGAACATAGCACCCCAATGATCTCCATAGAATTTTCTTGGCAAAGATACTGGAGCAGTTTGTCATTAAGGCAAACATTAAACGATTTGCCCAAGGTAATACAGCCCTGAGTTTGAATTCAGATCTTCCTGAATCCAAGTCCAGCTCTCACCTACTGGACCACCTACCTGCTTCCATATAGACATAGCCAATCTGGGCCTCTATGAAATGTTACTATAAGTTCAAAAGCATATAACTGTGCATGTTTACAAATGAAGGATTTTTTTAGGACACTGTGAGAGAATTAAAATGAGTATTTGCAATTCTCACATGAAGAAGACTCAAAGCAGAGTTCTGTCTCTCCCAAAATGAAGATTCTAATTGCATCAGATTGGAAGAGCTCTGGATATCATGGAATATATACTTAAACTGAAAAAAACATTTAGATAAGATTCTATATTATTTCTTTATTATATCATAAATTATTAAGAGATTTTTGAAGGTGTTTATTAATCTAGTTAAAGGAACAACACACTCTACGCTCGCTTGGACAGTCTAGTAAGAAGATGGATAGAAATATCACTGGCTAAAAGTGTCATTGTTGCCTGAGTTGCATTGCTAGAGAATCTGGGTTAAATCATGACAGGTATAAAGGACTCCAAATCTGACAGAAGTGGAAAGCGTATATATTAAAAGAAATGGATAAATATTTCCAGTCTGGAAACTGAAGCATAATCATACATTTCTTGTGTATCCTTAATCCATTTATCTATCTATCTATCTATCTATCTATCTATCTATCTATCTATCTATCTATCTATCTATCTATCATCTATCTATCTATCCATTCGTTTGTTTATTCATCCATTTATCTATCTATTTATTTATCTATCTATCCGTCTATTTGATCAAGCTTTAGGTCTAAGGAGAGTGAGTTTACAATGGAGAGTTTACATTGACTTCATAATGACTTCTGTTTTCTCTGGTGTTTTGATATTAGATACTAATCCAATTCCAGTCAATTCCTCTGATCAGCTCACCAAATCACAACCTGTAAGACATATTCTTTACATGATGACCAAAATAATTCATTGAGAATGAAATGTGCACTTAGAAAGGGTAGGTAAGTGGGAAGAGAGATGAATTCCCTGCTCAATAAATCACAGGCTTTTTGGTTGCTTTCTTTTATAATGTCAGTGTCCAATCTCATACTGCTCCAGAGGAGATCTAATTTATGTTCACACCTTTTATGGAAAGATACATGATCAAGAGGACAGGGTAAAGAGGCTCAGAATCTTCACTCTTCCTGACTCTTCTAAAATCTGCCCTCTGACATTAGACTTTTAACTCAACTCAGGCTCATGAAAAATGGGAATTAAGCTTGAAAGATTTATCTTTCTTTTTAGGACTAATGATTATTCAGGTAAGTATATCTTACAGAGAGATTAGTTTAACCTTATAAATTACTGCTTATTTCAATCCAGAGCTATTTTATTCAGTGTGAATAATGAACAATGCTACTTTCTGTGATCTTACTGTTGGGCTATATATCTCTGGGGTGGGGGGAGAAAAAAGGAGGGCAGAAAAGAATTTATGTATCTGGCTGGTACATCCTGAAACTGGCTTGCAAGGCTAGGTTAATTATTTGGACTACTGGAGATATTTGAAAGATGGCTAATTATAGTGTAATATATTTTACATATAAGGTAACATTCAAAAATATCAGTATATTCTAGTTGTAAAGGAAATGGAACAGCAAGTATATCTGCCTTTTTAAAAAAATGTTTTTGTTTGGCAGGGAGCTAGACTTTTGATTTCTTTTCATTTTAGTCTCTTGTGGTCTTAGAGACGTTCCTGGTAGTCTTAGAGTTTAAATAATTTGTTCATGGCTTTACAGCTAATGTGTGTCAAAAGTAGGTCTTCCTGACTATAAAGCCAGTCCTTTACATCATACCATATTGCCTCTCATTTACTCTAAATAAAATTCTTCTTTAAGCCTAATTAGCAAAGAACTCAAATGATTAGAAAGATGGCAGTATTTGCATCATATCAATTTCATGCAGATTTGAAGTCTTAACCCATGTCTGCACATTCAAAGGAAATTAAATTGTCCAATCAAATTCTTTACCTATGTATCATGTTAAAAATTTTAATGTGAGAAAATAATAATAGGAGAATGCTTTAAAAGGAAAAATGATTTTATTTGATAGAAAAATTCCTTATGCAAACATTTTTACAGCTATAATACTAACTGAATTTAAATTATGAAACAAAAGCAGATGATAAATTATGTTGCATTAATTTTTATTTGTGGCATAGGAAATGGAGGGAACAAGAAACAATTTCTTTAGCATTTACTCCCATTCTACATTTTAGGTTTTCTAGATTAATTGATTATAATTTGGTTTCTCCTAGACCTTCTAACCAAAAAGAAATCTATCCAAACTGCTCTACTTTTAACCAAAGCAGTCACTAAAATATATCTAGTCCCTGTTCCTCTTATGAATGTTAGTCCTCAATCATCAACTCCCTGCTGGACTTTTCAACCCAATGGCCTCTCAACACCTCAACCTCAACCTATCCTAAACAGAACTTGTTATATTTCTGCCCTTACTCTTCTCTTTCGGTGACATCTCTAGTGCCATTGAGGGTGCCACCATTTCTCCCATAACTCAGATTCCTCTTTCTCCTACCCCATCCTCAATTGCAATTGCCATCCCCTTGGAAATTAATAAACCCTTACTGAATTGAATTGAACTAGATCTGCACTAATATTTAAATCATTGATCTGATTTTCTCTAGTACATCTTAAAATCTTCATGAGACTTAATTTTCTGAATATAGTTAATAAGAAATCTACTCTCCCAAATACTTGGATAGCCATTATACTTACCTGCATAATTTGAGGACTAGACATTTGTGGTTACAATTGTGGCTACACTTCTTCGGCCTGTAAAAATCAAAACCCTTTCACAATGTGATAAGATACCTTTTGAGAGTTATTTGGGCCAAAAAAAATTAGTTCTCCTGTTGTAAACATGGTAATAGACTCTTTAAATGCATTTAACTGATCTTTGGACAACTGGCATATAGTCTGCCTCTGACCCTGAGCTCAAAACAATTTGGTGGGAGAACATGCACTCCAAAGGAATAATCTTTGAGAATCCAAGTATGCCTTCAGGTCATGATAGGGACTTTGGGGTATGAGACAAGTAGTAGATCTATTTTACTGAATTTCAACCATTTCTTTTATATTTCTTTTTGCTATTTTATTGGATTAATGATCTTGTTGATATGGGTTCTCTTGTATATAGATTCCAACTTCTTTGTACTTGAGCCTATGTGGTTCTTACTGTCTTTCATCAATCCTCATAACCCATCTATCCAATTCACTTTGAACATTGGATGGGAGCCAGTAAAGCACCCTGGCTGCCCATTTGTTTTCTGTCAATCTTATTATATTACAGGTCTGCCTCCTTTTCTGACCACACATTTTTTTAAAAGATGTTCCTTATTCCACTTCTTGCATATAAGTCATTGTTGGCAATATGATCCAGCCTACTTCTGCCCTCTACAATATTGCTGTTACTCCAAAGGTCATTGACAATTTTTGGAACTTTTGGGGAAATTGTGGTGTTCCAAGATTGACAGTCACATAGCATAGCCAAAAACATAGGGTTAAGAAAAGATTATATCATGAAGCAGACTGGGGTCATTGAAAACACTATTTAATTTCCCAAATGCAATCTGGACCACTTTCTCTTTCCTGTTCAATTCTGAACCTTAACTGTTCATTTTGCAATGCCTTTCCCAAATACATTATTATGGACCTACTCATATTTGTTTTCTGTTGCTGTAGTTCTATTTATGCTTCATGCAGAAACTACTTGGGGATCAGGATGATTCTGTTAGGACTCTTTCATAATAGTTCTTAGATATGGAATTCCTTTGTTAGGATTGAAATAGAATCCAGGGCATATGTACTATTGCTAGATGGACGCACAAGTTTGAAATGCTTGACTGCACACCAGCACTGCATTCACTCTAGGGCTCAACACAATCTCCTCATGATTACACCTGGAATACATGAACCTGCTTTGGATCTATGCCACTTACAACAAGCTAGAGTCTCTCTCACCTTCTGACTCACATCACTATTGTCCACAACAAGTCCATCACTCCAACCACAACTTTAACTCTCCATCCATGCTCCATTCTCTAATCATTCAAAATCTACTCTCAATGTTATTGGCTACCCTTATTTCACGAATTATGAGCATCGGGAAATTATCTTGATGCTTCATTTATAGCCCAGGAATTGATCAGTAATGAAACTCAGTTATAAGTCTTCTTGTAGATGCACAGAGATATACTCTACAAAGTCTATCATATATTTACTGATAGGCTAACTCAATGTTCTGATCATCAAGATTCATGTCACAGTCTAAACAAATGGTATTTTCATCTGTTTTTCAAAAACATATAATTTATTTATTTTTTTAGTTCTCAACATTCACTTCCACAAGAATTTGAAATAAAAAATTTCTCCCCGTCTCTCCACCCCTACTCCAGGACAGCACGCACCCCAACCACCCCTTCCTCCAGTCTGTCCTTCCTTCTATTACCCACACTTCTTCCATTCCCCATCCCCTCTGTTTTCCTGTAGAGCAAAATAGACGTCTATGTTACTTTGCCTGTATATCTTAATTTCCAGTTGCATGCTAAAACAGTTTTTAACATTCATTATTAAAGCTTTGAGTTCCATATTTTCTCCCTTCTCCCTAACTCACTTTCATTGAGATAATAAGCAATTCAATATAGGTTATATATGTGTAACAATGAAAACCACTTCCATAGTAGTGATGTTATAAAAGAGTAACCACATTTCCCTCTGTCCTATCCTGCTCTCCATTTATTCCATTCTCTCCCTTGACCTGTCCTTCCACAATAGTGTTTTCTTCTGATTATATTGTTCCCCCTTTTACTGTCCCTTCTGTTATCTTACCTCTCCTATCCCCTTCCCCTTTGCCTTCCTGCAGGGTAAAATAGATTTCCATATTCTATTGAGTGTGTTACTCCCTCCTTAAGCCAAATTCCATAAGAGTAAGGCTCACTTATTTCCTTTCATCTCCCCTCTCTTCCTCTCCATTGTAAAACCTTTCTTTCCTCTTTTATGTGAGATGATTTGCTACATTCTACCTCTTCCTTTCTTTTACTCCTAGTACATTCCATTCAACAATAAATTTTATTTTTGGGGGCATTCACCCTTCATATTCAGCTCACTCTGTGTCCTCTGTCTATGTATGTGTATACACCCACACCCATACCCCCACACCCCCATACACACACACACACACACGCATATATACATACACACATACACCCATGTACATATACAAATCCTAAACATATATAATATACACATACATACCCATACATACCTATATATATACATATGTACACATATGTGTATGTTTGTTCATATATATATATATATATATATATATATATATATATTCCCTCTAACTATGCTAATACTGAAAAAGGTTTTATGAGTTACAAATAACATCATTCCATGTAAACAGATCAACTTTAATGAATTTCTTAAGGTTTCTCTTTCCTGTTTACCTTTTCATGTTTCATGTTTCGCTTGATTCTTTTATTTGAGAGTAAAATTTTCTATTTGACTCTGGTCTTTTCAACAAGAATGCTTGGAAGTCCTCTATTTTATTGAAATTCCAATTTCTTCCCTGAAGTATTATACTCAGTTTTGCTGGATAGGTGATTCTTGGTTTTAATCCTATCTCCTTTGACCTCTGGGATATCATATTCTAAGTCCTTTGATCCCTTATGCTAAATCCTGTGTTATCCTGATTGTATTTCCACAATACTTGAATTGTTCCTTTCTGGTTGGTTGTATAATACTTTCTCCTTGACCTGGGAAGTCTGGAATTTGACTATAATATTCCTAGAAGTTTTCCTTTTGGGATCTCTTTCAGGAGGTGATCAGTGAATTCTTTCCATTTCTATTTTACCCTCTGGGTCTAGAATATCAGGGCAGTTTTCCTTGATAATTTCTTGGAAGATGATGTCTAGGCTCTTTTTTTTGATCATGGTTTTCAGGTAGACAAATAATTTTTAAATTATCTCTTCTGGTTCCATTTTCCAGGTAACTTGCTTTTTCCAATGAGATATTTCACATTGTCTTCTATTTTCTCATTCTTTTGATTCTTGTTTTAAAATTTCTTGGTTTCTCATAAAGTCATTAACTTCCATCTACACCATTCTAATTTTGAAAGAACCATTTTCTTCAGTGAGCTTTTGAACCTCCTTTTCCATTTGGCTAATTTTGCTTTTTAAAACATTCTTCTCCTCATTGGCTTTGTTGACCTCTTTTCCCATTTGGGTTAGTCTAATTTTAAAGGTGTTATTTTCTTCAGCACTTTTTGGGTCTCCTTTAGCAAGCAGTTGAGTCACTTTGCATGATTTTCTTTCATCATTCTCATTTCTCTTCCCAATTTTTCCTCCACCTCTCTTACTTAATTTTCAAAATCCTTTTTGAGCTCTTCCATGGCCTGAGACTGTTGCATATTTTTTTTTTTTAAGTTTTGAATGTTGATGCCTTAACTCTGATGTTTTTCTCTGATAGTATGCTTTGTTCTTCCTTATCAGAAAAGATGTAAGAAAATACCTTTTCACCAAGAAAATAACCGTCTATAGTCTTTATTCCCCCCCCCTTTTTTTTTTGCATTTTCCCAGCCAGTTACTTGACTTTTGAGTCCTGCCTCAAGTGGAGGGTATACTGTAGGGACCTGTACAATCTCAGTTCCTCCAAGGTGGTACAATCAAGGGAGAGGAGTTTTCTCCTCTCCTGGTCTGTGCTCTGGTCTGGTAGCAACCACAAGAACTCTTTTCTGCCCTGGATCCATGAGTAGGATTTCTTCTCCAGATCCTCCACCAGTTCCTCCATGCTAGTGCTCCTCCTCACCCCAGGACTGCCACTCAGGCTTGAGACCCAGATCAGCTGCTCAATTTCCTCAGGTGCAGAATCATGGATAGCAGCTGCAGTTCCCAGATTTCTCAACCTGCAAATGCCAAAGACAGCTCTAAAGTTCAGTAAGAGAGCTCTTTCACCTGGGTGAGAACGGTATATGGTCTTGCCCCAGCCTTGACCTCAGGCTGGCAGCAGCCATTGTGATAGCACGATCCACTTTTGGAGCACTCAACCAAGGCTGGACTGTGCTCTGCTCTGAGCTGGGTTTGATAGACATTTCCTGTCAGGCTTCCAGGCTGTCTTGGGCTGGAAATTTCACCTGTTATTTTGTGGCTTCTGCTAATTTAGAATGTGCTTAGAGTTATTATTTTTTTACAGGCATTTTGTGGAGAGCTAGAGCAGGTCAGTCTTTCTACTCTGCCATCTTGGCTCCACACACCCCGCCCCCCCCATCCATTTGTTTTACCTGCATTGTTAAAATAATTTTTTGAGTGCTGATAGATCTCATTGAGGAGGTCCTTTTGGTACTAAATAAATCAACTAATCAATCCACAAATATTTTAGTCTTCATTGTGACAGTCTCTTTGCTAGGCACTAGGGATACAAAATAAAAAAATGAAATAATCCCTTCTCTCAAGGAATTTATATTCTATCACAGCAGTGTTGCATTTGAAAAGGTAATTTAATCATTTTCATTAATAATGCCAGAATATTCAATAAAAGGATGGTCATTTTTCTATCTCTCTTAGATGAAAGACTTCTCATGGTGGTGTTCCTGAGGGGTGGCAATCAACTCGGATTGGTTAAAAATGAATGACAAAATGAATATTGAAATGAGAGGGTGGACCGTATTACAATAAGGCTTTGGGTCACTAAAATCTTGGTCAAAGAAACATTCATTTCCATATCACCTCTCTGACAAAAGGAAGAATCAACTCTTCCCCAGATCAGTATGGGCAAACACAATGAGTAGCCCAAACTTAGAATTTCTTTTTGTCTCTGATTAGATCTTGGCCTGGAGAAATCTCTAGGAGTGATTTCCCACACTGGTTGGTTTCTGGATGAGGAAGTAGAAAATGAAAAAGAACCTTGATCCTAATTATTAAATACAAGGGAGAAACAATTAGTTCTCACAGCAGAAAATATCTACACATATCAGTATTCATAAAATACACATATGGAGAATACAGATAAAATAAATATTAGGTAGCTAAATAGAAGGTACTTAAAGAATGAAGCCATTAGCAGTTGGGATGAGGGGAGGAGGACTAGAAAAGACACTGTGTAGAAGGTCGTATTTGATGTGTATCCTGTAGGGAGTGAGGACTCTACAAAGTTGAGGGGGAGGAGGCAGTGTATTCCAGCATAAAGAATGGCTAGGACAAAGGCACATAAATGTGAGGTGGAATGTCCTCTGTGGGGACCAGAGAGTTCAGTTTGTATGGAACAACATATTAGGGAAAAGGGGATATTCTGGGGATTGATGCAATTACAACACTATCATTTACCAAAAAAGAGCTTCTGGAACATACCATCCCTATAAAATCCTTCTTCCATTTGGATTATGTGCAGAACACTCTGTATGACAGTGATTATTCTTTCTTTCTTTCTTTTTTTTGCAACAGCATCTTTCTGCTTTATTCATCTCTTGATATGCATGAGCATCATTGAACAGAATAATCCCTTTGGTTGCATAGATCAAAGAATCTTGTGCAATTTTAATATATTCCTGAAAAATTGGTTGTTGGAGGAGAACCTTTTGGCCTGTGTTTTGTTCTATGAAATTAAATGATATTTTTTCTGGTAAACAGACAATATATACAACAGAATCTTGTATTCTCTTCTTCTTCCAGTCAGTTATGTAACAATAAAGATGTAGTCTGCTATTGAAAATCATTTAGGAAAATGTAACCTTTCCCTTCTTGTATTTGCCTCAAGGGCACATTTGAAATGTGTGAAGATCATTCTCACAAATATTCTTGTGGAGGTGAGAAATTAGAAAACATATTGTCAGTTATTGGTGTCTTCTCCATTTTTTAAACCATCCTTTATTTTTTTTCAAATCATTTGATACATTCTCCTTTGATCAAAACATAGATTTCTTCTATTTCTACTTGCTCCATACAAACTGCTCCTCTCCACTTCTTAATAATCACTAACACATGCAGAACAATGAGGGACCAAGGTATGAAAATCAGGTGTTGTCTTTCTACTGTCATCTCATCAATGATGAAAATTTTGAGTATGCAATTTTGAGTATGCAAGGAGAACATTTGGGTTCTATTCCATTTAGCCACAACTTCCTTATATCTTCTGATTTCATATTTTAGCGAAAATTTCAAAATAGGTATGGTTCATTTCCTCAAGTAATATGCCTATTGCTTGGTCATTGGAGAAAGATTTCACATGTAGAATACCAGCACTTAAACTAATATTTTGTGGGTGACCTAAAAACTGTGTGATCCTTGGAACACTCCCTTGTTTATCATTCTGCCATGATTGTTGAAGAATGGAAGGGGGCTGCACAAAATTGAGGGGACTTTTACATTTTTCTCTTTTTCAAGGATAGCTATGATCAAATAGTCCATCACTTAATAGTTAACCTTCTTATGATAGGCTGTTTTAGAACTACTTCTGCTAGTTCTGGAACCCACAGGTTTTCACTTGGGATCTTTCCTGAAGCTTCTTTGCCTCTGTAGACCTACCTGCAAGAGTGCCTGGCACTAGAACCTGAGGTCACCTTATGAAGAATTATAGTAGGTCTACAATAAAGCCATTTCGTTGGAAATACAGTATGGATTAGAAGCATTTTAGATAAAACTGAGTGTGTGTGTTCATGATTTTTTTCTTCGAATTAAGTGTTTTCTGTCAGAACGTTGAAATACAAGAGAAAGTCTTAGATCATAATTTTCGTTGATATTTTGGGAGATGGCTACTTTATTTTATAGTTAATCCCCTAAGTATCCCAGTTGTAAATTTGTACTTATGAAAATAGCTTTCAGGCTGTGTCTAAACATATGGCAGAGTGTTGCCAGGAATAATTCCAACCATTTGCTTTTGATCAAACTGAACAGTGTGATATGTGTACACAGTGGTGTGACAAGAGTAGGTTATTTCCTGTACATTTGTTAATTGTGTTCCTGTACATCTTGAGAACTGGTCAGTTTCAGGTTTTTTTTTTTTAAATCCAATTGGAAAAGTTCTTGTATCCAGGCTGTTGCTATTCATCAGACAAAGTCTCTCTGACAACTAAGATCTAACTTAGTCAATTACTGTTTCCTGAGGTACCTAATTTAAAGCCAGGAAGTAACTGAGGCACCAAGAGAATCCTTCTTATCGATTACTATTCTTTTTTAGAAAGTACATTGTGATTCCTGGCATTTGGCTTGCCTTGGCATTTACAAAACAAACAAACAAAACAACTTTCCCAACTGCTTGCAGGAATTTAAAAAGTGCTGACTTTGATCTTGCTATTCTAAATTAAAGATTTAAATTTAAAGATTTAAATAAGGGAAAAGTTGTTGTAAAAGGAGGTCTCCTATGGGTAAAGAGGATGGATTGGAGAAAGATTACCTTATCATGTATGGCTACCTTACATCTTTTTCTGTTTTTCATCAAGGCAGATCTGTCAGAGAAACACATATTTTCAGTTCTGCTCTGGAAGCCGTAGACTTTGCTTTAGTATTCATTATGCACAATGTATACAAAATGTAATGAGCCAACTGACTCACACTTTAGTGTCATGCAAATAAAACTTAAACACAAGATAGTCTAACATTCAGAAAAATATGCATAAAACCACAAAGGCTAAGCATGAGAAAATGGGATAGTAAGAAATACAATTAACACATGCACTAAGGGCAAGCCAGAGGATTTGGAGATGAGCCATATACACTATGAAAGCTACATTTATTGGCAAAAAACAAACTAGTTTCAGATTCAGGGAGTGTTCTATTGGGCATCAGTAAAATTCAGAAAAGAAGGAGCAGGCCTTTAACTTTATTACTGTAAAATCTTTTTATGCACACTCCATGATAAAATCACTGGTGCGGGCCAGCCACAGGAGCTCAAAAAGAATAAAAGCCCTAATATTGAACAGCAGCACCTCTAGATTTGGGAACACATATAAACTTCCATGAACCCAGGAGAGAATGAATAAGTGCCTAAGGACCTTCCTTCTGGGAAAATGAGACAAGATATCTTTGAGGATCCTTGTAGCTCTAATAGCCTCTAACTCCATGTGCAGCCTTCCCCTAGGCTCACTCACCCATTTCACATTGTACTTGAAAGTTAGATTTCCATGGAGGAGAATATAACTTCTCCCACATTTCTAGAGTTAATACTGAGGGGATGCAGTTTCTAGTGCTATCACTCAGAAGCCTTCTGTCTAGTGTGCTTCTCAATATTTTTCAGCCAATCAATATCAATTAATCTTTATGGAGGGGGTACATAGTGGAGAGGTTTGGTAAGAATGCATGCTACAAAACATGCCGAACTGTGTGTATACACTCCCCTCTGCATTTATGCATGCAAAAATAAACACCCCCCCTTACTGCCCCCCCCCCCAAACAAGGTCTCTGGGAAAAGTAGAGTTCACTCTCCCCAGTAAAATACAAAAGTAGTAAATGCACATATAGGGAATATGTGGGACTAGGGGTAGTTCTTAAATCCTGACCCTGAGGATACTTTGCTCTTTTCACAGAGTCCCAACCAGGCTAACTTTGCGATGTAGTGCTTTTCAGGGTGATGATGGTGGTCATTCCGTTGTTGGGCTAGGTAACGCAGGTTGCTTTGTTACTGTGCTCCTTTTCAGTGGACTTGGATGATGCTACTGGTGGGATCTTCTCTGTCTTTGTTGCATTTTCTGTTCTCACTGGTAATCTGGTCACTCCTCCCTTAGAATGCTCATTCACCTAGAATTAGGAAAAAATAACAGAAACAGAGGCTTAGTCAGCTTTCCTTTGAAGAATCTTTAACCTCAATCTCCCCTGATTTTGTGACTCATCTCCTTTGTTTGAAGTGGCTTGAAAGTCCCATAGATTTTACAGAGATGGAGATACTTTTGATTGTGTCAACTATGAATAAAGTCACATTGGTAATAATGCTTAATAATAACCATAATTACATTAGTAGTAATTACATAGTACTTTAAGGTTTGCAAAATGTCTTACATATATTATCTCAGCTGAGATTCTTAGCAGCCTTTTGAGGTAGATACTATTATTTTATGAAGTTTATAGATAAAACTGAAGCTGAGAGATTAAAATGATTTGTTCAGTTTCAATAAATGATAATTTCTTGACATTATCTTAGCAATAGAAAATTTCCTTAGTTTTTGCCTATATTTAACTAGGAGCAGCAGCAGTATATTGTAATACATAGGGATACTAGGCCTGGACTCAGGAAGATATCACTGAAATTCTGCTTCAGATATTAGTTGTGTGACCTTAGGTAAGTCATTTAACTTTTCTTATCCTCCATTTTCTTGTATGTTAAATACAAGGCTTGGACCCAATGGCCTCTGAGGTCCTTTCTAGCTCTAAATCTACAAATCTATGATCTTGTATGAAGATTGTCTTTTGCATACTAAGTCACTTGTGTGGTGTGATTTGATAGTATTAGAAAAGTCCTATACCCCACAATTTCCATGCTACAGAGCTTGCTACTATACTTGAAATTCCCACATTTACTCACTCAGAGTTGCATAATTTCAGATACTGAGAGGATCTCAATAGAAATCAAGTTGAACTGATATCTGAACAAGAATTCCTTCTATAATACATTTGATGAATAGATCTTGCCTTTGCTTGAAGCTCCTTGGTAACGGGGAGCCCATCACCTCCTGAGGCAGCTCATTCTACTTTCACATAGCTCTAATGTAGTGATTCTTCATGTGTTTTGTGTGTGTATGTGTGTGTGTGTGTGTGTGTGTGTGTGAGATGAAGTCTATAGACCTCTTCTCAGAATAAGATTTCTAAATGTATAAAATACATAGGTTTACAAAGGAGAGGAATTATGCGTTTTTTAAAATTAATTTATTTGTTTTCAGTTTTCAACAATCACTTCCATAAATTCTGAATTTTCTCCCCCTCCCTCTTTGCTTTCTCTCCCAAGATGCCATGCAATCTGATATGAGTTCTACATTCTTATTAAACATATTTTCACATTAGTCATGTTGCATAGAAGAATTAAAATGAATGGGAGAAACCATGATAAAAACCAAGCCAAAACAAAACATAACAAAAGAGAAAATAATCTGCTTCATTTTGCATTCAACCTCTATAGTTAGATCCTTGCATTGCTATGAAGGGCTGTCTATCAGAAACAGTGCTAGAACACTATGGCTCTTACTGTGTATCATGTTCTACTGGTTCTGCTCACTTCACTCAGCATCAGTTCATATATGTCTTTCCAGGGTTTTCTGAAGTCCACCTGTTCATCATTTTTATAGCACAATAGTATTCCATTACATTCATATACCAGAACTTGCTCAGCCATTCCCCAGTTGATGGATCCCCTCTATTTCCAGTTCCTGACCATCTCACAAAAAGAGCTTCTATAAATACTTTTGTACATGTGGGTCCTTTTCACATTTTTATGATCACTTTGGGATACAATCCTAGAAGAGATATTGCTGGGTCAAAGTCATGCACATTTTTATAGCCCTTTGGGCATAGTTCCAAATTAGGAGAGCAATTATATTGCAATTAAGATCTCATGTTCTCTCCCATCTAATTTCACAGATCCCCTGAAATCCATCCACCTAAACTCTGGGAGTTAAGGATTCCTACAATGATTTGTAAGTTTTCTTCCCCCTTATGAGAAGCCTACATTTGTCTCTTCTTTCACACATTGCTTCTGGCTTTCCCCTGTCGGGACAAAGAGAACTGGCATCCTGCTGAGATGAGGGAAATGCAAAGCCCATTCTTCTAAGTAATTCTCTTTCATTTTAATAATGAAAATACTTTAGGAAAAATTAATTTAATTAATTTTTAAATAAAAATAATTGCAATGGCATCTTTAGCAGGTGGTTTTGAACTGAAATATGACATGTCAAGATGATGCCAGTCATTAATATTTCAGGTTAAATGACTTTCTCAGACTAGCCCTTCCTTGGTAAGAGATAATGATGGCAGGGTAGGTATATTGATACAAAAGTGGGGAGGGTACAGATAAGTGTATTTAGGGTGTTGAACCAGGTTAAAAAGCTGCACTGGGAGACCTTGGGCATCTGTGGGGCAACATGAAAAAAGAAGGGAGGTCATGCACATAGAGAAGTGGAGGATTACAGTTATGGCCAGCTCTGTTTTATAGAAAGCTAAAGTATTTGTTATTCACTCAATTCAGTCAAACACCTCATAAATTCGATGGGAACAAAACATGATATTTTTGACTGAATTGACCAATCAATTTATTTAATGATAAATGAACTAGTAACCCTTTGTGGACATAGGCTAAAAAGCAAACTGCATTTGTGAAATCAAGATGTAATGAAATAAAACTCCAGATGAAAATACTCATTTAGAGCTCTCCCATTCTTACTGTACTTTCTTCAAAATGATATTGCAACATGTTTATGGGCATGAACAATGCATTTCATAAAGCACAAGAGAAATCATCTGTGAGAGCCAAGAGTAAAATGTGCTTTTACCAATATTGGTCATGTATTTCTGGTTTCTTTAGCATATCTTTGAAATTATTGGTCTGTGACAAGTAAGATGCTGGATATAACTTTTTGGTTACTGAATCTAGGTTGCTGCCTCCACCACCATATCAAAGTACTAAAGTCACGGCAGTTTGACAAGTTCAATTCAACAAATATTTACTGATCACCTACTATGGGCAAGGTACTGAAGGATGAAGGAGGCTCTGAAACCATAATGACATAGTTTAAAATATCACATGATGAAGAGATTATATTAACATGATTATAATAAGCAAAGGGGGAGGAAATCATCTGACAAAGTGGGCAAAAACAGACAAAAACAACTTTCTGAAAAGGACATCTATCACTTAATCTAGAACTGATGTGAACCCAGACAAAGAAAACTGATTCAACTGTTATTATTTGCAATGTTTCCATAAATTTTTAGGAATTGTGAAATAAGTTGACCAGTGTTGAAGGTATCAGAACCCAGCAAATCACCATGAAAAGAGGTTAGTACAAATCCTTTTTTGGAGTTAATTTGATTAAAACAAGGAGTGGTGATTCTGGGGATGTCTGGAGGATGTGCTTGTGGTTGGTTGTTCTCTTTGGACCATGTTAGAAGTGGGCCTCAGAATTCAGGAGTTTCCTACTTTGCTATTATTGGTGATTGTGACATCAGAATCAAATCTCATTTCGTAAGCTACTGAAATAACTGTCTTAGAGCCATCTTTTTACTCAGACACTATGAGTTTCAAAGTTTTCCCTTCTTTCATTTTCTGGGAAAAGATTGAAGTCACAAAATAAAATGAAATCTATCCTCCTCAGATCTGTGACAGCACCTTTCAAAGAAGGAATTCTGGGGAGGATGGTGCCCCTGCTGCTGTGTTTGCAACTTCTTAAACATCTTGAATTTTTTTTCTTCAAATATGCTGAGGTCAGAGAAATAGAAAGCACTCTCTGCCAAATAGTTCTCCTTCATTTTAAAAATGAAAGTGTATTTTAGGGAAAATTGAACCCATATGTCTCTGACTCATTTACATAAAACTATGCAGAATGTTGCATGGTCGAACCATTTGATGTTCAAAAGTTTTTTGAGCCTTTTAATAATTCTGGTAACTTTTTTTCTTTTATAGCCCCCTTCTTTCTAGAGTTAATCCAACCTGTTCTACACTAGCACCCCAGGAAGAGTCAAAACATATTTATCCTCAACAGGCAAATAGCAGCCATAGGGCTTTGAGCATCTAGCTTTCTCTATCCCACAGCAGCTTGCATCAGTGGAGAGCAAATGTCTTCTGGGAGTGTCTTTTTTTTTGTAGCTTTTTAGACACAATAACAAACTATCTGTTTGGTCAATTAGAGTGGGGGATTAGATAATGGAAGAATAAAATGAAAACCTGTTATCTTACATTGGTTTAAACTGAAATAAGAGTGCTTTTTTAAAAGTTACCTAAAATTAATTTTTACAAAAAATTCCAAATTTTTCATATTCTAGGACAGGGATTCTCAATCTTGGGTCCATGAAAGGGGGTCTGTGAATTTGAGTGAGAAAAAAGATCACATATTTCAATGTATTTGATTTCTTTTGTTATTGTATACATTCAAAAACTTTATTCTAATAAAGAGTCTATAAAGTTGAGCAAACTGCTAAAGGAGTCCTTAATGCATAAAAAAACTTAAGGACCCCTATTCTAGAGGCATATTCCATCCGTTGAATTTTGTTAATGACTTGACATTATGGATGTTTAGAATCATGCCATCAAGGCAGGATATAGGGGGTATGGAAAGGTACATATGCCATCAGATCCAACTGATGTTTTATTTGGTTTTGGTGAACTAACTCTCCTTAAAAAAATTGTGCGTGGTTTTTTTTTTTTTTAGTTATAAGGGATGATATACTGATTAGAGGGAAGGGGCATATCTGAAAATGAATGTGAGATAGCAACAAAAAGCATTAATAACTTGTTTTTAAATGAAGGAAAAAGGACATGGGAAAAAGGAAATGGGAAAAAAGAATTTAAATCATAGAGTCCCTTTATTTTACAAATAAGGAAACTGAGGCCCAGAGAGTTGGACCTTACATAGTTAATTTAATGGCAAAATTAGGCCTTTTAGTCATCTGATTCTATCTACTGCTCTTCCCCAACTACCCCATCCTGATATTGCTTGTTTAGCTTACAAATCTTTTTTATAAACACTCCTAATATTTCTCAATAATTACAAGTTAGATGTAGTCTGTTGAAATATAGACAATCCACTTATGAAGGAATTACTTGAACTTTAAAGGAACATTTCATACAAAGTATGAGAAGGGGACAGGAAAATTTCAGATGATTCTTCTGACAGATAGTTGATTTCTCTTTTTACATTTGGCTATGTGAACTTATCCCAGCTTTGATGGCACAGAGTATTTGAGAGCAGAATATATTGCGTTGCCACATCACCAACAGTACTGGTAAATAGCTCATTTTCTTTTTTTTACCTTTTGTTTATCCTTAGGACCACTTTCAGCAACATAGATATCTCAACCAAGAGATGGATGGATCTCAATTGCTCATGTAATGTGAAAAAGAAAACTTCCAAAGAATTGCAGAGTAGCCAATAGTTATGTGCTATCGCAGCCCTAGTTATCATATAACCACATAACAGATTTTATGTAGATACCCAAAACTAGGCAATTGCAATTTGGGGGTTGGAGTTGGGGAGGATTAAATGGTGTAGGAAACTCCCAGTGTGGTAACTCTTTCCACCAGTTCATGATAGCACCTCATCTATACATTACCATAAAATTTGCCAGGGGCATTGGAAAGTCAAACCGTTTGCTCATGTTCACGTAACTAATACATGCCAGAAAGAGGACTTTAATCCAAGGTTGTCCAGCCTCTAGAGTTGGCCCTTTGTCTGCTTGATAAATCTACCTCTCAATTTAGGCTATAAACAATTGAGGTATCTCAATTCCAAAATCTGAATATTCACAATGGAGAACCACTCCCCAAAATTCTTCTAGTGATTTTCAGTCTATCTGATCATGCCATTCTCTGTGTTGGCTTAATTGGACGACCTCTACAAACATTGTTATGTACATACAATGTGTTATTTGATTGACTCAGAGTTAAGAACTGAACCCTTTTGAACCTATCTCATCCCAGTCTGAAGAGGCAAAGGGCAACAATGTCAAAGTTCAATTTTTGCAATTAGTTTTTTATATCACCCTATCCTTTTAAAGACATGTAACATTGGTAGGGTGTTTAATTGGGAAAATTAATCCATTCTTGCACGTTTAAAAAAGGTTGAATGCATCATGGCTGCTCGTTTTGCTCTGGAATAATATTCAAATCAATTTCTGCTTATCTCCCTTCTACATGAGGCCTGTCCTCCTAATAATATTCAGTTTACCAAATATGGCAAGAATGCAGTCTCATCTCGTACATAGCTAGAAAAATCTCTGCAGTACCTGGGCAAATAATTCTTCCCCATCTTTTCCAAGTGTACTCCTATTTGCAGTGCTCTGTCAATATGCCTGAGTTGTATATGTAAACATTCAAATGATCTGAAATCCCTCTGACACAGGGGTTCTGCTGGTTGATAATTCATTTCTCATTGTATACTTTACTATGTGAACTCATCTCTGCTTTGTCAGTCTATTAAGGCTTCGCCAAAAGCAGCCATTTAAGGCATTAATATACAGAATGTTTTGTGTATCTCTTTCATTATCTGTAAGGAACGCAGATAAAAAGCAGGCAGAACTCAAAAGACATAAGCAAATACAAAAGATTTCAAAGATGGAATGCCAGTAGAGGCTTTCCTGAAGTTCATTCTCCAGCCCTTCTCCCCACCCCCACCCCTTAGAGTTAGAAATACTGAGCATTTTATTTTGTGTTCTATTTAAAAGTCTAGCTCCTGAGGCTAGTCTGAAAGAAGACACCTCTTCTCTTTGTGAGAAGCCCAGGAAAAAACAATGTTGGAGTGTATTTAGTCACACAGCACACCTCTTCGAAAGGAAATGCTCTGAGAAATCCCAGGGAGTTCAACATTAGAGACAAGATAGTTTAAACTACAAGAAGATAATCTACATAGACAGACAGACAGACAGACAAACACATGCACATACACACGCGCTATTAGAGAATGCATGCCTTTAGCTGCTTGCAAACATCGTTGTTTTTCCATTATTTCTGTGAAATGGCTAAATGAAGGCTGAGGTGATCCTTTGTGGGGGCTGGGAAGAGAAAAGGTACAACTCTCCTTAGAGTCTCCCAGAGGTTCTGTGATGGAGTGGATCAGGCACTCTCACTAATGAGACACAGGCTTAATCCAAGTCTTAAAAGGGATTTTTGAAATTTGTAATAACTCTCTCTAATGTCCACAGCACTATCTTTTCTCATTTAGTTCCCTTTTCATTAAGCATGTCTATGAAGAACACTAATATGTATCACCTATTTTTATTTAGTTCTATCTCTGAGGAGCTCAGAACTCTGAGTGGGTGTTTTTCACCCTTCTCTACCTTATTAATCACATTTATCATTCTGGGATAGGGAATAGCCAGGTAATATCATTCCCATTTTATAGACAAGAGCACAGATGTTGAGAAGTTAAATAACTGACTGAAGGTCATACAGGGAATCTGGGGGTAAAGACCAGCATACAAACTAAATCCTTTGGTACATAATTCCCACTGAATGGAGAGTTGGGGTAATAGGGAAGGGGGAGGAAAACGTGAGTAAGGTGTCCTTTTTATCCCAGAAGGCACTGAATGTGGCAGTAAAAAAAAAAAAAACAAAAAAAACAGCAAAAACAAAGAGAAACTGTCCCCTTAACATTCTTGCCTCCCCACTTGCACACCCCACCCCAGCTGTTATTGCTATGGTACAAGGTAGCTTGATGGTATAATGCATTGAGTGTTGGACCAGGTGTATGAGAGACCTGAATTCAGATTTGATCTTAGACATCTACTAGTTGTGTGACCCTGGGCAAAGCATTTACATCTGGCTGCCTTAGTTCCCTTATCTGTAAAGAGCATAACAATAACCCCAGCCTCCCAGGATTGCTGTATGGATGGTAAGAACGAGAAATTTGTGAAAAGCTTTGCACATCATAAAGCATTATGTAAATGCTATTGTTTATTATTTTATTTCTCATTATTATCTCATCATGGTCCTTGGCTTGTATATTTCCTTGGAACAGGTTCCCAGATCCTAGTTGTTCTTCCAGCTTTGACAGGGCAAAGACAACACATGAGTAGATAGGATGTATTTCTTCCTTCTGCTCTCAGGGAAGGCATGAAATGGAAAAGAGAGCTATGAGACGTCAAGGGAAAACCTAAAACCATATTTTACAGTTCTGAAAAAGCTGTAGTCGTGAGTTTGTCCACAGAGGTAAGTTCTATCTCCTCCTCCCCACCCTCTGCTTCATCCATGGTGAATCTGAGGTGCAGCGTCCAGTCACTCTTGGCATTATAAAAGTACAAGCTTTTTGCCCATTTCAGCCTGAGTGAATACATTGCCATGTTTCTGACATCTGGCTTCCTCTTTATCTCCTCATGGCAGTGAAAAATTCCACATTACAGAGAAGTCTAGATGTATTCAATCTGCAGAAAGAAAAAAAGTCTCACTTTGCCTATTAAAGTGTGTTTCCTCAATTTTCCCTGTCTATGATATACTTATGACCTTTTTGGCACACATTGTAGGAACAGAAAGGAAAAAATGCATAATCTTTCACCCTGACACTGGGTTGTCTATATCCATCTACTGATACCACTCTATACACCCAACCACAAAATACAGGGTGTCCTTATTCCCACACATTTTATCTTATTTCTCAATTTTTATATGATTTCTATACATCACACAAAAATCTTATCAAGTAAAGTAAGCATCTTTACTCATGCTTTACAGATGGATATTCCTAGATAGTAAACTAGGTTAGGACAGAGGCAATGTCAAAATTGTCTTTGAATCTTTCCCAGAATCCTACACAGTAGTCTATGCAAGGGTGATGGGGGCAGAGGGAGGAGGGGTGGTCTAGACTTGTGATTTCAGCAATATGAGTCACTCTTGAAACGGAACTCTGTTCACTAGTAAGGATCATCAACTCATTTAGACTGTACTGGGGAGATGGAGAGCCGAGAGATTAAGCAATTTGCCTAGGATCACATAACTGGTATTTCAGAGTCAGGACTTGAACTGAGATCTCTCTGATTCAGCTTTCTATCCATTACATCATGTGACTTCTTAACATGAAAAGGAGCACTTAATAAAATGTTATTGGATGAGGAAATAGTTTCCTCAAGGTCACACAATGTATTTTAGTGGCAGAACTAAGATTATAGTACAGTTCTAAGAACTACTGCCCTGGCATTCTTTTTATTATATCAGACACACATGCACAGAGCTGTATTATATGTATATGTATGTATATATACATATGTGTATATGTTAATGAACATACATAATAACCATCTTCCTTTCCCTTTTTACCATGGTTACTATTACCTCCACTTTCTAGGCAGGTGAAAAATCCAGAGTATTTTCAGGTTAAATGAGGCATTCTGGTACCTTGCCAGTACCTCGATGCTCAAATATAGCTTAATTTGTCTTCCCTTCCTGGGATGATACTGCCCAGGGGATGAGGGCTCTGAAAGGATATGCACATAGCAGTAGATTTCTTTTTTTAAAAGAACACTGGAAAGAAGAAAAAGTGGGGTTCACGGACTAACCTGTCTGAGAGCGTGTGTGCTCAAGCAATATCCTCATCCTTGGAGCCAGAGAGGAAGACTAGTAATCTTTCCGATACTGGTGAGGTGCTTGAATAGCTAGAGCTGCCGAGCAAGAAGAGCGTTGCTCCCTGCCTGATGAGCCAGAGCAATCAGTGCAGGACAAAGGGCTGATGGGATGGGCAACCAGAGGTCCCACAATCGTCCCCCCAGGACCGCTGCTGGCTGCCCAAGTCACGCCCATGGCCGAATGCCTCCTTTCCTCTTGCGTACCATGAAAGCAGCTTGGGGGATGGGGAAAGGTTTGATTCCAAGTTAGGGAGAAGGAAGAGAGTGAGGAGGACTACCGTACAGCAGACTGAGCGGGGGCTGCGTTTGCTGCAGTTCATGTTACCTGTGTTTGCTTGTGCTTTGATATTGCCTCACTTTCCCCAATTAACTTGTTTTGCCTTACTCCAGTGAGAAGTCTAAGTAATTTGTTAAAAGTAAGTAGATTTAAAACCAAATGAGATAACATATCCAAAACTCTCTGACACTCTTAAAGTGCTATATGAACTATATGAGGTACCATATAAAACTGTGTAAATATGTTCTCCTCCTTTTCCTTCTCCTTCTGTTCCTCCTTCTTGCCCTCTTCATTCCCTTCTTCCTTCTTCTCCTCTTCCTCCTTCACAGTGTGATTTGCTAGTATATAGGTGGTACGGTGGATAGAGCACCAGCACAGGAGTCAGGAGGACCTGAGTTCAAATCTCACTTCAGCTGTGTGACCTTGGGTAAGTCACTTAACCCCAATTGCCTCATTCTGGGTCATCTCCAGTCATCCTGAGGAATATCTGGTCACTGGATTCAGATGGCTCTGGAGGAGAAGTGAGGCTGGTGACTTGCACAGCCCTCCCTCACTCAAAACAAAGTCAAATGCAAGTCATGTCATTATTTCTCTGATGGCATGGTCTCCTTTGTCAATGAAGGGATGAACACACACATAGAGCTAGTAAATACAACACAGCTAAGTACTGATCAATGAGAATAAAGAATACCCCAAAGTGGTCTCCTTATTTGAATTCACAACACATGTTTCCATTTGGTTTGAACCAATAGCCATACTTTACATAATTATGGCATCAAACGTTACAAATTTCAATATATGCAACAACTTCATGGAATTTATTATTTGCACTAATCAGGATCTAGTGGTACAAAAAAAAAGCCAGTGTGGAATACCTTGATTCTAGGACCCAAAATGAGTTCCAAGGTGTCACAAAAAGTGCCCCCCAATTTCTCTAAGAACCAATTACATTACTACAGCAAGGATTCTCTTATCATAACCAATATATTAACTCACTGTGGAGCAACACACTAGATGTTCTGTCTCTCTCTAACCAAAGTGAGGAACCAGAAGGTACCCCCATAAGAATGTGCTGAAACTACTTGCAGGACCTAAATTAGTGCTTCTGCTCGAAGTCTAAAAATATAATATACTCTTCCACTGTAAATAGATTTCCAAGCTTAGTGATTTGTCTTAGACATCATTTTGATCATGACTGTTCTTGTGTGAACTTGATTCTGAAGAATACTCTAGTTTCCTAGTACTAACTTCAAGGACTGGAGGTCTAGGTTTTTCTTGATAAAATTCCCCCTCACTTCATCACCAGAAAGTACTGCTTTTGCTCTGGAAAAGAGGAAATTAATTATTTCTTCATGCAGCCTTTTATTTTTTTTGTTTGCTTTACTTCTTAAGTGATACTAGAGCCTAAGGATAAATTTGTCATATCAACTGAATACCCATCAAATTACAGAAAAGACTGTATGCAAATCTTTTGTCACTTAAATTGGTTGCTTTTAGAGTTAGATAAGGAACAGGCTTTTAAAGGCAGGTGCAAAGAACTTGAGGTTAGAACCTATGTATAAAAAAGGTGTTTTAATTAATTTAAGTGAAGGAGAAATATAGCCATATGGTTCCTGGCTCTTTAATAGTATTAGCAAGAACTCCAAGTCAAAGAGACCTAGAAAATGAGCTCTCCTTGTAACTTACAGAATTAATCTCTTTTGTTGAAAGCTGAAAACCTTAAGTCCTGTGTTCATATTGGTTTGGTGTATCCATTTCACTATGTAAACACAAATTTTCAAAGAATTTACTCAGAACCAAGTATGAAATTAAACACAAGGTGGACTTGTTCATCTATGGAGGAGTGGGGAGTATCAAAAGACTCTGGAATGTCTCAAAAAAGAATCAGTAAATTTTATCTCCACTGGGGAAAACAGTTCTGATCCCTACTTTATCCCATTCATCTAGATGAACCCCAATGGAAGATCTGAGAAAGCAGTAGAAGTGGTTAACATATCACTTAGGGTTATTGCAAAAAAACACAAAATACCTGGAGCACCTTTATTGATATACACACGCACACACACACACACACACACACACACACACACTCTCTCTCTCTCTCTCTCTCACACACACACACACACACACACACACACACACACGGATACTATTGTTTACCAGGATGGATTTTCTTTATATCTTCTATTTCTCTACAAAGTATGTCACTTAATGATACAAACCATTCCACAATTTCTGGAAACAATGGAGGGTTCTTGCAGACTATTTTCCTTTAATTGATGGCTTCTCTGTAAGCTAGAAGACAATGGGCGAGACATTATGCCATTACAGTTTAAACAATTGACCACCAAACTACACTGATACAGATTGTAAAATGGATTGGAGTTGACATATTGAAAAGAATGATACAATTTTGCAAAAGCCAACTACTGTGGTTATGCCATGAGGAGCTGTCCATTTAAGTGATACCTTAAAACAGTAAATTTCCATTACTATAACTTTGTTGCTATACTTAGGTATAAGATTATGAAAATACAAATGATGAGTGCATTTGGCAGCTATGTTTACATTGACAGTCTTGTATTACTGGACTGGTGAGTAATAGGATTTAGCTCTAATGACGACTTACTAAGACAAGTCTTAGAATCTGCAAAATGTTTCTTAAAAAGAAATCAGACTATGATTGTAGCATCTACATCTGGAAAAGACCTAAGAGATTAGTTAGGCTTCTCTCCCCACATTTTACAAATAAAGAAACGGAGGCTCTGGTGAATTAAGTGACTTTACTAAGTTTACATAGGCAGTGAGCAGTAGAGATGAGTTCAAAGTAGTTCCTCTGGTGCTAAATCTAATATTCTTTCCATTGTATCTCTCCACAAAGTAGCAAGAGAGTTTAGAGTGAGAAAAGAAAGTTTTTAACTGGTCAAGTAAACTCAACCTCACATATATTTATTGAGCACTTGCTATGTATCCAGATATACTGTGTTTATTTACATTAAAATCAGCAATAATGGTAGCTAAACAGTCAGTCAGGGTCAGGAAACAATATTTCTTCCTTGTCAAATGGGGTACTGGCCATAAGACACCTCAAAAACCACAGTTTATTCATGCTGTCCAGGAAGCTGTATTCTTTTTTAGAAAAAAGAATTAGCAGGAGCTGCTGAGCACTTGCCAGGTGGATAGCAACTCCTGAAGTTGTGGTTTCTAAGAAAATAATAGACAGAGGGGCAGCTAGGTAGTATAGTGGACAAAGCATTCTCTTTGGAGTCAGGAGAATCTGGGTTCAAATCCAGCCTCAGACACTTACTGGTTATGTGACCCTGGACAAGTCACCTAACCTTCATTGTCTAAAAAATGCAAAAAAAATAATAGACCAATATTTATAGCTCAAAAATATTCTTTCCTCTTTTTACATATAAAAAGCCCTTGCATTCATAGAGATAGGGATTCAGATCCATTTGTGAATTTCCATAATAAAGATGTAGAATGAAAAAGGATAGAGACAGCTATTCACATGGAAGGATTTTTTCCCTTTTCCCTCTTTTCTTTTTCCTACTAAAGACCTTACTTTTAATCAAAACTTCTTTTCACCAGTACTAATCTTAGCTAGGTATTGATCTGGCTAATGTAAATGACACTGAAGTACGAGTTTAACTAGGGTGAGGCAATAGGGACTTTGTCCCAGAAAGGTGGATTTTATAAGTGTTGACAATACTTACAGTCCTCAGCATCTTAGAAAGAACAGCATTTAACACCTAATTAACAGCTATGATTAGCTAAAATAGGAATTGATTAGATGTTTATTCTTATTCATCCTTCTCCTCTTCTGGCCTATACCCCAAGAAAGTTCCTCTCTGGTCCACCCCTTGCCCCAACCCCAGTTCATGGCATCCAGACACATTTCATGATGCTTGTTCCAGCTGTATTTTTATTTTTCTGTACTTGCTCTAGGCCCAAAAATTGCTTCTAACAATTCTGGGGGATAACAAAATAGGCTTGAATCTCTCAGAAGGGCAGTCACATGCGTGGAGAGGAAGTTGAGGCAAACAATCATAGCTTTGAAGAGGGCAGCTAATGATGCTTCTTACCTACTTTAGGCAGCTGCTCCTTACCTCCAATCTATCTTGTCAAGGGATCAAATAAGCAGAAACAAAATTTTTTAGTAGAAGGCAATTAGTCATTTCCCATGCTTCCCCTACCCCCATTATTATTCAAGGCAGCTGAAAGCACAGTGAATAGAATTCTGGGCCTGGAGTTAGGAATACCTGTGATCAAATCTGGCCTGAGACACTTATTAACTGTGCAACTCCGAGTCGCTTACCCTCTTTTTTCCTCAGTTTCCTCAACTATACAGTGGGGGTCATAAAATCTTCCTTCTAACGTTGTGTGGATAAAGATAATATTTATAAAACTACTTAGCATAGTGCCTGTTACACAGTAAGCCCTATATAAATGCTTTCCCTCTTTACCCTTTCCCTATTGCTGTCATTTTTTTTAAAAAAAAGAATATTCTCCATTATCTTGCATATGTTAGTGTAGTGAATATTTAAAATGGATAATGGGGAATCTGAAAATGCAAAATTCTTGTGCATTTCAATATTGAAGTCTACAATTATGTTCAATAAAAATTTAATATCTATCATTTCCCTAGAAAATACAGTAAAATGTCAATTAAAATAGAAGTGCAAAGGTTTTGCTGGCAAAAATTCTGAATGTGGAAAAATATTAATATTATTTCCTATTGTGATTACTATTTATAGTTCAAGAATTTATTATTTCATTGGTGTGAGCACTCTTTCCACTGATAAAATCCTAACTCCTCCATATATTGGCAGATGGTATCTTTGAGTTGCTATGTCTGAAAAAAACATTGTTTTACCACTTGGTGGCCAACTTCCATGAATTTAGCTAAGGACACAGGTCCATGGATAACGCAGAGTTGGTCATTGGGTCCATTCCTGAAGTCTTCCTCCCTTGGTAGACCAAGTTTAGTAGAGTGTGCATCGAATCAGTGTCACTTTTAAGAAACCAGGGAAACTGAGAAGAACCTTAGTGCATAACTTATTCCAGATGATGATCACAGGCTACCAGAATATCAGATTGTCAAGAAACCTCAGGGATTATCCAGCCCAATCCTCACTTTAGCAGGAATCTGCTCTAAAAAATCACAGCCAAGTAGTCATCTGGACTTAGCTTAAAGACCTCTAGCAGGGATTATTGATCAGCCATGTACACCCTCCTAGGCCATTACTAATCATCTTGACTTTTGTCTGCCATTGCACTTTGATGACTTTGGAGGCAAGAATGAGGCTAATGACTTCATACAACTTGTTCTCCCTTAAATCCACTTCCATGGCAAGTCAAGATATCACCCCATGATGACATTGACTCTGCTTGAGTAGGAAGGACAAAAACAACATTCCCTCAGCAGTTCATTCGAGTTCTAGATAACTAATTATTTGGAAGTTTTTTTTTAAAATTCCGTTAAGACTAAATCTTCCCTTTAAAAGAACAAAACCAAAAAAACTTCTGCTTCTTCTTTCTAGAAGTAAAATTCCATTTCCACATACTAATAATCATAACACCTGAAATTCACCTAGTGCTTTAAGGTCTGCAAAGACTTTACATATGTCATCTCATTCAATCCTCACAGCAACCCTCATTTTGTATACAACCATTGAAGAAATTTGTTTTCCTTCACGAATTTGTTACAAGAAATTTATTCTTTCCTTGTCTTTTCTTCTTTTTCTTTTCCTCCCCTCCCCTTCCCTATCCTTTTGTCTTCTCCTTCCCTGGTGTAGAGGTAGAGAAGGACAGAAAATAGATTTCTATTATTATTATTTAAGGAGAGATGAGGAGAGTGCTATAGATATGAACTATTGAATTGTCTTTCAGATGAGGTCACTGTAGTGTTAATTTTACTTAGTTGCTTTGTTAAACTAGCCCTCTACAAAGTGGGAATCATCTATAAATGTTTTTAATGTAAAAACAAAACATCACTAATACTTAAAAAACAGTTTAAAGCCATATTTGAACTTAGTTCTTCATGATTCCAGTCAGTCTGCTTGATCCTAACCGAAACATTGACCCTACATGTTAGTCCTTTTGAAATATTTAGTGACTACTACATGACTACCATGTACTCCTTAGACTTCTCATCTGTAGGATGAACAACCCAAGTTCCTTTGTCTGGTTATATAGCATGATCTCAAAACTTTCCTCTTGATGAGATGTTCTTGACCCAACATCCATGAATTAAAAAATTAAAAATGATAACTATTCCAATACAGTTGTTTTCTTTTGTAATCCTATGTACCTTATTTTATGCATTTAAAAATATTATTCTGTGAAGAGTTCCTAGGTTTCATCAGACTGCAAAAGGGATCCATAACAAAAATAGTTAAGAGTTACTAGAGATACTTTCTAGGCGATCTGTTTCCTTTGTAAACTATCATACCCAGAATTTTCAGTCAGTCAACAAATATTTAGCAAGCACTTACTTTGTGCCAGGAACTGTGTCCACAGCACCTTCTCATATTCTAACAGTAAAGGGAGGAAAAGGGAAAGCATTTTATAAGGCACTTACTATGTACCAAGATTTTTTGGAATCTGACTCTACCGGAAGTGTCAAGCATGAGCTTGCCCACAGCCTACAACGCTTCCTAGTGCAACTGGAATCAAATTAAAATGAAATAGGGGAATATTTAGCAAAATAAAAAATGCAAAAAAATATAGATAATATCAATATGTGGTTTCCTAAGTCAATATGTGGGTCATAGGGATCTTTATGCACAGTTTAGTGGTCCCCAATTCTTTTTGAGTTTGACACCATTGCTGTAATCAACGAACTTTGTCCATCTGGGAATTGAACAAGCATGCTATCCATGCTATTATCAGTCATTCATAAAAAATGTTAGACAATATAGTGCTAAGGACAGATTTTTGCAATGTTCCCTCCTGCCAGCTGTCTATAAATGGTTATTGGTACTCTTTGGGTCTAGTCTTTCAAATAGTTCTGAATACATACATACTAAATAAGCTAAGGTTTAGTATACATCTCTACCACTTGTCACTGGAATAACATGTGAGAGTTTTAAAAAATTTTTGCTGACATTTAACTAAATG
Source organism: Bettongia penicillata ogilbyi (assembly GCA_023548195.1). Classification (NCBI taxonomy): domain Eukaryota; kingdom Metazoa; phylum Chordata; class Mammalia; order Diprotodontia; family Potoroidae; genus Bettongia; species Bettongia penicillata. Next base: position 481,573 of record JAJHZJ010000035.1, on the reverse strand, counting down.
ATGTTTTCAGCATAGACTCCAATTTTTATTCAGACTCTTTTTTATGAGGCATCCTAACTCAAGTATTCTACCCCTGCAGACTCCCTTTCAGGATGTATTTCTAGGATTTTTGAGCTTTCAGAAATACCCCACTTTTGTCTGGTCATCTAGTGTCCTTCAAGTCAGTATAGTATAATGGATAGGGCATTGAACCTGGAGTCAGAAAAACCTGTGTTCAAAAACTACCTTAGACACAATATCTGTGTGCTCCTGGGCAAATCACTTGAGTATTTTGTGCCCCAGACCTTGTCTGTAAAATAAAGTGTAGGATTCAGACATTTCTAACCTATGATCCTAAGTCACCCCATAAGAGTCCTGTCAAGATACTTCTTTGTAATATCAAGCCTCTAAAGAGCAAAAACTGTATTTCATTCTTATACCATCCATAGTGCCTTACATAAAGTAGGTGCTCAATAATATTTACTAAAAGGATGAAAAAGTGGGTCATAGACTCATCCTCAGGGCATGAGAGCTATCTTTCCCTGCTCTGCCAAATTCTTTTATTCCATGAATGTGTCATCACTTCTGATCAAATCTCAAGAGGATACTCATTAAATATGCCCATAAATCATCAGGTATTCAGTGAACAGGGTAAAGAATGTTATGCAAGAAATATAGGAAGGGGCAAACATCAGGGAAAATCATGAAATAGGTCATTTGTCTCTGGTGGATCTCCTGGAAACCTACCCAAGGCTTCCATTCTCTTTTGTCCTCTTCTCCTGGTACAATGTCTTCATAATGTACCCTGTCACATTCTTTGAAATTTACCTGTCTGGTATCATCTTTAAAGAGAATAAGGATGGAGGGGTAAACCCAAGATGATAAATGTACATTTTAGCAGTAATTTTCTGGACATAATTTCCTCATTATCTAAATCATTAGAAGCTCTAATGGTAGGAATTTTTGGCCTAATAGAAAAGGAGGAAAGAACCACAGTAGGACAATAGGAGAGACATTATGGGACAGTTGGTATCATTGGACCCCCTCAAATTGCACCAAGTTGGAAACTGTCTACTCCATGATAAGGTAAACTATGCATACATTAATGAATATTCAATTAATCAAAATAACCAGCAAACGCACCCACATATACATATATAGTAAATGTATACATATGCACAAAAGTGTGTATACACATACACACACACACATGCACACAGAACATGGTGTAGTGAATGTGTGACCCTGAGAAAGTCATTAAACCTTTCATGACTCTAGACAATTAAAGACTTTAAGTTGAAGAGAAGGTGCCTACCTGCATTGGTATAGGAAGTTCCCCACTGGTAGCTCCTTACACCAATGAAATGACAAGTCTATTAACTATCCTTTTTTTGGAGCACTGGTATAAGTGTGTGTATGCGTGCATGTGTGTGTGTGTAAATGTGGTTAGGGAGTGCTATACTTATAAGATATAATTGCTTTTCCTCAAGGAGTTTGTAATCTATCTGGTATTATAAAAGAAACACACAGAAAATAATTAAAGAGTAGTAAAAGTTTATAATCAGGTAACAAAATGCTGTGTCAGAGGCACTAAGTATTTAGCTTTTATGTCTAGGTGCCAGAGGCACAAAAGGCTCAAGTTACTGTTTGTGTGTTTTTTTGTTTTTTTTTTATATTCTCCTTTATGTGGTTCAACCAGGCCATGCAGAAATCAGAGGAAATTCTGTAAACCAGTGATTCTTAACAATTTTTTTTTGTTCCATAGTCCTCTTTGGCAGTCTGGTGAAGTCTCTAGACCCCTTCTAAGAACAATGTTTTTAAATGTTTAAAATCAAATACATATAATTGCAAAGGAAACCAATTATATTGAAATACAGTTATTAAAATATTTTTTCAGCAAAAGAAATCAGTTCATAGACCCCAGGTTAAGTGTTTCCCTAGTATAGACTGTATATCTCAATGAATGGGCACCAGTTTCCCCCAAGGATCCCAACAGATGTAGCTTAGAACTCTTACAGAAGCTGAGGGCTATACTTAGAAAACACCCCCAGATCTGAACACAAGCATCTCCCAGAATCATATTGCTAGTCTCAGTTCAACAGAGATACTCTGGTTTCACATTTCCTGACTGCTTGATTCACAGAGATTTGGTTGAGGAGTAAAACTCATCCCTTCAATAGACATGCAGATGTGTGACAGATTGCTTACAGGTGATAAAAGCCACACCTATCACAGAAGTACAAATAGCACAGGTGGTTGCCATGGCAGCAAAAAAAAAAAGAAAAAGAAAAAATCAGCAAGATTGTAGAAGTCAGTACAATCCACTCCCACCTAGCAAAGACAAGTGCAAAGACAATCGTTAAGTAGTGGCGATAGCAAGAACATGTGGAAATGCAGAAAAAAAGGAAGAACTAAAACTTCATAGATGGGGCCAGCCCTCTCCTGCAAGATTCCTCTCTTCTGTGAATGTGGGAAAATAAACTGTTACAGGCTAGCAACTCCAATGTTGTGATGTTAGTGAATCAATCTAGATGTCAGATTAAACTCATGTCTTAGTATCATTCCTAGGACGAGTCATTGTCGTAGAGAATTTGAGATGATCTCTTAATGAAAAAAAAGCTGTGGCAATTTCCTCTGCTAGTTTCCTGTAGTTAAAATGACATTTGATAGAGATGAAGGTAAAGTATGATACCTGAGTTCAAGTTGCAGAAGTACAATATGAGGGAAGAATATTAGCAAGCCACTGACCTAAAAAAATATCTGAACATTACTTGAAACCAAAAACATTACAAAAAGATAAGTAAACTCAAAAACTATTTAAAAATGATTAACTATCATTAGCTAAATTGATTAAAGAAAAAGAAAATCAAATGACAAATAAAAAATGAAAAAGAGGAAATCACTGGAGAGGAAATAAAAGGAATAACTAGAACCTACTACATACAAGTATATGTTAGCAAAAGGAAGAACTTAAATGAAATAGGTGATTATTGAGAAAAATGAAAAATACTCAAATTAAAAAAAGTAATAGTTATCTGAAACATCTCAATTCAGAAGGAATTATGACCTACTAAAGGAAAAAAAAGTTCATATGAATTTATAAATGAATTATGTAAATTTTCCAACTTATAAAACTGTTGAACTTTTATTATTGAATGAAGTTTTATTTAATTTTATTTATATGAAGTTTTATTTAATTAAGAAAAAAGGTATTTTTATAGACAGTTTTGGTCCTGACATTCAAACTAGGGAGAGATAAGTCAGAGAAAGATATTACCAATCTCATTAATGGATATTGATATAAACTTTAAAAATAAAATCTTAGCAAAGAGACTATGTATATATTCACTATGACCAAATTGAATATTTATACTGAGTATGTGGAGATAGCACAGTACTTAGAAATGAGAAAGCTAAACATACAGAGAAGGAAAACATGTTGACATTAATAACCCCTGCCTACCCAAAAAAATTCCTGACAAAAGGTAGTACTTATGACTTCTGATTAATATGGTAACATGAAAAAATGTAGAGAAACTGAAATCTACCATATAGACCCCAGCAAATATCTGAAAATGACCTCAGAAAGATCAGTTTTTTTTCCTTTTTGTATTTATAGTTTATTGATTACAAAAGAACATTTGAACAAAGTACAGTTTCTAAGATATTCTTTCAATAACAGATCTCCCATGTATGCAATAGAAGTTCAGTCAATGGTACACTTCTTCCACTGGCAACTGTGCATATCTTTGTGAGGTATCTGTTTTCAACCATGAAAATAATTAAAAGTAAGTATCAAAACACAATGACCTTAAAATGGTCTCTGTATCACAAAACCTTGGCCCATGTTAAAAAAAACAACACAATGAAGTCTATTCAATCACACTGCTCTCACTAAAAATATTACTGATGTTTTTGGTAAGAGAAATAAAATAAATTTTAAAAATATTGTTTAATCTTTGTCTCACTCTTTTAAAAATTGCTATTTTTTGTATGTTTTATTATGTACCTAATACATTGCTATGGTAGTACATGGATTTAATTTATAAATGAGTAAATATATACTGGTGATAATTACTGGAATTTTTTTTTCCCGATGGAGTAAACAATAAAAAAAAATGTAGACTGCTTTACTAAAGTATAATTGTCAGTTGAAGCTATAGTCTGTTACCTGATGATAGTCTACTAGCTGAGCATAGCTCCTTAGGTTCAATATATTTTGTAGGAAACAGCATGATGTAACAGAAAGAATAGTAGCTTTTAAGTCATAGGACCTAGGCTCAAATTCCAGTTTTTTCAGTAAGTATAGCTAGTATCACTAAATAATTATATTCATTCATTATTCCCGTACAAATTTTTCTTTTGGTTGAAATTCAGTTAGTAAATTTCCGTTTTCTCCTGATGTCAATTTGCTATTCTTTCAAACTAATTAGAAGGTGTTGCATTTTTATATTTTTAGCAATTGTGCTCATATCCTCCTGAAACTCTTATTTGCAAGATTTTTAAACAGATTAGAAAAATTCCACTGATAACATTTTTAGATATGGAGATATGAGAATTTTTATAGGAGATGCATCAATTCTTTGGCAATGAAAGGTTAGCTTTTAAGTGTCTCCTTAATCATGATGGTTGCATAATACTTAACAAGGCACAATCGACAATTAACAATTGGTTCATCTTTAAAGACAGTAGAGAAAAACCTATAGTTCAAATTATCTTGATTATTTCAAGATGTCTTGGTCTACTTTTTGTGATCATTAATTTCCCTCATCATATGATGGATGAAGAACTTGTACATAGTGTGGCAAAATGGTCCTCTCTGTCATTTTCCTCTTGTTTACTTGTTCTGACATTATAGTCTTTAGTCTGTGGATTTTTGCAGTAACATTTTCAGGCCACTTGTATGTTTTATAATATTTAGTTAACACAGTTAATGTAATCTATAAAACCACTTAACCAGGCAAGTAAAATTGTAATACATTATTATTCATGTTAAAGTGAATAAAAACGAAATTTCTCTGTCACCTCTCCCTCTTCTTTCAGGATATGTGACATGTAACCATTTGACATACCAATGGAGTGAGAATAACAATTTCAACTTGTATATTGCATGTTAGTAAAATTTAAGTTTTTAAAATAATATAAATATGAATAAAATGTCTAGAAGTTTCTTCAGATGTCTCATTATATCATCTTGTTCACACCCTGGGGTACAGGTACCACACTTTAGAGTCTAGAGGACTTGAAGGATTTGTACTAGACTTGTCTGTGGGCTATATTCACTTTTTTATTCTTTATACTTAGGTGTTAGTACCTGTACTTTGTCAAAACTCTTTTGATGCATGATTATCTACAGCCAAGTATGCATAATCTATGGCCACTTCTGTTGTGGCCTAAAAAATAAGTTCTCTGGTATATTGATATGTCTATATGAGTCTGTGTGTAGCTCCACTCTTTTTTTTCTCTTTTCTCCTGAATTTTTAATTCAAAAGATCTCTGGACTTTTCATCAGGAATTTTAAGTTTGTTTCATCAAAGTCCAATTTCTCTCCTTGTAGGAGTATGCTCAATTATGTCTGATAGGTTATTCTTGGTTATGAGCTTCTATATTTTACCTTTTGAAAGATTGATTGTATGGTTTCCTTTCCTTTGTTGTGGTAGCTGCTAACTCTCATGGGGTCCTGATTGTGGCTCCTTGACATTTGAACAATTACTTTGTGGCTGCTTGCAGTATTTTTTCTTTGACTTGGAAATTCTGGATTCTGGTTATGATGTTACTGAGAATTTTCATTTTTGGTTTTCTTTTAGGAGGTTACTCGTGGATTCTTTCAGTTTTCATTTTGTTATCTGGTTCTCAGAGATTTGTGAAATTTTCATTTATGATTTCTTGAAATAGTGTAGCTATGTTTTTTGGGACGACAGGGATTTGTATTTTTCAGACAATCTGATTATTATTAGGTTATCCCTCTTTGAGCTAATTTCCAAGTCATTTGCTTTTGATAGAGTATGACTTGTATTTTGTCTTATTTATTCAATCTTTTGATTTTGTTTTAACTTTTTGTCTCCTGGAATAGTTGTTTTCTTTTGACTCATTTTAATTTTGGAGGAGTTCAATTCTTGAGTTAAGTTTAGCACCTTATATTCTAAGGTATTATTCTTTTGCCACATCTTTCTTCCTAGATATTCCATTAGATCTCATGTTTCATTTCTTCCAGATATTCTTGTGACAAGGACATTATGTTTTCTGAAGTTGTATTTGAACTTAGCATGGAGTTACTTTCTTCTTCTGGGTTTGCCGCTTGGGCTTCTTTCAGGCCAAAACATTTCTTTTTTTGTTTCTGATTTTCTTCTCTTGACTCACATCTCCAACTTCTGTTTCTGAATTGCCTTTTGTTCGAATCAAACTCCATTTCTAAACTCCCTCATGATGTGGATAGGCTGTGCTTGATCCTAAGTTTTGTGGTTCAGGATAGACACATGTTCTGTAGGAATTGTCTGGCTTATTTGTGTGTTGTTGTTCGGGCCCGGATAACCTAGATGCTAAATTTGACATAGACTGCTCTGATGATGTCCTGGCCTTGTCTCATGCTGCGCATGGGGACCACATATCAAATAGGTTTAGCCACTTCTTCTACAAAGGCTTGGGTCAGTGTGTTATCCTATGCTGGCCATTGTTGTGTGACTGTCTCCTACCCTGTATGGGACCCTTGGGTCAAATCATATTGGATCTGGGCACTGATTTGGCCTTATCTCCTGCTATGGAGGTGCCCTTAGGTCAATTCTCACCATCCAAGATAACAATGATTCTCCCATCCTTTGGGTGAACTGACTCAAAATATCTGTGACTCCTGCTGAGTAAAATTCTCAGTTACCTCTCCAAACACTATGTGGCCCCTTTGATTCTCCTGTTGTGCTTCTGCCTGGGAAGCCTTCCATGCTTTCTTTCTCTTGTTACTTTTTTGCTTCTTTTAGTGAGCTTAACCACCAACAGGTTTCCCTACCACTTGAGACCCTCCAACTTGCTCTTCTAAAGGAGAATTTGAATGCTGTGGAATAAAAAGCCTTTCATGCAAACCGGCCAGCTTCCTTTTCATCTGAGCCTTCTCCTCCACCAGCTTATCTCTCATTTTACATATAATTTGATAACTTGTTAGCAAGTCCCGACTTCTCCTACACATCCCTGCAATTTCTTTCCCTTGCTCTATTGATATTCCCTACAAACATCTTTCTAAGACTCTGGGTTCTTCCTTCTGTAGCCTTGGTTCCCAGTTTTCACAAAGCCCTGTGCCTTTAACTCATTTTCTTGCTAGGGAGGAAAAAGGCAAATCTTCCCACCCTGGGACATCCATTTTTTCCTCTGTCTCCTCTGCCTTTCTATCTCCAAATGGAGGTATGATACTTTGTGATCCCATTCCTATAGCCATTTGTAGTGCCAACATGATATTCATAGTGCCTATGGTGGCCACAAATATATCAGTGCAATTCTGAATCATGAAATACTGCAGACTCTCCACGTGGAAGACAGAACCAAAACATTTATTCAGACACCAGAAAGCCAAATCCACCATAGCAATAAAAAATCTATACACAGTAACCATGCAGAGGACAATACCATCCCCAAACCTTTTCCCTGCTAGGTTTCCCACAAACCAGCTCTGCTAACAACACAAGCAGGCTCCCTTAAATAAAATTACAAACAAGCTCTTTCACTCATGCTAGCTAACTGCCTGCTTGCTGCATCCTTCCTAGCTCTGACTAGACTCTGACCAATTTCCTCTCAGCTCTGCTCTAGCTCAGACTCTTCCTATTCCACCCATTCAGCAAACTCCTCCCACTACAAGCTCCATGTGATTCAGGCTCATGTGTCTCAGACTTCCATGTGAGCCTATTAATGAATGGGAAAGATCTTCCCATTTAAATTACCATTACAATCATTCTGAACTAGACTTAGATGCAGCCTTGTCCTGTGTCCTATGTTAGATGATTGTAGTTCCCTGAGTCTCCCTAAGCTGGGTATTGATCTGATTTTGTCTCCTCCAGAAAGATCAATGATGAAGAAAATGGAAAAAAAATGGAAGAAGCTTCTCTATTTTAAGCAGAACTACACAAAAAGGTGGTAAGAATATAGTGGGAACAGGTAGAAAAATCTTACCTTGAAAGTTAATGCAAGTAGAAGTAAATGTGGAAGCTGTTGAAGGCAGGAAAAAGGTTCAAGCTAGGGAAGGTAGTGAACTCAGATTAAGGATCTGAAAGCCAACAAAACTGAGGAGAGAAGTCATATAAGGGAAGCCATCAACCGGCTGGAAGCAGGGAATTGTGGGTGGATTGCGGAAGGATCTTCATTGGGAGGATCTTCATCATGAGCCCCTACAAATGGAGCTGTAGTCAAGTCTTCACTTGTAAGAAAAGAAATAGGGATAGAACCAGTGCCCACAAATCTTCCCAAGAAGACCAGGCCTGACTGTACACTCCCCAGAGCAGTAGGAAGCACAGCAGAATAGAGGGCCAGCTCAGGCCCTTGACATTTCCTTCAAGGGGACTATTCAGGATGCCTGAGAACAACATTGTCTCCAGCATATCACCAGAGCCTGTCAGGGCCACAGCAAGAGAAGGAACCAGATCTCAACTAAGGATCACACAAGGAGAAGACAGAGGTTGGGTAAAGCCAGAATCCATAGTGGACCATTGGGAGACTTAGACAGAAGTCAAGGGATTGAGGCAGGATGTGAGCCCTAATAGTAGCCATCTCATTGGAACTGACAGCAGTGTCTGCAGCCACATTCAGACTACTCAGCAGTCAAGCCCAAATAAGACCTACCCAACTCATTCAAGAAAGCCAGAAGGGACTATATCTGAAACCAAGAACTGAAACTGAAAATATCGGTCAATATAAGGAATACTGAACACAATGAAGAAATGTTATGCATTAAGAGCAGCTGAAGAGTTGAAACCCAGAAGAAGAGAGTGACTCTCAGGTAGAGCTCCTGAGGGAAAACATGACTTAGCCAGAAGGGATGGAAAGAGTGGTCAGAAGAAATGAAGTATGAGTTAACAAAGAAAAAAGATAGCTCTTATTTACTAGCATTTCTATTTGCATTCAGGTTAGAGGTACTGAAGAATTGAGCTCATTCTGCCATCTGATTGGAACTCTTTAGGAGAAGATTCTGGGTATAGTTAGGGGGCAAACAGCCTGATGCATATAGAGGTTTGCAGGTCTCAGATTCCAGTGACAATCACCATAATGTGATAACAGCTTTGTAGAAGCTGTGATAACCAAGATCTGGCAGGTGTAAATACTTCATTGTTTCTATTCCGAACCCGGGTTGTCTGTGTAAGAATACAAAAATACTTGGGGAGAACCCAATGACCCCTAAGACTTGACGGCATTAGTGACAATTGGACAACATTTATATATTTCTGTGTGGGTTCCTGTCAATTAGAAAAGTGTAAAAGTGCTGTATGAGGTCTGAGGAAGAAGAATATTAGTGATAGGGAAGTATACATTAAGGAGGCAAAAACTAACTTGGAATGGAAAGAAAATTTCATCTTACAAAATTCCATAGATTTGGCACAGTTCTATGGCTGTAGGAGAAGACAAACTCTCAGAGAAACCAATGGGCCCAGGATCTATACAAAAATATAATTAGTAGAAAGTGAAAAGTACTTGGAGTACATAGATCAGGTTCTGAGAAGGTAGACAGATAAAGAATCTCCTGCTTCTATTATTACTGCTGATGAAAATAGATGTTAGCAGTTATTTCTTCTCACATTTATTTATTGGCCTTCTACTTTCATCTACCAGTGATCTGGTTCAGTTGGGTTTTATATGAGTCTCTCTTTGGACTTATTTCTCCTAGATTTCTCTTTAAGCAGTTTTCTGAGGCAATATTTGCTGGAATCTCCTATAATGGTTTAGTTTAGTTTTTTTTTTTTTTGGTAAATGAGTTATATTCAAAACGAGTGTCACCCTAGTCTGTCATTTCTCCTCGTTTGGCAAAAAGATCTAGTTCTTGCTGGCTGAAGTGGTGACTAGGATTTTTCAGATTTATTATTATGACGAGTTTGCATTGACTGAACTCAGCTGAACACAAGAAATGCAATTTCAATAGATTAAGAATTGTTGTAATCCAAAAGAAAACTTATATTCATCTTTGACATTCCTTTTTTTTGGAGGCAATTGGAGTTAAGTGACTTGCCCAGCATCACACTGATAGTAAATGTCATGTGTCTGTGGTCAAATTTGAACTCAGGTCCTCCTGACTTCAGGGCTGGTGTTCTATCTATTCTACTACCTAGCTAACCCTGACATTGATTCTGATGTATTAATGATCTGATTATATGCAGAGATCCCATTCTGAAATAACTGCAATGTGAGTCATCTGTCACTTTTTCACATTAAGATACAGCCAACTTCATATTTTATTATATTGTTCAGTGCTCAATACATTCAATGCCTTCAAGAGTTCTTCTCTTGAGGAAAGCATTCATAATATGCCAGCATAATACATTGGAGTAAGCTATAAGCTTTTGGTCTATTTCAATTTTTGACCTGTAATCACGTCGTCCAGTATAGCTCTCACTTTTCTCCCTTTGCATTAGTCATATAAAATCAAGTTTCAAGTTGATTTACTTTTGGAATTTTTAAAGCTTATTTTTGAAATGAACAGAAATTCATTTTCTCTCCCTCCCCCTCTCCCTTACCCTTGGAAATAAAAGGAAAGAAAGACAAATTTCTTTTAACAAATATGCATAGTCAAGTAAAACAAATATCTTAATCAACTATGTGTGAAAACTATACGTCTCCTTCTGCACAATAAATCCATCATGTCTCTATCAGGAGATAGACAGCATAATAGAGTTTCTTTATTTTGTTCAACTTCTGAAACTACTGTTAGTGCACAAACTACAGGTATCTACATCACAGTTAGTTTATACTAATTATGAGACTTCCAAAGCAATGAGATCAGCGATGTTTCTTATTGGATTTTACTTCGACTGCATGGTGTAACCAATAGAGCACTGGACTCAGAGTCAGGAAGGCTTGAATTCAAATTCTACCCAATACTTATTAGTGGTGTAACTTTAGGTAAGTCAATTAAGCATCCTGTGCCTTAGTTTCCACATCTGCAAAATATAGGGATTGAACTCAATGGTCTCTTAGGTTTTACCAGCTCTAAATTATGATCTTATAGTTCTATGTTAACTTCCTTATTTTCCTCTTGGATGAGATCTCATAGGCCATTGCACAGTTTACTTTCACACTTTTCATATCATCTGGTTTTACTTCTATGAATGTCAGCTGGTCTAATCTGGACAATCTATGAATGTCCAGCTTGGTCACTGGAAGAAAAATTCATATTGGGGAACTAATAGTAGATTAATGTTTGTAGAAAATTTAAGTAGTAGAACACTCCTGGTACCTTCTGCATCTCCTTTTGCCATTTCTGTGGAAACAATGGAGGCTTTATAAGATGGAAGATTATTTCGTATTTCTCTGAAGATTGCTTCGGCCCAAAACCCCACCATCAGTGTTTGTTTTTGTGGCAGAATTTGTTTATACCTATCAATGTAGTGCCTTGGCAGCAAAAATAGTCAATCATCGGGTCTGTACTAGAAGCATCTCTCCAGACTGGCAGAACTTTTCAGAGTCTGCACACAATCTCCAATAACCACTTCCATTAAGACATTAAGGTAGGGCTTTTGTGAAAACACAAAATATTGGTGTCAAAGTGAAAGGTTTTTCTATTAATGAGAACTTTAGAATCTTTGAAAGCACTCGATAATTTCCCAAATGTCATCTAGCATGGTATTCTCTAAGTATTCAATCCTGAGAAGTGTCTGTAATATCATATTAAGTAGATTTGATCAATCAGGGCAACTAGATGATGTAGTGGATAGAGTGTGGGGCCTGGAATCAGGAAGACCTGGGATTAAATCCACCTTCAAACCCTATCTGTGAGACTCTGGGCAAGTCACTTAGTTTCTGCCTCAGTTTCCTCAACTATAAAATGGGGATAATACTAGCATTCACATTGCTGGTTTGTTTTGAGAATCAAATCAGATAATATTTATAAGGTGCTTAGCACAGTAACTGGCACTTAGTAGGCACTATACAAATGCTTATTCCTGCCTCTCTTCCCACAGCAGTGGGTTTCCTGTACAGTTTTATATCTTATATTCAATGACATGCATTTTTCTTCTGTTTTGTTTTTCTAATGTGAATGATTAGACTAATTTCTTTTGCACTGCTTTGAATTTCACTGAGGAGGCTTTGTAATATTTGTAATCATAATTATAGCATCAGAGCTAGAGAAGATCTTTGAGAGAATGTAGTCAAAAGTCTTCATTTTATATATGATAAAACCAAAACCTAGAGAAGCTAGATTATCTCTCCAAGGCCACAAAAGTAAGAAGTAGAAAAGTCAGAATTTGAACTCAGGTCATTTGACTCCAAATCTACTGGGTTTTTTGTTTTCCATTGCAACACATCCTCTTTTCCATTTTGGTGTACTGCCCAGTTTGTGCAATGTAATCTATAAAATGGTATATATGGAAACCATATCATCAATAGAGAATACTTCTTTTGTTTGGATTTTAATGTTAGTGTCTTTTTTCTTTGCTTAAATTAAATTTTATTTATCAATTATCAGGCATTTATTTTTCTTCATCTCACCTTTTCCTTCTTCATTGAAAAGACAACCCTCTACTCCCTCACCCCCAGCAAATCCTTATAACAAACAAACATAGTCGAACAAAAACAAATTCCCGTGTTAGTCATGTTCAAAAACATGCTTTATTCTTCATATTTATTTTGTCCCTTCTTTGTAAGGAGGTGGAAAGCATTCGTCATCATTTGTCCTTTGTTATGAAGATTTAAACATAACATCTTACGTGAACTGATAAATATTATGTACCAACAAAGGCTAATCCTCCAGGACAAATCCAAAAAGAAGATATAACTAGCTTGAAGTACACAATTAGAAGTTTTGGACCTGATTAACAACAGAGATTCACTGGAAACTTATGTTGCATATTTCTTTTCTTTGATTTGTGCTGATGAATGCACGTGCATATTTATGTTTTTGAAAGGCTATAAAAATAAATTCCGTTGGAAAAATAACATTTTCTTAAAGGAAAGATATAGAGCTGTTTCACATTTCATACTTCAATTTTCCTCACCCACTGTTTCCGTTACATTAATGTACATAGCATGGTAAACTAGGATACATCGTCTTTCAACCTATTATTCAGTAAATTTTTTTGTGTGCATGTTCAATTGCTTCTTTCCATTAAAAATAATAAATTGAATTAGATTACACATAATCACCATATATTTAAGCATTCCATGGAGCATATATTGGCTAAACATAGAAAGAAAAAACTTTAAGGTTATTCTGAGAAGTCTATGATTTTAAGTTGTACTAATAAAATATCACTTAGATGGGACACCAGGGCTATGAGGAAATGCAGTAGCAGGCCAATAAAAACTTTTATTTAAAGAACAAAACAAGTGATGACTTAAAATGAACTAGTAATAATTAGCTAATAAAAATAAAAAAAATAACCAAAATTATTTATAACAAATTAAGAAAATATGAATTAAAGTAGAGGTTCATCCTGAGTCAGATAGTCTGGACAATGTTGTCTGAGAAGTCTCATGCTTACCTGTTTCTTAATAAGAAATATAAATAAACAGCTCGTTAAGATAATGCTGTCTGACAATGGGGGGATTAGATTTCTGGGCCAGAGTGTAAGATACAGGAATGATGGGCTCTTGACTAGGAATGGAATATATCTAAGAAAGACTATATCACATCAGAGACTTGTGGATCTAGTCAGGTGTGCCTCAAACTGAAAATATAGATGGAAGGAAAAAAGTGCTCAGGTACAACTGCTAAGTGAAATACCAAAGGAAGTAGCAGGTATAACATAGAAAAGTGAACTGTGGTTCATAGGACACAGTATCTGTCATGTGATCTGCAGATGTCTATTAACAATGCAAAGATTATGGTAGTAAACAAAGGGAACTAGAAGTTTGTATCTATTTATTTTTTCCAATTTATTTATTTTTAGTTTTCAACATTCACTTCCATAGAGGTTTGTTTTTGTGACTGAGACTTCGTGGGATGTGACGCTTGACTGGATGTTAGTGGAAGGGCATATTTCCTTTGGAAGAAACTAATCAGACAAAAAACCTGATAAAATAGTATTTTGTGTATGAGAAGATGTATTCCCATGTAGAAATTCATAAATAAAACCATGGGGGAGACCATATAGAGAACATCAATGGAAGGAAAAATGGAAATATTATTGTCAGAATTGCCTATGGATCACCCAAACGGGAGAAAATCAATGATTAACTGCAAAGCAGATCATAAAACTGGGGTGAAACCTGTGATTACTGGTGATGTAGAGATGGGAAGAAGTGGGGAAGACTCTAACTACCCACATATCTACTGCTGGTTTCTTTCCCCTGAAAGCAGAACCAACTTGGAGAATTTTGAATGGTCTTGCTGAGTAAATTCAAACCACAGAAGATACAAGAAGCAACGAGGTGAGTGGCTAAATCTGGGCATGACTCTTAGAGTCTCTTAGATCAAAATGACTGCTGAATTAGAAGTGAGGGCTATCGACAGATTTATTCTGTACCTTGCCTTCTGTAAGGTAGATTTATTCTGCAACACAGAATGGCACCAAAATTTGGGAATCATGTTTTCTTAACTGACTAGTCGTTTACCCTTCCTATTAAAGAACACATACATGTGAATCTTGTAGGATAGAGAGCTCCCTTGTTGCAGGGTTTGGCTAAGTGTAGTGCTACATCATTTAAGAAAGAGCCACATCATAGTAGGGCTCTAGTGCTTACCTGGGAACTACTTTCAAATATATGAATTGCTAAAGTCATATGTGAATTGATGGGGGAGGGGGGAAGATGTTTTAGGGAGCTGTCAATGGTGGATGGATTAAGAGCCTACTATGTGCACGGGACCATATATTAGACATGAGGGATATAAAGACAAAAACAGGAATGTTTGTTCTCAAATAGGTTAGATTCTCCTAGAGGGATATAGTATATACACAAATTAGTAAATATGACATAATATAAACAGCCCTAACAAATAGGGTTGGGGGCGGAATGGTAGATAGGAAAGAGATTACATAAGATCTAGCTGCTAAGATTGGTCTTGAGGAGAGCTAAGGTTCTAAATGGCAGAGGTAAGGAGGGAATGCATGCTAGGCGTGAGAGACATTGTGTCATAAGGTATAGAGGTAAGAGATAGAATTTTGGGTGGCAAGAAGACATGGAAGATCATTTTGGTCAGAACACAGAAAATGGAAGAATAAAATATTTAGAAAGATAGCCTGGAGTCAGAGTGTGGGTACTTTTAATGTTAGATGGAGGAGTTTGTATTTTTTTCCTGTAGGCAATAGGAAGGTCTTTGAGGTGAAGAATGATGACCAAACCCATGTGTTAGGAAGATTATTTTGGCAATTATATGAAGGATGAATTAGAGTGGAGGAAGAACGGAAACAGGGAAACAATGGAAACAATTAAGAGAATTTCAATAGTTCAAGTGAAAGATAATGAAAGCTGCAATTTGGTGGTAACCATGTGAGTCAAGAGAAAGAAATAGGTGCAAGAGATGCTAAAATGGAGTGGACAAGACTTGGCAACTTGCTGAAAGGAGGGGCAAGGCAGAACGAAGGAGAGGAAACACAATGAATTCGTGAAAGGAATGTTTGAAATGGATTCTGAAGACTTGAATCTGATTCTCTGATCTTTTCTTCATAGTCTATGTAGCCTCTGTAATCTTGGGTAACCATTTTATGTTTCATTTTCCTTGCTTATAAAATAAGGAGTTTGGCAAAATGATCCACAAGGTTCTTTCCTGCTTTAAAATTTTGATTGATTTTGAACCTAGGAAATTGGAAGGATAGTGGTACCCTCAGCTATCGTACTGTGTAACTTTCTTATTCAATTTTCATATTGTACTCAGTATTAGTGTTTTTCAAGCATGGTTCATATCTCCTACAAAGCTCCTTGCCAGCAGGAACTGGGTCTTACTCATTTTAGCATTACTCCGCAGTGCTAAGGGGTTGCCAACTCCTTTCTGAGTCTTGTATATGCTATGAAACTGTGTGACTGACTTACTTTATTTGTCCCCTGCTCCAAAATTTTCTGAAAGGGAATAAAAATCTCAGTAAGTTTCAGGGTAGTAAATTCCTTATCATTCTGATCAATCCTTTGAAACTGAAGGAGGACCAAGGGAGGACTACATGTTCTAAAAGGTTGTTCATGAGCCCACACTCTGGTCCTGTTCCTTGTGTGTTCTGATGGAGGAGAGGGCTCTAAAGCCTGGGAAACTTAAAAACTTGGTGTGAGTCCTACATGATTTTAGGATGTGGGTAGGGAAAATATAGAGAGCATGAACATGGGGAGAGTGCTGAAGAAAAAGGCAGCCTTGTAGAGAGAAATTAAGTAGGAAGGATTTGGTCATGGCATCCTAAATACTAGTATGTATCTGGAGAATGAGGATGGTTATGAGAACTGTGTGAAGAAGCTTCAGTGTGTGTCTGGTCTGAGAAGGGCAGGGGCCAAAAAGGAAGATGACTAAGCAAGGTGCCCTTCAACTCTAAATTTCTTTTTTTTTCTCTTTTATTCTTTTTTTAAAATATAAATTTATTTATTTAACTTTGTACATTCATTTTCACAAAATTTTGGGTTCCAAATTTTCTCCCCATTTGTCCCCTCCCCCCACCCCAATACACTGAGCAATCTAATTTCCCCTATCATCAATCTGCCCTCTCTTCTATACTCTCTCCCTTCTCTTTTCCCCATCTTGTCTTTTGTCCTGTAGGGCCAGATGACTTTCTATTCCCCATTAACTGTATGTCTTATTTCCTAGTGGCAAGAACAATACTCAACAGTTGTTCCTAAAACTTTGAGTTCCAACTTCTCCCCATCCCTCCCTCCCCACCCATTCCCTTTGGGAAGGCAGGCAATTCAATATAGGCCCTATCTGTGTAGTTTTGCAAATGACTTCCATAATGGTCATGTTGTGTAAGACTAACTGTATTTCCCTCCATCCTATTCTGCCCCCCATTGTTTCTATTCTGTCTTTTGATCCTGTCCCTCCCCGAGTGTTGACTTCAAATTTCTCCCTCCTCCCATTGCCCCCCCTTCCATCATCTCCCCACCGTGCTTATCTCCTTCTCCCCCACTTTCCTGTATTGTAAGATAGGTTTTCATACCAAAATGAGTGTGTGTTTTATTCCTTCCTTTAGTCGAATGTGATGAGAGTAAACCATGTTTTTTTCTCAGCTCTCCTCTTTTTCCCTGCACTAAAAAGTCTCCTGCTTGCCTCTTGAATGACAGATAATTTACCCCATTCCATTTCACCCTCTCTCCTCCCAATACATTTCTCTCTCACCGTTTACCTTAATTTCTTTTAAGATATGGTCCCATCCTATTCAATTCACTCTGTGCTCTCTGTCTCTGTATGTGCATGCTTGTGTGTATGTGTGTGTGTGCATGCAGACATGTGTGCGTGTGTATGTGTGTATGTGTGTGTGTAGTCCCACCAACTACCCAGATACTGAAAAGTTTTAAGAGTTACAAATATTGTCTTTCCATGTAGGAATGTAAACAGTTCAACTTTGGTAAGTCCCTTATGACTTCTCTTTGCGGTTTGCTTTTTCATGCTTCTTCTCATTCTTGTGTTTGAAGGTCAAATTTTCTTTTCAGCTCTGGTCTTTTCATCAAGAATGCTTGAAAGTCCTCTATTTCATTGAAAGATCATTTTTTTCCCCTGAAGTATTTTACTCAGTTTAGCTGGGTAGGTGATTCTTGGTTTTAGTCCTAGTTCCTTTGACTTCTGGAATATCCTATTCCACACCCTTCGATCCCTTAATGTAGAAGCTGATAGATCTTGTGTTATCCTGATTGTATTTCCACAATATTGGAATTGTTTCTAGTTGCTTGCAATATTTTCTCCTTGACCTGGGAATTCTGGAATTTGGCCACAATGTTCCTAGGAGTTTGTCTTTTTGGATCTCTTTCAGGCGGTGATCGATGGATTCCTTCAATACTTATTTTGCCCTCTGGTTCTAGAGTCTCAGGGCAGTTTTCCTTGATAATTTCATGCAAGATGATGTCTAGGCTCTTTTTTTGATCATGACTTTCAGGTAGTCCCATAATTTTTAAATTGTCTCTCCTGGATCTATTTTCCAAGTCAGTTGTTTTTCCCATGAGATATTTCACATTATCTTCCATGCTTTCATTCTCTTGGTTTCTCAGAAAGTCATTAGCCTCCATCTGTTCCATTCTAATTTTGAGAAAAATATTCTCTTCGGTGAGCTTTTGAACCTCTTTTGCCAATTGAGTGAGCCTATTTTTCAAGGTGTTATTTTCTTCAGCATTTTTTTGGGTCTCCTTTAGCAAGGTATTGACCTGTTTTTCATGCTTTTCTTGCATCTCTCTCATTTCTCTTCCCATTTTTTCTTCCACCTGTCTAACTTGGTTTTCAAAATCCTTTTTGAGCTCTTCCATGGCCTGAGCCCATTGGATATCTATTTCAGATGTTTGGGATACAGAGGCCCCGACCTCCACGTCTTTCCCTGATGGTAAGCATTGTACTTCCTCATCAGAAATGAAAGGCTGGAACATCTGTTCCCCAAGAAAGTACCCTTCTATGGTCTTATTTTTTTTTCCCTTTTCTAGGCATTTTCCCAACCAGTTACTTGATTTCTAAGATTCCTCTCCACCCCTGCCTCACTAGTGCTTGGAGTCTGAGATTCAAATGCAGCTCCCCAGCCTCAGGGCTTTCAGCGGCAGGTGGGGCTGCTATTCAATGTGAGCTTAAATTCTGGTGCTCAGGTGGGGCAGGGCCACCTCCCAGGCTCAGTTCCCTCAGGGGGTTTATGCAGAGATCTTCAGTAATGGATCTGAGGTCCTGTTTGCTCAGGGAGCCCCTGGCCACCACTGCCTCTGCTGCTGCCTCTGCTGCTGCCTTCCAAGGAGGCCTGAGTTATGGAGACACCCCGCTCCCCCCTCGACCAGCCCAGAAGTCTCTGTCACTGACCTATAACACCTGTGGATGGAGGGACCTTTGCGGCTGCCAGAGGTTCTGTCCCTAAAGTCTGCTTGGATCTGCTCCTCTCGGGGCTGTGTGGCCAGTGCAGGGCTGGGCTCCACTGTCCAGTGAGCGTTGGACCTTTGGTGCCAGTTTTTCAGGGCTCTCTGGAATGGAAATGTCCTCCACCACATTGCTGCGTGGCTTCCACTGCTCCAGAATTTGTGGGGAGTTCTTTTTACAGGAAATTTATGGGTTGTGGGTCCGGAGCTAGCATATGTAAGTCTTTCTACTCTGCCATCTTGGTTCCTCCCCTAAATTTCAACACTGGTAGCATGAGTTTGATTTGGTTACATCTTTCTCCTGTTACTTTGGGGGGAAAGAAGAATTAGATAGAAGTTGTCTAGTGCTGCCTGAAGGTGTGGGAAACAGTGATGATCTGTATTTAGTTTCAGGGAGCATTTACAACCTGATTTAATTCCTTTTTATTTACATGGGTATTCTCTTCTAATTAAATACATTTTGCTTTGGAATTTATGTGTTGTTTATTATAGTCTGGCACAGAGATATATTGGTGGGGACTCAAGCCATGGTTTTGAATCGTTATGGCCCTAAACCTAGCTTCAGCTAATCTACTATTATCTATTCAGAGTTCCTCATGGAATCTTTGACACCACTAGAAAAAAAGAGTAGAAAAATAAGTAAAACAAAAACCCACTGATGCAAAACTATGTGTATGCTACATTATTATGGCAACAAATCAATAATGGTATTACAACGCGTTCTTGTGTAATCAGCTTTTTCTTTCTTTGTTGTTACAGCATTAATCTCAGTGTCACAGAGGGAAACAGGATGGCTCGCAGGACAGGTAATGGGATGCAGAATAGTTTGCCTTCTAGAGGCCATGGGGTCAGCAATTACTGAAAGCTGTCACTCCCTAACAACTGCTTGCTGCTCAGTAGGAAGGAAGTAGATGGTTTCAGCCCATCTCTGACAGCTCAAGTATTCACATCACAGAGCGGCTCCCCAGTCTACTGTTATTGATATTATTCATCAGATCATTTTCTGCTTCCGCCACTGCTGTGCTGTAGGCTTTGAGCATCAGGCATATCTTAGAAACGGAAATCATAAAGCAAAACAAAAATTGGTCCTAACTGGCAGCTGGGACTGAGTGGCCAAAGATTGGCAGGATGTCACTACCGTGGGTTATCCCAGTTAGAATGGAAACACAATAGTTCAGCGATACACACACTGCTGGTTTCCAAGTCCTGTTCCTTCCATATTGCTAATAATAAAAGGAATCTGCTCATTTGAAAGACTGTGAACCTGGCAGCTTTTGTAAAACTCAAAACTCATTGAAGTATGTATTTTACGCCATCACGGAAATTGCAGAGTGGGAAGGAACCTCAGAGATATTCTAGTCTAATTCCCATCTAAAGCATGATTACTGTCTATAGCATTCTGGCCCTTCCCCCACAAAAATGCACACTCACAAGCGCTTACCACTTACCCTCACATCCACATCTGGGTCTGAAGCTCTCTTCTTAAGTACTCTCTTTTCCCATGAAGATATTACTTGGAAAGGGGGTAAAGGGGAAGCTATCACAACTATGCCAATCAGATATACAGGGTGTTTCAAAAGTCTTTGCTATTAGAGCTTAAAACTGTTCCAAGACTTCTGGGACCCCCTGTATATGTCTGCCAGTGGTTTGTTTGTGTGGTCTTCAAAATCCTAAAATCCAAGCCATGGAAAAAAAAATGGTGTCTAAGAGCTTAAAGTGCCTCTGGAATGCATTGGCTCTTCATCAAGTTCAGTACTTCTTTCCATGTTCCCACAAATCTAGGCGTAGTCTCTCCACTTTAGGGCTACCAAACCATTGTATTCCACATTGGCCATATTTTCATTCTGCTTATGTATTCATTTGCTTTTCTTACACACATGCACTTAATTATTCCTGATACTTCTCTTTCTCTTTCTCTCTCCCTTCTTCCTCTTTCTACCTTGTTTTCCCCTCCTCCTTTTCCCTTCCCCTGCCTCTCTCTCTCTTTTTCTGTCTCTCTGTCTCACTCTTTTTCTCTCCCTCTCTCTTCCTCTCCCTCTCCCTTTCCCTCTATCTGTTTTTGTAATTTACTTTAGAACTTCTCCACCCTCCAACACAAACTTTACCGCTTCTTGACTTCATCATACCAAATCCTGATCAGTCTCCTGAAGACAACACTGAGATGCTCTTCTAAAGAGGGCTGCTATATTAGTTATTGTGGACAGCTGGGTGAGTATTGTGTGTTTTTGTCACTGTCTCTTTACACAAGGTTCTCAACACTGGCTGGGCAAGCCCTCTTCTTTCTCCTAAGGGACAGAGCGAGGGTGTTGCCCTAGGATTTCCACAAGAGAGCTAGAAACCTCTTCCATATGTCCATAATTAGCCTCATCATGGCTTGCTGGACATTTTCCCACAATTGATGTGTTCATCTGTGTTCTTTTCTTCTATGACCTTAGGTACCCCCAACTCCAGCTTGCATCCATTTTTTGGTTCTTCTCTTTGCCCTTGCTCTCTCTTGGTACTTCTTTCATTTACTCCCTCTCATTCTCAACTCTTTCACTTTCTTTGGATGCTGTCTCTCCCTCCACAATCCCAACTTCTACCTTTTAACCTGGACTTATTTCTGCTCTTCTGGTTCTTCATTTCTCCAATGCATCTACTCCATTCTAGCTCATATCCAATTTTGATTCCTCTTGCCACTATTCCTTAGCTTCTGCATCCCTAAAGTGGCTGAATACATCCAGTCATGAGCCCCAGAATTGGCCTCTCT
The DNA here is from genome assembly GCA_023548195.1 of Bettongia penicillata ogilbyi. Taxonomy (NCBI): domain Eukaryota; kingdom Metazoa; phylum Chordata; class Mammalia; order Diprotodontia; family Potoroidae; genus Bettongia; species Bettongia penicillata. The sequence goes on along the minus strand of JAJHZJ010000035.1, from coordinate 459,711 downwards.
CAGCCTAGACCTATAGGGCTCCATCAGTATTCCCAGGTATGAGCTCCCCTATTCAACTGTTAGCTGTTCAATTCATCCTTTGCTCTCTCCTTCATCCCAACCAAATCCAACCTTGGACGGAGTCAACCTGTCTATTTTGATGACTATGAATCCAGTTTTATGGCAAGGTAGCATAGTGAGTGAAGCCTTGGGTTTAGAGTCAGAAAGGCTGAGTTCAAATCTACAATTGCTGTGTGGAAAATCATTTAACCTCTGGGTCTTATCTTTAAGATGGAGATAATAATAGGACCTACCTGCCAGAATGGTTGTGAATAAAGTGATATTTGTAAAGGGCTGTGCAAACCTTAAAGCGTTACATAAATGCTAACTATTGTTGTTATCTTGCTGTTACAGGGATATTATGGGGGAGTATCTTGAACCCACCCTTTCTGAGCCTGGTCCTAGATGGAAATACTGTCCATTGAATTTGGAAGTGGGGATGCTATCAATACCAGTGCACACTACCTAAATTAAGTGCCCCAGTTTCCAAGTGACAAAAGGGGTCTGGGCCAACTAAAAATGGCTGTTTCTTAGAGGTTTCATTCCTTAGCCTGAACCTTTTTGACTACCCCCAGTACTGCTATACTTATCTGCAGTTTAGCTTCCAAAGCACCACTGGGAGACATGGCCTGGGGTCATCTGGAGTGTCAACTGAAGCTACAAGGTCCCTAAGCTACACACACCCTAGACTAGGGTCCTTGTTTTGGGACACCTCTCAGGCCCTTGGGTCACATATTCCCTGCCTTGTATAATGTTGTCAGTTATTGTACAATCATAGGACCATGTTCACAGGACTTACTGAATTGTTAGGGATAGAAAGCAGCCTTGAGATTCACTACTTCTCCCTTATATCTTTCTATTTCCTCTTTCTATTTCCAACAACTCTCAAAAGCTTGAACTCACTGGATTATTCCAAATGGGACCCTAAACTCTGCTGAATACCTAAGATTGCCCTGACAATGCTGAGTCCTAGTAGGAAACCTGAATATTTCCTTGAATTCTAGTTTAAACAAAGGACATTTTTAAGCAATGGACTGTTCTCCATTGAAGGTATTGCCCAATGGAAGATAGTGCCTGTGGTCACCTATGGGGTTGAAGTCAAATAAAAATGGGGGCCACCAAACTATAAATAAGAATCTCTGCAGGCACATATCAGTCTAGAAAACATACTAGTCATTGTGTCAGATATTGAGGTTACAAGACAAAAAAGAAACTGCTCCTTTCCTAACAGTGCTTATATACTATCAGAGGGGACGCCATGACATGTCAAAGAAGAGTAAATAAAACATAATTGGAGGGGCAAATCCTAGAAGCCAAGGAATTAAAAGGGTCTAGTATAGCAGAGGACACAAGCTGAGCTTGGAAGGCAGCTAGGGATTCTTGTATAGTATTGTCTCCATTCCCTTAGTATATAACCATTTTAGGAAAGCAACAGTTTCTTTTTGTCCTGTAACCCCAATATCTGACACAATGACTAGAGTGTAGTGTCTTAGCATCATAGATTGAGAGGTGGGAGGGATCTTAGAGATGAGTGAGCCCAACATCCTCATTTTACCGATGAGAAAATTGAGCTACAAGGAAGTTAGGGAATTTTTCCAGCATTACACAGTTCATCAGTGTCTGAGATAGAATTGGAACCCAGATCTTTTTGACTTCAAGTCCAGTACCCTATCCACTGAGCTATAATAAGAAATGCTTATTGACAGATGAACTATTTGTTAATATTAATGATGTGCCAGACATTATGCCAAGCACTGGAGAAATAAAATCAAGAAAGTGAGACAGTCCTTACTCTCAAGAATCTTACATCTTGATAGGGGAAGACAAAATATACAGGGAAGTGAGAAATGGTGGGAAGATCAAGTGCTTGTTGGGCGAGGCAGCTGAGCTGAATCTTCTTATAATATGGTTGCTCCATATCAATCGATTGACTGACTCCCTGAGCACATTCAGTCACTACAGTTATGCTATTGTACCTTTAATCATGGTCATACACCACTGCCAGTATCCGGGAACTCTTTAGTATCCAGATTGGCACCAATTTTCGCTCATAAAAATTTATGTTGGTATTTTGCAGAAATAATGGCCACAGATATGCAAAACTCCTTAGTAATGAACACTTCCTCAGACACAAATGACATGGATTGTATATTGGGCATATTGTGACTGAATATTATGCACACATACACACATTTATTTATTATGAATGTATTGTGACCCAACATTAAAAAATACATAAATGGGCTTGCACTATAATTGAAATAATTAATAATAGGCAGCAATAGCATTCATTGAAGGGGATATATAAAATGGCATTTTAAAAATACTAATATTCATGCAGGACATTGACAAATGGAGATTGACTCATACTTTGGAGGAAACATTGAGTCTCACCAATTAAAGAAAAGTGTGACCATAAGGAGGAGAAGGAATGTTTGCAGTAATATCAGGAGAGAATTAAAATGACCAATGACTCCATAGAACTGCCCAAGTAATAATATCTTATTTCTGGATATAATCAAGTCAGAGCAAAACAAGCAGTTAGTATAACATATGCTTTCATTCTTCTGTAAATGATTTCTGCAATCTTCCCTGGGTCCGCTTTTATAGTATTCATTAGTATTCTTTGTGGCAAGTTATTAGATCCATTTACATTGGATGTTAAATATTCTAAGCCAGAAGGACCCCACCAGTATTGGACAGACAAATGGGAATCTTCATTGTAAGGTTCAGGTTCTGTTGAGTGACAAACCACAGCTATAGATGGGAGGACTCCAGCTCTGGAAGGAGAGATGTCTTTTCTATTCCATTCAAAACATATTGGGTGCAACTGCCACATTTCTCAGATACTGGGAGATCTTCTATGAGATGACCTGGACTCTAGGTAAGTCTCTGAATCTATTATTATCGTAGACACAGAAGGTACCCAATAGATAACTGCTGCTTTTAGATGACAGTACACAATTTGAATGGATAAATGGACACAGCTAGTACATGTCCACATATTCTATTCATCTTGAGGGACAGCATGGTGTTTTGCAATGGTTCTCAAAGATTTTGGCCTCAGGACCCCTTTACACTCTTAAAAATAATAGAAGACCCTAAAGAGCTTCTATTTGTGTGAGTTATACTTATTGATATTATTAGAAATTAAAACATGAATTTTGAAATATTTGAAAATAATGAGCTCATGTGTTCACATAAATATTTTGAACAAAAAAGTGTTTTCTAAAATGAAAAAAGGCGGCACATACATAATTTTGTAAATC